>JAWZYU010000002.1:104103912-105303912 GCA_038380435.1 Ryuthela nishihirai | reverse complement strand
CTCTAGAACGAAATATTTATTCACCATAAACGTAATTTTTAAACACTGCAAACGTTCGGCAAAAGGGTTATTTTGCCGAACGTTTGCATTCCTATTTTTCTATCTTGTTACACCACGACGTGCACATAAGTGTTAATTTTCATTTCTGGGCCAAAAGAATAATATTAATCTTAAGATTACTCGCAAAAACCAAATTTTTTACCGAAAATGACTTTTAAAAAACCGGAATTTTCAAAGCTTTAACGGTTCAACGTAAACGTATAAATGGTTGCTGCCTACGTAAAGCCCTTCCACATCGCAGTACATCACTAAAATCTCACCCAAAATATATAAAACAAAAAAATGGTTACTTCCTCCGTGTATCGTACGAGGGTGAGAAAAAAAAAATCCAGTGGAACAACTCAAAAAAGCTTGCAATGCGAAACTCAAAGTATGCAACTTCCAACTTTTACTACGGCTTCACAATGTTTCGTCTATACTTCTCCGAAACTTTATACAACCATTTTTCTTCTCTGTAGAAAAATAAAAATGCATCTTACGTATCTGAGATGATCGAAACATAATATAAAAATATACCGTAAATAGGAACATTGTTACGATTAAGAAAAGCATTTTTAAAACTTCAACGTGCCTGTAATATATTATGCAAAATCTACTGGCAACACAACGAAACAGTACTCCTGACGTCATCTCGGTGTTTTTGCTACTTTATTATTAAACCCGTATTCACATTTTTAGGAGTTCACTTATTTCTCATGCTGCCACTCTATTTTAACTTCCACTTTTATACGAGATAAGTAACATTTAAATAATTAAAAATTTGTTTAAATTAATAAAAATCAAATGAATACTTAAAGATTTTCATATCTATTTTTTCATATGCACTATATTTTTTTTAAAGGTTTATTTTTTTACACGGTTTTCTCGGGAATTGAGTGCATTGAATTAGATTATTCCTATTGTTTATTAAGAAGGATCCATTTTTTTTTTATTTGAGTGGTTAGCGCGCTTGGTTACTGATCTAAGAGACCTGGGTTCGAGTCCCGGGTACGGCATGGCTGTTTTGTGTCGTTTTTCTGCTGAGGGCGTGCCATCCTCTCAGACCTTTTACTGTGGCATATAAACTGACAGGCTCCTGTCACACCTCTGTGGTAAGCAGCTGCTTGAGGGGGTATTTATTTATTTATTTATTTATTTATTTATTTACTATTAAATGTTGAGAAACATCCTGAAACAATTTTTAGAGAATATAATAGCAGGAATACGCTGTGATGCATACGAATAAACCTCTTTGTAAGCTGGATGCTTTTAAATGTAAACAGAATCAATTTGAATATCTGACTGGAATTGCATAGAATAAAATGCATATGATATCATATAGCGCTCAGAATTGGTAGTTTTACATGTGATCGGCATTTTTTTTGTAGACAATGGGCTAAACGGCCAGGTCACGAGGACCTCGAAGGCTCAGAGAAGGTTGGGGGAGGGGCCTCACTGGAACAGCTGTTGGGAGACAGATGACTTATTTGCAGAATGACTACAGACTAAACGTATCTGCAGAAATGACTCCTAAGTGTCGTTTCGAAGACTCCCGGAAATATCTTAATAACACAAATAACCATATCTAAATAACCAATGAAATCTATTTCAGTTGAAAACCTAAGTTTTATATTCAGTAGTAAATGTTACATTGTGAGTTTCACGATTAAAGAGAA
The DNA here is from genome assembly GCA_038380435.1 of Ryuthela nishihirai. Taxonomy (NCBI): domain Eukaryota; kingdom Metazoa; phylum Arthropoda; class Arachnida; order Araneae; family Heptathelidae; genus Ryuthela; species Ryuthela nishihirai. Next base: position 105,302,197 of record JAWZYU010000002.1, on the reverse strand, counting down.
AGGAAGAAAACAAACCTTATGCTAAATAATCGACCACACAACAATTCTTTTCGAATCGTTAAACCGGATATGCCTTTTGTTTCGTAATGTGCATTTCCGTCACGAATAAGGTTGATTAATTTAATTCCTTGAATCTAATTTTTGCTATTATATTCTCTAAAATTTGTTTCAGGATGTTTCTCAACTTTTAATAATAAATAAATAAATATCCCCTCAAGCAGCTGCTTACCACACAGGTCTGACAGGAGCCTGTCAGTTTATATGCCAGACTAGAACGTCTGAGAGGATGGCACGCCCTCAGCAGAAAAACGACACAAAACAGCCATGCCGTACCCGGGACTCGAACCCAGGTCTCTTAGATCAGGAGCCAAGCGCGCTAAGCACTCAACTTTAAAAAAAAAATAATTCCTTCTTAATAAACAATAGGAATAATCTAATTCAATGCACCCAATTCTGTTTCTGATAGGTTCGCGAGAAAGTTAGCGCTGCCTGTGAATACGGGTTAATGATAAACTAGCAAAAACACCGAGATGACGTCAGCAGCACTGTTTAATGGTGTTGCCAACAGATTTTGCATAATATATTGAACTGACGGACAAGTTTTAAAAATAAATATTAAAATTGTTTATATATTTATTTTCCTTAAAACCAAACCGCTGATTTTTAATTTGAAAAAAAAAATTATTTAGTTCTTACGCTGAAAACTCTCCTTTAGTATTTCCCTAATAGTTAATATCAAAAACTATTAGTTAACTCATGATTCACCTATGCAGAAAATAAAAGCCCCCCCCCCCCCCAAAGAAAAAAAAAAAAAGTTTATTTCTCATTCTACATGCGGCCCAGTTTATGTTAAATGTTAGGAATTTGCGACCCGATTGGAACAAGTTCCATGTCACATGAAAACTCGTTAAGTAGGTAACGCTGCTGTCCTTAAAACTAACAACGTTCGTTTTCTTTCCCGTCAAAATAGAAGAAATCTACTAGTTACTACATGTTCGGACAGCAAAGAGTTACGAATTTCCTTTGAAATGGAAGCTGGTATGAGGATCTGTGTGTGGGAGACAGTGTGGAGTCTGTAAACACCTTTTTTCTCATCCTCAACGGCATTCTCAGTGGGGGCATAACAGTAGATAAGATTGAAGTCCTTAACGCTTGTCTGTAATTTTGCTGTAAACAACCTTTCATTAATGCACTCTTATCCTAGAAGAGCATCACTAGCGTGTCTGCTGAGAAGCAGACCCACGATTTGGTGATGTTTATTGTCTTTCCTCCCCGAGTTGGGTTGGGTTGTTTTACCTCTGAGCGGCACTTTTTTGCACACCATCGGCTAAATGGCCAGGTCACATGGACCCGAAGGATCAGAGAAGGTTAGGGGAGGGGACCCACTGGAACTGCTGTTGTGAGTGAGACAGATGGTAGCCTCCCGTCAAGACCATCCAGCGTGTTCTTTAACGTTGAGTTGTTTCACCTCTGAGCGGCACATTCTTACACACCATGGGCTAAATGGCCAGTTCACATGCACCCCGAAGGCTCAGAGAAATTTGGGCGGGGCTAAACAGCTGTTGTGAGACAGATGATAGCCTCCCGTCAAGGCCATCCAGCGTGTTCTTTAACGTAAACAGGGTATGGTACTTTTTTGCAAACCATGGGCTAAATGGCCATGCCACATGGACCCCGAAGGCTCAGAGAAGGTTCGAGGAGGGGACCTACTGGAACAGCTGTTGTGAGACAGATGGTAGCCTCCCGTCAAGACCATCCAGCGGGTTCTTTAACGTTGAGTGGTTTTACCTCTGAGCGGCACTTTCTTACACACCATGGGCTAAATGGCCAGGTCACACGGACCCCGAAGGCTCAGAGAAATTTGCGGGAGGCTAAACAGCTATTGTGAGACAGATGATAGCCTCCCGTCAAGACCATCTAGCGTGTTCTTTAACGTTGAGTTATTTCACCTCTGAGCGGCACTTTCTTACACACCATGGGCTAATAGGCCAGGTCACATGGACCCCGAAGGCTCAGAGAAGGTTGGGGGAGGGGAACCACAGGAACAGCTGTTGTGAGACAGATGGTAGCCTCCCGTCAAGGCCATCCAGCGTGTTCTTTAACGTACACAGGGTATGGTACTTTTTTGCAAACCATGGGCTAAATGGCCATGCCACATGGACCCCGAATGCTCAGAGAAGGGTGGGGGAACTCCCACACTGGAACAGCTGTTGGGAGACAGATGATAGCCTCCCGTCAAAACCATGCAACGTGTTCTTTAACGTGCACAGGGTATGGCTTTCCCGCACACGGGGACACGGCCTAAGATCCCATCCGACGGATGGCGGTCTTTCCAAGCTTATCGGTCAGTAGAACTAATGGTTGTCCGAGGAAAAAACAATCATTGCTTAATTTTTGATATTTTCATTTTGGTATTTGTCGTTACAGTATGCGTAGAAATATTTCTCTATCGTAAATGATCAAACGGCAGTTATATTATGTACAGGCTTTCACATCTGTTTGACCAATTACCGACTGTCTGGAGAGCCTTCAACAAAAAGAGAGAAAATAAATATGCCTAAACAAGCAATTCCTTCCATTGGTGTAAGATATGTTAAAGGTAATTTAATTTATTTTAATAACATTCTAAATAATTTACTTATTAAGATTTTATTTAAATGTTTCCGAATATTATAAAAATATTTACCAAAATTAAAAAAAGAAATTATTACCAGTTAATATTTTAGGATTAGAAATTGTTTTGGATTTATACACTTTGTTTCTTAAAGATATTATAGAAATTATAGTGGCAACACTGGACATTCCACTGATGACGTCACGTCCGTGTTTTCGCGATATCGTTTGTAATCCTTATTTAACCGCTGTATTCGTCTAGTAATTTAGCTTTTAATTTATATTCACACGTTATAGTTTTTATTCTGAGGAAGTCATACAATCTGTAGCTGAATTTCTTATCACTGTGGTAAATAATAATTATTGATGACACATTTTAAATTTCGGTAGGAGAATAGATAGTTTCGTCATTGCAGTGTAAAATTTTACCTTTAGGCTTTTGTAATTACTTTACAAGTTATTTGTGTCGCAGAATTGGCTGGTACAGCTCTCTGCTGTTGTGCTGTCCAACTGATTCTTCGGCTTTGTCAGCCAAAGATTATTATCAGCAGCTAACTGATCCTTTACACGTTTATTAAGCTCTATATAATGTTTTCTATTAGGATTAGTATTGATTCAGGACATTCCTGTAGTTCTTTCTTTCTAAAATAAACTCAAGTGCCTTGTCACTCACATAATTATGCGTCCTCTGCTTCATTTTACGTAACAGAGTACTGTTAGTTTCCAAAAAAGTCTATTTTAAGTGGTCACATTTTTCCTGAACTTCAGTAGCAAGCAAACCACGACTGTCATAATGAGTAAGTAACCTATCATGATAAGATGTACTCTAATTAGGTCTTTCACAGCTTCATAAGTAAAGGCAAATTTTTTAACCTTAACACAACACTTCTTAAGTTCAAATCGCAAAACGCTTTTAACAAGATAATGGTCAGATCCAATTTTAGCTTCCGAATATGACCTGTTCTTCGTAACAGAACTAGTCCATTTGCTGTTAATTAATATATAATCTATAACGTTCTTATGCAGCCCATGAGATGAAACCCACGTGTACTTATGTATGTCGCGGTGTTTGTAATAAGTGTTAGTTATTCTGAAGCCATTGAGTTCAACATTGGCATTGACGTCACGTAGAAAAAGGGTAACATCTCATTTCTTCACAGAATTCGAAATAACTTGAAGTTGTCTGTAAAACCTATTTTCTCATCGTCATCGGAATTCACAGTGGTGTCATAACAGTAGATAAGATTGAAGTCCTTAACGCTTGTCTGTAATTTTGCTGTAAACAACCTTTCATTAATATCCTAGAAGAGCATCACTAGCGTGTCACGCTTTGGTGATGTTTATTGTCTTTCTTCACCGAAAATTTAAGATACGGTGAATCCGAAAAACTTTTGAAAGAGGTACTAGGTTAAAAGGAATGCATCTTATTTCTGCTCCATAATTTTTAGTAAATTTGGTATAGAAGATACCGAAAAATGTAAGTGCGGAAGAGGAAACAAACCCCTCTGTTGGGAATACGAAACAATGTAAATGTCATTTCCTCTGGACTGTGCAAAAAATACATCCTCAATCGTCACTCTCAGATGTCATTCGCCTATTATTGAAAACGTCCAACGCTTTTCTCGCTGTTCCATTTGCCGCGTTAGCTATTAAAATATGGCGAACAAGTCATCCTATTTTGAGGGTTTGTAGTTATCAGAGCTTTTTGCCTATCGCGAACAGATTTGAGTATAAGAAGCAGCCATAGGCAAGGCCCGAGCGGTTGATAAATAGCGTCGGCCTGTCCTTCTGTAACCCACAACTCTGCAGCTCGAAAAGTATCAGCTGAATCAAGTTAAATAATATTCGTGAAGTGTTTGTGGTTCTTTTATATTTTCCTTCAGGTAAGTAACTTTGTAGTGAATAATTAGTTTAGAGTAGAGGTAATCTAATTCTACACTTTGTAGCCTAAGAGCTATAAAATTTCGGTCGGTTTCAAACCGACAAATAGTATGCAGCACATTATTCTGATTATGGGATATAAAATTGATAGTTAACCGCTATTTGTCGGTGTTAACCACTTTATTTTGGCTCCTCATACAGACATTATTCATTTCCTATGCTTTTCAGGTACCCTACCGAACGGCTACAGAATTTCCTTGTTATGACAGTGAGAAACGTTAGTTGGAAGCTCTAAAATGTGCATTTAATGGAAAAATGTCACTGATGATAAATTAAAGTTCATAATCAAATATTTTTTTAAATATAGGTTATTTAAAAATTTTAAGTATTTAAAAATTATAGGTATTGTTTTAGTATTTAAATGGTTGCGGAAACTGAAATGGTTAACGATAATCTTCAGTGGTATGCCAGTGAGAAACTGGATTTATTATTTCAGCAGGTAAATTAGAATTACAAATCCTATCGCGAAAACACGGACATGACGTCATCTCTGGTATGTCCAAGTGTTGCCACCATAATTTCTATAAGATTTTTCAAAACCAAAGTATGTATAAATCAAAAGACTTCTAATCCTAAAATATTAACTGGTAGTTATTTCCTTTTTTTTAATTTTGGTAAATATTTTTATAATATTCTGAAATATTTAAATAAAATCTTAATAAGTAAATTATTTTGAATGTTATTAAAATAAATTAACTTTAACTTATGTTAAACCAATGAAAGGAATTGCTTGTTTAGGCATATTTATTTTCGGTCTTTTTGTTGAAGGCTGTCCAGACAGGCGGTAACTAGGTGGCTTTCACAAAACGCGTTTCCCTATGGTGTCCAACGACAGATTCCTAGATCGAGGCTAGGTGTGAATCTCTTACGTATGTCATAGGCAACTTTGTCCTTAGGGGTAAAGAACGCGTTTTCCTGTGTTCCCAAAGGACAACCCTGTGGTTTAATCTAAGGCTTCTATTACACATTTCGCTGTACTGTACATTACCTTCTTCTTAGCTCTGAACAATGTGTTTCCGTGTAGTGGGTAAATTATATATTTATCGCCAAGCTGCTGATAAGAATCTTTGACTTGATGTTTTGGCTGACAAAGCCAAGGAAGCAGTTAGACAACAGAACAGCAGAGAGCTGTACCAGATAGTTAATGTTTTATGTGGTAGAAACCAGACAGGAATACAAGGATTGAAGGATAAACAAGGTAAGGTTATAGAAGGTGATGATTCTATCATGGCTAGGTGGGCTGAGCATTTCAGTGATGTTCTAAACAATGCGGTTAGTTCTATTCCCATTGTTTGCAATGATGATAGATGCATTGATGCCTTTAATGTTGGCTCTATAAGACAATCTGAAGTTATTTTGGATGTTTCTAAACTTAAAGTTCATAAATCCCCAGGGGTAGACGAAATTACTACAGAAATGCTCAGAATGGAAGGGATGTTTCGGTTGCCACTTGGATGACTGAAAATATGAAAATCTTTTATGATAAAGGCATGGTTCCTAAGGATTTTACCAGAGCTATTGTTATCCCTATTTTCAAGAAAGGTGATCGCAGTTCTTGTGATAACTATAGGGGTATTAGCCTACTCTCTGTTCCAGGTAAAGTTCTTTCCATGATTGTGCTTAATAGAATTAAGAATCTGATTGACAGTCAATTGCGTGATGAGCAATGTGGATTCAGAAGTGGTAGGGGATGTGTGGATCAGATATTTTCACTGAGGCAGATTCTTGAGAAATGTTTAGAGTTTCAGAAATCTTTGGTTGCTAGCTTTGTTGATTTCAAAAAGGCTTTCGACTCTGTTGATCGTCATAATTTGTGGTTGATTGTGAAATCATATGGTATACCAGACAAGTTAGTTAACATAATGAAAGCTCTCTATAATAACACTGAGTCATGTGTGAGAGTTGGTAAGGCTTATAACAATTGGTTTAGCATTACTTCTGGTGTTCGACAAGGGTGTATTTTGTCTCCTTTTCTCTTTAGTTTGGTTATTGATTATGTTATGCGAAATTCACTTCAAGGGAAAGATTTTGGCCTTAAATGGACAGGAGATACGAAAATATCTGATTTAGATTATGCTGATGATTTAGCCCTTTTGGCAAATGATGTTGATGAGATGAACTCTTTCATTCGAGCTGTTGATGAAACTGGTAGTAGAGTAGGTTTGGTTATAAACAGAGAGAAAACTAAAGTGATGAAAATTAGTCAGGCAGGCTGTGATTCAGTTAATCTGAATGGTTCAGTCTTGAGCAGGTGTCACAGTTTAATTATCTTGGGAGCTGTGTAACAGATGCTGGTGATGTGAGGCATGAGATTAACAGACGAATAGGGATTGCTGCCGGGACTTTTAAGAATCGATGGAGAGTGTGGAGAATTAGGCGTATACACCTAAAAACTAAAATTAGACTTTATAACAGTTTGGTTGTTTCTAGGGTTAGTTATGGTAGTGAAACTTGGACATTTTGTAAACAAGATAACAGGAAACTAGATGCTTTTGATTCCAGATGCTTACGCAGTATCTTGGGCATTAGGTGGTTCAACTTTGTAACTAATGATGAGGTTAGGCAAAGGAGTTTGCAACCTCCTTTAAGCAGCATATTTTGCAGAGAGAGACTCCCTTGGTTTCGCCATGTTGCCCGTATGAATAATTATAGATTGGCGAATAATAATTGATATAATTTGAGTTTTTTTTTTTTTTTTTTTTTTTGAGATTTTTGGAGCTTTGCGTACCGGGAACACATTACAGTGTAATAAGCAACCATTGGCAAGGTTTATGTGATTAAAAAATACAAACGGACTGTATTCCCTATGCCCTTCTCTAAACCACCATTCTGCTGTTCGAAAAAATATCAGGTGAATCAAGTTTAATAATATTCATAAAGTGTTTGTGGTTCGTTTATAAATTCTTTCAGGTAAATAACTTTCTAGTCAATAATTAATTTACAGTAGAGGTAATCTAATTTTCCACTTTTTAGCATGAGAGTTATGAAATTTCAACCGAGAGCTACTATACAGCACATTAATTTGATTATGGGATATAAATTTTATAGTTAAACGCTATTTGTCGCTGTCGACCACAAACGACCCCTTTCATTTCGGCTCGGATTTTGTAAAGCTCGCTCAGTAGAACAAATGGTTGTCCGAGGAAAAAAAATTCTTTGCTTAATTTTTGATTTCTTCATTTCCCTATTCGTCGTTACAGTATGCGTAGAAAAATTTCTATATCGTAAATGATCAAACGACAGTATTTTTATGTACAGGCTTTCACATCTATTTGACCCATTATCGTGGACGAAGTTCGAAACCAACGTCTGATATTCGCAATAGATATATCGAGCTGATAGGGTGACGTAACGAGCCCAAGAAATGTCAACTTGGCGATAAATATATAATTTACCCACTACACGGAAACGCATTGTTCAGAGCTAAGAAGAAGGTAATGTACAGTACAGCGAAATGTGTAATAGAAGCCTTAGATTAAACCACAGGGTTGTCCTTTGGGAACACAGGAAAAAGCGTTCTTTACCCCTAAGGACAAAGTTGCCTATGACATACGTAAGAGATTCACACCTAGCCTCGATCTAGGAATTTCTCGTTGGACACCATAGGGAAACGCGCTTTGTGAAAGCCACCTAGTTACCGCCTGTCTGGACAGCCTTCAACAAAAAGACCGAAAATAAATATGCCTAAACAAGCAATTCCTTTCATTGGTTTAAGATAAGTTAAAGTTAATTTATTTTAATAACATTCCAAATAATTTACTTATTAAGATTTTATTTAAATATTTCAGAATATTATAAAAATATTTACCAAAATAAAAAAAAGGAAATAACTACCAGTTAATATTTTAGGATCACAAGTCTTTTGATTTATACATACTTTGGTTTTGAAAGATCTTATAGAAATTATGGTGGCAACATTTGGACATTCCAGAGATGACGTCATGTCCGTGTTTTCGCGATAGGATTTGTAATTCTAATTTACCTGCTGAAATAATAAATCCAGTTTCTCACTGGCATACCACTGAAGATTATTGTTAACCATTCCAGTTTCCGCAACCATTTAAATACTAAAACAATATTTTTTAAAACCTATATTTAAAAAAATATTTGATTATGAACTTTAATTTATCATCAGTGACATTTTTCCATTAAATGCATATTTTAGAGCTTCCAAGTAACGTTTCTCACTGGCATAAAAAGGAAATTCTGTAGCCGTTCGGTAGGGTACCTGAAAAGCATAGGAAATTAATAATGTCTGTATGACGAGCCAAAATAAAGTGGTCAACACTAATAGCGGTTAACTATCAATTTTATATCCCATAATCAGAATAATGTGCTGCATACTATTTGTCGGTTCGAAACCGACCGAAATTTCATAGCTCTTAGGCTACAAAGTGTAGAATTAGATTACCTATACTCTTAACTAATTATTCACTACAAAGTTACTTACCTGAAGGAAAATATAAAAGAACCACAAACACTTCACGAATATTATTTAACTTGATTCAGCTGATACTTTTCGAGCTGCAGAGTTGTGGGTTACAGAAGGACAGGCCGACGCTATTTATCAACCGCTCGGGCCTTGCCTATGGCTGCTTCTTATACTCAAATCTGTTCGCGATAGGCCAAGCTCTGATAACTACAAACCCTCAAAATAGGATGACTTCTTCGCCATATTTTAATAGCTAACGCGGCAAATGGAACAGCGAGAAAAGCGTTGGACGTTTTCAATAATAGGCGAATGACATCTGAGAGTGACGATTGAGGATGTATTGTTTGCACAGTCCAGAGGAAATGACATTTACATTGTTTCGTATTCCCAACAGAGGGGTTTGTTTCCTCTTCCGCACTTACATTTTTCGGTATCTTCTATACCAAATTTACTAAAAATTATGGAGCAGAAATAAGATGCATTCCTTTTAACCTAGTACCTCTTTCAAAAGTTTTTCGGATTCACCGTATCTTAAATTTTCGGTGAAGAAAGACAATAAACATCACCAAGGCGTGACACGCTAATGATGCTCTTCTAGGATATTAATGAAAGGTTGTTTACAGCAAAATTACAGACAAGCGTTAAGGACTTCAATCTTATCTACTGTTATGCCACCACTGTGAATGCCGATGACGATGAGAAAATAGGTTTTACAGACAACTTCAAGGTATTTCGAATTCTGTGAAGAAATGAGATGTTACCCTTTTTCTACGTGACGTCAATGCCAATGTTAAACTCAATGGCTTCAGAATAACTAACACTTATTACAAACACCGCGACATACATAAGTACACGTGGGTTTCATCTCATGGGCTGCATAAGAACATTATAGATTATATATTAATTAACCGCAAATGGACTAGTTCTGTTACAAAGAACAGGTCATATTCGGAAGCTGAAATTGGATCTGACCATTATCTTGTTAAAAGCGTTTTGCGATTTGAACTTAAGAAGTGTTGTGTTAAGGTTAAAAAATTTGCCTTTAATTATGAAGCTGTGAAAGACCTAATTAGAGTACATCTTATCATGATAGGTTACTTACTCATTATGACAGTCGTGGTTTGCTTGCTACTGAAGTTCAGGAAAAATGTGACCACTTAAAATAGACTTTTTTGGAAACTAACAGTACTCTGTTACGTAAAATGAAGCAGAGGACGCATAATTATCCGAATGACAAGGCACTTGAGTTTATTTTAGAAAGAAAGAACTACAGGAATGTCCTGAATCAATACTAATCCTAATAGAAAACATTATATAGAACTTAATAAACGTGTAAAGGATCAGTTAGCTGCTGATAATAATCTTTGGCTGACAAAGCCGAAGAATCAGTTGGACAGCACAACAGCAGAGAGCTGTACCAGCCAATTCTGCGACACAAATAACTTGTAAAGTAATTACAAAGGCCTAAAGGTAAAATTTTACCCTGCACCGACGAAACTATCTATTCTCCTACCGAAATTTAAAATGTGTCATCAATAATTATTTTTTACCACAGTGATAAGAAATTCAGCTACAGATTGTATGACTTCCTCAGAATAAAAACTATAACGTGTGAATATAAATTAAAAGTTAAATTACTAGAAGAATACAGCGGTTAAATATGGTTTACAAACGATATCACGAAAACACGGAGGTGACGTCATCAGTGGAATGTCCAGTGTTGCCACTATAATTTCTATAATATCTGTAAGAAACAAAGTGTATAAATCCAAAAGAATTTCTACTCCTAAAATATTAACTGGTAATTATTCCTTTTTTAATTTTGGTAAATATTTTTATAATATTCGGAAACATTTAAACAAAATCTTAATAAGTAAATTATCTTGAATGTTATCAAAATAAATTAAATTACCTTTAACATATCTTACACCAATGGAAGGAATTGCTTGTTTAGGCATATTTATTTCTCTCTTTTTGTTGAAGGCTCTCCAGACAGTCGGTAATTGGTCAAACAGATGTGAAAGCCTGTACATAATAAAACTGCCGTTTGATCATTTACGATAGAGAAATATTTCTACGCATACTGTAACGACAAATACCAAAATGAAAATATCAAAAATTAAGCAATATTTCTTTTTTCCTCAGACAACCATTAGTTCTACAGACCGATAAGCTTGGAAAGGCCGCCATCCGTCGGATGGGATCTTAGGCCGTGTCCCCGTGTGCGGGAAGGCCATACCCTGTGCACGTTAAAGAACACGTTGCATGGTTTTGACTGGAGGCTATCATCTGTCTCCCAACAGCTGTTCCAGTGAGGACCTTCCCCCAACCTTCTCTGAGCATTCGGGGTCCATGTGGCATGGCCATTTAGCCCATGGTTTGCGAAAAAGTACCATACCCTGTGTACGTTAAAGAACACGCTGGATGGCCTTGACGGGAGGCTACCATCTGTCTCACAACAGCTGTTCCAGTGGGTCCCCTCCCCCAACCTTCTCTCAGCCTTCGGGGTCCGTGTGACCTGGCCATTTAGCCCATGGTGTGTAAGAAAGTGCCGCTCAGAGGTAAAACTACTCAACGTTAAAAAACACGCTGGATGCCCTTGACGGGAGGCTACCATCTGTCTCACAACAGCTGTTCCAGTAGGTCCCCTCCTCGAACCTTCTCTGAGCCTTCGGGGTCCATGTGGCATGGCCATTTAGCCCATGGTATTCAAAAAAGTACCATACCCTGTTTACGTTAAAGAACACGCTGGGTGGCCTTGACGGGAGGCTACCATCTGTCTCACAACAGCAGTTCCAGTGGGTCCCCTCCCCTAACCTTCTCTGATCCTTCGGGTCCATGTGACCTGGCCATTTAGCCGATGGTGTGCAAAAAAGTGCCGCTCAGAGGTAAAACAACCCAACCCAACTCGGGGAGGAAAGACAATAAACATCACCAAATCGTGGGTCTGCTTCTCAGCAGACACGCTAGTGATGCTCTTCTAGGATAAGAGTGCATTAATGAAAGTTTGTTTACAGCAAAATTACAGACAAGTGTTAAGGACTTCAATCTTATCTACTGTTATGCCCCCACTGAGAATGCCGTTGAGGATGAGAAAAAAGGTGTTTACAGACTCCACACTGTCTCCCACACACAGATCCTCATACCAGCTTCCATTTCAAAGGAAATTCGGAACTCTTTGCTGTCCGAACATGTAGTAACTAGTAGATTTCTTCTGTTTTGACGGGAAAGAAAACGAAGGTTGTTAGTTTTAAGGGCAGCAGCGTTACCTACTTAACGAGTTTTCATGTGACATGGAACTTGTTCCAATCGGGCCTCACATTCCTAACATTTACAATAACCTGGGCCGCATGTAGAATGAGAAATAAACTTTTTTTTTGGGGGGGGGGGGCTTTTATTTCCTGCATAGGTGAACCATGAGTTAATCGATAGTTTTTGATATTAACCATTATGGAAATACTTAAGGAAAGTTTTCAGCGTAAGAACTAAATGTTTTTTTGTTTTTTTTTTCAAATTAAAACGACCGGTTTGGTTTTACAGAAAATAAGTGTATAAACAATTTTAATATTTATTTTCAAAACTTAATTGTCAGTGTAATATATTATGCAAAATCTGTTGGCAACACCATGAAACAGTGCTGCTGACGTCATCTAGGTGTTTTTGCTAGTTTATCATTAACCCGTATTCACAGGCATCGCTAACTTTCTCGGGAACCTATCAGAAACAGAATTGGGTGCATTGAATTAGATTATTCCTATTGTTTATTAAGAAGGAATTATTTTTTTTTAAGTTGAGTGCTTATCGCGCTTGGCTCCTGATCTAAGAGACCTGGGTTCGAGTCCCGGGTACGGCATGGCTGTTTTGTGTCGTTTTTCTGCTGAGGACGTGCCATTATCTCAGACCTTCTACTCTGGCATATAAACTGACAGGCTCCTGTCAGACCTCTGTGGTAAGCAGCTGCTTGAGGGGATATTTATTTATTTATTATTAAAAGTTGAGAAACATCCTGAAACAAATTTCAGAGAATATAATAGCAGGAATTAGATTCAAGGAATTAAATTAATTAACCTTATTCGTGACGGAAATGCACATTAGGAAACAAAAGGCGTATCCGGTTTAACGATTCGAAAAGAATTGTTGTGTCGTCGATTATTTAGCATAAGGTTTGTTTTCTTCCTTTCTCTTTAATCGTGAAACTCACAATGTAACATTTACTACTGAACATAAAACTTAGGTTTTCAACTGAAATAGATTTCATTGGTTATTTAGATATGGTTATTTGTGTTATTAAGATCTTTCCGGGAGTTTTCGAAACGACACTTAGGAGTCATTTGTGCAGATAAGTTTAGTCTGTAGTCATTCTGCAAAGAAGTCATCTGTCTCCCAACAGCTGTTCCAGTGACGCCCCTCCCCCAACCTTCTCTGAGCCTTCGAGGTCCTCGTGACCTGGCCGTTTAGCACATTGTCTACAAAAAAAATGCCGATCACATGTAAAACTACCAACTCTGAGCGCTATGTGATATCATATGCATTTTATTCTATTCAATTCCAGTCAGATATTCAAATTGATTCTGTTTACATTTAAAAGCATCCAGCTTACAAAGAGGTTTATTCGTATGCATCACAGCGTATTCCTGCTATTATATTCTCTAAAAATTGTTTCAGGATGTTTCTCAACATTTAAAAATAAATAAATAAATAAATAAATACCCCCTCAAGTAGCTGCTTACCACAGAGGTGTGACAGGAGCCTGTCAGTTTATATGCCATAGTATAAGGTCTGAGAGGATGGCACGTCCTCAGCAGAAAAACGACACAAAACAGCCATGCCGTACCCGGGACTCGAACCCAGGTCTCTTAGATCAGTAGCCAAGCGGGCTAACCACTCAAATTAAAAAAAATAAATCCTTCTTAATAAACAATAGGAATAATCTAATTCAATGCACCCAATTCCCGAGAAAACCGTGTAAAAAAATAAACCTTTAAAAAAAATACAGTGCATATGAAAAAATAGATATGAAAATCTTTAAGTATTCATTTGATTTTTATTAATTTAAACACATTTTTAATTATATAAATGTTACTTATCTCGTATAAAAGTGGAAGTTAAAATAGAGTGGCAGCATGAGAAATAAGTGAACTCCTAAAACTGTGAATACGGGTTTAATAATAAAGTAGCAAAAACACCGAGATGACGTCAGGAGTACTGTTTCGTTGTGTTGCCAGTAGATTTTGCATAATATATTACAATCACGTTGAACTTTCAAAAGTGCTTTTCTTAATCATAATAATGTTGCTATTTTAGGTATATTTTTATATTATGTTTCGATCATCTCAGATACGTAAGATGCATTTTTATTTTTCTACAGAGAAGAAAAATGGTTGTATAAAGTTTCGGAGAAGTATAGACGAAACATTGTGAAGCCGTAGTAAAAGTTGGAAGTTGCATACTTTAAGTTTCGCATTGCAAGCTTTTTTGAGTTGTTCCACTGGATTTTTTTTTTCTCCCCCTCGTACGATACACGGAGGAAGTAACCATTCTTTTGTTTTATATATTTTGGGTGAGTTTTTAGTGATGTACTGCGATCTGGAAGGGCTTTACGTAGGCAGCAACCATTTATACGTTTACGTTGAACCGTTAAAGCTTTGAAAATTCCGGTTTCTTAAAAGTCATTTTCGGTAAAAAATTTGGTTTTTGGGAGTAATCTTAAGATTAATATTATTCTTTTGGCCCAGAAATGAAAATTAACACTTATGTGCACGTCGTGGTGTAACAAGATAGAAAAAGAGGAATGGATTGGCATCGCACCTTAACCCTTTTGCCGAACGTTTGCAGTGTTTAAAAATTACGTTTATGGTGAATAAATATTTCGTTCTAGAGTGAATGGTGGGGAAAAACTTATTTATTGAGAGATGAAATAAACAGTTGCGATTATATTTCTATAAATAGGAATTGAGTACGAAATATTTGTGTTGACACGAAATAGGGTTCCCATTAATTGTAGCTATGGAAATGGCGTTTTTTGAACTACGTTATTTGCGTTTTTAGAGTTAAGAACGATAGGATAATTTTACAAATCCAAGATGCAAAATAAATATCCGGTGCAATACACTAATTATTTTATTAAGGGTAAAACTGAAATCTAAAAGTGATTTGAAGTTTCATGTCAACTTTGCGTTTGATATTATTTTTTTTAGTGTGTTAAATATTCCAGCGTTCGTCATTTATATATTACGGCAACCAACGTTTTTATATTCGATATTACACGTAGGTCGTACAGGGGTGAAAGATATCTAATGCAAATGATATCGAATAAGATATTTGGCTACTAAGGTATTATGGCAATGTCACCATTTACTTTCTCCATCTGATAGGTTTTGTGAGTGACCTCAGGAGAAAATATGTTTTGGAACAGGTATTGAACATGTATTGAAATTTATTGTATGGCTTTCACGAGACACTGAAAATGATATTCATCTTCACATTATAGAAATTGTGCTGGAAAGTAACCGAAACCGCGTTGGTGACGTCATCTCTGTTTTATTCATTATATTGTAATAATATGATGTTTTCTCATTATATTGTAATAATATGATGTTTTCTCATTATATTATTAAGGCGCACACGTATTTCAGTTGGCTTATTTATCGCAATACGTAACTCTTACACGGTACACGTGGGATATTTTATCCTTTAACGAGTCTAGGCAGGGAAAGTTTTCGTTATTCGATTATCTTTGGTTATTTGATAGCGATCCCCACTGCTACGTTATGTTCGCTAATATTCGTTCGTATACTATTTACTAATTGGCTTCGATCAGGTACGAGAAATGGTGAGAAAGGAAGCTTAAAGAGAGAAAACTTTGTTGCGGATATGGAGAGGTGTCACTTCCTTCGAAGTCGGAAAACAATTAAATCAACAATGTTATTTTCAGACGTCAGCAAAGAATTATTACGATTACTTTCAAACAGTATACAGTTAATGAAATCTGTTGAAGTCAAACGTACGTTTTTGACGTTTTCTTCTAGGGAATCGAATATTAGTTGTGCTTAGAAAAATAAGCCGTCTTTTAAGTCACGGAGGTAGGAAGATGATATTTTAATGATACCGTATATGTGGTTAGAACACTTGTCTATTGATTTAAGGGACCTGGGTTCGAGACCCGGGTAAAGGCGTGTCTATTTGTGTCGTTTTTCTGCTGAGGGCCTGCCATCCTCTCAGACTTTCTACTATGGGATATAAACTGACAGGCTCCTGTCAGACCTCTGTGGCAAGCAGCTGCTTGAGGGGATATGTTTTTTATTATATGTACAGTGACCGTACGTCCTTTATTTAAGAGGACAGTCCTTTATTTCACTGTCTGTCCACTAGATTTTTTTTTTCTAAAATGGCGATTTTTCCTCTTTTATTTTCGTGAATTAAAATAGTAAACGGAATATTGGCGCGCAGTAGATGGGTTGAAATTTTTAAATATTTCACCGATAAACAGGAATCTTTTAAAACATTTTAAAAAACGTTGAATTTAGCTTATGTATCCCTTGATTTAATGTCCTCACTGAACGAGTATTTTGATTATCGAACAATATGTGGACCAGTGAAAAAAACAAAATGAAAAATCGGAACATTTAAACCATACGTTTATACCAAATGCATCTCTCATATGAATTTTATACAGTTTTATGAAATTTTAAAACAAAAACCTGATTTATTAACCCTTCCAGTGTCCAGAACGTATATATCCGTTTTTAGTACAATAAAAGGAAACGATTTAAAAAAAAATTTAGAAATTGCCATTTTAAATTTGGTTAATAGATATCTTACAAAAATATGTAATTTAAGCTTGTTACATAATATTTTTCTTTTTTTATTTGATGCATATTTTATTGAACTGTGACATAAATAATATGTTAAAGCCATCTGTTTGCCATTTCTTAGAAGTTATATAAGGTATTGCCAATTAGTTAATATAACTCTGTGCTGAAGTAATCCCCTAATTTAAGCTCAGAAGTTTGATTTGAACTATTATCAACAGAAATTTTTCCTTTAAGTTTTAAAAATCTCCTGATAATTAAGAAATAACTGCAACTTTTTAAAATTGGAAGTAATTATGAAATGTGTAGCTTTTTTTGGTATATCACTGTAAAAATTGTTATTAAAAATAATATGTTACTACAGTGTTCGAATTTTTGCTTTAATAAAATTAAGAATTAAAGTTTTTAATTTGGTATAAAACATGAGCTATTTCTGTTGATTAGTCATGTATTAAAAATATTCCAAATGCGACTTATTTATTGGACTGCAAAAAACCTGGCCTTTTACTCAAATTATAGTATGGAGAAAAAAAAATTAAAAATGGTAGAAATGTTTTCTTTAAACAAGAATTTTTTTTTATTTAGAAATCATTTCTATTAGTTCTTTTTCAATAAATTTTTATTTGTGTTGCAAGATGCATTTTTTTACTACATGACTCTAAAAAAGTTCTATTAAAATGAAACATATGATCTTTTTGGTTAAATATTTTATTTTGAAAAAAATCCAGATTTAAATGTTGATTAATTTGGCATATAACATGCCATAATTCCTTTCACAAATTATTTGGCAAAAAAGTTCTAAAGTTAAATTTGGCCTCTGGATGTAAACCAGATTTTCAGGCTAGACACTTGAAAGGGTTAAGAAAAGTTCATTCTTGTGAAAAATATCCAAATTATGATTGCTTAAAATGCTATTATAGGCTTATATTTTATAATAAATGCAAACTGCTGTTTTTTTCATTAGGAAACAATTTGTGATTTGTCCTTTATTTTCTCCGAAAAAATATGGTGAATATATGGTGAAGCAGGAAAGTAACGCGGCTCGCATAAACAACAGACGGGCAGCCGGGCCCGTGTTGTTCGCTCGAGGGTGGGAATGGAGCCTTAAAAAATATGTCGCTCTCTGTGTCCGGTAAAGTCGACTAACCGTTCAGGAGAACAGACTGATTTAACGCACACGCTAACAACTTTACCGCGACTTCGCCTACGGACTTTTGGATTCTTACCCGCGAATTACCGTCTATGAATTTCTGATTATTAAAATTATTAATAATTTAAGAGAACTACGTGTATAGGGTATACTTTAACGTGTATAGGGTATGGCTGTCCTGCACACAGACCAAAGGCTTAAAGTCCCATCTGACGGACGGCGGTTTTCCAAGCCCCTTTCCAAGCCCCTTTCCAAGCCCATCGGTGTCCTCTACTGACAGTGGGGAATTTTGCCGAGATAAATCTGAACCAGCAGGGTCTCAAACCTGGGAACTAAAGATTACGAACCTGGCGCGCTACCGACTGAGTTCCCCCCCCCCTCTGTGTTTTGAGTTTCTATTTGTAATGCTATGAAACAGATATCATCTCCGCGATGAATTAATTTCCCGAATTGGATGTCTCCACGGTGTCAGATTGTTAATAGAACCAGTAAAGTTTGATAATTAAATTATTCTATCCCAGTTATTTAAGCTGAAACGTTATAGTGGAATGGTATGTAATTTCCGGCTTTGATATTAAATTGCATTCGCATATTTTAAATATTAACGTTTCTGAAATATTATAATATTACTATTAATCGTTGCTAACTGTAGTTCGATTCTTGTGTAGGTAAAATTTACGTGTTCTATGAACTTTATTCTAAATATACGTAATAAAATATAATATGGAAAAGAAGAAATGAATTGAGAGTAAAATTGGACGCTAGAGTCAAAGCGAATATATGGTTGCTATCGTAACTACGGGCGACACGTGTGAAGCTATTACCTGCACGTGCCATTGTAAAATATTTGACCAATCGTAGAAGAGGAACACGAACAACCGTTGGGAATGGCGGTAACAAGCAAATATTTCATTAGAAACAAAATTAACGCCACCTAGAGGAATTTCATTTAGCAATAATTGTCGTACGTGTGAATTTAATTAAGTACATAAGTTTTATTTATGCATTCATGTTTCAAAACTTTAATCAACACTATTTGAATATTAGCACATATAGTATGTTGGAATATAAATTTAGGACACTTTTTTGGGTGAGGGGAAATGTGAATTTTTTTTGTTAGAGTTCAACTTATTTGAAGTATTAGTAAGAAGAATTAAAATAGTATATGATAGAATAGAAATCCTGTTCCCGGCGAAAAGGGTTAACAGGCACAACACGAATGACCCTTGTTTTAAGCGATAATTAAAATTTAGTTTGGCGGTTATTAATATAAAGAAATTTTAATTGTGAACTGATGCATCTGGTTGTCATAGAGGCTGTTATGCTATACGCAGTAATTGAAGGCGTCATGTCGGTATAAAAGCAACCGAAACATCCGATTTTTAGAAGCTGTTGGAACACTGGTCCCTTGGTTCTGCAGCTAAGCACGCTAACCACTGGGCAACGGATATTGTAATAAGCATATTTTTCTAATCTTTACGTGTTTTTAATGAATATTCTTTATTTTTATGAAGCGTTATATATGGAAAAGGGGTAGGTTCGAAGGAATGATTGGAAGAAATTTAAGGTTAGAAGATAATTGGAAGTAATTTAAGGTTCTGCCGTGTGTAGACATATTACACTGATTACACCATTTCACTCAAGTAATAACCTTATTCTGTTCACTAAACAGTAAAGCGTTAGATTTAACGGTTGACTTTGCAGTGATTTCTGTGGGATAAATTGTTGAATGGATAACTGAAATATTACTGCAAAACTATTAAGAAAATATAAATGTGATACATATTTCTTTTCCGTTAATCTTACTGACTTAAGAGAACAAGTTAGATAAGTTCCACACTTTGAAACGAGTATCTTTGTTATCTGCTTGCAACTTCATAACAAGCGTTGAAATGAATTGTACGCTTTTTCCTAGTAGCGGTGAGTTTGTTCTTTAAGGGTTGGGTTGTTTTACCTCTGAACGGCACTTTTGAGCACACCATGGGCTAAATGGCCAGGTCACATGGACCCCGAAGGCTCAGAGAAGGTTGGGGGAGGGGACCCACTGGAACAGCTGTTGGGAGACAGATGGTAGCCTCCCGTCAAGGCCATCCAGCGTGTTCTTTAACGTGCACACGGAACCACGGCTTAACGTCCCATCCGACGGACGGCGGCCTTTCCAAGCCCATCGGTGTCCCCTAACTGACCGTGGGCAGGACGGGAATTTTGCGGAGATAAATCTCAATGCTGACCCAGCTGGGACTCGAACCTGGGAACTACAGATTACGAGCCTGGCGCGCTACCGACTGAGCCACCCCCGCCCCTCTTTAAGGGTAATCAGCAATTGAGTACGTTAGATATTCGTGCAAAAGCTATGTGACGCGTGTTTCTTATTACGTGGCTTAATCCTTTCAGGACCATAAGGTTTCTAAGAGTAAATATTAGTATGTAACTGTTTATTTTAGTTTGTTTAGACGTAAAATAAATAAAAATCATAAGAAAAATACATTACTATGTGTAGTTTTTTTGGAATTTTATGGGAAATATTTTTCCCAATAGACTATAAAGGTAACACAAATTATAGTTAGGCTTATTATGCAATGTCTTTTATTTATTGGTTTATTAGAACAAAATGTTAACTAAAATAATACAAAATTATGAAATAAAATTACTATACAAAATGATGTGCTAATTATGATGTTCTGCGAAGCAATTTCTTTTGGTAGTGAGGCAAAGATGGACATTGCAGATAGTACATATATTATGCGTCCTGACAGTTCTGTTTTTGTTTTCTAAACGTTCCCGTTTACGTAATTGCGTTCGGCATACGTTCTATTTTGACATTCTGTATAAAAAAATGCAGATAAGGTTATAATTAAATACGACAATCACCAATTTCAAAATGGGAAAAATGTTTCCCTTCGTCGTGAAAGGGTTAACGTCGCATGCGACGGAGGGACGTCTTGCATAATCGCTTGGCGTTTGAATTTCTGAGGAATACTAAACACTGTACTGTTTACGATAGGGAGGAACTCGAAGAATTGGATAGAACGCTGTTTACCTGAGATGAATGTTTCGTGTAGAAACATTATTTTTTTAATCCAAAACAAAACTTTTTACTATGGGTGAAGTAAAGTTTTCCCGTTTGGTAAACGGTCTTTTTTTGGCTTCTTTGCGTTTGTTTAGCAGTGAACCCACGGCCGAACCCACGGCCTCTTGATCCGAACCCACGGCCGTTGATGATCCAAACCCACATCCGTTTAGCATCCGAACCCAAGGCCTCTTGATGACACGTCACAGCACGTGCATTTAATTAATACTTATCAGACGGGAAAAAAATCCTGCATTTATCTCTTAAAACAAAAAACAAAAAACTGAATATTTCTTCCCCTACGGAAGTGAAAGAACAAATCAAATTTTACTGTGAAAATAACACGTGTTCACCATCAAAATATTGAGCTTAATTGTGCAATTGCGCCCCCCCCCCCTCTCACCGCTCCCCTCCATCGATTTTGTTTTTCCAGAACAGAGCCTGGCTACACTTAAAATGATAAATTGAGTACTGTTGAAACATATTGACCTCAGTTGGAAGCGCGCCAGGACCGTGATCTGTAGTTCCCAGGTTCGAGTCCGAGCTGGGTCACCGTTGAGATTTATCTCCGCAAAACTCACCGCCCTGCCCACGGTCAGTAGTGTACACCGATGGGCTTGGAAAGGCCGCCGTCCGTCGGGTGAGACGTTAAGCCGTGGCCCCGTGTGAGGGAGAGACATACCCTGTGCATGTTAAAGAACACGATGGATGGCATTGACGGGAGGCTACCATCTGTCTCCCAACAGCTGTTCCATTGGGTCCCTCCCCCAACCTTCTCTGAGCCTTCGGGGTCCATGTGACCTGGCCATTTATCCCACGGTGTGCCAAAAAAATGCCGCTCAGAGGTAAAACAATCCAATCCAATGCTCAAACATATTAAGGAATAATATAACTAATACATCATTATTCTTGCGATCCCTATAATTTAACCTGATGGTGTCATTTCCTGCTTCACTACTGTATACGATGTGTGGGCATGTCAGTCATCAATTACGTTTCTACTAACGGCTAACGGAGCGGCTAACGTATTCACGATAACAAATACACAGCATCGATGTATTATGAACAAGACTTCAATTTCAATATACTGAAAAGGAATCGCAAACGCGAAATGAGGATATTTTTTGGAGAATTAGATACAGAAATTCGTATATCCAATTAATTCCGTAAGAATTTTCTTAAGAAGTCCTTGATGAAATGGAAATAAGTATACTTGTAATAATTTATTTAAATTTTCTTTAAGTGGCATTATGAAGGAAAAGTAATCTTAATAAAAACAGAAATAAAAATTATGGATTTTATTTTTTTTTAACTCTGGTGGTGAATTGTTTAGGCTAATTTTTTTACCATCGCAAATAAAAATGAAGAAAAGTTGGGTTGTTTTACCTCTGAGAGGCATTTTTTTTGCACACCGTGGGCTAAATGGCCAGGTCACATGGACCCCGAAGGCTCAGAGTATGTTGGGGGAGGAGACCCACTGGAAAAACTGTTGGGAGACAGATGGTAGCCTCCCGTCAAGGCCATCCAGCGTGTTCTTTAACGTGCACAGGGTATGGCTCTCCCGCACACGGGGCCACGGCTTAACGTCCCATCCGACGGACGGCGGCCTATTCCAAGCCGATCGGTGTCCCCTACTGACCGTCGTCAGGGAATTTTACGGAGATAAATCTCAACGCTGACCCAGCTGGGACTCGAACCTGGGAACTACAGATTACGAGCCTGGCGCGCTACCGACTGAGCCACCCCCGCCCCCGCCCCATCAAGAAAATTAAAACAAGGAATTTAAGAAAGGATGAAATTGAACTATTAAATCATATTTACATTATTATTTAACATGGAATTTCCACTGCAGTATAACTGCTCCCATCTTTACTTTTGCAAATCTTTAAAAATAACTCTTCAAATGTGCATCCAATAGACAAAGATTTATGAAGTTTAATTGCCTCTATTACCTATAATATCATTCTCAAAATATACATGGCCCCCGTACAGCACCCCCCTAAAATCCGGTCCTATTTTGAAAAAAATATGTATTAAGTTATAAAAGTACTCAATTTATCATTTTTAATATTTTGAACGAAATCTTTGTAAGGGTTGGTCCGTAAATTACCCAATTCTGTTATAGATGAATCCACCATTCCCCCTCTAGCTTCAACTTATGTAACAATACCTAACACATGAGGGGAATTCACCCCCTTCCTGTTTTTCCACAGAAACCTTTTATTATTGTTACGAATTTTTAGTAGGAAATCTTGAGCGTGAGTTCCAAAGAATGTGAATCATCCAAAGTGAACTGCTCCACCACCGAGTAGGAAGCCCTCGCTATAAAATTTTGCAATCAGCCATTTCAAAAACTATCTCTATGGTCGCCGATTCACAGTCGCATTTGATCACTTCCCCTTGTCATAATTAATGAAATCTTAAAGACTTTTCTAACAGATTAGAGAAGTGGAACCTCACATTTCAGGATTATGATACCGATGTCGTTTATTACCCATGGGAACACAATATCCTCGCCGATCCCCTGTCAGGAAACATACATGAGAAGGACAAACACCCTCCCAGCCAATTAGGAGACTGATCCCTGCTGAGAGAGATGCAGATGGAGGACCCTGCCCTCAGGGGGATTATAGATGCCTTGGAAGGTCAAAACACTAGCCTTGCCACGAACGCCCCTGACCCTCTCTACATGAAAGAGGGAGTTCTCTTTCATTTGGACCAACAAAGCGCTGGCATTGACGTCATAGAGCAACTGGTCGTACTGCTCAGTCTAAGAGACCAAATTTCAAAATTGTGTCAAGATAACCCTTGTTCAGGTCCTCTGGTTGGGGACAAAACACAACAGAGAGCTATATCCAATTAATGTTGGTCAGGAATGTACTCATGACATTTCCAACTATATACAGACATGCATTTGCTGTCTGGAAAGGCGCGGAGATTAGTAAAAGTCAAAGGGAAAAATATCTGACCCACCCCCTTTACAATGCACCGAACGGTCAAAGAAGGACAAGGACATCTGGATACAATAGGCCTGCACATTGCAATAATGGAAGACCTAATTTTGAAAAATATAGCACAACATATTACAGATAAATTTTGGTAGCTATTTATGTTTAAAAATCTGTTAATTAATTTTCAAATATTCTCAATTGTTTTAGTAAAAACTTATGAACAAATAATTCTATTTTAATTGCTTTTAAAGAGATAGCTTTGGTTTAATTTTTAAACAAATTATATCACTTGGTTAGCCGTCCCGTGGCCGAGTGGTTAGCACGCTTGGCTACTGATCTAAGGGACCTGGGTTCGAGCCCCGGATTAGGCATGGATGTGTGTGTCGTTTTTCTGCTGAGGTCCTGCCATCCTCTCAGATCTCCTACTCTGGCATATAAACTGACAGGCTCCTGTCAGACCTATGTAGCAAGCAGATGCTTGAGGGGGTATTTATTTTATTTTTATTATATCCCTTGAATTTTAATGCATAATTAATATCTCTCCTTTCTTGCCTCCTTTTACTCAAGGCTGTCCAGGCCTGGTCTATCAAGGTGGCTTTGACCGAACGCCTCAACCCCAGAACAAACTGAGAATCGGAGCCAGAAGACGACGACAGGATTTGGAACGTCGAGACACCTAGAACCATATCATGGGCCATTTGGCCCGGAGCAGCGACTACACTCCCAGGAGCCACTCCCACCCCGCCAACTCCAAATGCATCACTTCAATGACTGCACACACTCGTATTCATTACGTCACTGTGGCACAAATGGTAGAGTCACTGTTCCCCTCATTGCCCCTCGCTTGTTACGAGGTCACCAAACACGCTGACTGCCTGCACCACCTCCACTGCCGTAGCGGCCACCGCCACATACACGAGATTAATGCTGGTGTCGAGATTAACAGAGATTCCTACAGTTTAATAATTATATATTATTTATTATAATAAATATAACATTAAATTGTATTTAAAATATATAAATAAACAAATGTTTATGATTCATAGAGGTATGAAATAGGTGTTAATAAAAAATAATTCCTCAAGCAACTCCTTGCCTCAGAGGTCTGGCAGGAGCCTGTCAGTATAATAGAGGAGATCTGTGAGGAATTCGAGACCTCATCAGAAGGACAATGCAGTGATCCATATACCTTACCCGGGGTTTGAACCTAGGTCCCTTTCATCTGTTGCTCTTTGCGTGATTGTGCTTAATAGAATTAAGAATTTGGTTAATGGACAATTGCGTGATGAGTAATCAAAATTAGTAGGTGATGTGTACATCAGATTTTTTCACATAGGCAGATTCTTGACAAATGTTTAAAGTTTCAGAAACCTTTGGTTACTAGCTTTGTTGATTATAAAAAAGACTTTTCACTCTGTTGATCGCCTTAATTTGTGGTTGATTGTGGGATCGTATGGCATTCCGGAGAAGTTAGTTAACATAATGAAAGTTCTCTATAATAGCATTGAGTCGTGTGTGAGAGTTTGTAAGGCTTGTAGCAGTTCGTTTAGCATTGTTTCTGATGTTCCAAAATGGTGTATTTTTTTAACTCCTTTTCTCTTTCCTTTGGATATTGATTATATTATATGAATTTCACTGCACGGTAAAATTTTGCTCTGAAATGGTCCGGAGATATGAAAATTTCTGATTTAGATTATGCTGATGATTTAGCACTTTTCGCATTATGTGGTTTGATTTTGTAAGTAATGATGAGGTTATGCAAAGCAGTCGGCAACCTCCTTTAAGCAGCATATTGTGCAGAGAGAGACTCCGTTGGTTTGGCCATTTTGCCCGTATGGATAATTGTAGATTAGCGAATAGGGTTATGAACAGTGTGCCTAAAGGCCTCAGAAAGAGAGGGGAGACATAGGATGAGATGTTCGGACATGTCAAACAGGACCTTGTTAGAATTGGTCTACAATGACCAGGTGCAGCAGATGCAGCTCAGGAGAGATGCGTTTGGCGAGCAAAATTACCTAATATGGTTTAAACTCCGTAACCCATGACTGAGAAGGATTTTCTTTCTATATATGTACTATGAACAAGACTTCAATTTACAATATAATGAAACGGAAGATGCACGTACAGCAATGGAAAACGAGACTGTGTTACAACGTGTCACTTGAGGTATAGCACGGAGTGAGAATTACGTCACTTACGAGTTCGAACGATGAAGTTGAAATGAAAGAACATAAGACTATTTCTTCCCTGCTTGCCTGTGATTATATACCAGAAAGTTCAATGTCTAATAGTAGTTCGGAGAATCTGTATACAGAAGAAAGAGATTAATCGTAATCTGTGAGCGTTGGTAGTAAGAAGTGAGGTTTTGGAGATAATTTTAATTTGTGTTATGTTCAGTGATCAGTTTTGGAATATTTAACTGATAAGAAAGTTTTTAGTTTCAAGTAAAATAGCAATTTATCTGTATCGCTGAAAAATGCTCTTTGCTTGAAGGAAAATCTGGCAATTATGGATATTGGGATCATTTTATACTAATTGATAGCATAGTGTTGTTTTGTGTGATTAGTGAAGAAATTGTTAATGATTTATGCAATTTGTTGCCTTAGTTAATAAATCAGTTCATTTAGAGTTTGTTTATTTATTTGGGATTCACGTTCCGTTGCCAAATATCCAAATAGAATTGAAAATCTTTAAAAATACTTTTATTCACATCTTGTATTTTTTAATACGTGTATTATCAATTACATATACTATTAGATGGCATGGAAAAATAATTCGGCTAAACTATTCGTGATGAGACTTCAGTATTTTGTAAAAACGTATGAAATAGAAAAGAATAAAAATAATATTATCGATTGTTAATTTTGTGTTATTAAATTTGTTAGCTTTTCATATCTAACAGCAACCACCATTATAAAATTTAGTTAGATATATAGAAGTATTATTGTTTCCATTTAATCCATTTAATACACTGGAAGACTTCCTCCAATGTAGAATTTGACGATACCGGACCTGGGTTCGAGCCCCGGATAAGGCATGGATGCTCGTATCGTTTTTCTGCTGAGGTCGTGCCATCCTCTCAGACCTTCTACTCTGACATATAAACTGACAGGTTCCTGTCCGACCTCTGTGGCAAGCAGCTGCTTGAGGGGGTATTTATTTTTTTTTTAGTAGAAGCATTCAGATTTTCATTGCGACAAATTTTGGTATTCTGTTATTTCCGACGTCCGTGACCGAAAGAAAGGTCCCGAATTTCATAGCTGATCAAGGTCACTTTGATACAATACGCCTGGACACCACGGAGGAGTGTCTAAAGGAGAAGAGAGCTAGCTTCCATAGACGTAATGTAAACTTTTCGATTGCAACGCCTTCTAAACGTGGCAAATTCCTGCATTGCAGTGAAGTCACCTAGCCAGGGAGAGGAGCGAGTTCCCTGCATTATTTTTCCACCGCCGAGCAAAGTTATCAATTGCTAACACCACGTGACTAATTTTAGATACACTTTGACTCTCAAAAACGTTCATTTTCTTCATGAGGTACAATTATAATTTACTTTTCGTTTAGAGAGAAAATATTATCATCATCATCATTCTGAGACCTTTAGGCACACTGTTCATAACCCTATTCACCAATCTATAATTATCCATACGGGCAACATGGCCAAACCAACGGAGTCTCTCTCTGCACAATATGCTGCTTAAAGGAGGTTGCAAACTCCTTTGCCTAATCTCATCATTAGTTACAAAGTTGAACCACCTAATGCCCAAGATACTGCGTAAGCATCTAGAATCAAAAGCATCTAGTGTCCTGTTATCTTGTTTACAAAGTGTCCAAGTTTCACTACCATAACTAACCCTAGAAAGAACAAAACTATTATACAGTCTAATTTTAGTCTTTAGGTGTATACGCCTATTTCTCCACACTCTCCATAGTTTCTTAAAAGTCCCGGCAGCAATCCCTATTCGTCTGTTAATCTCATGCCGCACATCACCATTATCTGTTACATAGCTCCCAAGATAATTAAACTGTGACACCTGCTCAAGACTGCAACCATTCAGATTAACTGAATCACAGCCTGCCTGACCAATTTTCATCACTTTAGTTTTCTCTCTGTTTATAACCAAACCTACTCTATTACCAGTCTCATCAACAGCTCGAATGAAAGAGTTCATCTCATCAACATCATTTGCCAAAAGTGCTAAATCAT
This sequence comes from Ryuthela nishihirai, assembly GCA_038380435.1. Taxonomy (NCBI): domain Eukaryota; kingdom Metazoa; phylum Arthropoda; class Arachnida; order Araneae; family Heptathelidae; genus Ryuthela; species Ryuthela nishihirai. Next base: position 105,274,022 of record JAWZYU010000002.1, on the reverse strand, counting down.
CAGCATAATCTAAATCAGAAATTTTCGTATCTCCAGCCCATTTAAGGCCAAAATCTTTCCCTTGAAGTGAATTTCTCATAACATAATCAATAACCAAGCTAAAGAGAAAAGGAGACAAAATGCACCCTTGTCGAACACCAGAAGTAATGCTAAACCAATTGCTACAAGCCTTACCAACTCTCACACACGACTCAGTGTTATTATAGAGAGCTTTCATAATGTTAACTAATTTGTCTGGTATACCATATGATCTCACATTCAACCACAAATTATGACGATCAACAGAGTCGAAAGCCTTTTTGAAATCAACAAAGCTAGCAACCAAAGGTTTCTGAAACTCTAAACATTTTTCAAGAATCTGCCTAAGTGAAAATATCTGATCCACACATCCCCTACCACTTCTGAATCCACATTGCTCATCACGCAATTGACTGTCAACCAGATTCTTAATTCTATTAAGCACAATCATGGAAAGAACTTTACTTGGAACAGAGAGTAGGCTGATACCCCTATAGTTATCACAAGAACTGCGATCACCTTTTTTGAAAATAGGGATAACAATAGCTCTGGTAAAACCCTTAGGAACCATGCCTTTATCATAAACGATATTCAGAATTTCAGTCATCCAAGTGGCAACCGAAACATTCCCAGCTCTAAGCATTTCCGTAGTAATTTCATCTACCCCTGGGGATTTATGAAGTTTAAGTTTAGAAACAGCCAAAATAACTTCAGATTGTGTTAGAGGGCCAACATTAAAGCCACCAATGCATCTATCATCATTGCAAACAATGGGAGTAGAACTAACTACATTGTTTAGAACATCACTGAAATGCTCAGCCCACCTAGCCATGACAGAATCCTCCCCTTCTATAACCTTACCTTGTTTATCCTTCAATCCTTGTATGCCTGTCCGTTTTCTACCACACAAAACATTAACTATCTGGTACAGCTCTCTGCTGTTGTGCTGTCTAACTGCTTCCTCGGCTTTGTCAGCCAAACCATCAAGCCAAAGATTCTTATCAGCAGCTAACTGATCCTTTACAAATTTATTAAGGTCTCTGTAATGCTTTCTATTAGGACTAGTAGGGAATTGATTAAGTGCATTCCTGCAGTTCTTTCTTTCCGAAATAAGCTCAAGTGCCTTATCACTCAGAAAATTCTGACTCTTCTGCTCCTTTTTTCCTAAAAGAGTACTGTTAGTGTCCAAAAAAGCCTGTTTAAAATTATCCCATTCTCCCTCAACTTCAGTAGTAAGCAAACCATGACTGTCATAATGACTAAGTAACCTATCATGGTAAGCTTTGGCTATAACTGGATCTTTCAGAGCTTCAGTATTAAAAGTAAATTTTTTAACCCTAGCACAACACTTTTTAAGTTTAAGTTGCAACACACCTTTAACAAGGTAATGGTCAGATCCAATTTCAGCTCCCCTATATGCCCTGGTATTCATAACAGAACTAGCCCATTTGCTGTTAATTAATATGTAATCAATCATATTCTTATGCAGCCCATGAGGTGAAACCCATGTGTACTTATGTATGTCGCGGTGTTTGTAATAAGTGTTAGTTATTCTGAATCCATTGAGTGTACTTACGTTTAGGAGACGTTGCCCATTGCCATTGCAGCTACCAATACCAAAAAGGCCTATTACTCCTCCCCAGAGGTCAGAGTCAGTACCAACTTTGTCATTGAAGTCACCAAGAACAAGGGTAATATCTCCTTTCTTGACAGAATTCAAAATATTCTGAAGTTGTTCATAAAACCTATCCTTCTCATCCTCATCGGCATCCTCAGTGGGGGCATAACAGCAGATAACATTCAAGTCTTTAACGCTTGTCTGAAATTTTGCTGTAAGAAACCTTTCATTAATGCACTCATATCCTAGAAGAGCATCGCTAACGTGTCTGCTGAGAAGCAGACCCACGCCTTGGTGATGCTTTTTGTCGTCCCGCCCTGAAAAGAGAAATTTAAGATTATTTTTAAGAATCTGACCTTTATCTGTCCATCTGGTCTCTTGCAAGCCGAGAATATCTAAATTATAACGGTGGAATTCTTGTGTGAGGACATCAAGAGAAAAAGCTCTGTGCAGAGTCCTCACATTCCAACTACCTATGGAGAGAAAATGGTTAGTGGGATGTTTAAAGAAACTATATTTATTGAGAGAGGGAATGCTGACAATATCAAACAGCCCCCTAATCGCAGACATGGGGCAAAGACCCGTTCCCCCGCTACTAAAGGCTGAAGCCATCTACACTGGAAGACTTCCTCCAATGTAGAATTTGACGATGCCAATAGAAGCAAAGAGTTCAGGTGCCTGCGATGACTTCTGATCGGGATTATCCACCAGCTGATAAACATATCCTGTGAATCTATTCACTTGGGGCTGTCAACCCACAAACAAACAAAAAACACAGCGGAAGATTTTCCCTCCACAGAAGCCCACCAGTGCAGCAAAATCAGGATCCATAATCAAGCTCAGAGCCATATATCTGTCCAGTCCAGTAGGTTTATATGGTCAGCACCAGGACCCTGTGTGGTTGACCACTCCTCAGCAGGGTAGAAAAAAAGAAAAGTAGCCATAGTTGTCCAGATCAGTAGGCCACACGCAGCCCTCCCCTTCCGTTCACTTCCACAAGAGAGTATATCTTTTGAAAGTTACTAACGGTCCGCACCACGAGAAGGCGGGGTCGGACATTAGGTGCTAGGCCTGGCCGGTTCTATGCATCATCACAGGGGATTGGTGCATAGCTCTTCTTCCGGTGACTACCTAGCTACCATTTACAGACCGAAAATATCAAGAAGTAATGAAATCATTTTCTTTAATAAAATCCAATTTTGTAAAACTGGTAGCGGCTATACTAAAGAGCAAAATTTTAATATTTTGAACAACCTACAGCATTTAGTATATTATAATAAATTGAGATTTATGTGCCAATGCACGACAACATGATCTATATAATTATATTTTATAAAATTGCTGATATTTTCAATAAATATCATATCGAGTTTTTTACTTGTATAAACGTTCAACAGATGGCAGCAGGCACTTACCGTATCAACCATAAAAAAGAATTACACTGTTAGAGCAAAGTGTAGAAGCCAATGTACATCGATATGCTCCAGGGAACACAAACCTGCAACATACATTGATTTATATCTATTCGCAAGATGATTAAATGTACTAATTTACATATTAATTTTAAAAATTCTGAAAAATTACTCAAAATATACTTACAACGGCTTTTCCAGATCGTTAAATATACTCCTGAACGGGATAAAACACTCATTGAATATACTTTAAGTTCAGCTACCACTGTACCAAGCAGCCATGGCTGTTAGACATTTGGAAACACTGGTTAAATCGCAATGTATATATACCAATAGTAAGACAAACCGTAGCTTCAGGGGACTAAAATGACTGCGCATGCGCAGATCGCCCCTTACAGTTGTTTTTGTGCCTGCACATCAATTTGCCACGTTCGGCTTCGGTAAAATTCCGCAGAACGGTGCCACTTACGCTTGTGCAATGCTAGCCTACTTCTCCTTAGACTTCCTTTGACCACACTAAGAAATCGAATTTTTACACACTAAGAAATCTGGTAGTTAATGGTAAGTTTACACACTAAGAAATCGAATTTTTACACACTAAGAAATCTGGTAGTTAATGGTAAGTTTACACACTAAGAAATCTGGTAGATAATAACTGGTAGTTATTTATTTTACAAATTTATTCATTTTTTTGTAATATTCTCAAATATCTTAATAAAATCCAAATAAATAAATTATTCTATTTCAACCAGTTTTAAAATAAATGGTTTTATCTTACATTCTATAGCAATTAAATCTACGATATATTTATGCAAAATTAATTTTTTCTTCTCTTCCCTGCTTTTGTTCAAGGCTGTCTTAGTCTGATACTGTGTTGAGGTGAAACAATCTGGTCTCTAGCTGCAATGAGGAGCCTTAAAATAATAATTCTTTTAGAAATGTGGGGAACTGGCAACGGCAGTAGATATAAATATTATTTTGACTCTTACTTTCAGAGTTAGGGAGCAGTAAATGACAACAACAAATTTGGTGAACGATGAATTGGTTACGGTTTCCCATCGCAACATTATGGTTAATATTATTGCTTCTAGCAAGCGCCACTTTTGGAATTTTGACTTCATATTTCGTACTGCAACCCAGAACACAAACAGAAACATTATCCGAAATTTTGAAGCGTCTGCTATGATTCCAAAATGAGTTAATGCTGCCAGAGATAAACAGGCACACAGCCAGACGGCTTCTTTTATCATTAGAGATATTTCTCAATTTTCACACGAGACGGATAAAAATTGTCTCTGATCGTTTGGTATAGACTGAAGACTGCCTTGAGCAGGGTGGGATCCGAACCCATGACCACCTGGTGACATCTCAGAGCTCGTGAATTTAATAAATATCTGACCGAAAACAAAGCCTACTTTTCCTCTTAAAACAAAAGTTGAATGTTCCTCTCTCGCTGAAAGGAAAAGAATAAATCAAAATTCCTAATTGAAATCTAAAATCTCTTCACCATAATTATCTACCACGTAAATTTCAAATTCCTAGATTAAATAAAATATTTCGAAGTTTTCCTTAAATCTTATCAAATTCTTATGTGAAACAGGACCGTTTTAGGAATGGTCTACAGTGGCCCTGGTTTCGAATATTACCTATTGAGAGAAAAAAGTGTAAAATTTTGAATTTTTACTATTTGGATGGAGGTCTTTGTAAGGGGTCGTTCGTAAATTAATCAGTTCTGTTATAAAGCAATTTTTACCCCTTTCTCTTATGGAACAATTCTTAACCTATGGTTGCATCCCCCTTCTCACATTCCGTTGTGTTTGTCGTATCTTTTGAAAGGATGTACCCTTTCCTTGTTCCAGTCAGTTTAGAAAATGAGTGTTGCCTTAACTAGAGTTAATTAGAAGCGGTGGCCGATTGGTCAGCGCACTTAGCTGCAGATCGAAGTCAAAGGAACCAGATTCGATCCCGGATCAAAGGACCCAGGGTCGAGGCAAAGATCAAAGTACCCATGTTCGAGATGTGGATCAAATGACCCATGTTCGAGTCCCGAATAAAAGGATCTGCTTTCGAGCCCTATTTCAAACGTCCCATGTCATTTGAATTTTGGATCAAAAGGCCATTTAATTCAAATGGCCATGTCATTTGCAGCAGAGTCAGAAGATTCAGATTCCAGTCTAGAATAAGGCATGAATATGTGTTTTCTGGGGTTGTCTTTCTTCTGAGGTCTCGCCTTCCTCACAGATCTCTATGGCATAGTATACAAATAGTCTCCTCTCAGACATGTGTAGCAAGGAGCTGCTTGAACGGTAACTTATCTTTTTCATAATATAGAAAAGTAGGTTATTAAAGTTAAGAACCTGAAAAAAAACATTAATTGCAAATGTAAAACAATTTGTTCAAAGAAGACATCTATCGTAGTTTAACGTCAGTATCAATATAGAGGAAAAATTGTTTTGAGCCAGGTTGGATTCGAACCCACGACCTCCTGATGTCATGTCACGTGATAGTGATACATTCCCTGACAGTTGAACAGAAATGTCGTGAAATGTCTTCATATTAACGAATAAGTACACTTGTGACATATTTCCCATCTGTGAGGCTGTTTACGAGCAGCGAAGACATTGCCTTTATAAGAGAGAGAAAATTGTGTAGATATGTTCCTATCTTCGAATAAAAGGGAATCTAGGTAGGTGTCCGATAGCTCAGTGGTCAGAGCACCTGACATGTTATCAGAAGGTCTTAGGTTCGTATCCCATTCATATGAAAACAATGATAAAATTGATATCGACGTTAAACTAAAAGTCGCCTTGGCAGTTGAACCAAAGACGTGAACTTTCTTCAATGCATATCATTTTAGTGTTACGCTAAACCAACATCATGTAATACAGTGCGATGTTAAAGTCATACTAATACCCTTTCATTCAAAGACAGTGACAAATTTTTGAATGATCCGTCATAGAATTGAGAAACAAACCTACATTGCTCATAATAGCTTCTTTTTGAATTCATTTCGATCTCCACATATGCAGAAACCTATCTGGAACAGAAACCTGCTGAACAGTTTAAACCGTTTCATTGAACGAAAATAAATATACTTGTATTAATTTCCCTAAACTTTATGCAGGTAGCTTCAATTACGTATGAAAAAATGAAAGTATTAGTAACAGCAGAAATAAGAATCGAAGATTTTGCTGTTTTCTTAAAAATCTGATCATGAATAGTTTAAGCTAATTATTTCTTCTTATTTCTTTGTCGTAGAATAAATAATTGATATATCACATGCATTCAAAAACATGAAAAATAAAGAGATATTGAGACCGAAGTATTGTTCTTTATATTTTTGAAATATTTACTACTTCTAAAGGAATACGCATTTTTCAACTTCGTGTTTTTCTTACAGATAAACATCTCCAAGGGTAGGTCTGCTTCTCAGTGGGGAGGGGGTGGCTTAGCTGGTAGCGCGCCAGGCTCGTAATCTGTAGTTCCCAGGTTCGAGACCTAGCTGGGCAGCGTTGAGATTTATCTCTGCAAAATCTCCCGCCTCGCCAACGGTCAGTAGGGGACACAGAAGGGCTTGGAAAGACTGCCGTCCGTCAGATGGGACGTTTAAGCCCTGACTCTGTGTGCGGGAGAGCCATACCCTATGCACGTTAAAGAACACGCTGGATGGCTACCATCTGCCTCCAAACATCTGTTTCAGTGGGTCCGCCTTTTCAGTTTTATTTAATCTCCGCTTCAGCAGAAACCATTCTCGAGTTACGGTAGAAAAGAAAGAGAAGTGTTGATTAAACGAAAAAAATAATTCCTCTATCACTTTGTCTAAATTTTGTACTGGTAATTTCTTTAAGCTATGAAAATCTAACAATCTTAATAAGACAATTATAATAATCGAGAATATTAATTTTATCCTTTATTATTTCATATGTTGTTACACTAATATTGAAGTCTCACAATGAATAATTTATCAAAATTATTTTTCCATCCAATGTAATAGAATACATAACTAATATCACACGTATCCAAAAACACAAAATGTGAATAAAAGTAATATTACAGATTTTCAATTCTATTTGGATATTTGGCAACGGAACGTGAATTTGAAATAAATAAACAAACTATAAATGAACTAATTTATTATAATTTAATCAATATTACATTAAGCCACTAACCGTTTTGAAGGACAGCCGAAATATTTATGTAACAAAATTGCATAAATTATAAACGATTTGTGAATTCATTTGGTATGAGCGAATGACGATGAGCGAATACCAAAAGGAGTAAAATATTTCTGATGAGTGAATAGAATTTCGAGTGACAAAAATAATAATGCTTAATGGACCTCTCGAAGAAGTTTAGAATTCTCAAAGCGGCCGACATAACTGAAAATAAAAAAGTGTAGAGGAATATGTGAAATAAAAAAAGAATAAATAAAATATTATCGATTGTTAATTTTGTGTTATTAAGTTTGTTAGATTTGCAGAGCTAACTAAAATCACCAGTATAAAATTTATCTACTGGGATAGAAGAATTATTGTTTTCGTTTAATCGTTAGGTACGCTTCGTCTTGCTGCGAGTTCCAGAAAAGTCTCTGGGGAAGCGGATATTGAAATAATAAAATATTAAAGGTGTAATTGTGACTGTTCAATGAAATTGCCATTCAGTGAAAAGTAAACTTCTAATAATCTAGTAAAATACATTTTTCAGTTACAAATTTCGACTCTTAGTCAAATGATGCATCTATTCTGGGAAGTATTTCACAGTACACTTTCATTTATATAATTTTTATTCCCTCTTTCTATTATTCGATGCACCAAAGTTGAAAAAGTCATCAGTACCATGCTTCGAAATTTAGACTGTTGCGCAAAACGATAACGTACGAACTGTTTACTGTGAGGGTGAAGTTGCCATTCAACGAAAACCAATCTTCTCATTATCGGTTAAAAATACATTTCAATTTATAGTTTGATTAGACGATCTGTAAACCAACTGCTTTAAAAAGTTATCCTATTATTATAGTAAATAAAAATACCTAAAATAAAATTTATCAGAAATATTCATGTTAAAAATAAAGTTGTTTGGAACCTGAAATTAATAACGTTTAATTTTTCCATTATGTTTTTTCACCTAATACATGACTCCAGTTCTTTCATTATTAGGAACATTTGCTGCTAGAAATAAAAAATAATTATAAATAACTTTTATATTAAATTTCGTTCGCTTTCTATTTTTCTTTCCTTAAAGATCCACTTTCTCCATTCCCACTTAGACTTCTTCCCCAACAACTGCAGCATGGTCAGTGAGGAGCATGGTGAACGTTTTCACCAGGACATTACAACAATGGAGAAACGATACCACGGAAACTGTTCCATTTCAATGTTGAGTGACTACTGTTGGACGCTCGCCAAAAATGATCCTAGAGCAACTGTACAAGCGATGAGTAAAGCGATGTCGGAAGTAGAAGCGGAGTTTTACCGATAAATGTCATGTGTACGCATTACTCTATTTTATGAGAAACTACTGCTGATTTCTCAGAAGTCGTAGCCAATTTTGCATTTTCATTCTAAAATTTCTAAAATTTATTTTTATTCTTTTTTTAAACTTTCATTCTGAAAAATTTTTCTTCCCGTACCTCGTGGCGGCAGCTCTCTTTTCATCCCTCCCTTCCATTCCCTCTCCGTTAATATTAATCCCTCTCTTAACTCTTTCCTCTCCTGGTGGCTCGCGACGCATCTTCATAACCGTTCCAAATTTTTGACACTAAATGTCCAACAACCTCCGATATTGGGGTGATCGCTTTTTAGCTTAAAGGAATAATTTCCTACTCTCTCGAAGAGCGAAAAAGGAAATTTCATTTTTTTTCATAAGTTCAGGAAACTGCTCGGGTGGATAATTTCTACTGGAACTGAAGATAAAAAAAAATATTTAAAAATATTCGAAATGATGAATATGGTCGTGAAGAATAATTAGAGTCGCCAATCTTGATTAAAATCTTTAACGCTTGTCTGAAATTTTGCTATAAGAAACCTTTCATTAATGCACTCATATCCTAAAAGAGCATCACTAGCGTGTCTGCTGAGAAGCACACCTACGCCTTGGTTATGCTTAATATGTTCCCTCCTTGGAAAGGGAAATTTAAGATTATTTTTAAGAATCTGACCTTTATCTGTCCATCTGGTGTCATGCAAGTCGAAAATATCTAAATTATAAAGCTGAAAGTCTTGTGTGAGGACATCAAGAGAATAAGCTCTCTACAGAGTCCTCACATTCCAACTACCTATGGAGAGAAAATGGTTAGTGGGATGTTTAAAGAAATTATGTTTATTGAGAGAGGGAACGCCGACAATATTAAACAGCACCCTAATCGCTGGCATGAGGCAAAGTCCCGTTCTCCCACCAAGCCATAAACACTGGAAGACTTTCTCCAATATAGAATTTGACGATACCAGTAGAAGCATTCAGATTCATTCTTTAAGATTTTCATTGCGACAGATTTTGGTATTCTGTTATTTCCGACGTCCGTGACCGAAAGGTCCCGAATTTCGTAGGTGATCAAGGTCACTTTGATAGAATACGCCTGGACACCACGGAGGAGTGTCTAAAGGAGAAGAGAGCTAGCTTCCCTAGACGTAATGTAAATTTGTCGATTGCAGCGCCCTCTAAACATGGCAAATTCGTGCATTGCAGTGAAGTCACCTAGCCAGGGAGAGGAGCGAGTTCGCTGCATTATTTTTCCACCGCCGAGCAATGTTTTCAATTGCCTACACCACGTGACTAATTTTGCATACACTTCAACTCTGAAAAATGTTCCTTTTCTTCATGAGGTACAGTCATAATTTTCATTTTGTTTAGAGAGAAAATATCATGAGGTAATAAAATCATTTTCTTTAATAAAATCCAATTTTGTAAAACAAGTAGCAGCTATGCTAAAGAACAAAATTTTAATATTTTGAACAACCTACAGCATTTAGTATATTATAATAAATTGAGATTTATATGTCAATGCACGATAACATGATCTATATAATTATATTTTATACAATTGCTGATAATTCCAATAAATATCATATCGAGTTTTTACTTGTATATACGTTCAACAGATTGCAGCAGGCACTTCCCGTATCAACCGTAAAAAAAGAATTAAACTGTTAGAGCAAAGTGCAGAAGCCAATGTACATCGATATGCTCCAGAGAACACAAACCTGCAACATACATTGACTTATATATATTCACAAGATGATTAAATGTATTAATTCACATATTAATTTAAAAAATTCTGCAAAATTACTCAAAATAAATATACAACGGCTTTTTCAGGTATCGTAAAATGTGCTCCTGAACGGGATAAAACACTCATTGAATAACTTTAGGGTCAGCTACCACTGCGCCAAACATCCATGGCTGTTAGACATTTGGAAACACTGGTTAAATCGCAAAATGTATATATACCAATAGTAAGACAAACCATAACTGAAGTGGGTTAAAATTATTGCACTGCGCTTACACAGATCGCCCCTTACAGTTGTTTTTGTATCTGCACATCAATTTGCCACTTCTCCTTAGACCTCCTTTGACCACACTAAGACATCAAAGATCATACAATGACAACAGCAGTCCCAGACCTTGGACCTATACCTGCTTAATCTTAGCTAACGCCAGTAGCCAAATGAATGAAATGTGTGAATAAATAACGGTAGAACCGTAATATAAGTTGAAAGGAGTGGGGGGGTTGTGGGGGGAGGAGTGGAAAGGGGAGAAGTAAGAGAATAGTAAGTAATAAGTAAGGAATAAGTTAAGGTTCGGCTCCAGATGGGGTCAGTACAAGCAGCGCCATCTGGCTTCGATCCCTTTTTTAATCCTGATCATCAAGTAGAGATTTTGGTCGTTTGAATTTGCGTGAGGGGTACAACATCATAGTTAAGTAAATCTCTAATAAGTTGATTAGGATGTTCTGCGATAGTTTCAAAATAGTTTTTGGCCATTTTCTTGATGGATTGGAGATTTGTTTCACAATTTAGATCTCGATGAATGATAGTATTCCTGACAAACCAGGGAGCTGCTACAGCAGATCGTAGGATTTTATTTTGTAGCGATTGGAGATTTGAAAGATTTTTATTCGAACATGCACCCCAGTTGGGGGCAGCATATAAAAGGAGAGGTTTGGTTACCTGATTATAAATTAGCACTTTATGTGATGTTGCGATATGAGATCTTCCCTCAAGCAGAGGGAATATGTAGCTTGCAGTATAGTGCTCTGGCTTTGTTAACATCATTCCCTACATGGGCATCCAATTTGAGCTTGTGTTGAATCGTGATGCCTAGGAATTTGGCATGATCGCTCCACACTACCTGTTTATCAAATTGGTAGAAATTTTGATGACTGGGATTTCGTTTATGTGACGTAAGAACTGCAATAGTTTTTGTAGGGTTAACTGCATTCTCTTGCAGGCAATGGGCAAAGGGAGGGTGCGAGAAATGCTGTGTCGTCAGCGTAAATGGCATTTACAATTCGATGAAGCTTAGGAATGAAGATATTAAACAATGTCGGGGACAGAATGGAGCCTGGAGGGACTCATGTCTAATATATGATTTGCCACTTCGACTTGGAAGGAAACGACTTAAATATTCTTGAAATAATTTCTCTAAACTTTGTGCAGGTAACTTTAATTACATATGGGAAAAGATTGAAATAATTAAAAACAGCAGAAATAAGAATGGAAAATTTGCTGTTTCCTTCAAAATCTGATCATGAATAGATTAGGCTAATTATCTTTTCGTTCTTTGTAATAGAATACATAACAGAATCACATGCATTCAAATACAAGAAACATAAAGAGATATTGAGACCGAAGTGTTGTTCATTATATAGTTCATATATATTCTACTTACAAAGAAATACGATCAATGTTCCATTTTGTAAACATTTTTCAATTTCACGTTTTTCCTACTACTGTATTTAAAATCATATTCCAGTTCATCCTGTATCACCAAAACCAAATATTGACTTCTTAATTTTATTTAATAATTACATACTAAGTGCTTACAATGCAATAATAATTACACTAATAGTATTTCATATTGATTCTCAAGAAAATATTTATGAGATAAAACAAATTGAATTTTGAATTCGTATTTTTAACATTTATATCAATCGATCAATTATTCTCAGTTTATTTCTCCCCCTACCCTTTCTATAGCATTTTTTTTATTATTGCAAAAATTGCCGGAAATTATTCTATCAGTAGTAATGTTACACCGGATATGACGAAGTATATCAAAATTTGAAACATTTGCGAAAAGGTGACATGTGAAATCTCTTCAGTCTTAAGGTAAAAATATCGATATTTCTAAATAGGTCCAGATCTATGAAAACAATCGAGGGGTGGGGAGGCAGATACTTGTTTTAGAATCCAGCATAACATTTCTTTTTCGGATTTGCAGATTTTTTTAAATCTTGAAAAATGAGAGATATATAAATAAATTTCATATTTTTTGCATCTCTTACCTTTTCTAGCATTCTGAAGAGAGGGTCGACGTATGCCCATCGCCTTTCTGTAGAATTTTTTGCAGAAGTAACAATGTTTGTCAAAGTGATAATCTCTTCCAATACGGTACTCAAAGATATAGCACTTATTTTTCCGAGGAAAAGGTAGATCGATCATAAAAGTTATTCTTCTACTCACGAGGTTCAGTGTGGGATTGGATTGGATTGTTTTACCTCTGAGCGGCACTTTTTTGCACACCATAGGCTAAATGGCCAGGTCACGTGGACCCCGAAGGCTCAGAGAAGGTTGGGGGAGAGGAGCCACTGAAACAGCTGTTGGAGACAGATGGTAGCCTCCCGTCAAGGCCATCCAGCGTGTTCTTTAACGTGCACAGGGTATGTCTCTCCCGCACATGGAGCCACGGCTTAACGTCCCATCCGACGGACGGCGGCCTTTCGAAGCCCATCTGTGTCCCCTACTGACGGTGGGCAGGGCAGGAAATTTTGCGAAGTTAAATCTCAACGCTGACCCAGCTGGGACTCGAACCTGGGAACTACAGATTACGAGCGTGGAGCGCTACCAAGTGAGCCACCTCCAGTATGGGAGAACCTGCCTTATAATGAGTTACTCCATGAATACGTTCATGCTTTTAAGTCAAACATTATTCTTCTCTACTCCAAGGAATGTAAACAGAGAGATATTTCAAAAACGAAAGGTAAAACCTTATTTCTTTAGAACATAGTTTTCGCAATTCACAATATTAGTTTGAAACTGCTCCCTATATAGAAAGATATAGGGGGAAAGAAACCCATTCAATCTGTAGAGAAGTGAATAGGGGTTGAAAGGGGGGGGGGCTTAGTATGGCCGCCTGGACACTGCAATAACAGAATACCTAATTTTTAAAACAATATATCAGCTTTAAAAAAAAACAATTTTTCTTAAAATTCAAGTGGTATTTCCTTTATCACTTTGCTAATTACTTTTATAATTCTATCAAGTGTTTTAACAAAAACAATATAAATGAATTATTTTACTCTAACTTGTTTTAAAATAAATGGCTTTAACTTAAATTTTGACCCAATTGAAATACATATTTATTCAAAATTGGATTTCCTCCTTTTTTCCTTCCTTTTGTTGAAGACTGTCCACGCCTAGTGTATGAAGGAGACCTTGGGCTGAGAGAATGGATTTCGATTGAACACAAAATATTAGATTTTGTTGCAATTTAGAGTTCCTTAAAAAGTAAATGCAAATTGTCTGAAATACACCTACGTTCATCAAGTGTTTGCCTATCTTACGAATATTAATAAAAATAATAATAAATACCCCCTCAAGCAGCTGCTTGCCACAGATGTCTGACAGGAGCCTGTCAGTATATATGCCACAGTAGAAGATCTGAGAGGATGGCAGGACCTCAGCAGAAAACAAGACGAACACCCATGCCTTACCCGGGACTCGAACCCAGGTCCCGTAGATCAGTAGTCAAGCGCGCTAACCACCCGGCCAACGGACGGCTATGAATATTAACATTCTCAAAAAGAAGGAATTATTTAGAAAGAGCTCTTTTTAAGGTGTTTTTTAGGCAGATTCTTGAGAAACGTTTAGAATTTCAGAAACCTTTGGTTACTAGCTTTGTTGATTATAAAAACGACTTTTCACTCTGTTGATCGCCTTAATTTGTGGTTGATTGTGAGATCGCATGGCATACCGGAGAAGTTAGTTAACATAATGAAAGTTCTCTATAATACCATTGAGTCGTATGTGAGAGTTTCTAAGGATTGTAGCAGTTCATTTAGCATTACTTCAAATGTTCACGAAGGGTGTATTTTGAATCCTTTTCTTTTTACCTTGTATATTGATTACGTTATTCGAATTTCACTGCACGGTACAAATATTGGCCTTATATGGTCCCGAGGTCTGAAAATTTCTGATTATGAATATACTGATGATTTAGCATTAGGTGGTTTGATTTTGTAAGTAATGATGAGGTTATGCAAAGGAGTCGGCAACCTCCTTTAAGCAGCATATTGTGCAGAGAGAGACTCCGTTGGTTTGGCCATTTTGCCCGTATGGATAATTGTAAATTAGCGAATAGGGTTATGAACAGTGTGCCTAAAGGCCAAAGAAAGAGAGGGGAGACATAGGATGAGATGTGCGGACATGTGAAACAGGACCTTGTTAGAATTGGTCTACAATGACCAGGTGCAGCAGATGCAGCTCAGGAGAGATGCGTTTGGCGAACAAAATTATGTAATCTGGTTTGAACTCCGTAACCCATGGCTGACAAGGATTTTCTTTCTATATATGTACTATGAACAAGACTTCAATTTACAATATAATGAAACGGAAGATGCACGTACAATATAATTGATGCACGTACTCTATAATTACACTGACGCACGGGGTGAGAATTACGTCACTTACGAGTTCGAACGATGAAGTTGAAATGAAAGAACAGAATTCTATTTCTTCCCTGCTTGCCTGTGATTATATACCAGAAAGTTCAATGTCTAATAGTAGTTCGGAGAATCTGTTTCTAGAAGAAAGAGATTAATCGTAATCTGTGAGCGTTGGTAGTAAGAAGTGTGGTTTTGGAGATAATTTTAATTTGTGTTATGTTCAGTGATCAGTTTTGGATGTTTAACTGATAAGAAAGTTTTTAGTTTCAAGTAAAATAGCAATTTATCTGTATCGCAGAAAAATGCTCTTTGCTTGAAGGAAAATCTGGCAATTATGGATATTGGGATCATTTTATACTAATTGATAGCATAGTGTTGTTTTGTGTGATTAGGGAAGAAATTGTTAATGATTTATGCAATTTGTTGCCTTAGTTAATAAATCAGTTTATTTAGAGTTTGTTTATTTATTTGGGATTCACGTTACGTTGCCAAATATCCAAATAGAATTGAAAATCTTTAAAAATACTTTTATTCACACTTTATATTTTTAATACGTGTATTATCAATTACATATACTATTAGATGGCATGGAAAAATAATTCGGCTAAACTATTCATGATGAGACTTCAATATTTTGTAAAAACATAACAAATGGAAAAGATTAAAAATAATATTATCGATTGTTAATTATGTTATTAAATTTGTTAGCTTTTCATAGCTAACAGCAACCACCAGTAAAATTTAATTAGATATATAGAAGTATTGTTTCCGTTTAATCACCGTGTGTTACTTCTAATTTTCCGGGTTCCAGAAATATCTCTGCGGAGGTGGAGATTGAAATAATAAAATATAAAAGGTGTAAGTGTGACTGTTCAATGAAATTGCCATTCACTGAAAGGTAAACTTCTAATAATCTAGTAAAATACATTTTACAGTTAATATCAAACTGCCGTCCCATGGCCGAGTGGTTAGCACACTTGGCTACTGATGTATGGGACCTGGGTTCGAGCCCGGGAAAGGCATGGATGTATGTATTGTTTTTCTGCCGAGGTCCTGCCATCCTCTCAGACCCTCTACTATGGCATATAAACTGACAGGCTCCTGTCAGACCTCTGTGGCAAGCAGCTGCTTGAGGGGGTATTTATTTTTATATTAATGTCCAACAACCTCCGATATTGGGGTGATCGCTTTTTAGCTTGAAGGAATAATTTCTTACTCTCTCGAAGAGCGAAAAAGGAAATTTCATTTTTTTTATAAGTTTTGAAAACTGCTCGGGTGGATAATTGCTACTGAAACTGAAGATAAAAAGAAATATTTAAAAAAATTCGAAATGATGGATATGGTCGTGAAGAATAGAGTCGCCAATCTTGATTAAAATCTTTAACGCTTGTCTGAAATTTTGCTGTAAGAAACCTTTCGTTAATGCACTCATATCCTAAAAGAGCATCACTAGCGTGTCTGCTGAGAAGCACACCTACGCCTTGGTGATGCTTAATATCTTCCCTCCCTGGAAAGAGAAATTTAAGATTATTTTTAAGAATCTGACCTTTATCTCTCCATCAATTCTCTTGGAAGACGAAAATATCTAAATTATAAAGCTGAAAGTCTTGTGTGAGGACATCAAGAGAATAAGCTCTGTGCAGAGTCCTCACATTCCAACTACCTATGGAGAGAAAATGGTTAGTGGGATGTTTAAAGAAATTATGTTTATTGAGAGAGGGAACGCCGATAATATTAAACAGCCTCCCAGTCGCTGGCATGAGGCAAAGTCCCGTTCTCCCACCAAGCCATATACACTGGAAGACTTCCTCCAGTGTAGAATTTGACGATACCAGTAGAAGCATTCAGATTCATTCTTTAAGATTTTCATTGCGACAGATTTTGCTATTGTGTGATTTCCGACGTCCGTGACCGAAAGGTCCCGAATTTATTGGTCCCCTCCCCCAACTTTCTCTGAGCCTTCGGGGTCCATGTGACCTGGCCATTCAACCCTAGGTGTGCAAAAAAGTGCCGCTCAGAGGTAAAACAACCCAACCCAAAGCTGAGGAAGTAGTTAGATAGCACAACAACAGGGGGTTCTACCAGATTGTCAATGTTTTATGTGGGAAGGAACAGACAGGTACACAGGGATTGAGGGTTAAACATGGCAAGGTGGTTGAATGTGAGGATTCTGTGATGGCTAGGTGGGCTGAGCATTTCAGAGATGTTTTAAATAATATGATAATTTCTACTCCCATTCTTTGTAATGAGGTTACACGCATTACGTTTTTTAGAAATTAGTGATCTGGCAACATTCGTGTACAGTCGTTCAAAAACTGTGATTCGAAACCGAAAACTATGATTCCCCTATCTGTGTGAATTTTGCTCTATCATGTAAATATACTACCATAGACTAACTTCAAAATGAACATCCTCAAATTATTTTTTGTGGTAAGGGTGGGAACCTACAGAGTATTGGGTTGCGTTGTTTTAACTCTGAGCGTCATTTTTTTGCACACCATGGGCTAAATGACCAGGTCATATGGACCCCGAAGGCTCAGAGAAGATTGGGGGAGGGGACCCACTGGAACAGCTGTTGGGAAACAGATGGTAGCCTCCAGTCAAGGCCATCCAGCGTGTTCTTTAAAGTTGCGTCCTTTTACCTCTGAACGGCACTTTTTTGCACACCATGGTCTAAATGACCAGGTCATATGGACCCCGAAGGCTCAGAGAAGATTGGGGGAGGGGACCCACTGGAACAGCTGTTGGGAAACAGATGGTAGCCTCCAGTCAAGGCCATCCAGCGTGTTCTTTAAAGTTGCGTCCTTTTACCTCTGAACGGCACTTTTTTGCACACCATGGTCTAAATGACCAGGTCATATGGACCCCGAAGGCTCAGAGAAGATTGGGGGAGGGGACCCACTGGAACAGCTGTTGGGAAACAGATGGTAGCCTCCAGTCAAGGCCATCCAGCGTGTTCTTTAAAGTTGCGTCCTTTTACCTCTGAACGGCACTTTTTTGCACATCATGGTCTAAATGACCAGGTCATATGGACCCCGAAGGCTCAGAGAAGGTTGGGGGAGGGGACCCACTGGAACAGCTGTTGGGAAACAGATGGTAGCCTCCCGTCAAGGCCATCCAGCGTGTTCTTTAAAGTTGCGTTCTTTTACCTCTGAACGGCACTCTTTTGCACACCATGGGCTAAATGACTAGGTCATATGGACCCCGAAGGCTCAGAGAAGGTTGGGGGAGGGGACCCACTGGAACAGCTGTTGGGAAACAGATGGTAGCCTCCAGTCAAGGCCATCCAGAATGTTCTTTAAAGTTGCGTTCTTTTACCTCTGAACGGCACTTTTTTGCACACAATGGGCTAAATGGCCAGGTCACAGGGACCCCGAGGGCTAAGAGAATATTGGGGGAGGGGACCCACTGGAACAGCTGTTGGGAGATAGATGGTAGCCTCCCGTCAAGGCCATCCAACGTGTTCTTTAACTTTGGGTTGTTTTACCTCTGAGCGACACTTTTTTTGCACACCATGGGTTAAATGGCCAGATCACATGGACCCCGAAGGCTCAGAGAAGGTTGGGGGATGGAAACCACTGGAACAGCTGTTGGGAGACAGATGGTAGCCTCCCGTCAAGGCCATCCAACGTGTTCTTTAACTTTGGGTTGTTTTATCTCTGAGCGGCACTTTTTTTTCACACCATGGGTTAAATGGCCAGATCTCATGGACCCCGAAGGCTCAGAGAAGGTTGGGGGATGGGAACCACTGGAACAGCTGTTGGGAGACAGACGGTAGCCTCCCGTCAAGGCCATCCAACGTGTTCTTTAACTTGGGTTGTTTTATCTCTGAGCGGCACTTTTTTTTCACACCATGGATTAAATGGCCAGATCACATGGACCCCGAAGGCTCAGAGAAGGTTGGGGAATGGGAACCACTGGAACAGCTGTTGGGAGACAGACGGTAGCCTCCCGTCAAGGCCATCCAACGTGTTCTTTATCGTACACAGGGTGTCTCTCCCGCACACGGAGCCACTGTTTAACGTCCCATCCGACGGACAGCGGCCTTTCCAAGCCAATCGGTGTCCCTTACTGACCGTGGCCAGGGCGGGGAATTTTGCGGAGATAAATCTCAACACTAACCCAGCTGGGACTCGAACCTGGGAACTGCATATTACGCGCCTGGCGCGCTACCAACTGAGCCACTCCCCGCCCCAATCTGATGGGGTGAGAAATATTCTATCCATATCACACCCTAGTCCAAAAGCATTGTCCCCACCCCCTTTTCATCAGAAGGAATTTCTAAGGCTGCTCACGTGTGGTACATATCTGAAGCCTGTCCATTGACGATTCCAGGGCCGTTTCCACTTTCCACTCTGCAACAGCAACATACGTTGCCCTTCGCACCATGAAAAGAATCAATTTGCTTATTTAAAAAAATCTTTTTTCCTTTCAATATTTTACCTTGTTCAAACGTAACTTTTGACACGTATTATTTTGTTTCTACTTTGTTGCAAACGTAGTAAGTGGAACGTACACGAAAGAGAAGTTTCGATAAAGGCACTGTTATTATTAAAGAACGATAGGGGATCCATACCCCCCTGTGTTTGGCTCACTTTGCCTGCCCCTTTCAGGGGCGGGGGTGGCTCAGTTGGTAGCGTGTCAGGCTCGTAATCTGCAATTCCCAGGTTCGAATCTCAGCTGGTTCAGCGTTCAGTTTATCTCTGCCAAATTCCCCCCCTACCCATGGTCAGTACGGAACACCGATGGGTTTGGAAAGGCCGCCGTCCATCGGATGGGACGTTAAGCCGTGGCCTCGTGTGTAGGAGAGCTATACCCTGTGCACGTTAAGGAAAACACTAGATGGCCTTGACAGGAGGCTACCATCTGTCTCCCAACAGCTGTTCCAGTGGGTCCCCTCCCCAAACCTTCTCTTAGCCTTCGGGGTCCTTGTGACCTGGCCATTTAGCCCATGGTGTGCAAAAAAGTGCCGCTCAGAGGTAAAACAACCCAACGTTAAAGAACACGCTGGATGGCTTTGACGGGAGGCTACCATCTGTCTCCCAACAGCTGTTCCAGTGGGTCCCCTCCTCCAACCTTCTCTGAGCCTTCGGGGTCCTTGTGACCTGGCCATTTAGCCCATAGTGTGCAAAAAAGTGCAGCTCAGAGGTAAAACAAGCCAAGCCTGCATGTTAAAAAACACGCTGGACGACCTTGACGGGAGGCTACCATCTGTCTCCCAACAGCTGTTCCAGTGGGTCCCCTCTCCCAACCTACTCTGAGCCTTCGGGGTCCATGTGACCTGGTCATTTAGCCCATGGTGTGCAAAGAAATGCCGTTCAGACGTAAAACAACCCAACGTTAAAGAACACGCTGGATGGCCTTGACGGAAGGCTACCATCTGTCTCCCAACAGCTGTTCCATTGGGTCCCCTCCCCCAACCTTCTCTGAGTCTTCGGGGTCCTTGTGACCTGGCCATTTAACCCATGGTGTGCAATTAAGTGCGGCCCGGAGGTAAAACAACCCAACCTTAGGAAAACAGACTGGTTTGCTTTCATATTTTAAAAAACAACTCCTCGATGAATTGCTTCATGCCTTCTTGAAGAAACTTCCAAAGATATCAACGTTATTAACTCTCTAGCTACTTCATAATGCAAAAATATATTTTAAACAAGTAGAGAGCCATTTTTCTTAAGTATGTTCTAACACACTATTTATCGATGATCATTTTCGGAATTTAGCTTGCAGTTGAATACACACTAATGAGCACCTAATTACAAACGGAAAAAAAGTTTCGAAAAAAACTCACAGTAATCATTTTTATGCACGTATTTAAGTACCAGTATATAAGTAAACTTTCATTATATTCGACAGTCGTGAAATCTGTAAAAACGTAAATTTGAAAAATATGGTGAGTACGCTTGTTTAAAAGCCCAAATGGGAAAATTCGAAAACTACAGAATCGTAATTCATAGGCTGTTTAGCTTTTGTTGGTTGTT
This sequence comes from Ryuthela nishihirai, assembly GCA_038380435.1. Classification (NCBI taxonomy): domain Eukaryota; kingdom Metazoa; phylum Arthropoda; class Arachnida; order Araneae; family Heptathelidae; genus Ryuthela; species Ryuthela nishihirai. The sequence continues at coordinate 105,253,115 of JAWZYU010000002.1, read as the reverse complement.
TTACCTCTGAGCGCCTTTTTTTGCGCACAATGGGCTAAATGGCCAGGTCACAAGGAACCCGAAGGCTCAGAGAAGGTTGGGGGAGGGGACCCACTGGAACAGCTGTTGGGAGACAGATGGTAGCCTCCCGTCAAGACCATCCAGTGTATTCTTCAACGTTGGGTTGTTTTACCTCTTAGCAGCACTTTTTCCCCACAATGGGCTAAATAGTCAGGTCACAAGGACCCTGAGGACTCAGAGGTGGTTGGGGACAGCTGTTGGGAGACAGATGGTAGCATCCCATCCAGCGTGTTCTTTAACGTTGGGTTGTTTTACTTCTGAGCAGGACTTTTTTGCACACCATGGGCTAAATGATCAGGTCACATGGACCCCGAAGTCTCAGAGAAGGTTGGGGGAGGGGACCCCCTGGATAGCTGTTAGGAGATCGTAGCCTCCTGTCAAGGTCATCTAGCATGTTAACATTGGGTTGTTTTACCTCTGAGCAGAACATTTTTGCACACAATAGGCTAAATGGCCAGGTCACATGGACCCCGAAGGCCCAGAGAAGGTTGGGGGATGGGACCCACTGGAACAGCTGTTGGGAGACAGATCGTAGTCTCCCGTCAAGGCCATCTGTTCTTTAATGTGCACAAAGTATGGCTCTCCCACACATGGGGCAACGGCTTAACGTCCCATCTGACGAACCGCAGTCTTCCCAAGCCCATTAGTGTCCCTTACTGACCGTAGGCAGGGCGGGGAGTTTTGCGGAGATAAATCTCAACACTCACCCAGTTGGACTAGAACCTGGGAACTGCAGATTACGAGCCTGGAGCGCTACCAACTTAACCACCCCGTTTCAAAGATGAAGATAATGAAATAGTAGCATTATTCATATTTTGGCAGAAAGCTGCGATCTGTAATTTTTTCAGGCAGACCAATTGTGACCCTTTTTCATTCTTCTAAAACATTTTCTTTCAAATAACTTGATAGTCTCTCAACGATCTGCTTCGGATTCATATTGTCACAATCGATATTATAGAGCAAACAACTTAGGTATCAGCTAAACTACGTTCACCTAATCCTGGGAGTGTATTTAAATTCAGTGTCCAGTATATATTAAGTCTGCCATCCAAGTGGCTGTGTTTAGCAAGCTTCGCTTCTGATCACAGGAACCTGGGCTCAGCCCCGTTAAGGCATAATTTTTTGTCTTTCTGATGACGTAGCTAATAATTGTGTCCTACCCTACTTAACCTTATTAACAATACATAAACGAAATTTTATATTAAAAAATATCGATTTCACACGTAATCTCTATGATCCCTGTTTCAAAGGCTATTTAAAAGTACTGAGGGGGACAGCTTAATTCTTTAAATTATTTGCATACTAGCTGAACGTACCCGGATGTCACTTTTACCACGAATATTCTTTTCTCTGCATTTAAGGTAAATTTTGTAACCCCCCCCCCCCCCGACACTTTAACACGGATTTTCAATAGGAAGAAATTTGCCATCATCGTTGTTGACGTCAGCGAGCACTCCTCATAACCGGTTGCTTAGTTTCTGCGTAAGCTATCGAAATTTCATTTCCGTTACCACAGATTTTACCGCCCTATGGCTCCCGTGATATTCGTTCGCACGGTCCAAAATTCCTGCACAGCGTCCTCTGTGGTCCGAAGCTTAGCTTAAAAAACAACTTCCCACTTGGCCCGTAGTTTCGTTTCTACATAGTGACAGCACGTTTCTCACTTTTAATCTGCATATTCTATTGTTTTCTGCACTAAAGGTTAGTTTTGTGAGTATCCCCCGCCCCCATTTTATCACAGTTTGAACACGAATTTCCCGGTGTTGCAAAAGTCATTGCCGACTCTGTGCCCGAGTGGCAAACCATCCAAATATTTCGTCAAATTTTGGCATTACCTGTAAATTACCTGTAATTCCTGACGTACTTCACCGAAAGGTCTCAATTTTCGTACGCTGGTTCCCCCTGCCCGACAACATTTTTGGTTAGAAAATCAGGTCCCTAGCTGCAATGGAAAGACTAAATAATGCTTTTGGAAATGTGAGGAATCTGGCAACGGCATCAGATTTGCAACAGATTTAAATGCTATTTTAACACTTTACTTTCACAATTAGGGAGCAAAAAATGGCAACAGTAAATGTGACAGCGATTCTCGTTTCCCGTAGGAATTGCAAGGTAAATATTTTTGGTTGTAGCAAGTTCCCTTTTGAACTTTCGACCCGAAATTTGGCACTGCAATCCGGATCTCAATCTGAAACATTCTCTGAAAATTTGGTGGGTGTACGTTGATTTCCGGATGAGTTATGGCTGCCGCAAATAGACACCTCCTTTTATTGTATATAGATAAGCTTCCTTCTGTTCCTATTAACGTTAAGCAAATATCGTTCACAGGATACACACATGAATACTAAAAATACCTCAGGCAAAAACTATGTAGTCTACATTTTAATATTCAATATTTTTTTTTTTATTTGAAGAACTGGTCATTAACAGATATAACTTTCTTCCATTTTATAGACACCTTTACACGTAATAATTATCACACTAAAATATACGTGTCATCTAACATAAAATTCTTAAATACTATTTAGAACTTTTTCCATTACCAATACTAGTGGAAACGTCATGGCTGAAAACTTTAAGGAATGTATCTGAAAGTTTTACAATATACAATAACTAGGTAATATTACTACGACATTTTTTGCATTACTAGGTAAATTTTGCATTTTAAGTGTTGAAAAACACTCCCACAGTACGAAAATAAATCGTGGAAGTGATTAGGCAAAATATATTAATATTACATAATAATGAAGTTATCACTAATGCTAAATGTTATGAACGTGATGACCTGCAAAAATCAGTAAGAAGTTCAAAGGGAATAACTTTGTTTTAGCAGAGGACACAGAACCCATTATTTTTAAATTAATTTGAACCACTTTGGACTTGCAAAAATTGTCAGGAATACTGAGAAACATATTTTTGGTCAGAAAAATTGCGACTGCGTCAATTTATGGCATTTGGTCAGAGCATGGTAAGTCCGAGTGCAATTGCTTTGGGGTTGGGTTGTTTTACCTCTGAGCGGCACTTTTTTGCACACCATGGGCTAAATGGCCAGGTCACATGGACCCCGAAGGCTCAGAGAAGGTTGGGGCAGGGGACCCAATGGAACAGCTGTTGGGAGACAGATGGTAGCCTCCCGTCAAGGCCATCCAGCACATTCTTTAACGTTGGGTTGTTTCACCTCTGAGCGGCACTTTTTTGCACACCATGGGCTAATTGGCCAGGTCACTTGGACCCAGAAGGCTCAGAGAAGGTTGGGGGAGGGGACCCACTAGAACAGCTGTTGGGAGACAGATGGTAGCCTCCCGTCAAGGCCATCCAGCACATTCTTTAACGTTGGGTTGTTTCACCTCTGAGCGGCACTTTTTTGCACACCATGGGCTAATTGGCCAGGTCACTTGGACCCAGAAGGCTCAGAGAAGGTTGGGGGAGGGGACCCACTAGAACAGCTGTTGGGAGACAGATGGTAGCCTCCCGTCAAGGCCATCCAGCGTGTTCTTTAACGTTGGGTTGTTTTACCTCTGAGCGGCACTTTTTTGCACAACATGGGCTAAATGGCCAGGTCACATGGACCCCGAAGGCTCAGAGAAGGTTGGGGCAGGGGACCCACTGGAACAGCTGTTGGGAGACAGATGGTAGCCTCCCGTCAAGGCCATCCAACGTGTTCTTTAACGTGCACAGGGTATGGCTTAACGTCCCATGGATGTCCCCGCACATGGGGCCAGACACATGGGGCCACGGCTTAACGTCCCATCCGACGGACGGTGGCCTTTCCAAGCCCATCGGTGTCCCCTACTGACCGTGGGCAGGGCGGGGAATTTTGCGGAGATAAATCTCAACGCTGACTCAGCTGGGACCTACAGATTACGAGCCTGGCGCGCTACCGACTGAGCCACCCCCGCCCTAAATTGCTTTGGGGTTTTATTGCGCAATGACCAAAGGAAAGAATCTCTCTCTGACCAAACAATATTTAGAAATAGCAGGATAAAAATTGGTATTATAGATACCATCGTTACAAAGAACATTACTTGAGAACAATGCGCACTTTGCGATATATGTATCATGTTGTGATCAAAAACAACTCGCATATTTACAGCATTTCTATGTAACTTCTCCTTCATTTCCATTTGGAATGGTTAAAAATACTCACAAATAGAAATCAGAAAAAACAAACGGTAACAAATATTCTTTTTATACATATACCAGATTAAAATAAATTACGCTAAACACTAATAATGTCCACAAATTCCTAAGAATAATATTACAATCAAACATAATACGTCATAACTATCATAATTAGTTGAAGGAACAGCATTAGGATGCACCTTCTTCAGGCAAATTCGAAGCTTCTTTTATTTCTGATCGGATCTGCCGATTAGATTCGAGAAGATCTCGCAATTTTGCATTTAGGGTGTCATTTTGTTGCTCCAGAACATCTAGGCAGTTACTTATTTCATCAAGGGCTGTATTTATGTCTTCATATTCTGTAACAGATAAAATCTTTTTGCAATAAAGAACGTGTACACAAAGGAGAAATGTATTATAAAACATACAACTTCGATCAAACAAATATTCTGCAAATTACATTTCGGAGTTATTTCTCGTTTAGTTATTATAGCTTCTTCAAGAATAAATCAATAAATATTTTGCGGAAAAAATTTTCGTTGACATACAGGGTTGAGTTGTTTTACCTCTGACCGGCAATTTTTTCCACACCATGGGCTAAATGGCCAGGTCACATGGACCCTCAAGGCTCAGAGAAGGTTGGGGGAGGGGACCCACTGGAACAGCTGTTTGGAGACAGATGGTAGCCTCCCGTCAAGGCCATCCAGCGTGTTCTTTAACGTTGGGTTGTTATACCTCTGAGTGGCACTTTTTTGCATACCATGGGCTAAATGGCCAGGTCACATGGACCCCGAAGGCTCAGAGAAGGTTGCGGGAGGGGACCCACTGGAACAGCTGTTGGGAGACAGATGGTAGTCTTCCGTCAAGGCCATCCAGCGTGTTCTTTAACGTGCACAGGGTATGGCTCTCCCGCACATGGGGCCACGGCTTAACGTCCCATCCGAAGGACGGTGGCCTTTCCAAGCCCATCGGTGTCCCCTGCTGACCGTGGGCAGGGCGGGGAATTTTGTGGAGATAAATCTCAACGCTGACCAGGCTGGGACTCGAACCGGAGAACTACAGATTACGAGCCTGGCGCGCTACCGACTGAGCCACCCCCGCCCCCGACATACAGGATTCGCACCAGCACTCTCCAGAAACATGCCAGAGTATTCTCCCAGTTGTCTCAACTACTGGCATGTTTCTGGATTCTCTGCATGATACATATATCTCCCAGTTGAGACAACTGGGAGAATACTCTGGCACGTTTCTAGAGAGATAAGGGTTCGAATCCTGTATGTCGGCGAAAAAAAAAATTCCGCAAAATATTTATTGATTTTTGGGTTGGGTTGTTTTACCTCTGAGCGGGGGGCGGGGGTGGCTCAGTCGGTAGCGCGCCAGGCTCGTAATCTGTAGTTCCCAGGTTCGAGTCCCAGCTCGGTCAGCGTTGAGATTTATCTCCGCAAAATTCCTCGCCTTGTCCACGGTCAGTAGGGGACACCAATGGGGCTTGGAAAGGCCGCTGTCCGTCGGATGGGACGTTAAGCCGTGGCCCCGTGTGCGGGAGAGACATACCCTGTGCACGTTAAAGAACACACTGGATGGCTTTGACGGGAGGCTACCATCTGTCTCCCAACAGCTGTTCCAGTGGGTCCCCTCCCCCAACCTTCTCTGAGCCTTCGGGGTCCATGTGACCTGGCCATTTAGCCCATGATGTGCAAAAAAGTGCCGCTCAGAGGTAAAACAACTCAATTCTACACATGATGTTTGCAGAATGGCCAATGATGACACCTTCATACAACCACATCATTGTTTATGTAATCCATCTACCCAATATGCTGCTGAAGCACGTAGAATCAAAAGCATAAAGTTTCCTTTTGTTTACAAAGGTACTTTATGCTTAAAAAATCCACTACAATAGCACATTTTAGTCTATTTTTTCCACATCTCCACAGATTTCTAAAATTCCAAGCAGCAATTCTTTGCTTTTTATTTCATATTGCAAATACCAATATCTGTAATGGACTGTCGTGAAAGTTGTTTAAGAATTGTGGCATCAGCCACCTGACCAATTTTCATCACGTTTATTTTCCTCGGGGTCCATGTGACCTGGCCATTTAGCCCATGATGTGCAAAAAAGTGCCGCTCAGAGGTAAAACAACCCAACCCAACCTCTGAGCGGCACTTTTTTGCACACCATGGGCTAAATGGTCAGGTCACATGGACCCCGAAGGCTCAGAGAAGGTTGGGGGAGGGGACCCACTGGAACAGCTGTTGGGAGACAGATGGTAGTCTCCCGTCAAGGCCATCCAGCGTGTTCTTTAACGTGCACAGGGTATGGCTATCCCGCACACGGGGCCACGGCTTAATGTCCCATCCGACGGACGGCGGCCTTTCCAAGTCCATCGGTGTCCCCTACTGACCGTGGGCAGGGCGGGGAATTTTGCGGAGATAAATCTCAATGCTGACCCAGCTGGGACTCAAACCTTGGAACTACAGATTACGAGCCTGGCGCGCTACCGACTGAGCCACCACTGCTCCTATTTCATAAGCATAATCAGGTTTATTATATACAAAAAAAAACTATGAATAGACATTTCAGAACTAGAAATAGTGATTCTCTTTCAACATTCAATAATTGATAAAAATAAAATAGTTGCACCAGAAACTGCTTTTCGTTATATCTTTATTTAACCACGGTAAAATGTAAAAATAACAAAAAGAAATTCCTACAGGAAAGAAACTTTTTTTTAAATGAAATAAAAAGAAATTCCTACAAGAGAAATCTCTCTTAAGTGATATATTTTCTTGCTTCAACAGCAAAATCATAGTTAATCCTATAACGAGCAGATGGGGTCTCACAGACCCAACTCTGCATTCACGTGGTAATAGAAATCCAGCTTTTACCTCATAAATGAGCTTCCAGTTAGGTTTCAACCTTGCTCAAGTGATTATATATATATGTGTGTCGAATCTAATTTTATTGCTTAGTAGCAGATTTACCTGGTCTTGCATGGGGCAGGAGTGGCTCAGTCGGTAGCGCGCCAGGCTCGTAATCTGTAGTTCCCAGGTTCGAGTCCCAGCTGGGTCAGCGTTGAGATTTATCTCCGCAAAATTCCCCGCCCTGCCCACGGTCAGTAGGGGACACAGATGGGCCGGAAAGGCCGCCGTCCATCGGATGGGATGTTAAGCCATGACCTCGTGTACGGGAGAGCCATACTCTGTGCACGTTAAAGAATCACGCTGGATGGCCTTGACGGGAGGCTACCATCTGTCTCCCAACAGCTGTTCCTGTGGGTCCCCTCCCCCAACCTTCTCTGAGCCTTCGGGGTCCATGTGACCTGGCCATTTAGCCCATGGTGTGCAAAAAAGTGCCGCTCAGAGATAAAACAATCCAACGTTAAAGAACACGCTGGATGGCCTTGACGGGAGGCTACCATCTGTCTCCCAACAGCTGTTCCTGTGGGTCCCCTCCCCCAACCTTCTCTGAGCCTTCGGGGTCCATGTGACCTGGCCATTTAGCCCATAGTGTGCAAAAAAGTGCCACTCAGAGGTAAAACAACCCAACAACCTGGTCTTGCACGGGTCTGAAACACTTTAGAATATAGAATAGATGGTACTACACACGTCACAAGCTTTCATTTGGCATAAAAATCATTATGATTGATCTCCTTCACCTCCGGTTGAAAATTTCTCTCTTTTAGGGGAGGAAAGAAATGTACATAGTTTCAAGGTACCAATAATCCTCATGTCAGAAGTTACTAAACCAAAAAAAAAGAATTTCCTCACTCAGATAGCTGATTTTTCAAATCACTCTGTACAGTCGCTCAAAAAAATATCCGAACACTATGGTTGATTACAGAATTCAGAAAAAATATGTGAAGATTTTTTTTTTTAGAAATTAGTGATCTAGCAACCTTCGTGTACTGTACACGAAGGCTGCCATATGACTAATTTCTAAAAAAAAAAACCGTTGCCAGATATTTTTTCTGACTTTTGTAATCAACCATAGTGTTCGGATATTTTTTTGAGCGACTGTACCCACCAGAGTTCCTTGGATACAGTTTGTCAGGCATATGCAACTTTATAGCAAAATAAATCAGCTAAGGCCAGAGATGCTAAAAAATTATTATTAAAAATTTATTATTTAACATAATACTTAAGTATATTAATTAACATTCTTATGAGATATAATTATTAACCTTTGCGTATTTTTCAAATTAAGTCAAAATTTTTAACTTCTGATACAAATTCTTAGTTTTTGACGATGACATTTCAACAAAGAATCTCATTTGTGCTGTTGACTCAACAAACTGAATGATTTTATAACGCAAATGCAGAAATAAATTTGTTTCATGTATTCCTTCTTTCAAATTTATTTGTGGCAACAGTTATCTAATATATAAAAAAAGAAAGTTTGTGTGTTCGCCAATCTTCTTATGCACTTGCCCCTCGGAAGAGCTAAAGGCACAAAACTTGCATGATGACCTAAAGGAGTAACATATTACGTGTGAACCGACTGAGGTGAACAAAAATTGCAGTGGGTGGGTTTGAATTTCTCAAAATCCCCATACTTAATATTAGCAGTTGAAAGTTATTTGAAAAAACTTGCCACCAATAAATTTGAAAGGATTCATTTCATGAGTTAAAGTCGTTGGGTTGTTTTACCTCTGAGCGGCACTTTTTTGCACACCATGGGCTAAATGGCCAGGTCACATGGACCCCGAAGGCTCAGAGAAGGTTGGGGGAAGGGACCCACTGGAACAAGCTGTTGGGAGACAGATGGTAACCTCCCGTCAAGGCCATCCAGCGTGTTCTCTTACGTTGGGTTGTTTTACCTCTGAGCGGCACTTTTTTGCACACCATGGGCTAAATGGCCAGGTCACATGGACCCCGAAGGCTCAGAGAAGGTTGGGTGAGGGGACCCACTGGAACAAGCTGTTGGGAGACAGATGGTAGCCTCCCGTCAAGGCCATCCAGCGTGTTCTCTGACGTTGGGTTGTTTTACTTCTGAGCGGCACTTTTTTGCACACCATGGGCTAAATGGCCAGGTCACATGGACCCCGAAGGCTCAGAGAAGGTTGGGGGAGGGGACCCACTGGAACAGCTGTAGGGAGACAGATGGTAGCCTCCCGTCACGGCCATCCAGCGTGTTCTTTAACGTGCACATGGTATGGCTCTCCCACACACCGAACCACGGCTTAACGTCGCATCCGACGGACGGCGGCCTTTCCAAGCCCATCGGTGTCCCCTACTGACCGTGGGCAGGGCGGGGAATTTTGCGGAGATAAATCTCAACGCTGACCCAGCTGGGACTCGAACCTGGGAACTGCAGATTACTAGCCTGGCGCGCTACCGACTGAGCCACCCCCACCCCACCTAAGGGAGTAACATATTACGTGTGAACCTGCTGAGATGAACCAAAAATTGCAGTGGGTGGGTTGGAATTTCTCAAAATCCCCATACTTAATATTAGCAGTTGAAAGTTATTTGAAAAAAATTGCCACCAATAAATTTGAAAGGATTCATTTCATGAGTTAAAGTCATTGTTCGGTCACGAGCACATGAGCACATGCATCTGCGGATATTGTCGTTCTAATTAAGCACAAGTGGAATACGAGATTCTGTTGAAATGAAAGCTTCAAAAACTAAGAATTGGTATTGGAAATTAAAATCATTAACTTAATTTGAAAAATATGTAAAAGTTAATAAATGTATATCTCAAATGTTAATTAATAAAAGCTTGAATACGCTTAGCAATAATGTTTCTCAACAATAATTTTTCCTAGTACTCATACCTTTTTGGGCTGTCAGAACATATTTCATTTTCTATAAAGTTACATATGCCTGGAAAACTGTATCTGAAGGGCACTGGTAAAAATTTGAAAGGTTCAGTTATCTGAGTGACGCAATTGTTTTTCAGTTTAGAAACTTCTGAGATGGAGAGGATCATACAGTGCCTCAAAATGTATCTATTTCCTTCCTTCCCTAAATGGGCGGGGGTGGCTCAGTCGGTAGCGGTCAGGCTCGTAATCTGTAGTTCCCAGGTTCGAGTCCCAGCTGGGTCAGCGTTGAGATTTATCTCCGCAAAATTCCCCGCCCTGCCCACGGTCAGTAGGGGACACCGATGGGCTTGGAAAGGCCGCCGTCCGTCGGATAGGACGTTAAGCTGTGGCCCCGTGTGCGGGAGAGCCATACCCTGTGCACGTTAAAGAACACGCTGGATGGCCTTGATGGGAGGCTACCATCTGTCTCCCAACAGCTGTTCCAGTGGGTCCCCTCCCCCAACCTTCTCTGAGCCTTCGGGGTCCATGTGACCTGGCCATTTAGCCCATGGTGTGCAAAAAAGTGCCGCTCAGAGGTAAAACAACCCAACAACCCAACCCTTCCCTAAATGAGAGAGAAAAACAAAATTAAACTGGAGAGATTGATCATAAGGATTTTTATGCCAAATGAAACTCTTTACATGGGGAGGGCTATCTACTCCATATTTTAGAAAGTTGGGTTGGTTTACCTCTAAGCGGCACTTTTTTGTACACCATGGGCTAAATGGCCAGGTCACATGGACTCCGAAGGCTCAGAGAAGGTTGGGGGAACAGCTGTTGGAACACTGGAACAGCTGTTGAGAGACAGATGGTAGCCTCCCGTCAAGGCCATCCAACGTGTTCTTTAACGTGCACAGGGTATGGCTCTCCCGCACACGGGGCCACGGCTTAACGTCCCATCCGACGAACGGCGGCCTTTCCAAGCCCATTGGTGTCCCCTACTGACCGTGGGCAAGGCGGGGAATTTTGCAGAGATAAATCTCAACGCTGACCCAGCTGGGACTCGAACCTGGGAACTACAGATTACGAGCCTGGCGCGCTACCAACTGAGCCACCCCCCGCCCCTTTTAGAAAGTTTCAGACCTGAGCAACACCAGGTAAACTGCTAGTTTTGAATAATTTTCAACCATTAATTTTGCCTATGGGGGATTTCGAAAAATTCAAACCTGCCTCTCCAATTTTGGTTGACCCAAGAGGTCAACACATAGTCAATATTCTTCCCTGGGTGAAGAGAATGTTTGTGCAAAGTTTAATGCCTCCAGCTCTACTGGGGGCTGGGTGTATAAGCAGACAGATAAATACACAAAACAAACTTTCCTCTTTATATTGATATGAATTTAATGAGATGAAGACAGTATGAGTTCATAAATAGCATATATGTATATCACACTAAAGCATGAATGATGTAATTTATTACAATGGCACAAAATTTATACAAATTAATTAATTTTATCTAAACACAAGTATTTTCATTCCTCTTTGCATAAAGACAAACTATTTTTGTATTGAATCTCATTTGTGACATAAATTAACTTTAAATAAAAATAAATACCCCCTCAAGCAGCTGCTTGCCACAGAGGTCTGACAGGAGCCTCAGTTTATATGCCACAGTAGAAGGTCTGAGAGGGTGGCAGGACCTCAGCAGAAAAACGACACATACATCCATTCCTTACCTGGGGCTCGAACCCAGGTCCCTTAGATCAATAGCCAAGCGTGCTAACCACTCGGCCACGAGAACAACACTTTATACCTTATAGATGTGAAGCGTTCAACATTGATGTCCCCTGATAGAGGACCCAAGGACAAACCTCATTGCCAACTCCTTTTTACCTCCGGAACCAGGCTTCATCTTAAATCAAATAATAGCAGTCTTCTTACGTAATATCACACAACACTAATTTTATACACTATATCTTTCTTTCTTCACTACTCCATTATATCTTTTTGCTTTCTTTCACAATTCTTACTTTTTCAAAGCATCAACATTCTCAACAGTTGATAACGTAAATCGTCACACTAAGCATAGGAGAGCGTTCATGACACACAAGCCATTGTCGCATATTCATCTGTCGTAACAATATATTAGTTTTTCAACAGAGGTCTACAGTTCCAACATGGGCTGAGAATGAGGCATAGGTTTTGTACATCTATTCTTATCAATTTTATTATTATTTGCAATTCACTGACCAATTATTCTTTATACATTATTTTGTATTTTGTTAATCAGAACCTTTAAAAATGCCAGCTAGTATCTCTATAAGAGGAAGATTTTACCAATTTATAGTTTAGAAGATTGACTGATTGCACTGATATGCTGAATATTTATTTTCCATCATGTTTGAAATATAAATTGATTAGGTTCAAAGAATTTATAACTGTCTTTAAAAAAGAGTAATTTTAGCATTTAACTGAATATAATAAATATAGGTCCACAACACCTTACCAGCCAGAAGACATAAAAATTTCACCAGCTGGCATTAAGGGTTAATCAGTAGAACCTATCTTTCCTGAAAATGGAGAGCAAACTACACAGAATGGACAAAATATTATATACACCCCGATAACAATATGCAAACAGTAGTATTGTGTCCAGTCACATGAGATGCTGAAACTGGCAATGCCTATAAATAGAGCAGGTCTCTTAACATATTGGAAAACAGTCACGGGAAAAGTTAGGTTGTTTTACCTCTGAGCAGCAATTTTTTGCACACCATGGGCTAAAGGCCAGGTCACATGGACCCCGAAGGCTCAGAGAAGGTTGGGGGAGGGGACCCACTGGAACAGCTGTTGGGAGACAGATGGTAGTCTCCCGTCAAGGCCATCCAGTGTGTTCTTTAACGTGCACAGGGTATGGCTCTCCCACACACGGGGCCACGGCTTAACATCCCATCCGACGGACAGCGGCCTTTCCAAGCCCATCGGTGTCCCCTACTGTTCCTCCCCAGTATTTCTTGGTTCAACATCCCTAGTTTAAATCATACTTTGCAGACTTTCGTGTTTAGTATGCCTTTCTCGATGAAGAACAGTTCATTTCTGTTGAGAACATCCATGTCTCTATGGTAAATGGGATGCTTGAAAAGAAATTTATATTTTCAATCAGAATTATATAACTCAACCATAAATATAACTCTTTTGAACCATAAATATAACTCTTTTGAAACCTACTTGAATATGGACATGAATTTCGAAACAACAACGCAGCAATTTTATTCAAACCATTTTGTTTTCTTGAGAAAAGCGCAGGTTGAGTCTAAGGAGCCACTGTGTTTGCATTTCTGACACGTAAAGTTTTTTCACTTTACAGAAAGAACATCATTCAAAAAATAAAAACTGTATTGAATATTCTCTTGAATCACTGCATTAACTCAAATAACGCCTCCCACTTTATCACTGCATCAGAATCTGTGCAAACAGACGTAATTAAAAAATAAACGAAATGCAAACATTAAATTGAAAACTCCAAAGAAAGATTTAAGCTCGAAGAATTTTTTTCTTCTTTCGCTTTAAACGCTTTTTTCTGTCCTCTTCCATTTCTCTCTGCGACGATCGTTTGGTCAAAGAGAACGGCATCTCACGTGCAGTGACGTCAGAATCGCATTGTTCACTGCCCACGAAATGCACAAAGGAATCGCAAACAAGCACAGAATTAATTCGGGTAAATTATGAGAAAAAGTTTCCTCAATAAATTATTGTGTAGTATTAATATCTCTAAGGGTTGGGTGTTTTACCTCTGAGCGGCACTTTTTTGCACATCATGGGCTAGATGGCCAGGTCACATGGACCCCGATGGTTCAGAGAAGGTTGGGGGAAGGGACCCACTGGAATAGTGTTGGGAGACAGATGGTAGCCTCCCGTCAAGGCCATCCAGCATGTTCTTTAACGTTGGGTTGTTTTACCTCTGAGCGACACTTTTTTGCACACCATGGGCTAAATGGCTAGGTCACATGGACTGCGAAGGCTCAGAGAAGGTTGAGGGAGGGGACCCACTGAAACAGCTGTTGGGAGACAGATGATAGTCTCTCGTCAAGGCCATCCAGCGTGTTCTTTAACTTTGGGTTGTTTTACCTCTGAGTGGCACTTTTTTGCACACCATGGGCTAAATGGCCAGGTCACAAGGACCCCGATGGCTCAGAGAAGGTTGAGGGAGGAGATCCACAGCTGTTGGGAGACAGATGGTAGCCTCCCGTCAAGGCCATCCAGGGTATTCTTTAACGTGCACAGGGTATGGCTCTCCTGCACACGGGGCCACAGCTTAACGTCCCATCCAACATACGGCGGCCTTTCCAAGCCCATCGGTGTCCCCTACTGACCGTGGGCAGGGCCTCCTATTTTGCGGAGATAAATCTCAACGCTGACCCAGCTGGGACTCGAACCTGGGAACTACAGATTACAAGCCTGGCGTGCTACCTACTACGCCACCCCCGCCCCTCACGGGAAAAGTAATCATGAGTAAAAAAGGCAGAGATGTAAGTGACCACGGCTGGTTGTTCAATCACAACTGCTGAACTGTAGGGATTTCCATATCAGACTGTCACACATGTATACCAAGACTATGTGAGAAATATGGCAAAACTTCCATGCATGAGAAATGTGGACATAAATGTGCAATTGACTCTTGTGGTGAGCGTAGACTGTTCCATATTGTTATAAGGAATCACACAGCTACCATTGAGCAGATAACATCAGAACTGAATTATGGTGCATCCAGAAACTTCTGTACAAAGACTATCAGTTGTACCATGGAAAAAATAGGGTATGGAAGTCCCCAACAGGGAACCACCTTGACGTGGTGGGGGGCTTGATGGCCCATCGAGGTCAGAGGCTCTGCTGACTGGTTTGGGCCCCGGTTGGACAGGCTAAGACCTCAATCTCAGGGGAGTTGTTAGGGGCCCTGCTGACTAACTTGGTCGGACAGGACCCTGAAAGTCGAGACCGACTAAGAGTTCCCACCACGAGAGCCGAGGCAACTTGGATCTATATATCCTTGTTTGTGGCTAACCGGGGCACATATTAAATTTAGGTTTTGACTGATGGATGAGCTTTACTCCTATATTACTGCTCACCATTAGATAGTCAGGGATGAGCTGTATCTATATGGTACTATCTTGCCCCTGACCATAGTTAGTGGTGAATATGGCATTTCCCTATACTGGTATTTCCCTATACTTTAGGTGGAACTAGTGGGATTTGTTTCATAAGTATATTTACCTGTTCACTGCAAGGCACCAAGAGATTAGGCTGCAGTTTGCAGAGGCCTATTGTAACTGGAGTGTGAAGGACTGGAAACACATCATCTGGTCTGACGAAGCACAGTTTCAACTCTTATCACGCCAATGGAGGGGTGTAATCATTACAACTGCTGAACTACATCTGCTTCGTGTGGTGTAAACCACACGAAGCAACGGATCCAGCTTGCCAAGTTGGGGCCATACAGGAAGGTAGAGGCGTTGTAACAGTTTGGGGTCCATTTACATGGGCTTCCTCGGTGCCCCCTTGTACCCATTAAGACCTCCAGCACTTGCAGGTCTGTGACAATCCTCGCTGACCATCTATACCCATTCGTAACAATTATCTTTCTGCACCATGATGCCATCTTTCAGCAGGACACTACATACTTCCCAAATGGCAACCAATTGGCTCCAGGAGAATTCAAGTGAGTTTACCACATTCGAATTCCCTGCTCGATCACCAGATCTCAATCCCACTGAGGATTTGTGGAATGAATTGAAAAGATCTGTTCCAGCTCGATAACTCCTACCAGCAATTGCGATGCTCTATGACAGGCAATCCTCACTTCATGGACAGCAATACCATCTCCGTGTTTTTCACGGAGCTCAGTACAGATATGCTTGGAGAACTAAATTGCATGGTCTGCTTGGACCTCCTTAGCCCTTGGCTTCTTGAGGATGATGATGATGACATCCAGTTAGTTGTAAGAACTAAATCATTGGTGTCCTACATGGTGTGATACATATCTGAACGAAAAGAGGATTTTATATACATGTGTATCTTCCTTCAGACATCTGGGGAAATGTACAGCAGCCACTGATCAAACAGACCTATTTTCAATCCCCAGGTAAAGCATGCATGTTTGTATTGTTTTCTGCTGTCTCACCTTCCTCAAAGATCTTCACTATGACATATAAACCGAGTTTCCTGTCAGATTCTAGCAAGCAGCTATTCGAGATTTTTTTTAATTCAATTTCTACTGTCATTTAAGCAACAACAATTTGGGTTGGGTTGAGTTGTTTTACCTCTGAGCGGCACTTTTTTGCACACCATGGGCTAAATGGCCAGGTCACATGGACCCCAAAGGCTCAGAGAAGGTTGGGGGAGGGGACCCACTGGAACAGCTGTTGGTGGCCCCGCACATGGGGCCACGGCTTAACATCCCATCCGACGGATGGCGGCCTTTCCAAGCCCATCGGTGTCCCCTACTGACCATGGGCAGGGCGGGGAATTTTGCGGAGATAAATCTCAATGCTGACCCATCTGGGACTCGAAACTGGGAACTACAGATTACGAGCCTGGCACGCTACCAACTGAGCCACCCCCGCCCCAGTGGTGGAGCAGCCAGAATGAACATGGCAAAGGTTTAACACCCTGACACTTAGTACCAAGAAAGGTTCCACTCTGACACACACCTCATCACAGCTAATATTCAGGTTTAACAAACGTTATTAATTAAGGATATTAAAATATAGACAATGCAGCTACAGTTGTGAACACCATGACAGCTGGTAAAAGTTTGAATTCTTTGGAATTCATGAACCAAAAAAAAAACACAAATCCTTGAGTGAGCAAATTTATTAACAATACAAATATAGAGCAATACCAAAACATAAGCAATTAAGAAGCTTTTCGTGTTATACAACAGTCCAGTGGCCAAGCTGTTGTCTGGCTCGATAAGCTGATCAGTCAGCTTAGTTTTTCCACTTGAAAGTGTGGATTTCATGAGATGTGTATATTGTTTTTTAGCTGAAGCCACTCCTCTATCATTGCTACACAGAATTGCTGGAATGCAGTGTGAACAAACCATTATCTGTTGTACATATACCCACACAACCACAATCTCCACATAATATCCATAAGATACCTAAGATAACCAGCAGACATCCATGGGTCATTTTAGATATCTTATGGATATTTTGTGGAGATTGTGGTTGTGTGGGTAAAGACCATTGACTGTTACAGAACAATTCCTAATTAAGTAGGATCTGGAACAAAAAGGTTACCATACCAACCATAAGTGATATTTCCCGTTCTCTGCCCTACAGTAAGTGATAGCATCAGAGAAAATATAATCTTTTGGTTAAACTTAAGCAATAAATTAATCAAAGTTAGTTGTGTTTAATAGAAACAAAAGCATAATTAAACAGTTTTATATTTAAAAAAAGCCATTAGATAGCACTTGCCAGTTTTTTTTTATGAAAATATGGCTTGCTCAGAAAGCAATACCCATGATTCTATAGCATTGTCACTTGTACTTGTAGTGTAAATGTACATCCTTCCAACCTTGAAGAAATTAGACAAGTAACAATGGTGTAAAACCCAGTAAGATTAACAACATATATTGCTATTTATTTGAATACTGTGATTAATTAAACCATGTAATCTAAATTTCAAAGTATTAATTTAACTTTTTAGGTTACTAGAGTATAATGTACAATATATGTCAGTTAATTTTTTTTTTTTTTTTTTAAGACAGGGGTGGCTTAATCATTAGCACACCAGTCTCATCGTCTGCAGTTCCCACGTTTGAATCCCAGCTGGGCCAGCATTGAGATTTATCTCTGCAAAACTTCCCACCATACCCTAATTCAGATGGAGACACTTATAGGCTTAGAAATGGCACAGTCCATCAGATGGGATGTAATGCCATGGCACTGTGTGTGGGGGAGAGCTGTACCCTGTGCACGTTACAGAACATGCTGAATGGCCTTGCCGGTAGGCTACTATCTATCCAGTGGATCCCCTTTCGCAACCTTTTCTGAGCCTTTGGGGTTCTTGTGACATGGTCATTTAGCCCATTGTATGCAAAAAAAATACCACTCAGAGGTAAAACAACCCAACTCAATTTTTTATCTATTGAATTATATCACTCAAAATTTTGGGGTTTTCAAGACATATTTAAATCCATAATACTCTTATGAATTTGTTTTCACTGAATGCACATTCAAAAATTACACAAAACAAGTTTGGTATTCTCATTTAAAGTTATAATTTTTATATTTTTTTCTCTTAGTTTAAACAATTAACTATAAGTACTCTCAAAAATGTTTCTGACTCATAATATTTTAAGCAATTGTGTATCTTACATTTACTATAATTTATGTCAGATATAACTAATACTAATCTATCATCTAAGCCAGTGGTTCTAAACCTTTTATGTTTCACATACCCCCTGGAAATGTGTATGTAACTGGCATACCCCTTTTATAGATAGATAGGACTATAGTTATAGTATAACAATGGGAATAAAATAAAACATATATATCAGTGGTTCTCAACCTTTTATGCTTCCCGTACCCCCTGGAAATGTGTATATAACTGGCGTACCCCTTGTATAGAGAGATAAAACTATAGTTATAGTATAACAATGGGAATAAAATAAAACATATATATCAGTGATTCTCAACCTTTTATGCTTCACATACCCCCTGGAAATGTGTATATAATTGGCGTACCCCTTGTATAGAGAGATAAAACTATAGTTATAGTATAACAATGGGAATAAAACATATATATATGTAGTCATATCAGAATAATATATATATGACTATATATATATGTAGTCATATCATATATATATATATGTATGATAGGTGGTCTATATTATGACCACCTACCATACATATACTATGGTAGGTGGTCATAATATTCTGATATGACTGTGTATATACACATTAAATTTTGTATTCATAAATTACATATATCGATAAACACAAAAAATGAGATTTTTGCACAGCAATGTTGCGAACTTAGCAACTTTGTTATTAGATCTAGCGACTTTTGAGTTCTCACAGCATACCCCAAAAAATTTTACCGCATACCCCAAGTTGAGAACCCCTGATCTAGGCACTGAACCAGATATATTTGAAAATGTGATGGGTAGTAGACAAGTCTAGTTGAATTGGCATGGAATAACCCATCAGTTAAAGATAACCAAATGTAATGCATTCTTCAGCTTTGAATGATGTACCTTTAATTTCACCTCTTATTCTGTATTAGAACTTTATTACACATCAGCCTATGGATACCTATAACCAAGGTCCGTGCTTCTGTATGATGCACACCCAGTGCTGACTATCATACTACAAAGAAATGCATTTTTTTGAAGTTTAAAACATTGCCACAAAGATAGCAGGTGGCCTCACTTCAGCCATCCTGCAACAGCAGATGGTTGAAATACACTGCATTAGATGAAACTACAGATATTATTTCAGCATTTTAAGTAAAGCCATATTTACTAGAACTCACAAAAAATATATTGGAGATTATTGAATTTTTTATTTTATTTTTTTATTACAGGGTGTAATTGTAATATTACTGATCTAAGGGATCTGGGTTTGAGCCCCGGATAAGGCATGCATGTATTATGTGTCGTTTTTCTGCTGAGGTCCTGCCATCCTCTCAGACCTCCTACAATGGCGTATAAAACTGACAAGCTCCTGTCAGACCTCTGTGGCAAGCAGCTGCTTGAGAAGGTTCACATTCCATCACCAAAATTTCAAATTTCTAGCATAAATACATTGTTCGCAACATTCCTTTAAAAATTTGGAATTTTCCACTTTTTCCACCATTAGAGAGTAAAATTATCGCTTTTGGGATTATTGGAAAGTGCAAATCATAATATGCTATTCATTCAATCCAAAAGATCGATCTCAATAAGAAATATAAAGATCACCTGTTGACACAGAAGTCATTAAATCTATAAATATTATGCATGGAACTCAAACCTGTCTTTCCGGATTCGTGCCAGAGTGTTCTAAGCACTAAATTAAATCAAAATCGAATTGAAAGCAATATGCTCATAAAAGTAGGTTGTTTTAGGTTGTTTTACCTCTGAGAGGCACTTTTTTGCACACCATGGGCTAAATGGCCAGGTCACATGGACCCCGAAGGCTCAGAGAAGGTTGGGGGAGGGGACCCACTGGAACAGCTGTTGGGAGACAGATGGTAGTCTCCCGTCAAGGCCATCCAGTGTGTTCTTTAATGTGCACAGGGTATGGCTCTCCCTCACACAAGGCCACAGCTTAACGTCCCATCCAACGGACGGCGGCCTTTCCAGCCCATCGGTGTCCCCTACTGACCGTGGGCAGGGCAGGGAATTTTGCGGAGATAAATCTTAACACTGACCCAGCTGGGACTCGAACTTGGCACGCTACTGACTGAGCCACCCCCACCCCCTCATAAAAGTAATTTATTTTAGATAATTGTGTAATAAGTATATTGCTTAATACAGAACCACCAGGTCTTAACAGACCTTCTCTAATGAATTAGACCTATGAGAACCACAATTTATATGAGGATTACATCCTTTATTTTTCCTAACCCTTTATTTTTAATTTCATTATCTTTCAAAAGTTTAATCAGTCATCCAGCTTCTATTCATTTTCTTTGTGTGGTCTCCAGATATGAGAAAAATCTTTTTCTTTCCTTACTATATCATCCACACACAACAGCATTGTATGTGCTAAGGTTGAGGGTTGTTTTCGCCTCTGAGCAGTATTTTTTGCACAAATGCCAGGTCACAAGAACCTTATAGAATCAGTGCTTGCAAGAAAGGAAATCCACTGAATAGCTGTTAGAAGATAGCAACCTCCCAACAAGCTGTGACACTCTTGCCTTTTTTCAAACTCCAAATTTCAAACATACTGAAGAAACATATGTGGCATCATCCTTTAAATCTCAAATAATCCTCCTCAAATACTCAACAAATCCTCTTCAAATATCTTCTCAAATCATCAAATCATCTTGGGGCTCAACATCTCAATGGCAAGGCCACATGTTACAATGTGAAGTAGAAGGGAGCCATCTGAGGACTGTAACCATACTAATTTTATTCAAGTCACATGCTTCTGACTATCCTTCTTTTCTCTTACAAGGTGAGTTCTGATACCATCTTCTTGATTCATGTTGCCATCTAGGCACAGAGCAGGAAACCAACATTTGAATTCAACTCATTAATCTCTTTCATCTAATTAATTATTGCATTTATGAGAAATCTTTTTTCGAATCTCCAAACATCACTGTTTATCAGCCAAATCAGATTTAGGCAGCTCCACTCAAAGACGAGAATGCATCATGCTGAGATGAGGCTTCCCACTGCTGGGATTGAACTGGGGACCCCAAAGAAAGTTGACAAGCATTGCCGAGAGGTGATGACTTAATCCACAATGCCAGGAGGAATAGTAATGCAAGAGTAACAATGCCCCGAAGGGCCTCGTTACGATTAAGTACATATGCATCCTCAGTCATAACAGCAGGCAGTTACAAAGCATGTTATTTAACCTTTCCAGGGTCCCACCTGAAAAATTCCCGACTTTTTTCACTCTGATCAGCCAAATAAACTTTACAACTTTTACAACTTTTTTTACAACTTTTACAACTTTTTTGCCAAATAACTAATGGGTTGGGTTGCTTTACCTCTGAACGGCACTTTTTTGCACACCATGGGCTAAATGGCCAGGTCATCATCATCATCCTCAAGCAGCCATGGGCTACGGAGGTCCAACCAGACCGTGCAATTTAGTTCTCCAAGCAAGTCTATCCTGAGCTACATCTACTGCATTTGGCCACTGCACACTAATTCTAACAAGGTCCTGTTTGACATTGTCTGCCCACCGCATCCTAGGTCTCCCCTTCTTTCTGAGGCTTTTAGACACACTGTTCATAACCCTATTCGCCAATCTATAATTATTCATACGGGCAACATGGCCAAACCAACGGAGTCTCTCTCTGCACAATATGCTGCTTAAAGGAGGTTGCAAACTCCTTTGCCTAATCTCATCATTAGTTACAAAGTTGAACTACCTAATGCCCAAGATACTGCGTAAGCATCTGGAATCAAAAGCATCTAGTTTCCTGTTATCTTGTTTACAAAGTGTCCAAGTTTCACTACCATAACTAACCCTAGAAAGAACCAAACTATTATACAGTCTAATTTTAGTCTTTAGATGTATACGCCTATTTCTCCACACTCTCCATAGGTTCTTAAAAGTCCCAGCAGCAATCCCTATTCGTCTGTTAATCTCATGCCGCACATCACCATTATCTGTTACATAGCTCCCAAGGTAATTAAACTGTGACACCTGCTCAAGACTGCAACCATTCAGATTAACAGAATCACAGCCTGCCTGACCAATTTTCATCACTTTAGTTTTCTCTCTGTTTATAACCAAACCTACTCTACTACCAGTCTCATCAACAGCTCGAATGAAAGAGTTCATCTCATCAACATCATTTGCCAAAAGGGCTAAATCATCAGCATAATCTAAATCAGAAATTTTCGTATCTCCTGTCCATTTAAGGCCAAAATCTTTCCCTTGAAGTGAATTTCGCATAATATAATCAATAACCAAGCTAAAGAGAAAAGGAGACAAAATGCACCCTTGTCGAACACCAGAAGTAATGCTAAACCAATTGCTACAAGCCTTACCAACTCTCACACACGACTCAGTGTTATTATAGAGAGCTTTCATAATGTTAACTAACTTGTCTGGTATACCATATGATCTCACAATCAACCACAAATTATGACGATCAACAGAGTAGAAAGCCTTTTTGAAATCAACAAAGCTAGCAACCAAAGGTTTCTGAAACTCTAAACATTTCTCAAGAATCTGCCTAAGTGAAAATATCTGATCCACACATCCCCTACCACTTCTGCATCCACATTGCTCATCACGCAATTGCCTGTCAACCAGATTCTTAATTCTATTAAGCACAATCATGGAAAGAACTTTACCTGGAATAGAGAGTAGGCTGATACCCCTATAGTTATCACAAGAACTGTGATCACCTTTTTTGAAAATAGGGGTAACAATAGCTCTGGTAAAATCCTTAGGAACCATGCCTTTATCATAAAAGATATTCAGAATTTCAGTCATCCAAGTGGTAACCGAAACATTCCCAGCTCTAAGCGTTTCCGTAGTAATTTCATCTACCCCTGGGGATTTATGAAGTTTAAATTTAGAAATAGCCAAAATAACTTCAGATTGTAATATAAGGCCAACTTTAAAGCCACCAATGCATCTATCATCATTGCAAACAATGGGAGTAGAACTAACTACATTGTTTAGAACATCACTGAAATGCTCAGCCCACCTAGCCATGACAGAATCCTCCCCTTCTATAACCTTACCTTGTTTATCCTTCAATCCTTGTATGCCTGTCCGTTTTCTACCACACAAAACATTAACTATCTGGTACAGCTCTCTGCTGTTGTGCTGTCTAACTGCTTCCTCGGCTTTGTCAGCCAAACCATCAAGCCAAAGATTCTTATCAGCAGCTAACTGATCCTTTACAAGTTTATTAAGGTCTCTATAATGCTTTCTATTAGGACTAGTAGGGTATTGATTAAGGGCATTCCTGCAGTTCTTTCTTTTCGAAATAAGCTCAAGTGCCTTATCACTCAGATAATTTTGCCTCTTCTGCTCCTTTTTTCCTAAAAGAGTACTGTTAGTGTCCAAAAAAGCCTGTTTAAAATGATTCCACTCTTCCTCAACTTCAGTAGTAAGCAAACCATGACTGTCATAATGACTAAGTAACCTATCATGGTAAGTTTTGGCTATAACTGGATCTTTCAGAGCATCAGTATTAAAAGTAAATTTTTTAACCCTAGCACAACACTTTTTAAGTTTAAGTTGCAACACACTTTTAACAAGGTAATGGTCAGATCCAATTTCAGCTCCCCTATATGCCCTGGTATTCCTAACAGAACAAGCCCATTTGCTGTTAATTAATGTGTAATCAATCATATTCTTATGCAGCCCATCAGGTGAAACCCATGTGTACTTATGTATGTCGCGGTGTTTGTAATAAGTGTTAGTTATTCTGAATCCATTGAGTTTACTTACCTGTAGGAGACGTTGCCCATTGCCATTGCAGCTACCAATACCAAAAGGGCCTATTACTCCTCCCCAAAGGTCAGAGTCAGTACCAACTTTGGCATTGAAGTCACCGAGAACAAGGGTAATATCTCCTTTCTTGACAGAATTCAAAATATCCTGAAGTTGTTCATAAAACCTATCCTTCTCATCCTCATCGGCATCCTCAGTGGGGGCATAACAGCAGATAACATTCAAGTCTTTAACGCTTGTCTGAAATTTTGCTGTAAGAAACCTTTCATTAATGCACTCATATCCTAGAAGAGCATCGCTAGCATGTCTGCTGAGAAGCAGACCCACGCCTTGGTGATGCTTATTGTCATCCCTCCCTGAAAAGAGAAATTTAAGATTATTTTTAAGAATCTGACCTTTATCTATTATTATGGCCAGGTCACAAGGACCCAAAGGTTCAGAGAAGTTGGGGGAGGGATTCTGAAACTTCTTAGCAGAAATGAAATTGTTCAGGGATCAGAACAGGTGGAAATCTTGGGGAGCTAGATCCAGTTCCAGTTTTGCTGTAGTCCGAGATGATTCTGCTTGACACCATGATTTTCTATCGAAAACCTATAAACGATCTAATTTTCATCATATGTTGGTTGGTTGGTTGTTGAGTTTGCAGAGATTTGCAGAGTTTTGCAGAGATAAATCTCAATGCTGACCAAGCTGGGACTTGAACCTAGGAACTGCAGATTGCGAGCCTGGCGTGCTACCGATTGAGCCACACCCGCCCCAAATAACTAATGAAAGGAATCATGGCATGTTATATGCCAAACTAATAGCATTTAATTTTGAAAATTTCTGGAAATATATTAAAAATATGTTTTATTTTAATGGAGCATTTTTAGAGTCATGTAGTAAAAAAATGCATCTGGCTATTCAAATAAAAATTTATTTAAACAACAACTAAATGACAGAAATAATTATAACACACATGAATAGAAAGACTATTCATTTCTCAATAACAAAAATAAATATTTACTTGAAGGAAGAAAATTACTCCTATTTTGTAATTTTTTTCTCAGTACCAAACTCTGAGAAAAGTCCAGGTTTTTGCCAACTATAATGAAACATATCAACTTTAAAAAAATAAAACCTCCCACAAAGGAGTGATTTCTGTGCCAAGGAAGTTTTTTGTTTTCATATCCAAGACCTCATTCATTTTCAGAAAAAAGATACAAGATTAAGGATTTTTTTAACTGGAAAATGGAGAAATAATAAAAGAAAAAAAATAACATAAAATCTAATGCAATATTTAATAAAATATCCACAGCAACAAGCTGTATACAACAATGTAGCATACAAGAAAAAATCAATAATTATTGATCAACCAAAAGATCAATAACTTATGGAAATAAAGTAAATCCGCAGAAGTGAAAACTAGGGTTTTGTGGTCAAGAGGTTAGCATGCTTGGCTACTGATCTAAGGGACCTGGTATCCAGCCCCAGGTAAGGCATGGATGTTCGTGTTGATTTTCTGCTGAGGTCCTGGCCATCCTCACAGACCTTCTACTATGGCATATAAACTGACAGGCTCTTGTCAGACCTCTGTGGCAAGCAGCTGCTTGAGGGGGTATTTATTATTTTTTTATTTTATTTAATTATAAAAGGAAAATGAAATACTAACTTTATGAAGAGATTGAGCCAGTCTTCACGTTCAATGAAAATGTTTTTAGTTACAGTTTCAATCTGAAGAGTGGGATAGATGCATAGAATGCTGGGAAAAACGATAAAAATAATTATAGTAATAGTGAAATAAGTTTAAGGCAGAAAAAGAGTGTAATAAAAGAAACAGGTACGTAACTATGTAATTACTTCCAAAATCTGTTGTTTTTTAAAATAGCAGATTTTTTTTTAATTTTCAGATTTTTGAAACTTTTAAGAAAATTGGTTGATAACAGTTCAAATTTGTGAGCTTAAATCAGATATTTGAAATCAGTTGATCAAATAAAAAAGGAAAATAATTTTAAAATTTGAATTACATATTTTTAAAAGATATATGTAAGAAAATCTTTGACAGCAACTTCTATTTTTTTTTAAATCGATTTTTGTTTTCTGTTGTAAAAAAGAAGTCTGTTCATCTCAGGCCTCTCATTTCGGATTCTGTCAACATCTATGTTCATGGGGGACCTTAGAATGGTTAATATGCAGAGTGTGTAAAAGAAAACGATCTTTAACATGCAAATCAGGTACATAAATCATGAAGGGTTCATGGGATTTTTTCTTTTATTCCACTGGGTTATTTCCCCCCTGGGGCTGTTTCAAGTGCAGAATGGCAGTGCATTGTTTGCATGATTTTGTGCTCTTTTGTTTTTGGGAAAAACTTTCCTATCAGGCAGTGGTGGAAACAGAATTTTGGTTTTGAAGTTAAGGAGGAAATGGGTCTATTTTCATGGACTTCTTTTCTAAAATCAAAAGGTGACATCAGTATTTCTTTCTAAATTTTACCTTATGAAGTTTGGTATCGCTCTTCTACACATGGGGACCAGCTTTATATCCCATCTAACAGAGCAGTCTTCCTAAGACATCACTAAGGTCAAACAGATGTCAGCTGTTATCCTATAAAAACAGATACAATTGTGTTCAACTTGTTTTCTTTCTAGCAATCAACATTCACTGCCTGCCATAGTTACAAGACAATGTGGGTTATTTTGTACTTTGGAAATTATAGGTTCCAGTTCAGGCTATGCCCTTTCCCAGTTAATGACAGGCTTCGGGCCATTTCAGATTTTCGAGTTCATTGCCTGTCACATTATAAAAAAAACAACAAATGATTTATTTTCTCCTGGGGCTGTTTTTTCATAATGTGGCAGTCGGATAATGTTTAATTCAATGAGGGCCTTGAAAATGTATAAATTGACGGTCAAAAAAAAAATGTAAAATGGCAGCCATCATCATCATCATCATCCTCAAGCAGCCATGGGATACGGAGGTCCAACCAGACCGTGCAATTTAGTTCTCCAAGCAAGTCTATCCTGAGCTACATCTACTGCATCTGGCCACTGCACACCAATTCTAACAAGGTCCTGTTTGACATTGTCTGCCCACCGCATCCTAGGTCTCCCCTTCTTTCTGAGGCCTTTAGGCACACTGTTCATAACCCTATTCGCCAATCTATAATTATTCATACGGGCAACATGGCCAAACCAATGGAGTCTCTCTCTGCACAATATGCTGCTTAAAGGAGGTTGCAAACTCCTTTTCCTAATCTCATCATTAGTTACAAAGTTGAACCACCTAATGCCCAAGATACTGCGTAAGCATCTGGAATCAAAAGCATCTAGTTTCCTGTTATCTTGTTTACAAAGTGTCCAAGTTTCACTACCATAACTAACCCTAGAAAGAACCAAACTATTATACAGTCTAATTTTAGTCTTTAGGTGTATACGCTTATTTCTCCACACTCTCCATAGATTCTTAAAAGTCCCAGCAGCAATCCCTATTCGTCTGTTAATCTCATGCCGCACATCACCATTATCTGTTACATAGCTCCCAAGATAATTAAACTGTGACACCTGCTCAAGACTGCAACCATTCAGATTAACTGAATCACAGCCTGCCTGACCAATTTTCATCACTTTAGTTTTCTCTCTGTTTATAACCAAACCTACTCTACTACCAGTGTCATCAACGGCTCGAATGAAAGAGTTCATCTCATCAACATCATTTGCCAGAAGGGCTAAATCATCAGCATAATCTAAATCAGAAATTATCCTATCTCCAGCCCATTTAAGGCCAAAATCTTTCCCTTGAAGTGAATTTCGCATAACATAATCAATAACCAAGCTAAAGAGAAAAGGAGACAAAATGCACCCTTGTCGAACACCAGAAGTAATGCTAAACCAATTGCTACAAGCCTTACCAACTCTCACACACGACTCAGTGTCATTATAGAGAGCTTTCATAATGTTAACTAACTTGTCTGGTATACCATATGATCTCACAATCAACCACAAATTATGACGATCAACAGAGTCGAAAGCCTTTTTGAAATCAACAAAGCTAGCAACCAAAGGTTTCTGAAACTCTAAACATTTCTCAAGAATCTGCCTAAGTGAAAATATCTGATCTACACATCCCCTACCACTTCTGAATCCACATTGCTCATCACGCAATTGCCTGTCAACCAGATTCTTAATTCTATTAAGCACAATCATGGAAAGAACTTTACCTGGAACACAGAGTAGGCTGATACCCCTATAGTTATCACAAGAACTGCGATCACCTTTTTTGAAAATAGGGATAACAATAGCTCTGGTAAAATCCTTAGGAACCATGCCTTTATCATAAAAGAGATTCAGAATTTCAGTCATCCAAGTGGTAACCGAAACATTCCCAGCTCTAAGCATTTCCATCGTAATTTCATCTACCCCTGGGGATTTATGAAGTTTAAGTTTAGAAACAGCCAAACTAACTTCAGATTGTGTTATAGGGCCAACATTAAAGCCACCAATGCATCTATCATCATTGCAAACAATGGGAGTAGAACTAACTACATTGTTTAGAACATCACTGAAATGCTCAGCCCACCTAGCCATGACAGAATCCTCCCCTTCTATAACCTTACCTTGTTTATCCTTCAATCCTTGTATGCCTGTCCGTTTTCTACCACACAAAACATTAACTATCTGGTACAGCTCTCTGCTGTTGTGCTGTCTAACTGCTTCCTCGGCTTTGTCAGCCAAACCATCAAGCCAAAAATTTTTATCAGCAGCTAACTGATCCTTTACAAGTTTATTAAGGTCTCTGTAATGCTTTCTATTAGGACTAGTAGGGTATTGATTAAGGGCATTCCTGCAGTTCTTTCTTTCCGAAATAAGCTCAAGTGCCTTATCACTCAGATAATTTTGCCTCTTCTGCTCCTTTTTTCCTAAAAGAGTACTGTTAGTGTCCAAAAAAGCCTGTTTAAAATGATCCCATTCTTCCTCAACTTCAGTAGTAAGCAAACCATGACCGTCATAATGACTAAGTAACCTATCATGGTAAGCTTTGGCTATAACTGGATCTTTCAGAGCTTCAGTATTAAAAGTAAATTTTTTAACCCTAGCACAACACTTTTTAAGTTTAAGTTGCAACACACTTTTAACAAGGTAATGGTCAGATCCAATTTCAGCTCCCCTATATGCCCTGGTATTCCTAACAGAACTAGTCCATTTGCTGTTAATTAATATGTAATCAATCATATTCTTATGCAGCCCATCAGGTGAAACCCATGTGTACTTATGTATGTCGCGGTGTTTGTAATAAGTGTTAGTTATTCTGAATCCATTGAGTTTACTTACCTGTAGGAGACGTTGCCCATTGCTATTGCAGCTACCAATACCAAAAGGGCCTATTACTCCTCCCCAAAGGTCAGAGTCAGTACCAACTTTGGCATTGAAGTCACCAAGAACAAGGGTAATATCTCCTTTCTTGACAGAATTCAAAATATCCTGAAGTTGTTCATAAAACCTATCCTTCTCATCCTCATCGGCATCCTCAGTGGGGGCATAACAGCAGATAACATTCAAAGTCTTTAACGCTTGTCTGAAATTTTGCTGTAAGAAACCTTTCATTAATGCACTCATATCCTAGAAGAGCATCACTAGCGTGTCTGCTGAGAAGCAGACCCACGCCTTGGTGATGCTTTTTGTCGTCCCTCCCTGAAAAGAGAAATTTAAGATTATTTTTAAGAATCTGACCTTTATCTGTCCATCTGGTCTCTTGCAAGCCGAGAATATCTAAATTATAACGGTGGAATTCTTGTGTGAGGACATCAAGAGAAAAAGCTCTGTGCAGAGTCCTCACATTCCAACTACCTATGGAGAGAAAATGGTTAGTGGGATGTTTAAAGAAACTATGTTTATTGAGAGAGGGAATGCCGACAATATCAAACAGCCCCCTAATCGCAGACATGGGGCAAAGACCCGTTCCCCCACTACTAAAGGCTGAAGCCATCTACACTGGAAGACTTCCTCCAATGTAGAATTTGACGATGCCAATAGAAGCAAAGAGTTCAGGTGCCTGCGATGACTTCTGCTCAGGATTATCCACCAGCTGATAAACATATCCTGTGGATCTATTCATTTGGGGCTGTCAACCCACAAACAAAAAGAAAACACAGCGGAAGATTTTCCCTCCACAGAAGCCCACCAGTGCAGCAAAATCAGGATCCATAATCAAGCTCAGAGCCATATATCTGTCCAGTCCAGTAGGTTTATATGGTCAGCACCAGGACCCTGTGTGGTTGACCACTCCTCAGCAGGGTAGAAAAAAAAGAAAAGTAGCCATAGTTGTCCAGATCAGTAGGCCACACTAATCTGGCAACCCTCCCCTTCCGTTCACTTCCACAAGAGAGTATCTCTTTTGAAAGTTACTAACGGTCCGCACCACGAGAAGGCGGGGTTGGACATTAGGTGCTAGGCCTGGCCGGTTCTATGCATCATCACAGGGGATTGGTGCATAGCTCGAATCTAAAGCATTATATATATATATTTGAAATCTGGTTAAAATATGGTAAATAATAAGTTAAAGATTTTTTGGAATTGAAATTATTTAATATTAGGAGGGTTGTTGGTGAAAGTATTAGTGAACTGTTTTGTAAAGTTATGGACATGTTTTTGAGAAGTGGGAGTTAGGTAGCTTTTTATGGCTGTGCGTAGGGGGGAATGTTTTTGTAAGTTGTTTGGAGTGAGGGGCATTTGAAGGGGTAGGAGTGGTTAACCAGAGAGAATTATTTTAAATCTTTTTTTATGTTTAGTATGGTGTAGTAGTGTGTGTTCTTTTTTGTGAGTGGAAGAAAATGGCAAAAGTTTATAATATGGGGTAATTATTAAGCTTCAAAAATGAAAGTTTTTATGGGGTGTTAGGGTTTTAGGAGATAGTTTTTGGTGAAATGTATAAAGTGAATTTTCAGAGGATTCTAATGTAGTGGTGGGGAGGTGGAGTATGCTTGGGGAAAAGAATATTAGAAGTTTTTTCATATGGGACTGAACATAGTGGTAGTAATGTACACTTGTAATATTGGTATAGCAGTTTGGGATAAATTGAGTGATTTTGACTACCATTACCAATGAACTGACTATTATTACCACGGTAACGGTACTTTGCATTTGACATAAGCTCAAATTATCATTACCATGGTAACGAAAAAACAATCTTTTTTCTAGAAACCCCCATTTGGGTTAAGGTCTGGGGGATTGTGGGAATCAATGAAAAGGACCTTTTTGTTATGTTGCATCAAAAAAAATGTCGGCCAAGATCGTGATGTGCATTACTGCCAAGTCCACCACTAGACCTGAGATTTGTGCTTTAAGCACTTAGTTGAATTCTTGTTGGAGTATTGATAAATAAAATTTTTGCTCTTTTTGTGATATTTAATTATTGTAGTTATTTCACAAACTTTTTAAGCAGTTCTGAAAGCTTGGAGAAATTATTAAGATCTGAAATTTTGAGTTCTTTTACCTGTGAGTGACATTTCTTTTTGCAACACAATGGGTTAAAGGGCCAGGTTATAAGGACCCTCAGAACGTTGGGGGTAGGGGACCCACTGGACAACTGTTAGGAGACAGATGGAAGTCAATCATTAAAGCCATTCACCCAGTGTGTTCTTTATACCTGCACAGAGTATAGCTCTCCCACACACGGGACCACATATTTATGTCATTCTGACAAACAGTAGATTTTCCTACCCGGCAGTAGTACAGTTCACGGTCCTCAGCCACCATTTTGTTTTCCGGCGACCGAATTATAAAAAAGCCCCAAAACTAAATAATGTCCTCCAAGACAACACAAACCAAAAAACATGAAAATCGGAAACAGTGCACCGCCGACCGAATTATAAAAAAGCCCCAAAACTAAATAATGTCCTCCAAGGCAACACACGCCACTTGAGCAATGCCATCTATTGGCTGAGGACCGTAAACACTACACTGGTTCCTTATAATTAACATAGGTTGGGTTGTTTTACCTCTGAGCGGCACTTTTTTGCACACCATGGGCTAAATGGCCAGGTCACATGAACCCCGAAGGCTCAGAGAAGGTTGGGGGGAGGGGACCCACTGGAACAGCTGTTAAGAGAGAGATGGTAGCTTCTCGTCAAGGCCATCCAGTGTGTTCTTTAACGTTGGGATGTTTTAGCTCTGAGCAGCAATTTTTTGCACACCATGGGCTAAATGGCCAGGTCACATGGACCCCGAAGGCTCAGAGAAGGTTGGGGGAGGGGACCCACTAGAACAGCTGTTGGGAGACAGATGGAAGGCTCCCGTCAAGGCCATCCAGCGTGTTCTTTAACGTGCACAGGGTATGGTTCTCCCGCACATGGGGCCACGGCTTAATGTCCCATCCGACGGACGGCGGCCTTTCCAAGCCCATCGGTGTCCCCTACTGACTGTGGGCAGGGCGGGGAATTTTGCGGAGATAAATCTCAACGCTGACCCAGCTGGGACTGGAAACTACAGATTACGAGCCTGGCGCGCTACCGACTGAGCCACTCCCGCCCCAATTAACATAGGTTAATTAATAATTTTATATTAATAAAACAAATTTATATTAATAATTTCAACTTCGTTCAGATTCACTAACCTTGATCAGATTCTTCAACAGGTTCCACTTCATCTGTTTCATTCGATTTATTCGGCTTGTTAGTCTCGCGAGGATCACCCACACCCCCATTGACCGCCATTGTGGATTAGCCTTGATTACGCCTATAGTCTTCCTTCTTCTGCGAAGTACACAAACTGTCGAAATTTCACAACTTACGTAGTATCAACTCTTGCCGTCCCATGGACGAGTGGTTAGCGCGTTTGGCTATGATCTAAGGGACCTTTGTTCGAGCCCTGGGTAAGGCATGGCTGTTTGTGTCGTTTTTCTGCTGAGGGCCTGCCATCCTCTCAGACCTTCTACTATGGCATACAAACTGACAGGCTCCTGTCAGACCTCTGTGGCAAGGAGTGTCTAAGGGAGAAGAGAGCTAGCTTCCATAGGCTTAATGTAAACTTTTCGATTGCAGCGCCCTGTAAATGTGGCAAATTAGTGCATTGCAGTGAAGCCACCTAGCCAGGGAGAGGAGCCAGTTCCTTGCGTTATTTTTCCACCGCCCAGCAAGGTTTTCAATGGCTTACACCACGTCACTAATTTTACATTCACTTTAGCTCTATTCAAAGTGTTCATTTCTTAAATTTTACCATCATAATTTTTCTTTTTACAAGGATTAGTTAAACTTACTTTCTTTAATAAAATCCCATTTGGTAAAACAGATAGAAGCTATGCTCAAGAAAAGAATTTTAATATTTTGAATATTCTACAATATTTAATATATTATAATAAATTGAAATTTATGGCTCTGTGCGAAACAACATGTTTGTTTAATTATATTTTATAGAATTTTAGATATTTTCAATAAAATTCATTTCGAGTTTCTTAGTTGTATAAATTGTCAATAGATGGCAGCAGACACTTCTCGTATATACCATAAAAATATTTACTATTAGAACAAACTGCAGACACCTATATACATCGATATGCTCCAGAGAACACAAAACTGCAACATACATTGACTTACATGTTTGCAAGATGATTAAATGTATTAATTTACATATTAATTTTAAAAATTCTGCAAATTTACTCAAAATAAACATACAACGGTTTTCCCAGGTATCGTAAAATGTACTCCTGAACGAGATAAAACACTCATTGAATAACTTTAGGGTCAGCTACTACTGTGCCAAACAGCCATGGCTGTTAGACATTTGGAAACACTGGTTAAATCGCAATATACATACCAATAGTAAGACAAACCATAGTTGCATGGGGCTAAAATGATTGCACTATGCATGCGCAGATCGCCCCTTACAGTTGTTTTTGTGCCTGCACATCAATTTGCCACGTTCAGCTTCGGTAAAATTCCGCAGAACGGCGCCACTTACGCTTGTGCGAAGCTAGCCTTCTTCTCCTTAGACCTTCTTTGTCTGTGACAGGCATCTGCTTGAGGGGGTATTTATATTTATTCATTATTATCAACTCTTACCCTATGTAGAGGCCCTATATAGGTAGAGGTTGGCCATCTAAAAATTGGACGCCATGTTTTGTCGTCGCTCTGAGTGTTTCGAATGCATAGCTGAATGGTATTGCACGAATGCTTATGAATTCCGGAGCACGCTTGGCTACTGATCTACGGGACCTGGATTCGTGCCCCGGATAAGGAATGGATGTATGTGTCATTTTTCTGCTGAGGTCCTGCCATCCTCTCAGACCTTCTACTATGGCATATAAACTGGCAGGCTCCTGTCAGACCTCTGTGGAAAGCAGCTGCTTGAGGGGGTATTTATTTTATTTATTATTTAAAAAAGGAAAAGCAAATTTTAGAGCTCTTTTTTCTTTAAAAAAAAAAAGAGATATGATTTCGCTTTGTTGTCTGTCCGTCTATAGACAGCGAACTTTTGTTTTGTTTATACAGATAAATAAAAAATTCTTTGTGTTAGATAGGTATTAATGGTATATTACGATCTGCATTTTTCGAATCTCCAAAAAGTTATAACTGTGCCCTCTAACGGTGGAAATTTTGAAATATCCAAAATTTCAAACGAATATTCTAAACGATGTAGCTATGTTAGAAGTTTGAAATTTTGGTGTTGAAATGTGAAGGTTACGAAGTTACCATTGGCAACAATCACTTGACCCTTTAGACCCAGGGGGAGGTGAATGCGACTTTCTTTTGTTTTAACAAAAAAGTGTTTGTTTTTAGAGAAAAATTAAAAATTCTTTTGGGTTGGACACGAACTGATGAAATATTACAATTCCCTCTAACGGTGAAAAAAAATCGAAAAAAAACCAAAATTCAAAGCGAATATTGCAAACGATGTAGTTACGCTAAAAATTTAAAATTTTGGTGGTTGAATGTGACAGTCTTAGAAATTCCATTGGCAACAATGAGTTGTCCCTATGCCCGAGGTAGGTAAGAAATGGAACGGTTTTGTTTTAAGAGATAATTGGAAATCTCTTTTTTAGTTGGTTACTAATGAAATGTAATTCGCATTTTCAAAGGTAGTTTTAATTTACATCATTAGAGATCACTAAATATCGAAACTGCAAAACTTTTATCGAATGTTTCAAGTGATTTATTTATAGTAGAAATTTCAGTGCGTAGAGTTCTGTTATGGTAGAAATTCCACTGACAGCAATGATCTGCCCACTATTTTCAAAGGAGCAAAAGAAAAGCAACACTTGAAGTTTGAGAATTAAAAGACAAATACTTTTTATGTTTTATAATTATTAATAAAATACTACTGTGTGCATTTCCCCCATCATACATTAAAAAATAAATAAATAACCCTTCAAGCAGCTAAGCTTGTACAGAGGTCTGACAGGAGCCTGTCAATTTATATGCCACAGTAGAAGGTCTATGAAGATGGCAGGACCTCAGCAGAAAAACATGAACATTCATAACTAAGACTTTTAAGGAGTGAAAAAGTACGCAAAGGAAGAACTTCATTTTCAAAGAGTAGGAAGTTCTTCCTTTGCCTACTTTTTCACTCCTTAAAAGTTTTAATTATGGATGTTCGTGTAGTTTTTCTGCCGAGGTCCTACCATCCTCATGGACCCTCTAGTATGGTGTATAAACTGACAGGCTCCTGTCAGACCTCTGTATAAGCAGCTGCTTCAGGGGTTATTTATTTAATTTTTAATGGATAATGGGGGAAATGCACATAGTAATGTTTTATTAGCAATTATAATACATAAAAAGGATTTTTTTTAGTTTTTAAATTTAAAAAGTTGCAACTCTCTCGTTTCTCTGAAAATTATTGCTGTCAGTGGAATTTCAACCATAGAAGAACTCTACACGCCGAAATTTCTACCGTAAACAGATCACTTGAAACATTCGTTAAAAGTTTTGCAGTTTCGATATTTAGTGATCTCTAATGATATAAATTAAAACTATCTTTGAAAATGCGAATTACATTTCAATAGTAACCAACTGAAAAAGAAATTTCCAATTATTTCTTAAAACAAAACCGTTCTGCTTTTTACCTACCTTGGGCTTAGGGTCAACTCATTGTTGTCAATGGAATTTTTGAGACTATCACATTCGATGACCAAAATTTCAAATTTTTAGCATAAATACATCGTTTGCAATATTCATTTTAAATTTTGGGATTTTTCTATTTTTTACACGTTAGAGAACACAGTTATAGCTTTTGGGAAATTCGCAAAATGCAAATTGTAATATTTCATCAATACCTGTCGAACCAAAAAAAAATTTTTAATTTATCTCTAAAAAACATATGCTTTTCTGTTAAAACAAAAAAAAAACTGCAATGAGAACAGATATTTCCTATAAAAATGATCACTCATGCTATGAAAGAGGGAAGAGTCCTAGTAAATTTAAGAGGGAGTTGATTTCAGTGCAGAATGAAATCCAGAGCTTAAAATAAATGGTATGGTGAAATTACTGCCAACTAAGAGCCAAGCAACCAGACTCTTCTATTTTGAAAGATATATTTGTTTAAGGCTCAAAAGCACATCAAGATGACATTGAGACACTAAAGCCTGTGTTTCTAGATATAACTTAAAACCTGTTCAGAAATTCACAGCAAAAATGCTAAAAGAAGCAAAGGCATATTTTATTGCCAATAGGTAAATTGGTTTACCATAATATTTTCATTCTCCAAAGGCTTATTAAAAATTAAGGTTCTATTTTTTTAAAAAAAGGCTTATGAATTTGTATGAGAAAACCTTCTTTCCCAATAGTTCCACAATTTTAATTTGTGCAGATCTGTAGATGGCCTTCCTGGATTTATTGAAGTTTTATGCATGGAAAATTTTACTGATAATATGCAGAAGCATATGATATTCACTTTATTATTGGAGGAGAAGTCAATTAGGAAACAAATACTGTTCAATGGTAAATGCTATTGTCCATATGTAGATTATGGTAATAATGCTAATGATAAAAATTCAGATATAGCTTCTAAAACTCTAATTTTTATGTTTGTTTCATTTTTACATAGCTGGAAAATCCCCATATGTTATTTTTTTAACAGTTGGTTTGTCTGGCTCAAAATATACTTTTACTTACAAATTCAGCCAGGACCATATTTAATTTTTTAAGCTATAAGAGCAAAAGAGGGAAACTATAATAAACTAATGATCTTTAGTTCCAAAGTGCACACATACAGTTAATAATTAACCGGCTGATAATTAATAAGAAAAATGGCAATTGTTTAACTTTCAATGAAATTAAAATCATTGGGAGCAATAATGAAATGTCCAGTGACATTTTAGGTGCTTCTCACATGTGGATAATATCAGGCAATCACAGTAAAGCAATGAAGCTCATTGTGTCTTTTTTCTCTGAAATTCAAAAAAAATTTTATAAGCTGTCTTTATAGCAAGAAAAATTATGAAAAATTTCTTGCTTAAAATGTAAATTAGCATTAATTGACTCTCACCTAATGCAGTCTTCTGTGTCTGCACTTATTAACCCTTACAAAGACAATTTTTTATTTTTCTTTAAGAAACAACTTTTGAGCACTATTATGAAAAACTAATGAATGAAATAGTCCATATTACATATCAAAAGAAAAAACATTTAATTCTGGAAAAAAAATGGTAGGGAAGCATAAAAAAACATGTTGCTGGTTCTTTTGTAGGGATTTTTGGAAACTGATTTATCAGCTTTTGTCACTTTAAAGGTTAATATTAAAAATTGAGGTTTTCTCGCCTTTCTCACAGTATGTGTGTGCAATTGCAAAAATTACTGAACAGTGTCTTCCAGGAGAAAACTTTATATTCTCAACAACAACTATTTCATACCTAATAAAAAAAATCAGGTTAATATTTTATATAGGCTTCAATGCATGTTGGTGCTCATATCACTAAATAGTCATATCAGTAATAGGCAATTGGATGTGGAATTTGACAATCATGCTAATAATATGAAAAAGAAACATTACGAAACAATATGCTAAAATTAGACTTCACAATTTAGAGACACAAATGACAGAAAAATTAAAAGGCATCATATTGGAGCAAACATCTAAATTTGCATAAAACACAGTGACAAAAATATACTTTGCAGTAACTTCATTTCTTATATTATGTGTGAGTGGTATGAATTTCCTACTGCCTCAGCTGAAATGAAAATAGTTTACATTTTTGTTTTCTTCTTTTTATAGCATGAAATTTCAATTATGTCAT
Organism: Ryuthela nishihirai; assembly: GCA_038380435.1. NCBI lineage: Eukaryota > Metazoa > Arthropoda > Arachnida > Araneae > Heptathelidae > Ryuthela > Ryuthela nishihirai. The sequence continues at coordinate 105,214,846 of JAWZYU010000002.1, read as the reverse complement.
TTGTGTGCGTGTGACCTTGGTTTTCCTTCTACCTTAGCTGATATAAAAGTTTACAATATTTGTATTTTGTTGCATGAAATTTCAATCATGTCATTTTTGTGTTTGTGGGAGGGGGGGGCTTGCCTTTTCTTCTGCCTTAATTGAAATGAGAGAAGGTGTAAATTATTGTTTTATATATATAGCATGCACTTTCAATTATGTCATTTGTGTGTGTGTGTGTGACCTTGGATTTCCTTCTGCCTCAGCTGATATAAAAGTTTAGAATATTTGGTTTTATTTGCATGAAATTTCAATCATGTCATTTGTGTGGGTTGTTGGGGGGTCTGTTGAAATGAGAGAAATTGTAAATTGTTGCTTTTCATATGTATAACATGCAATTTCAATTATGTCATTTGTGTGTGTGTATGACCTTGGATTTCCTTCTGCCTCAGCTGATATAAAAGTTTAGAATATTTGGTTTTATTTGCATGAAATTTCAATCATGTCATTTGTGTGGGTTGTTGGGGGGTCTGTTGAAATGAGAGAAATTGTAAATTGTTGCTTTTCATATGTAAAACATGCAATTTCAATTATGTCATTTGTGTGTGTGTATGACCTTGGATTTCCTTCTGCCTCAGCTGATATAAAAGTTTAGAATATTTGGTTTTATTTGCATGAAATTTCAATCATGTCATTTGTGTGGGTTGTTGGGGGGTCTGTTGAAATGAGAGAAATTGTAAATTGTTGCTTTTCATATGTATAGCATGCAATTTCAATTATGTCATTTGTGTGTGTGTATGACCTTGGATTTCCTTCTGCCTCAGCTGATATAAAAGTTTAAAATATGTGGTTTCTGCCTTAGTTGAAATGAGAGAAAGTGTAAATTATTGCTTTTTATATATATAGCATGCAATTTCAATTATGTCATTTGCGTTTGTGTGGGTGACCTTGGATTTCCTTATGCCTTAGCTGATATAAAGTTTACAATATTTGTTTTTTCTTAGCATCAAATTTCAATTATGCCATTTGTGTGTTTGTGTGGGAGGGGGGAGGGCTTGAATTTCTTTATGCTTCAGCTGAATAAGAAGTTTATAATATTTGGTTTTTTTTATAACATGAAATTAATTGTGTTTTTTATTGGAAGGAGATTTGATTTCCTGCCCAGCTGAGTTAAAAAAAGTTTACACTCTATGATTATTTCTTTCAATTTTTAATAAAAAATTAATATTTTTTAATGAAAGAAGAAAATAAATGTGACTTTTCATGTTTTTTTAAATGAGTTCACCATCATCATCATCATCGTCGTCGTCGTCGTCATCGTCATCATCGTCGTCGTCGTCGTCATCATCATCATCATCATCAAGCAGCCATGGGCTACAAAGGTTCAACCAGACCATGCAGTTTAATTCTCCAAGCATATCTGTCCTGAGCTACATCTGCTGCATCTAGCCACTGCACACCAATTCTAACAAGGTCCTGTTTGACATTGTCTGCCCACCGCATCCTAGGTCTCCCTTTCCGTCTGAGGCCTCTAGGCACACTGTTCATAATCCTATTCGCCAATCTATTATTATCCATGCGGGCAACATGGTCAAACCAGCGGAGTCTCTCTCTGCACAATATGCTGCTTAAAGGAGGTTGCCGACTCGTTTGCCTAACCTCATCATTAGTTACAAAGTTGAACCACCTAATGCCCAAGACACTGCCTAAGCATCTGGAATCTAAAGCATCTAGTTTCCTATTATCTTGTTTACAAAGTGTCCAAGTTTCACTACCATAACTAACCCTACAAAGAACCAAACTATTATACAGGCAAATTTTAGTCTTTAGATGTATACGCCTATTTCTCCTCAATCTCCATAGATTCTTAAAAGTCCAGGCAGCAATCCCTATTCGTCTGTTAATCTCCTGCCCACATCACCAGTATCTGTTATACAGCTCCCAAGGTAATTAAACTGTGACACCTGCTCAAGACTGCAACGATTAAGATGAACTGAATCACAGCCTGCCTGACCAATTTTCATCACTTTAGTTTTCTCTCTGTTTATAACCAAACCTACTCTACTACCAGTTTCATCAACAGCTCGAATGAAAGAGTTCATCTCATCAACATCATTTGCCAAAAGGGTTAAATCATCAACATAACCTATATCAGAAATTTTCGTATCTCCAGCCCATTTAAGGCCAAAATCTTTCACTTGAAGTGGATTTTGCATAACATAATCAATAACCAAACTAAAGAGAAAAGGAGACAAAATGCACAATTGTCGAACACCAGAAGTAATGCTAAACCATTTGCTACAAGCCTTACCAACTCTCACACACGACTCAGTGTTATTATAGACAGCTTTCATTATGTTAACTAACTTGTCTGGTATATCATATGATCTCACAATCAACCACAAATTATGATGATCAACAGAGTCGAAAGCCTTTTTGAAATCAACAAAACTAGCAACCAAAGGTTTCTGAAACTCTAAACATTTCTCAAGAATCTGCCTAAGTGAAAATATTTTATCTACACATCCCCTACCACTTCTGAATCCACATTGCTCATCACGCAATTGCCTGTCAACCAGATTCTTAATTCTATTAAGCACAATCATGGAAAGAACTTTACCTGGAACAGAGAGTAGGCTGATACCCCTATAGTTATCATAAGAACTGCGATCACCTTTTTTGAAAATAGGGATAATAATAGCTCTGGTAAAATCTTTAGGAACCATGCCTTTATCATAAAAGTTATTCAAAATTTCAGTCATCCAAGTGGTAACCGAAACATTCCCAGCTCCAAGCATTTCCATTGTAATTTCATCAACACCTGGGTATTTATGCAGTTTAAGTTTAGAAACAGCCAAAATAACTTCAGATTGTGTTATAGGGCCAACATTAAAGCTGCCAATGCATCTATCATCATTACAAACAATGGGAGTAGAACTAACCACATTGTTTAGAACATCACTGAAATGCTCAGCCCACCTAGCCATGACAGAATCCTCACCTTGTTTATCCTTCAATCTCTGTATACCTGTCCGTTTTCTACCACACAAAACATTAATTATCTGGTACAGCTCTCTGCTGTTGTGCTATCTAACTGCTTCTTCGGCTTTGTCAGCCAAGCCATCAAGCCAAAGATTCTTATCAGTAGCTAACTGATCCTTTACACGTTTATTAAGCTCTTTGTAATGCTATCTATTAGGACTAGTAGGGTACTGATTAAGGACATTCCTGCAATTCCTTCTTCCTGAAATAAGCTCAAGTGCCTTATCACTTAAATAATTCTGCCTCCTCTGCTCCTTTTTTCCTAAAAGAGTACTGTTAGTTTCCAAAAAGGCCTGTTTAAAATGGCCCATTCTTCCTCAACTTCAGTATTAAGCAAACCATGACTGTCATAATGACTAAGTAACCTATCATGGTAAGCTTTAGCTATAACTGGGTCTTTCAGAGCTTCAGTGTTAAAGGTAAATTTTTTTAATTTAGCACAACGCTTTTTAAGTTTAAGTTGCAAGACACTTTTAACAAGGTAATGATCAGATCCAATTTCAGCTCCCCTATATGCCCTGGTATTTCTAACAGAACTAGTCCATTTGCTGTTAATTAATATATAATCAATCATATTCCTCTGCAGCCCATCAGGTGAAACCCATGTGTATTTATGTATGTCGCGGTGTTTGAAATATGTGTTAGTTATTCTGAAACCATTGAGTTTACTTACCTATAGGAGATGTTGCCCATTGCAGCCAATACCAAAAGGCTACCAATACCAAAAGGGCAATCGGCCCTCCCCAAAGTCAGTACCAACTGTGGCATTGAAGTCACCTAGAACAAGGGTAATATCTCCCTTCTTGACAGAATTCAAAATATCCTGAAGTTTGCACTATTAAGGTCTATAAATTTTGAGGGCTTTTGCAATGAGTTGATCATGTATTAGATTTTAAAATATGTTTACCATTGTTCCTGTTTGAAACGGGCTCAAATTAAAGTCTGCTAAAATTACAGTCAATTTAGTTCAGCTTTAATCATATATTAAGAACACATCGAATTTTTTTTTAATTTTCATACAAAACCTCGATTTGAAAGAGAAGCAGTTTCCAGCGTCTTCGCTTTTCATCTGATATAAATCAGTCAGAGTGTATTAATTAAATCTATTTTGCTTTAATTACTACACTGGAATAACCTCATTGAAATAAAAAACAAAAAACAGCAAAGTTCTGCTTTATTTAAATCATTTGTTAAGCATTTTTAAATAGCCTTCATCGTTGTTCGCAGCCAATTCGCAAGGCATCATGGGTATCTTGCCTCACTAAGCAGTCGGCAGACACAGCCTTCTGTGATCATGGCGGTCAATGCTACGGGAAACGGAGTCCTGTCTCTAGTATTACTACCTCAATGAATGTAACTAAATCGTTTGGAATATTCGTTTTATATTTTGGAATTTTCAACTTTTTTCCACTGTTAGAGGACGCAGTTATCACTTTTAGGAGATTCGAAAAATGTAAATCATAATATATCACTAATTCCTATCTTAATTAGCCGTTTTCTAAAGTGCTTCCAATCATAAACACTGAAATCTGTATCAAATATTACCCAGCCCTTTTCCGGAATACATAAGTACTTTGGAATAACATTCAGTTATGCACGCTACACAATACGCGCGACAAAACATGGCGTCCAATTTTCAAATGGCCAAACTCTACCTATATAGCGTAAACAATTGTCATTTTGTGATAAATTCCAGTATCAAGTTGGCAACAATAGCTGACCTTAAGCAATCAGAGAAGAATCTGTGGTAATGTGTCATGTGGGTAGTGTTTCGTTGCAAAGCAGTGAGTTATTTTAATACTTTTGTCGCATTTAATTAAACTTTTATGTTACAAAATGCAATGAATGAACAAACTTAGTCGGGTTCTTCGTGTTAGATGTGTTCTTGAATAACAATTTGAAATGGAAAACTCGCATGCTCAGAGTGAGGAATTGCTAGCTTTGGAGAGTATTTATGATGAACAGAACCTATTCATTGATCATACTACACCACCACGTGGAAGATTTACAGCTGATGTTCAGTTGCCGCAGCCTTTTCACGTTATATGCAAATTAAGCACCGGTCACGATGACAATCAAGCAGAATGTGAAGAACAAATTATAAAAATCAAAATAGAGCACCTACCACCGTTAAATTTATATTTTGAACTACCTGAAGGTTATCCCACTAGATCGCCACCAGCATTTTTGTTATCCTGTAACTGGCTAAGATTGGATCAAATATCAGCTTTATGTAGAAAATTAGAATCTTTATGGAAAAATGGGGAGAAAGAAGTAGTTTTATTTAACTGGACACAATTTTTACAGGAAGAATCGTTGACTTTTTTAGGTATCACAGATTTCTTAGATATTAGCAGACTCTCGGAATTTAAAAGGTTTCAAGTTGCTGTTATAGCTACAAGAAAAAGAATTCAACCTATACATAAGAAACTGGGACAATCAAGCAGAATATCACAAACACTACATAAAAGTAATCTGAAGAATACTGATATTGATAATCATTTAATGAGAAGCACAAAGAATAAAGATGATGAGGAAAGATCAGTTCTGAATGATGCAAACTGTAAATCTGCAGATTGTTTTACATCGCAAGAATCATTTGATGAAACCAAATGTTTGGGAAAAAATGAAAACATTGCAAAAACACTTTCGGCTAAAGAAGATTCTGTAAAATTTGAATTTAAAACTGATGTACAAGATTCTAAAATAAACGATGGAAATTTAGAAGTGCTTAAGAATGAAGAAACTTGTGAATCTGGTTATGTTTTCAGACCTTCAATTTATGGTGGACATGGGGCGAATGATTTGCGTGCTGTTTTAGACCTAAATGATGGAAAAGTTCTTTTATCAAAATTGGAAGAATATGATAAATTGAAGAAACACGATGCCTTTAAAAGAAGTTGGTTTATGTGTAAAACATGTTTAACTGAGAAACAGGGAGTTCATTTTATGCAGTTTAATAATTGCCATCACTTATATTGTCGTGAATGCATGCACTCTTATTTTGAAATTCAGATTCGTGATGGCAATGTTTGCTCATTAATATGCCCAGAAGATAAATGTACATCTGAGGCTAATCCAAGACAAGTGAAAGAATTAGTTACAGAGGAATTATTTTTAAAATATGAAGAACTTTTATTGAGTAGGACTCTAGAAAGTATGTCGGATATTGCGTATTGTCCACGCCAATTTTGCCAGTGCCCATTAGTTATTGAATCTGGGAGTGCAATGGGTTGTTGCCCAGGGTGTAACTTTGTATTTTGCACTCTTTGTAAAATGGCCTATCATGGGATTGCACCATGCAAATTTAGACCAAATGAGAAGAAAGAAATATGCAATCGATACATGGAAAGCAGGGGTGATGAAAGACTTGAAATGGAGCAGCGATATGGCCGCCATGTCCTACAGCTACTTGTAGATAATTATCTATCAGAGGAATGGATAGATTCATATAGCAAAAGATGTCCTCATTGTAAAACGTCCATAGAAAAAACTGATGGATGTAATAAGATTGCATGTGTGAAATGTGGAACATATTTTTGTTGGCTTTGCATGGCTCGCCTTAAACCTACCAATCCATATGGGCATTACAGTGATGCCAGCTCTAAATGTTATGATCAGTTATTTCATGGTATGTTCGAGGATGATGATGATTTTGAACCAGGTGCATTTTTATAGCATGCACCAATGCAGAATGTGGTTTCTTTACAATGTGGAATGTTGTCTGAATATTCTGTATATTAAAAAAAAGTGATTAGGTTCAAAAGCTTTGTATTTGCAATTAATAATTATTTTGGCTTCTTTCATAATTAAACCTTTGGTGATTTTGCAGTTTTTGGAAATGTGCAGTAATTTCTTGCGATTTTTGAGAGCGATTTTAATCAGTGCTGATGTGGAAAGTTAAGATTTCTGCTGGCAATAACGTAGTGTTTCAAACAACTGCAAGTAAGTAATGTAAGGTCTCCTAAATTTATAACTTTGGAAAGATTAGCAAATTATTAAATATTTTTGCTAGTTTTTTTTAAGCAAGGAAGGTGCATGTTTCTTTGTGTGTTTTAACAAGTTACCGTATATTTCCGCAGATAAGATGATAGTTGAATCATAAAAAAAGTTCTGGAATTTTTGTCCTCACCTCTTTCTGCACAGATTAATGTAATTGTGGACAAGATCACAAAGTCATGAAGCTGAACTTGTGTATCCCAATTTGCCAAAGAAATCTATACACTACTTTCAAAAAGTTCTTTGATGATCAAAGTATAATTTTCCTTTGCATATTGAATTTCTATTATTCCCACTAGTTTTTAACATAAATGCTAATATAATATATTTAAGTTAAATTGGTAAATTTTTATTTAAATGTTAAATACACCTATGAGCCATAACATCATGACCATCTCCTAATAGCTTGTTGCCACTTTTCTGCTCGATAACTGCTTACACTTGATGTGGCACTGACTACACTAAACTTCAAGAATTTTTTCTGTACCAGCGGGACAGAATGGTATCCTAGAGTTTGGCAATGGAATGAAGCACTGATGTAGATGGGTGAATGCTGGATTCCACTACATTCCATAAATGTTTGATGGGATTCTTATGCAGGCCTTGTGACATAAGGCATTGTCTTACTGAGAATCCAGTGCCATCTGGATTTGTGGCCATCATGTGGGCACTACTTAGTCCAAAGCATTGCTTATGTAGGATCTGGCAGTGAGGGTATGTTCAACATTGATGAGGGACCCAGTGATATATATGTGAACAATCTCCATACCTTGTTACTGCCACCCTGTTTCAATCGAACTGCACAGTCTGGTTTCAGCTGTTCACTTGCGTGGGTGTTGAATATGGACCCATTCATAGGCATGGTGGAACTAGAACCTGATTCATTGGACCAGTTACCCAATGTCCATTCATAGTGTTCCCATGCCTATTGCAGGTGAAGCTGTCAACACATGGGTACATGAATGTGCTACCAACTCTAAGTGCCTCCACTTGGTTGTGTACTCGGGAATTTTCTCTGAGCACCTTAGTTGAAGTCTGCTATTAATATTAATTTAGGGATTTTGAACTGTCTCCATCCCTCTTCGGACGATTGTTTTCACATGTTTACAATGATAGCCCTGAAACAGCCAATAATGTCTGCTGTTCCCGAGATGCTGACCCACTTCCTGTGCAGATAATCATTCCCCATTCAAAATCTGACCCCAAACCCAAACTCTTTCCTTTTCCCCATTGTATGGGCTTCATACTGACACCCTGCCTGTGCTATCTATGTATTCCACACTGGTCACTGCTTTGTGCTGTTGGATGCATCCCCTCATGGAGATGGTTGGTCATAATGATCTGGCTCATGAGTGTATAGAAGTTTAAAATATTTGTTGATTTCTATACAGCAAATTCTCAAACATTCATTACTTCATCTGTGATTCATGAATGTATTATTTTTCCATGTGTATTTGTTTCAGCTTTTCCCAAAATTTCGCCCTACCCACGGTCAGTAGGGGACACCGATGGGCTTGGAAAAGCCGTCGTCCGTCGGATGGGACGTTAAGCCGTTGCCCTGTGTGCGGGAGAGCCATACCCTGTGCACGTTAAAGAACACGCTGGATGGCCTTGATGGGAGGCTACCATCTGTCTCCCAACAGCTGTTCCAGTGGGTCCCCTCCCCCAACCTTCTCTGAGCCTTCAGGTCCATGTGACCTGGCCATTTAGCCCATGGTGTGCAAAAAAGTGCCGCTCAGAGGTAAAACAACCCAACCCAACAACCCAAAATTTCTTAAGTTTCCACCTCCTTGCTGTTTTGGAAAAAGTGTCAGGTGCAGTGCCCTCTTTATTGAAGAAAAGCACATGACTCTCCTTTCAGGGGATTAAACTTACAGTTTTGTGATTCAAGTTTTATGGCTGCCCTTGTTATTCAGTTTAGACATTCATTATTCAGCCACTGCATTCCAACTGAATGATAGCATGGTTGTGTTATATATCTAGACTTTTATTAAGACTTGATGGATGAAATATGAAGTTCACTCTCACTTTTGGCGTAGTAAGACCAGTCTCTTTACGTTTTGAATCCATCCATTGGATAAACAAATATAATTTTAGTAAATCACACTCTCTTAATACAACAATTGTACCATTTTTACATACTTTTTCTACTATGCATACAGCTACCTCTTTGCTAAATTTTGATTATGTTTAATAACTTGAATATTTTCTACTATTTGTAGCTTGTTAAGCCGTCCCATGGCCGAGTGGTTAGCACGCTTGGCTACTGATCTAAGGGACCTGGGTTCGAGCTCCGGGTAAGGCATGGATGTGTGTGTTGTTTTTCTGCTGAGGTCCTGCCATCCTCACAGACCTTCTATTATGGCATATAAACTGACAGGCTCCTGTCAGACCTCTGTGGCAAGCAGCTGCTTGAGGGGGTATTTATTTTTTTTATTTTTTATGTAGCTTGTTACTTTGCACTTTCTGTTATAGTTCATCATATGAATGACAAATTTACTGAGATCATGCAGTTTCAAAGTAATACCTATGCTGTTTTGTTTTTTCCTCAGATATCATTCTTTTGAAAGTCTTTTTCGTTAACCCTGAAAATTGAGAAATCACTTTTGGTATAATAATGGGACCTATTTCTACTAATTAGGATAAACTTCTTAATTTTCATCCTGAATTCACTTCAGATTTGATTTTTACCACTAGAATGAATGTTGTTTTAAAACCCAATTCTTTTAACCCTTCCCAGGTGACTATTGAACATAGATGTTGAGAGAATCTGAAATGACTTTTCAAAGATGTAGTAGACATTTTTTGTACAACACATGAAACTTCAATTTTTTTTTTCAAAAATTGCTGTTTGGAAATTTTCTTATATATATCTTCTAAAAATATGTAATTCAAACTTGAAAAATAATATTTTCATTTTTCATTTTATGCATATTTTATTAAATGGTACTTATCGGTTATCTCTGGTCACATTGGCAACATTTTTTGGAAAAAATGGTAGTTTTTGATGGAGTCAGGAAGGTTAATGAGTAATTTAGGGGTTGGTTATTTGAGCTATAAGATGGGTTTTTTTTGTTGTTGTTGCTGTCTGATGAGATTATTTAGTTCCAGGGCTTTTTTATAATTTGGTTATCTTCAATCACATTTTCTTGGCGGCAAAAAATAAACACCAAAGTAAACAATGAACATCGACAATGCATCGCCGACTGGCATTATAAAAAAGCCCCCAAAACTAAATAATCTCATTGGAGACAGCACATACCAAAAAGCTTGAAAATCGGTAACAGTGCACTGCCGATCAAATTATAAAAAAGCCCCCAAAATTAAATGTCCTCACAGACAACACATACCAAAAAATATGAAAATCGGAAAGTGTACTGCCGACCGAATTATAAAAATGCTCCCAAAACTAAATAATCTCATTAGAGACAACAACAAAAAAAGTCATATAGCTCAAATAACCCACCCCTAAATTACTAATTAACCTTCCTGGTTCCATCAAAAACTGCCATTTTGTCCAAACAAAAGTCACCAAGAAAATTTGACCAGAGATAACCGAAAAGTACCTAATAAATTACAATATAAATAATTTGGTAAAGCCATCTGATTACCATATTTTAGAAGCACTATACAGTATTACTGATTTGTTTGTTAATGTTACTCTGTATTGAAGCAATCACTTGATTTAAGTTCACAAGTTTGATTTTAACTATTATCGAAAATTTTTTCCATAAAGTTTTGAAAATCTGAAAATTAACAAAAAAACTGCTATTTTTTAAAAACGGAAGATTTTGGAAGTAATTAAGAAGTTACATACCCCCTTTTATTATTCTGTTTTACACTATTTTCTGCCATAAACCTATTTCAGTATTCCTAGAATTATTTTTATAATTGATATCATTTATCCACATATTCTATGCATCTTTCCCACTCTTCAAATCGAAACTGTAACATGAACCTTCTTAGAAAGAGGAAGTAAGCTGAGTTGTGAAGCTCCCTGCAGTATAAATTATGTTACGACCACAGATAGGACACTTTGGCCTAAACAATGGATTTTGAGCGACTACTTTGCTGATTTTCAGTGATATAGAACTAGACTCTGAGGTCTGTGTCCAACATGTTACATGTCATTAGTTTCTGCCACTAGAGATCACCAGCAGTTTCATTTACTGATCGCTTCAAATTAATTATTGTTTATAATCACAGTATGAATTTGAGAAGCAATAAAAATAATTTTTGAAGCATTAAGAGTAAAGAAAGTCATTTAAAATTGAAAGTGCTGAAATATTGGCCGAAAGCCAATGTGTGCAGTTCCTGGATGATGTAATTTCCCATAGTAATAAAATCAATATCTTTACATTAAAAGTTTAGAAAGCATTTCAACTCTGCTAGAGTGAGAACTAGGCCTGAAGATTGGAAATCACAACCAATCGATAATCTGTATGGGGCAGCAGAATGAGTGTGCAAACTAAATTCTTCCTACTTGATGCTATTTATGATTACTGAACATGTGCATACATTCACTGCACACTCAGATATATTTATTTTTAAACTTTATCATAATTAAATTAATATCTATAACCCTTTCAGTGTCTAGCTTGAAAAAACTGGTTTACACCCAGAGGCCAAGCTATTTTCTCGCTATGCTCAAGCCAAAAAAATTTTGAATTACTCACTTTTTTTTGCCAAATAGGTAATGAAAGGAATTATGGCATGTTATATGCCAATTAATCGGGATTTAATTCTTGAGTTTCAGAAAGTAAAGATGGTTTGTTTTATTTTAATAGGACTTTTTCAGAGTTGTGTAGTAAAAAAATTAATCTGGCAATGCAAATAAAACTAAAAATAATAGAAATGATTACAATGTACATAAATAGAAAGGCTATTTGTGAATAGCAAAAAAACATCTTGTTTAAAGTAAATATTTCTCATTTTATAATTTTTTCCTCTCCTTACCATAATTTGAGAAAAGACCAGGCTTGTTGCAGAGTCCAATAAACAAGTTAAATTTAGAATATTTTTGATAAATAACTAATCAATAGAAATAGGTCTTGTTATATACCAAATTAAAGAGAATTTAATTCTGAATTTTGTTGATTGGAAAATTTGAATAATTTAGAAACATGTTAATTTTAATAAGACTTTACAACCCTAAAAAATGTTAAGATTTAGGACTTGCCATAAATGCACATCAGTTGAAATTAGATTTGTATTCAGAATTTTTTTTTACAACCTTGTACTACAGTATCGGAGTTACTTCTCGCATCACTAGAATTCCAAAATTAAAACGCCATGAAAGGGTTAAATTGCCAAGGTTTTGAAATTGAACTCTGGTGGCAGTAAATTTTGTAGTGTTTTCTGTATGAAAATTCATTGCTAGATAATGCATGTTTTCAGATTTTTTTTTTATGAAATAAGAACTGCATTTGATTTAAAGTGGAAGAAAAGGCCAATTTCCATAATAAATTAAAAATGTCAAAAAAATTTCAAAATTAGGTATTGTATAAATACTACTCAATTTTAATCTAAAAATTGCAAAAAGTTTTAAAAACAGAAGTATGGTAAAAAGAAAATTTTTTGTAATTGTTAAAAAAGATTAAGTTTCACTTTATTTTTCAACTTTAAATTTAATCAGCCTTTAGTAATTAGAAATAAGCAGCTCCAGCCTTCGATTGCTTTAATTCTTCCAGGGCGTAAGGCATGTTTATTTATATTTATTACGTCCATTATACAAGTTGATAGATCTCGAAATGAGAGACCTATATCAGTTTTTTTGTAAAACATAAAACTTGGATTCCAAAAAAAAAAAATTCTGATGTTCGAAAATTTTCTTGCAAATATATAAATACATTTTAATGCTTGGAAATAACACTTTTTCCATTTGATGGATATTTTATTAAACTATAATATAAATAATTTGTTAAATTCTGATTGCCATTTGTTTGTTAAATCAGGGGGTGCTGAAGCAACCCCCTTATTGAAGTTCAGAAGTTTGATTTGCATTATCCACAAATTTTTCCTTAGTTTTGAAAATCTGAAGAATTATATTTATCATATATAAATCAAAAGTATAACAAGATATATCTTGTAGATGCCTCCTGAGGCAAGAGCAGCTGCTAGTAATTAAACATGTTTGTCTGCCATGTCTCCCATATGGCGGTGACCTGATGGCAGATTGTTTACTGCACTGGATATTGATTTACTATGTTAGTATTATATTTATATTTCATATATTTTATGTGTGTATACAGGGTGAATCTGAAAAAGTGGGCAAAACTTTATGGGGTGGTAGAACGCAGCTATACGAGCAATATTCGTCATAGAATGTATGGTCGGAACGCAAACGGCGAGCCGCTAGGTGGCGTTGGAAATGGTATAAAAGGGTCGGTCCTCGCACCCAACGGCATTTCTACCGTGGATTGCCGAGAGGATGGCTGGTTATACTAACCACGAAATGGCAGATATGCACTTTGTGTACGGTTACATTCCTGTTAATAAAATGTTTTCTGAAGTATCTCCTCTCCTTCTTGTGTTCATTCTTTAAATGTGACAGTGGAAAACTACCTTTTAACTTCTCACTGCTTGCGTTCCGACCATACATTCTATGACGAATATTGCTCGTATAGCTGCGTTCTACCACCCCGTAAAGTTTTGCCCACTTTTTCAGATTCACCCTGTGTATATATATATACACAGTAATGCAAAGGTTATAATTAAAGCTCCATTTTAATTTCTCTAGATTTATTTTTATTTCCATGGTTTAGTTTTTTAGACTTAAGGTAATTGATGATCATTTTGACTTTTGTTATATTGCTGGTGATCACAATGGTGACTTACAACTTGTAGAGAATGTAATGGTAAACCAATATTTGTTTTAACATTGCATTTGGTCAGGGGTAGGGAACCTTTTTTTTTTATCAAGAGCCAAAACAGTAAAGAAAAGTAAACCAAAACATATTGATAGCCCCACAAATTATAATCTTTATTGGGTCAAGATCTGTAATAGAAAAATAGTAACCTAGATTATTTTATTAATGAAAATGAAACTATGACATATAATTTTAAAATAGGTATATTGAAGTCTATACACTTAATGATTATTGAATTATGACCACCTCACCCCATGTTGTATCAATGGGATGGTAACTTCGAAGCTCCATAACTTTTAAAATAAGCATTTTGTGGGAAAATATGACTAAAGATAAAGATATCAATCAGTTCGGTAATCGTATGAGATGTGACCTACCGCTTAGTATCAAGTATGAGGTGTGACCTACTGTATGGCCTGTGCCCTACTGCAGCACTTCAGATATGAGGTGTGGTCTATACAATCTATATATCAATCAATATACTAATTAAAAGCAATGGGTGCACTGTTTCCGATTTTCATGTTTTTCGGTTTGTGGTGTCTACGAGGACATTTAGTTCTGGTTTTGTTTTTTTTTTTTTGGTCAGCGATGCACTGTAGGTCACACTTCATACCTGAAGTGCTTTGGGGATATGAGTAAGAGATATAATGTCTTCGCAGACAGCACAAACTGAAAAACATGAAAATCGGAAACAGTGCACCGCCGACCGAATTATTAAAAATTCCCAAAACCAAATGTCCTCGCTGACACCATAAACCGAAAAATATGAAAATAGGAAACAGTGCACCTATTGCTTTTGATTGATATATAGATTGTATATTGATTGTATAGACCACACCTCATATCTGAAGTACTGCAGTAGGCCACAGGCATACAGTAGGTCACACCTCGTAAGATTACCATCAGTTCTATCTAAATATTGATTTTCAATAATATTCGTTTGGTATTTAAAGAGTTATGGGAGTTTGAATATTTAACAATGCCACTCACAAAATTTGACTTCAGAAGTTAATTAAAACATAGTAATAAATATTGTGTCAAAGTGTTTAATAAAATAAATGTGTATTTTAGAAGTTCACGTAAAGAATTTTTTTCACTATTCATCAGCTTTGTATAAGTTTCCTAACACTGGCATTGTTATTGTTAAATATTCAAATAACTCATTAAATACTGATCAAACATTGTTGAAAATCGAGATGTTGATATATTTGATTGAGATCTTTATCTGCTATTGCTATCACAGTCTTCACACAAAGAAAACTTACAGCTTTGACATTAGTGTCCTATTGACATAACACAACAATGAGTGGTCATAATTCAGTTATCACTTGGTGTACAATAAAACTATTAAAAAGAATGGTTAAACAACCTGACATTTATCAGTGTAGCTTCTGAGTTTAAATTTTTTCAACCACTTACTCAAATTTGTACTGTATTTAGAGCATTTGAATTACTTCAGTGATTTCAAATAATTGTCTGTCAACCTACTTTGTGCTTGTTTCTAATGAAAATAAAAACATTTTCAGAGTTGAAGGTTCAAACAAAAAGCATCAAGAGCCACTTTTTTGAGTGCTCAGAGCTGCATGTGGCTTCGACACCCCTGGTTCCTGACCCCTGCACAAGGTTATATGCCGGGTATTTTTTTTTTTTTTTTTTTTTTTTTTTCAAGGTTGGGTTGTTTTACCTCTGAGCGGCACTTTTTTGCACACCATGGGCTAAATGGCCAGGTCACAAGGACCCCGAAGGCTCAGAGAAGGTTGGGGGAGGGGACTCACTGGAACAGCTGTTGGGAGACAGATGGTAGCCTCCCGTCTAGGCCATCCAGTGTGTTCTTTAACGTGCACAGGGTATGACTCTCCCTCACATGGGGCCATGGCTTAACGTCCCATCCGACGGACGGTGGCCTTTCCAAGCCCATCGGTGTCCGCTACTGACCGTGGGCAGGGCGGGGAATTTTGTGGAGATAAATCTCAACGCTGACCCAGCTGGGACTCGAACCTGGGAACTACAGATTACGAGCTGGTGCGCTACCGACTGAGCCACCCCCACCCCCCATTTTCAAGTAAATAAACTTCGATCTTTTATTGTTTCCTGAAAACGAATGAGGCCTTGGATATTGGAATCAAAAAGGACTTTGACATGGAAATCAGTCGTGGGAGGCCAATTTCAACAAGTTATATTTTATTTCCTCTTTCCCCAAGAAAGCAGCCAAGAAATTTTTTCCATTTCATAAACAAGACATAAAATTCCATTACTGTGAGCTCCGGATAAGGCATGGTTGTATGTGTTGTTTTTCTGCTGAGGTCCTGCCATCCTCTCAGATCTTCTACTGTGGCATATAAACTGACAGGCTCCTGTCAGACCTCTGTGGCAAGCAGCTGCTTGAGGGGGTATTTAAAAAAATTAAAAATTAAAACAAGAGATAAAATTCCATTGCTGTGAGCAGCCCAAGGCACCTTGTATAACATTGGCTGATGTTTTAAAATATACCACGCTGAAAAGAAATAAAAATGATGGTCAGTAATATAGTATTCATGAAAAAAAAAATCTTTTTGCTTAATATACAACTGTTTTCTTAGATCAGGTTTTCCAAAATAAAACTTATTTGTATAAGTCTGATTAATTTTTTTTACCATATAACAGTGAAAAAGCATTAATAAAAGCAATATGTATGGCAATTTGTTTAAATTTTTTTGTTTTTAAAAAATTTAAATTCTGTTTAATTTGGCATTTAATATGACCTATTTCTGTTGAAGGTTTCATTTTTAAAAATTTGAAATTGACTTTTTATATGACAGCTCACTTGGCAAAAAGTTTGGACTTTTCTCACAAAGTATGGTACTGAGAAAAAATGGCAAAATGAGAATGATTCTCTCATTTGAAATAAAAATTTGTCTTTTCTGTTATTCAGAAATAGCCTTTCTATTAATATGCATTATGATCATTTCTGTCTATTAGTTTTTTAATAGTAAATTTTTATTTCTATTGCCACATGCGTTTTTTACTATATGACTCTAAAGAAGACCTATTGAAATAAAATGTCTTCTTATTTGTTAAATATTTTATTTTCAGAAAATCCAGAATTAAATGCTGATTAATTTGGCATTAACATACCATAATTCCTTTTGTTACTTTTTTCATCTGGGCCAGTGTTGATATTTATCTTGTCAAATTCTCACTCTGCCAGTAGGGGACACTGATGGGCTTGGAAAGGTTCCATCCTTTGGATGGGAGGTAAACCTGTGACCCCATGTGTTGGTAAGTCATACCCTGTGCATATTAAAGAACATGCTGAACAGCCCCCTCCCAGGGGCTCAGTCGGTAGCGTGCCAGCCTTGTAATTTGTAGTTCCCAGGTTCGAGTCCCAGCTGGGTCAGTGTTGAGATTTCTCTCCGCAAAACTCCCAGCCTTGCCTATGGTCAGTAGGGGACAACATTGGGCTTGGAAAGACCACCATCTGTCGGGTGGGATATTAAGCCATGGCCCGTGTGTGGGAGAGCCATACCCTGTGCACGTTAAAGAATATGCTGGATGGCCTTGACGGGAGGCTACCATCTGTCTCACAACAGCTGTTCCAGTGGGTCCCCTCCCCCAACCTTCTCTGAGCCTTCGGGGTCCTTGTAACCTGGCCATTTAGCCCATGGTGTGCAAAAAAGTGCCGCTCAGAGGTAAAACAACCCAAGCCTGCATGTTAAAAAACACGCTGGATGATCTTGACGGGAGGCTACCATCTCTCCCAACAGCTGTTCCAGTGGGTCCCCTCCCCCAACCTTCTCTGAGCCTTCGGGGTCCTTGTGACCTGGCGATTTAGCCCATGGTGTGCAAAAAAGAGACACTCAGAGGTAAAACAACTCAACGTTAAAGAATATGCTGGATGGCCTTGACGGGAGGCTACCATCTGTCTCCCAACAGCTGTTCCAGTGGGTCACCTCCCCCAACCTTCTCTGAGCCTTCGGGGTCCTTGTAACCTGGCCATTTAGCCCATGGTGTGCAAAAAAGTGCCGCTCAGAGGTAAAACAACCCAAGCCTGCATGTTAAAAAACACGCTGGATGACCTTGACGGGAGGCTACCATCTGTCTCCCAACAGCTGTTCCAGTGGGTCCCCTCCCCCAACCTTCTCTGAGCCTTCGGGGTCCTTGTGACCTGGCCATTTAGCCCATGGTGTGCAAAAAAAGTGCTGCTCAGAGGTAAAACAACCCAACCCAAGCCCCCTCTCAACTTTCTCCGAGCCTTCGGTGTTTTTGTGACCTGGCCGTTTAGGTATTATGTGCAAAAAAATATTAGAGATAAAACAATCCAAATTCTCATTTATTAACGAATTTCTCTCTGTGTTTACAGTGATTCTAATGAAGAATTTCAGTTTCAAGGAATTATTTCAAGTATATTTCATTCCAATAATTAAGATTTTAATTTTGATGTGAAATATATTTGTTTCTATTAGCATATAATACAAAGAATAGTTCAACTGTATGCATTTATCACTATTATGGTTTCCCCCCCCCCCCTCTTCTTAATTGGGCTCAGGATTAAATTTATGAGCAAAGTATAATCTTAACTCGACAGATTTCAGTGTTGTTTGAAAGAAATTAAAAGGATGGTGTTTTTTTTTTTCATAAATAATTAAAAATTTGCATCATACTTTGAGAAAATAGTTTCAGTCAGGGCTGTGTCAACAAATGCCATTTTTTTATATCACTAAAACCGATTGCTACTACCCATCGAGAATTTCCAGTAGCTTCTGCAGCAAGTTTGATCCTGTTTTCAGGCCTGAGGCTCAGGTCTCTTTAGTGAATAAACAATAAACAGCAAATTTCTCAGTTAATATAAAATGCTGGGTTGATGTTTTAATTACAATATATTTTCGCAGATAAGACGATAGTTGAATCATAAAAAAAGCCCCCAAAATCCGGGTCGTCTTATAGGACAGATACAAAAAAAATTAGATTGAAATTTATATAAATTGAAACCATTATAAAATAAAACAAATTATCGAAAAATCTATCATATTATTTAAATACACTATATGATAATACATTACATTGTAATAGTAAAACAATACTAAAATAAATATTAAAAGTTATGTTTATTGAGCTACTGACGAAAAAACGGACAAACCGTAATTATTTACTAGTACAGAGTAGGGTATGTCCACAAAATAGAATAGCCCATACGATGCTTTTGTGAATAGTCAAGGTCATTACCCGAATGCCCGAAGCAGTGCGAATGTTTGCGAATAGGACATAATTCCGTATACGCTATACAGTATTATTATCCAGATGATGATCGCCGATCTAAACTAAATTCATAGGCCGTTGAAAGTTTGGGGTCGTCTTATAGGACAGATATATGCTAAAACTTTGACGAAAATTTTTACCTCGTCTTATCTGCGGAAATATACGGTACATCTTTCTATTGCTTGATCCTGATTTGATTGTATGCTTCTGGACTGATACACAGTGCCCTTTAATGCATGTCAATATCATATCTTTGTATCTGTTGCCAGTAGAAATCTTGATCAACATTTAATGTTATTAAAGGCTGTAACTTTGTATCAAACATAGCTAAATGTTTTAATTTCATATTTTGTGTCAAAAGTTGGTGTTTTGCTAAATGCAGAATAATGTACAGTAACTTATCAGTAGATGCTGAAAATTAACCTGTATTGTTTGTACCATCTAACCAAACAAAACTGACAACCCCTATTTTAGAAAAAATGTGAAAATCCCATCTACTGACGTATTAATAAATGTAAAATTTTTCAGTGAACTTGATTTTAAGATGTTATTTAAACCCTCTACTGGTATACTTGGTCTAGAGTTTCTAATCATTCTCCTTCAGGATGGATAGCCCTCTTTTTATCTCATGTAGACAACATCAAATTTTTTAAAATTTCTTATTTCATATTAATTTGAAAGGTGCACCGTAATTCATTGCTCAGATAAATTTTTTAGATTTGTTATCACATTCTTTTTTTTTTCTTTGTATTTAGACCAGAATTGCTAGACTAAATGTCAAGCACTTTCTGGAACAGCCCCTTATTTGACAAAAATGTCTCCATACCATAACAATATTAAACATACATTTAAATATATTGCATTTCAATTCAAAACATATACATTTGTTTCAAAATAAAGATTAATAACAAAGCATTGAACAGAAAGAATGAATCCAGATTGCTAATTTAAATACTAGGGTGATTCATAGGTCTGAATTTTTTTGCCTTCTTGAGAAATAAATATTACAATGTAATGAACAAACCATAATTTTCAATGGAGATTCCTTGGAGGAAACCAGCTGACATCTGTTGGAGCCCTACCCTGTACATGTTAATGAACATGCTGGATGACCTTGCCAGGAGAGGGGCGGGGGTGGCTCAGTTGGTAGCGCGCCAGGCTCATAATCTGTAATTCCCAGGTTCGAGTCCCAGCTGGGTCAGCGTTGAGATTTATCTCCACAAAATTCCCCGCCCTGCCCACGGTCAGTAGGGGACACCGATGGGCTTGGAAAGGCCGCCGTCCATTGGATGGGATGTTAAGCCGTGGCCCTGTGTGCGGGAGAGCCATACCCTGTGCACGTTAAAGAACACGCTGGATATCCTTGACGGGGGGCTACCATCTGTCTCCCAACAACTGTTCCAGTGGGTCCCCTCCCCCAACCTTCTCTGAGCCTTCGGGGTCCATGTGACCTGGCCATTTAGCCCATGGTGTGCAAAAAAGTGCCGCTCAGAGGTAAAACAACTCAATTCTACACATGATGTTTGCAGAATGGCCAATGATGACACCTTCATACAACCACATCATTGTTTATGTAATCCATCTACCCAATATGCTGCTGAAGCACGTAGAATCAAAAGCATAAAGTTTCCTTTTGTTTACAAAGGTACTTTATGCTTAAAAAATCCACTACAATAGCACATTTTAGTCTATTTTTTCCACATCTCCACAGATTTCTAAAATTCCAAGCAGCAATTCTTTGCTTTTTATTTCATATTGCAAATACCAATATCTGTAATGGACTGTCGTGAAAGTTGTTTAAGAATTGTGGCATCAGCCACCTGACCAATTTTCATCACGTTTATTTTCCTCTTGTCAAACCTATCTTATTGCTGGTCTCATCAGTAGCTTCAGTTAAAAAGTTCATCTTGGCAACCTCATTTGCTTAAATCGCCATATATTAGATATATATAGAGCCCTAGTTTCGTTAACAAATTTATCGATATGTTATACGATCTCGCAATAACCACAAATTATGGTTTATTACAGAATCAAAAGTCTTTTTGAAACTTGTCATTACTGATGAAATTTAAACTCAGTAAGCTATTCTAAGCAACAAGGCAAATCTTAGAAGTGGTCCCAGACTGATTTCATCCTATGATCTGGAAGCATTACTGTGATTCAATCCAAAATTATGGATGTGTATTTTCAAAACAACGAGGGTTAAAAGGTAATCCAATATTTTGGACTTTAATAATGTTTTAAAATGGGACTGAAATTTTTCAAAGATTGTGTTAAGATTTATAACAGCCACATCTCTTGAATTCTGCCAGAAATTCATGCGACAAAATAAGTTATATAAACAAAACAAATTTTTAATTCGGTTATTGATTATGTAAAATGCTCTTAATTTGCTTTTTTGTGATTAAGTTATAAATTTTTCTTTGTTTCAACACGTTTCACAGGGAAGAAATTAATATGGATATAAAACTTTTTTTTTTTACAAGATTATGTAATTACCAAATGATTAAAGTAAGCGTTTAATTTTTTTGCCTTTGTCTTAATCTTTTCTCCAAATATTAGAAGTAGTATACAATGTTTCTCGACCAGTATTTATTGAGCTATATAGCCAGACTTTTGGTGTGTGTCTATGGGGGAAAGTACGAGTTTCCACAGGTAAAATTCAAGTCTTGAATGAATTTTGTTGTAAGAAACCTTTAACGCACCTTGAAGAGCATCACTGGCGTGTCTGCTGAGAAGCATATCTATGCTTTGGAGATCTGTGCATGTTATGAACACGCTGGAATATCCAGCATGTTCATAATATATGTCATCTCTGGCCTCTTGCAAGCCGAGAATATCTAAATTATAATGGTGGACTTCTTGTGTGACAGTCCTCACATTCCAATTACCAATGGAGAAAAAATTTTTAGTGGGATGTGTAAAGGAACTATTGAGAGGGAATACCGACAATATTAAACAGCCCCCTAACCGCAGGCATGGAGCAAAGATCCGTTCCCCAACTACTAAAGGCTGAAGCCATTTTACAATGAAACACTTCCTCCAATGTAGAATTTGATGACACCCGTAGAAGCAGGAGTTCAGGTGCCTGTGAAGACCTTTACTCAGGATTATCTGCCAGCTCATAAAACATCCTGTGAATCTATTCAGTTGGGGCTGTCAACCTGCAAACAGAAAACGGCGGAAGATTTTCATTCGATTCTCCACTGCCGCAAATAGAAACTCGCCGGCTTATTACAGTCCGATCCAGTAAATTTATATGGTGGCACCAGGACTCTGTATGGTTGACCACTCGGCAGGGTAATAAAAAAAGTAGCCATAGTTGTCCAGCTAAATAGGCCACACTAATCTGGAAGCCCTCTTCCATTCTCCTCCACAAGAGAGTTCTCTTTTGAAAGGTACTAACGGCCTGCACCATAAGAAGGTGGGGTCGGACATTAGGACGGCTAGGTTAGGATTACCTCGTTGGTTCTATGCATCATTACAGGGGTTGATGCATAGCTCCCCTTCCAGTGACTACCTAGCTAGATTACAGGACGCAGAATTACCTACTTAACGAAATTACCGGAGTCTTCCTTTGAACTTCGTATGATATACGATTCATAAATATTGACCTCACTTTTGGAGTTTTGTTTGAGGTATCCCCATTAGCTTAAATTTGAGGTAAGATTAGTTAAATTTTAATCCCGGGAAAGTCCGTCCCTCTTTGTCAGGAAGGAAGAGAATAGAGTGGGCGAAAATTGAAGTAATTTACCACTTGTAAGTTTTCTTTGACTCGTAACTCTAGGCCCTTGCATTCTGGAAATAGAGTAGAAAGATCTTACATTTCCACGTTTTTTAGAGGGGAGAAAGCATGGAGGTCAATTTTTAATAGCCTATTTACACGGCATCAGAAGTTTTCATTTAACCCTTTCAGGACCATAAGGTTTCGAAGAGTAAATATTAGTATGTAACTGTTTATTTTAGTTTGTTTAGACGTAAAATAAAAATCGTAAGAAAAATACATAATATAGTTTTTTTGGAATTTTATGTGGAATATTTTTCCCAATGGACTATAAAGGTAACACAAATTATAGTTAGGCTTATTATGCAATGTCTTTTATTTATTGGTTTATTAGAACAAAATGTTAACTAAAATAATACAAAATTATGAAATAAAATTACTATACAAAATGATGTGCTAATTATGATATTCTGCGAAGCAATTTCTTTTGGTAGTGAGGCAAAGATGGACATTGCACATAGTACATATATTATGCGTCCTGACAGTTCTGTTTTTGTTTTCTAAACGTTCCCGTTTACGCAATTGCGTTCGGCATACGTTCTATTTTGACATTCTGTATAAAAAATGCAGATAAGGTTATAATTAAATACGACAATCGCCAATTTTAAAATGGGAAAAATGTTTCCCTTAGTCGTGAAAGGGTTAACAGATGGCTGGTTACTTTCGGCATTCACGTTCTGGAGTTATTAGAAGAGTATTTTTCCTTTTTTAGGAGGGAAGAAACATGGAGGTGGCCAATTTTTTTATAGCTTGACACACCCAGCCATCAGCTTTCATTCGGCATAAATCATTGTTTTCCATTTGTGTTCGGAACACAGTGGAAAAAGCGGTGTTGACATGCATAAACTGACAAACCGACAATATGAAGATAGGTAAAAACATGAAATTGATATGGTGAAAACATTTCAATGATGACTGAAGTTAAGCCTGTCAGTCTGTTTGCACAATTCGGAGGGTGTTCAAAAAGTTCTGATACTTGTTTGTAGATTGTAACGTGCGATGAGGTGTAGTTTTATTACTATACAATTCTCAGAACGACAACTATGTGTTAAGGGCCCCATCCACTTATCAGAATGCACATCAAGTAAGGAAAATACAAGTTTACTCCAGTCCAAACTTCGCGTGAATGGCAACAGAGACAAGCTCGCTCAGTGCTGCTCACCGAGAACTTGCATGATAAGAGGTTTGTGCTCACGATAGATAATTTACCTGAAGTGCTAGATCTCGCTAGTTTCCCAAACTGTAAACGTTGTCATCTGTGATCTCTTGTTTACATCAATAACTCGGCGCTGTATTTGAAAATATATCGAAAAGTTTCTGAAATGCATATGTTTTCATGCCGTGGGGGTGGGAAATAAAATTTCTGAAACTGATTACAGCAATCGAAAAAAGAATAATATGTAATTGTTAGATACGTGCCGCGAAGTCGAATCCAAAGCGTCAAGAGGTTTCATAGTGAAAAAATTAAATTCGTTCCGGACTACCTTATGTAGAACACAAGAAAGTGACTGATACAAGGTAAACTGGTACTATAACAGATGATATTCATACTCTAACATGTGATATTACGATATACGTTGTACTGCATTTCGCGGTATAACGGTCACTTTTTTGTTTTTGAAGTAATGTAATGCTGGGTGGGTATTTTACGTATTTTTCCGCCCCATACCGGTGAAAACGGATAACATTTTCGCACTTAAAAAAGTCTCTAATTTAATTCTAGAAAGAAAATTATTACTCAATATACAGCATAATGAATAAACCTAAGAGAAGTAGACATTATCAAAAATATTCAACTAAGTTGTACAGATAATGGCTTAAATTTGCATTACAGCATATCGCTCAATAGCACACTTTCGTGACGCATTATAATAAAAACCTTAAAATTATATCATCGGTGACAATAATTTCGACTAGATCGTAACGCTAAACAATAAATTTTTATTCCATATGTAAAAAAAAACAAAAATATATGTAATCTTGTAGGAGATTATTTGCCACTAGATGAGAGCAATTTCTCTCTGCTAGAAAACTGAAAGTTGGATGGATGATTTGTTGAATACCTTCGACGAAGTATTATAAAAGCTTGGTGTGAAGCTCGTACACATATAGTAGGCAAGAATGCATGGCATGTTTTAGCACTCTCGTATTCTGATAATGTATGAGGCCCTTTACAGAAGATGAACCGTGTCCACAAAGCCCCCTACAACACTTTCGTTCAAGAAAGAAGGTGCTCAAAATTTTTCTCAATTCCTAAAGGAGTGGTAGCCGTAGACAAACTTACCGGAAAAAAATTACTATAAATTTCCAATACTACACCAATATTTTTTACCGAAAATAATTAAGGAGATAAAGCAACAGCATCCAACAACAAGTGTGTCAAGGGTTCTTCTTCATGACAATGACAGTGTTCACAAAATTTGGCAAGTTACAGCCTATCTGGAACAGAAGAAAATCAAATAGGAACTTGATTCTGCATATTCATCCGATCTTGCACCATAAGATTTTTGGTTGTTTCCTAAAATTGGAAAGGTACTTGTTGGGAAACCTTTAAGGGTCTAAGACAGTGATTCCCAACCTTTTCTGGACCATCGCCCCCTTTAGAAGAGAACAAAAATTTCAACGCCCCCCTAGCAAAGAATCTTTAAGGATCATTCTTTGCCCCTAGTCCATAATAGTTAATTTTATATGAAATATTAAAATATTGTTGCATATTATCTGTACCTACTTTATCTGTTTATTTGTCTATTAAAAATCATAAAGCAGAAATTAATAAAACGACAACCAAATGTACAATAAAATTGTTTATTATAATTTTAAAAATAAACAGAATCAATAAGGAATAAAAAATAATGAGATAAACACAAAATTAATAATAAATAAAAAAAATTAATGAGATGGTTGAGGCTGGTGGAGTGTTAACAATTTGTTAATGTCAGGTCCCAATTTCGTTAACATCAATCGCAGATCGCCACGTTCAGTGATGTGTAGTCTGTTCCTCTTCTTTGACAGTAAATTAGCTACTGCGCTGAATCCATGCTCAGCCATATAGGATGAAGGAAATGCGATTAAAAACTTCTGTACTATTGCCCACAATCCAGCGTAGAGAAGTGGTATTGATTTTTGAAGCCAGAACTCTTGGTATCCATGTTTGAATTTTACTTTGAGTACTTCGTTAGTCGTGAGTTCTAAGAGTTCCTCTTCCAAATTTGATGATTCTTCAGTATCTGTGTTTGCGAAAGGATCTAAAACCCAACTTGGTATATTCATGTTTAAAATATCTTGGAAACGCTCCATAAAATCAACATGAAGAACTTCCAAGTGTTGGCAGTAAGTAAGTAAATCTTCCGGTTTTGCAGAGACTGCTGATAATGTGGGAAAGTGGTTGTATTGACCTCTACCTAGATTTCGTTTGAATAGAAGTTTTCCCACAAAAGCAGCTATGACGTTTTTTGTTTTAATTAAATTCAACTCATCACCTTGCAATTGTAAATTAACTTGATTAATTATTTTAAACAGGTCTGTCAAATAGCGATGTCATTTTTTGACGTAATCAGGTTTTCTCACAATTTTTCGTCTGTCTTCAAGAAAGTCCAGTACTGAGTCAAATAGATTGAAAAAACGATTCAGACAAACACCTTTAGAGAGCCAACGTACTTCTGTGTGCAGCAGCAAGCGATTGTAATCTTCATCATTTTCATTACAAAGCTTACCAAATAATCGGTCATTCAATGAATTGCTTCTAATCTTATTGATTGCTTTAATAACGTAATGGAGCGACGTATGCAGACGTTCATTCAAATTTTTTGCAACCAAATGCTGACGATGAATAATACCATGTACAGCGACTACATTTGGTACTGCTTGATTCAAATGCGCTATGAAACCCTTATAAGGCCTGTCATTGCTGGAGCACCATCAGTAGCAGCAGACAAAATATTGCAAATAGGAATTTCTTTCTCTTGATAAAACTTTTGCATGGTATTAAATATAGATTCTCCCTTTGTATCAGATTCCAAATTTTTAGCAAATAATAACTCTTCATGAATTTTTTCTTCTTTTATAAATCGTACATATGATAAGAGTAGAGCTTCGTTATTTGGTAGAGTTGATTCATCGAGTTGAATGGATAATGGTAATCACATAAATCACGCGTTGAATGGTAATCACTTAATGATATTTCAACGTCTTTTGCCATTTCATCTATTCTTTTTTGCACTGAATTATTACTGAGAGGAATTTTTTTGATGATATCTGACGGTGTCTTATGATGCAGAACAGTTTTTAATATCTCTTTGACTGCCGGCAAAATTAATTCCTCGCCAATTGTGTGTGGTTTTCCTGCTTTTGCGATTAACAATGAAACGTTATATGAGGCTCGTAGTCCATCATCATCATATTTATAAGACGACGCAAAAAGGTTTGACATAGTTGGCTGTTTTAAATATTGCTTTTCCTGTTCTTGAAAATAGGATAAATCTTTGTTCCTCTTATCAGCATGCATTTTATTTAAATGCTATTGTAGCCTAAAAGGTTTCATAGCTTCATTTGAAAAAACTTTTCGGCAAATTAAACACATAGGTTTTGGACACTAACAGTACTCTTTTAGGAAAAAAAAAGCAGAAGAGGCAGAATTATCTAAGTGATAAGGCACTTGAGCTTATTTCAGAAAGAAAGAACTGCAGGAATGTCCTTAATCAATACCCTACTAGTACTAATAGAAAGCATTACAGAGAGCTTAATAAACGTGTAAAAGATCAGTTAGCTGCTGATAAGAATCTTTGGCTTGATGGTTTGGCTGACAAAGCCGAGGAAGCAGTTAGACAGCACAACAGCAGAGAGCTGTACCAGATAGTTAATGTTTTGTGTGGTAGAAAACGGACAGGTATACAGGGATTGAAGGATAAACAGGGTAAGGTTATAGAAGGTGAGGATTCTGTCATGGCTAGGTGGGCTGAGCATTTCAGTGATATTCTGAACAATGCGGTTAGTTCTATTCCCATTGTTTGCAATGATGATAGATGCATTGATTGCTTTAATGTTGGCACTATAACACAATCTGAAGTTATTTTGGCTGTTTCTAAACTTAAGCTTCATAAATCACCAGGGGTAGATGAAATTACTACCGAAATGCTTAGAGCTGGAAATGTTTCGGTTACCACTTGGATGACTGAAATTCTGAATATCTTTTATCATAAAGGCATGGTTCCTAAGGATTTTACCAGAGATATTATTATCCCTATTTTCAAAAAAGGAGATCGCAGTTCTTGTGATAACTATGGGGGTATTAGCCTACTCTCTGTTCCAGGTAAAGTTCTTTCCATGATTGTGCTTAATAGAATTAAGAATCTGGTTGACAGTCAATTGCGTGATGAGCAATGTGGATTCAGAAGTGGTAGGGGATGTGTGGATCAGATATTTTCACTTAGGCAGATTCTTGAGAAATGTTTAGAGTTTCAGAAACCTTTGGTTGCTAGCTTTGTTGATTTCAAAAAGGCTTTCGACTCTGTTGATCGTCATAATTTGTGGTTGATTGTGAAATCATATGGTATACCTGAGAAGTTAGTTACCATAATGAAAGCTCTCTATAATAACACTGAGTCGTGTGTGAGAGTTGGTAAGGCTTGTAGCAATTGGTTTAGCATTACTTCTGGTGTTCGACAAGGGTGCATTTTGTCTCCTTTTCTCTTTAGTTTGGTTATTGATTATGTTATGCGAAATTCACTTCAAGGGAAAGATTTTGGCCTTAAATGGGCTGGAGATACGAAAATTTCTGATTTAGATTATACTGATGATTTAGCCCTTTTGGCAAATGATGTTGATGAGATGAACTCTTTCATTCGAGCTGTTGATGAGACTGGTAGTAGAGTAGGTTTCGTTATAAACAGAGAGAAAACTAAAGTGATGAAAATTGGTCAGGCAGGCTGTGATTCAGTTAATCTGAATGGTTGCAGTCTTGAGCAGGTGTCACAGTTTAATTATCTTGGGAGCTATGTAACAGATAATGGTGATGTGCGGCATGAGATTAACAGACGAATAGGGATTGCTGCCGGGACTTTTAAGAATCTATGGAGAGTGTGGAGAAATAGGCGTATACACCTAAAGACTAAAATTAGGCTGTATAATAGTTTGGTTCTTTCTAGGGTTAGTTATGGTAGTGAAACTTGGACACTTTGTAAACATGATAACATGAAACTAGATGCTTTTGATTCCAGATGCTTACGCAGTATCTTGGGCATTAGATGGTTCAACTTTGTAACTAATGATGAGGTTAGGCAAAGGAGTTTGCAACCTCCTTTAAGCAGCATATTGTGCAGAGAGAGACTCCGTTGGTTTGGCCATGTTGCCTGTATGAATGATTATAGATTGGCGAATAGGGTTATGAACAGTGTGCCTAAAGGCCTCAGAAAGAAGGGGAGACCTAGGATGCGGTGGGCGGACAATGTCAAACATGACTTTGTTAGAATTGGTGTGCAGTGGCCAGATGCAGTAGATGTAGCTCAGGATAGACTTGCTTGGAGAACAAAATTGCACCGTCTGGTTGGACCTCCGTTGCCCATGGCTGCTTGAGGATCATGATGATGACCTGGCCATTTAGCCCATGGTGTGCAAAAAAGTGCCGTTCAGATTTTTTTAGAAATTAGTGATCTGGCAACCTTCGTGTCACGTGATACGAAGGTTGCCAGATCACTAATTTCTAAAAAAAGTCGTTGCCAGATATTTTTTCTGAATTCTGTAATCAACCATAGTGTTC
Source organism: Ryuthela nishihirai (assembly GCA_038380435.1). NCBI lineage: Eukaryota > Metazoa > Arthropoda > Arachnida > Araneae > Heptathelidae > Ryuthela > Ryuthela nishihirai. The sequence continues at coordinate 105,185,184 of JAWZYU010000002.1, read as the reverse complement.
GGATATTTTTTTAAGCGACTGTACCATAAAGCATACTCAAAGCGACTTGGAGTGGGAAAACATATTGAAGCTTATATCCAATCTGTGATCTTGAAGAGAACTTTTGAGAGCATCTCAGTCGACTTCAGACGTACCAGTACGCTAGTAGGCGGTAGCAGGGAACTTATTGTCCAAGCTGCAGTTGAAAAACTGTACATGACGGATGAGGTAGTGGATGACCAGAATCACCAGGAAGACACCACAGAATAGAAGAGATAAAAAGGCTGTCACAAAAAATTCCATTAAATTTATTTATTTCTTTGACCGCCCCTCTTACTGCCTCAACGTCCCCCATTTACCTCTGGATCCGCTACCGCCCCATGGAAGGCTCCAGCGCCCACTGGGGGGCGGTATCGCCCCCGTTGGGAATCTGTGGTCTAAGACTTAGCAAAATGAGTTCATTAAGAGTTCCAATGAATTCCCCAAGGGACATTGCATCTTGTTTCAAGTTTTTACCGATGGCTGGAAATATTCAATATCGATATAATGCACCAAAGCTGTTGTTCTAAATATCTGTGGGCTGTTCAGTTTTGATATCGATAATTTGAAAGAGTCACAAAAATGCATTCTAAAAACAGGTACGAAGATACCACATTTGAAAAGATTTGTATGCCTAAAAGAACACCGCGAGAAACTAAACAACGGTTGTTGTGGAGACGAGACAGTAGCATTAACTAATGAGTACACTCGCGTGTCTTCTAAACTGTTGCTAATTTACAGGGAACTCAGGTTTTTTTTATTCTCAGTTTTTTTTATTAGAGTAGTATTTTCTGTAGACTTTGGTATTGCGATTAACTTGCCTCCACCAGTAGTAAGAACAATTATGAAACTAGAAATTACAGATTGCTTCTGGCGCATATGGGAATGTCGTTTTCAAAGAGAATGGAGTTTTTCATTTGCCTACTTTTCCACTCCTTAAAAGTTTTGACTACTGATATAAGGGACCTGGGTTCGAGCCCCTGGTAAGGCATGGATGTACGTGTCGTTTTTATGCTGAGGTCCTGCCATCCTCTCAGACCTTCTACTATGGCACACAAACTGACAAGCTCCTGTCAGACTTCTGTGGCAAGCAGCTGCTTGAGGGGGTATTTATTTTTTATTTTTAATGGATGATGGTTCAAATACAAATAGTAGTATTTTATTACTAATTTTACAACATTAAAAGTATTTATTTTTTATCCTTCAATGTAAAAAAAAAAATTTTTTCTCCACCCCTCTGAGAAAAGGAGGAAGATTTTTATTTTTCATGGAATAGCACTTGATAAACTACTACCGAAATTTTAAATTTATACCATAATAAGATCACTCGCAACATTCATAAAACTTTTGCTATTTCCATATATAATGATCCCTAAAGATATAAATTAAAACTTCCTAAGGACTTGAAAAATATGAATTATAATAATTAATTAGTGCCATTTCAGGTAAGAAAAAGGTTTTCTAATGTCTGTTGAAAAAAAATGAATAGTTTCATTTTTCCAGTTCCTTCGCGTTCTCCACACCCCCCCCCACACACACATCGATTTTTTCTTTTCTTTTTCTAGATCCCGGACAACTTTTTATTTTGGAAGCAGTTTTGTTGATTTCCTGAGGTCCCGCCATGGTCACAGATCTTCTACTTGGACGTATTAAACTGGCAGGCTCTTGTCAGACCTGTGTGGCAAGCAGCTGCTTGAGGGGTTATTTATTTATTTATTTATTTATTTATTCTTTTTTGTTGATTAAATCAAAGGGATATGGACCTATATTACCAACCCAGAGCAGTTGAATAATCATATTTAACGATATTCTTGCTTTGGTAATCGTATCTGCAACCGTGCGCATGCGCCTCTTCCGTGTATGATCGGGAAGTAGAGGTTGCGAGGAAATAGAAAATAAAGGCCATTGTTTTGAGAAAAGTTACATGTAAGTAATCCATTTTAATCAATTTATACCGTTTTTAAAATAGATTTATTTGAATTATTTTAGGTTAATGCAATAACGATTACCTGTTTTGTAGACATAATACGTTTAGGTTAAAAATGTTTTTCTGAAATATTCAGTTGTTGCGAAATACATCTGTTTCATTCGTGCAAGTCGTTAGAAGGAAAGAAATGTAAAGATTTATTTGTGTTATATTTCTGAAACAATTCCTAAGAAGTAATGCAACTTTTATGGAGTAACGAAATCTTTGCTTGATTTGGAATATAAAGGCAACAATAAATTTCGAGCTGTTGCTAAAAATTTAGTTACGTAAGAGTAAAAGAATATTCTGCCAAATTTAAATTCAGAAAGATACGCTATTCTTTCTCTGATGAAAATAGTTAAAATCAGCTACGAAAGTTTCAGACAATAAAATATGACCAACACCCTGAATTTAATTAATGATTTTTTAATGTTTTTATGGAATTAAAGATGCTTTCCAGATGTGGCAAGTTGAAGAGCACCAACCAATTTCAGTGATATACATAGTTGGAAATGAACTCTTTTGTACCCATGCTTTTATGAAACATTTTCACTGATGATTTATTCAGCAGTAAATGTCTACAACAACTTTTGGAGTAATTACCAGTTGCTGGATGTTAAAATGATAGTTCATCAGTGAATTAGTCCATATAAAACTGTTTTTGGTAAATATTTAGAGAAAGTGACAAATTTTTAATGGGTTTAGTGGATTTGGTATTGTGGCAATTGGGTATTTTTGAGAGTTAAATGGGAATGCACAGGCCTGGAACTTCATGATGTTGGGAGTGGTGCCTACATAATGGGAATGTAGCATTATCAGCACTCTAGTTACATTTTCGTCTGCTGTGGCAATCCACTGTTTTGCTTGCTACTTGCTTAATAGCAGTGTATGCTATTATCTTTACTGCTAGATTCAAAATTGGATTCTGATATGGATTTGTTCATATTTGATTTATTTACTGTTCTGCATATTTGCTGCCTTTTTTTAACTAGAAGTGTGATATTTTGCCGAAGTGAAACCTATGATACAAAACTCAATTTCTATTGAATCCCTTCCAAACTCGATCTGTGAGACAAATGGCTGAAATCAGTAAGTCTGCAACATAATGTTGACATGATCAATTGGAAAAAGTTTCAGAGATCATTTTTGAATAAATAATATTTTGGAATCGCAGGAATTGTGGGCAAGGAAAGTTATTCCCATTAGCTCAAAACTATTAATATCTTTGCTAATTAATAGATTCTGAAAAAAATTCCTTGCCAACACAGCGGGAATCAAATCCGCGTCTCTCCAGGTTCATGCCAGAGCTCTCTACCATTGTACCATGCGTCGGACAATGAAATTTTTCAGAATAAGACCTTATAAATCTTCATGTAGCTAAGATAGCGCCATCTATACTCAAGGAGATGCAACTTTTTCAGTCGTTGCTATTGATTATCAGATGAGGAGGTCGCTAATGCTAAAGCATTAATATATAATTAAAAATCAATCCAAAATGCACACTGCATTCATTTTGGATTGATTTTTAATTATATATTAACGCTTTAGCATTAACGACCTTCTCATTAACATCTGATAATCAATAGCAACGACGGAAAAAGTTGCATCTCCTTGAGTATAGATGGTGCTGTCTCAGCCATGTCTCAGTGAAGATTTATAAGGTCTTATTCTGAAAAATTTCATTGTCCGACCCATGGTACAATGGTAGTGCACTTTGGCATGAATCTGGAGAGATGCGGGTTTGATTCCTACCGTGTCGGCGATGAATTTTTTTCAGAATCTATTAATTAATATTTGTCTATCTTAACAGGGAATACTGTGCATTCACTTTGGATTGATTTTTAATATTTTTACAGTATACAGAACTGAATTACATTCCTACCAAAGTATTAAGAGAATTTCTGTGTTTTGTGAATGGGAATCTAACTTTGCAGCTCTATAACTTCTAAAATATGCATTAAGTAGGGAAATGTTGCTGAAAATAAAGATCATAATCAAATTTATTTAAATCTCAATTTTTAACAGTATTTGTCTAGTATTTAAGGAATTATGGAAACTAGAATATTTCACAACAGTAATGGGTCGTAAGAATATATTAATTAAACTTAAATAATAAGTATTGTTCCAAATCAGATAATAAGATATACATTTTAAAAGTTTGCATAATGATTATTTCAATATTAGATAATTTATTGTTTAATATTCCAGCTTCCACAATTTTTTAAAAACTGAATGAATATCGATGATAAATGCAGATTTAAATGTGTTTGATTATGATTTTTAATATATCTAAATCACTTTTTTTCATTAAAGTGTTGCTAATTTTGTAAATTTTTAATCAAATAGATTTATTTGAATTGTTTTAGGTTACTGCAATACTGATTTACCTGTTTTGTAGACATAATACAGTTAGGTTGAAAAGTCCATATATATAAAATCTGAGTTTGTTTATCAGTCATCTAGATAGCAGCAACATCCTGAACAATTAATTATTAAGTGCATATTTTAACATTTATAGAGCTTGGGAGTTAAAATCCCATTGACATAGCGTGGAAAGATAATGCCATAGCTAGTGTGAGCTATTAAATACCCAATCACCATCAAATGACATTATTCAAAATCTTGATGATGGTTTCAAATATCTAATATTTGAATTTATAAGTTTTTTAGCTGTTAATAAAGTATTGCCAAATTCAAGCTTGAAGAGTAAACTATTAACCTGCAACTATCTACATTTCTGCCCAGATTATGCAAAAATAAATTACTTCATTGTTCTATTAACGATCAAAACCTTGTAAAAAAACTAATCATTGGAAAATAATACTTTAATTTTTAAAACCACTTTTACAAATTTGGCAGTAAAATGTACTGATAAAATTGTAGAACTGAAAGGCCAAATTCTACCCCCCCCCCAATTATCAGATATCTAAATTGAAAAATCTACTTTATGTAACATCAGCGTTTGAGGTGATAAAAAAATAACTTTAAAGAAGTAAAAAATCAGGAGGGACCCTATAGGTCAGGATAAATAACATTGAAATAAAAAGCTAACACATAGTCAACTCTGTGCTGCAGTATAAACTTTGTGCCTATTGCATTTAAAAACTATTACTTTAATCATTAATTTATTTAGCCAATTTTCCACTTCATGTTTAATTAAAATAAATCTAATATTAATATCAAAATGATCATGCTTTAATCTATTGCTTATGCATCCCCCTTAAGCTCTATTGCAATAGCAATTTAATTTAAATTAGGTAAAATATTGCTTTGGTTAAATTTAAATTTAATTTCAGATTTTAATGGACAATATTTTCGGCAGTAGTACAGTTCACGGTCCTCAGCCGCCATTTTGTTTTTGACGCAACGTAACAAAACGGCCCTTTTAGTTGATTCCCACAACTCCTGAGACCCTAACCCAAACAGGGGTTTCTAGAAAAAAGCACCGTAACCATAGTAACAAACGCAAACAAACGTAAAAAAATTAAATTACCGCAAAAAAAAACCTCGTAACCATCAATTACAGAATCGAAGCTCATAAAAGTGGCAAATCCAAAAAAAATAAAACGATTGCCTTCCTACATACAGTAAACCACTTCCACCATTCCCCCTCCCCTCTTTTCAAAACACAATACACCGCTGACCGAATTATAAAAAAGCCCCAAGACTAAATAATGTCCTCCAAGACAACACAAACCAAAAAACATGAAAATCGGAAACAGTGCACCGCCGACCGAATTATAAAAAAGCCCCAAGACTAAATAATGTCCTCCAATACAACACAAACCAAAAAACATGAAAATCGGAAACAGTGCACCGCCAACCGAATTATAAAAAAGCCCCAAGACTAAATAATGTCCTCCAAGACAACACAAACCAAAAAACATGAAAATTGGAAACAGTGCACCGCCGACTGAATTATAAAAAAGCCCCAAGACTAAATAATGTCCTCCAAGACAACACAAACCAAAAAACATGAAAATCGGAAACAGTGCACCGCCAACCGATTTATAAAAAAAAGCCCCAAAACAAAAATCTGACAAAAAAAAAACATCTTACAGCTCAAATAACCCTCCCCTAAATTACATTGTCATTTTACCTCTGAGCCTCCACTTTTTTCCCACACCATGGGCTAAATGGCGAGATCACATGAACCCTGAAAGCTCACAGAAGGTACGGGACCCACTAGAACAGCTGTTGGCAGACAGTAACTTCCTGTCAAGGCCATCCAGCGTGTTCTTTAAGATACACAGTAACTCCCACACACAGGACCATGGCTTAACATCCTAACCGACGGACAGCGGCCTTTCCAAGCCCATCGGTGTCCCCTACTAACTATCAGCCGAGTTTGAAAATTTGCCGAGATAAACTAAACGCTGACATAGCTCGGACTCGAACCTTGGAACTACAGATTACAAGCCTGGCGCGCTACCACTCCGCCACTCTCACCCCACCTCTAAATTTTTCATTCTTTCCTGACTCCATCAAAAACTGCCGTTTTTTCACACACCGACAATTCTACAATACCCAGAATTACTATATCAAAAAGTCGCCAGACGCTTCCACATATTAACGATAAATCATATAACTAAATTTAAAAGACTCCTAAATATACAACAAAATTAATAAATCACTATAATACATTAATAATTACCATACTACACGTAACTACTAAAAAAACATTCAATTCACCCCCAAACTATTCTAACGAAATACGTGTTCTTTACTATCGCCATTTTCAATCCCACACGCAAAAACTTGCATACTCCCCCACTACATCGGCCCCTAAATATCTTTAATAACTAATTATAAACCATATCCTAACCAATTTTTTAAAAAAAAGCTAGAACATATTAATTATTCCTATCCTACCTATCACTGAACCCCCCATATTAAATATATAATACACACGAACCATATAGGTATGTTATCCAAAGAAGTCATCAAGCGAAAATGGCGAAAAAAACCAAACGTAACTTCACACTCTCGTCAAATCACACACATAACACGTGATTCTACATTACCTACCCAAAAGAAACAAATCAAAGAGCCATAGGCCACCAATAACCAACAGTTACGTTTTTACGTCATACTTTACAAATCGACATCACACTTTACACTTCGACGTCACATGCCACTTGAGCAATGCCATCTATCGGCTGAGGATCGTAATCACTACACGGGCCATATTTTCAATGTATTTCAATATATAGAGAGCACCAGTTGGGAAACTTAGAAATAGTTCTATAAATTTGAAAAAAGAATGCCTAAAAGTGATTACATCTTCTAACTGTTGCCACCATTTTGTTTTCTTTCATCAAGCACTGTCTCTTCTATGACACTGCCTGTTGATTCTGGAAAAAAGGCTGTTCCCTCCCATTGAAGTGTCACCTAATAGAGGGTGCTGATCGCCAGTAACAACAAGCGTGATATAGCATATAGTTCTCTTGCCATGGGTAGCATATATTTTTAACTTTTAAAGTGTTAGTTTAATTTGCTGAAAATCATAATTTTTTTATTACTTTTATTCAGTTTCTTTCATCATAATTTTCTGAAGGAACAGAGAATATATATATATATTTCAATACTGTATGCCAGTCCATTCATTTCATGACTTGAATTTCATAAGATGGACAGTGGGCTCTTTTGGTGTGTACACAACACAAATTAGGGTAACTGCATACAGATAGGACCAGTGTTGAAAAATGTTATTGTAATGTAACATAACAATAATTGATAAACTCAGTGTTACCTGTTGACATTTAAATGTCTATAAATCAATAAATGTTTTTGTGAAAAAAAAATTGCTGACATACGGGATTCAAATCCGCATTTCTCGAGAAACCTGCTAGAGTGTTCTAACCTGTTGAACTAATGCTGGCTCAGTCTTTTTTCCACTAGTAATGACTCACTCTTCCTGTGAATTTTGGGCACCTCCTTTTGGTGCCATCTATGATCTCAGGTGGCAACAATTTCTTTTTAGTTATGAATAGCATTAACTGAATTTCAAAAATTTATAACTAAAACATAACTAATAACAGAAAAAAAAATTCGTTATTTTCACTGTTTCTGTGTTTTGATACATTTCAGATTTTTCCCTTATTAAATATACTTTGAAAATTCGGTGCTTCCTTTTCATAGTGGCCTTGGCAAGAAAGGGAAATTGGCGCGTTTCTGCCTTAAAATTTTTTTCGTTAAATATTTAATATGCTTACTATTTTCAATCTGCCATCGACAGAGAAAGATGCTATAGCTTTTTACCAAGAGAAATGTATTTTACCCTATGAAAGAATTTGTGAAAATGACCATAATTCAGTCGGCGGTGCACTGTTTCTGATTTTCATGTTTTTTTTTTGTTTGCCTGGAAGGACATTATTCAGTTTCTGGAGCTTTTTTATAATTCGGTCTGCAGTGCACTATTTCCGATTTTTATGTTTTTCTGTTTGTGTTGCCTGGGAGGACATTATTTAGTTTTGGGGCTTTTTTATAATTCGGTCGATGGTGCACTGTTTCAGATTTTTTTGCTTTTTGGTATGTGTTTTGACCGATGAGATTTAGTTTTGGGGACTTTTTTATGTTGCTGGTCGGCGATGCATTGTCGATGGTGTTTTTGGTTTTGTGATTGGTGTTCGATTTCATTAATTCTGATGATTTATTTTGGCTATTGCTTGTGTGTATCGTAAATGGTTCATGCGAAGACGGAAACACGCCAATTCCCCTTTCTCACCAAGGCCGCTGTAAAAGGGAAGTACCAAAACCTGTGTAAAACAAATCTGCAATTTACTTTTATGATGAACGAACAAAGCCCTTCATTGGCACATTTCGAAAGAATTCGGGAAGCACAGCCCTTCATTGGCACATTTCAAAAGAATTCGGGAAGCACATCTGTTAGCCATCTTTGCCGTTTGGAGAAAATGCTTTATGATAGCCAGAAAAGAGCTGCAGTAAAAAAGGTGTCTCATTTTATGCAGAAGGGAAACAGGGCAGTTACAATAGTGCAAAAATCTCGGGTATATTACATTTCCTTTGATTGGCTTAGATATGTAGAAAAGGAATGTAGGTGAGATAATATGGATATAAGATAGAGTATTGGAGGAAGAGACCATTAATTTATTGACAATAGTCAAAATTCCACCAAACCTTTGACTCCCACTCGAAACATTTCCTTTGTGTATGTTTACAAATCCATTAACAATAAACCTCGCCTTGTCAAATGTAAGGTCCAAAAATTTCCAGCCCAAGGTTTTAAAAAGGTAATAGAATCAAACAATTTTTATTTTTCAATATAAACACTGTTTATTTCAATAATTTTTTAGAACAGCTAATTAACTTTTCTATCATCCTCCTCCTCAAGCAGCCATGGGCTACGGAGGTCCAACCAGACCACGCAGTTTAATTCTCCAAACATATCTGTCCTGAGCTACATCTGCTGCATCCAGCCACTGCACCCCAATTCTAACAAGGTCCTGTTTGACATTGTCTGCCCACCGCATCCTAGGTCTCCCCCTCCTTCTGAGGCCTCTAGGCACACTGTTCATAACCCTATTCGCCAATCTATAATTATCCATATGGGCAACATGGCCAAACCAGCGGAGTCTCTCTCTGCACAATATGCTGCTTAAAGGAGGTTGCAGACTCCTTTGCCTAACCTCATCATTAGTTACAAAGTTAAACCACCTAATACCCAAGATACTGCGAAAACATCTAGTTTCCTGTTATCTTGTTTAAACAGCGTCCCAAGTTTCACTACCATAACTAACCCTAGAAAGAACCAAACTATTATACAGTCTAATTTTAGTCTTTAGGTGTATACGCCTATTTCTCCACAATCTCCATAGATTCTTAAAAGTCCCGGCAGCAATACCTATTTGTCTGTAAATCTCATACCGCACATCACCATTATCTGTTACATAGCTCCCAAGATAATTAAACTGTGACACCTGCTCAAGACTGCAACCATTCAGATGAACTGAATCACAACCTGCCTGACCAATTTTCATCACTTTAGTTTTCTCTCTGTTTATAACCAAACCTACTCTACTACCAGTCTCATCAACAGCTCAAATGAAAGAGTTCGTCTCATCAACATCATTTGCCAAAAGGGATAAATCATCAGCATAATCTAAATCAGAAATTTTAGTATCTCCAGATCATTTAATGCCAAAATCTTTCCCTTGCATTGAATTTCACATAACAAATCAATAACCAACTAAAGAGAAAAGGAGACAAAATGCACCCTTGTCGAACACCAGAAGTAATGCTAAACCAATTGCTACAAGACTTACCAACCCTCACTCACAACTCAGTGTTATTATAGAGAGCTTTCATTATGTTAAATAACTTGTCTGGTATACCATATGATCTCACAATCAACCACAAATTATGACGATCAACAGAGTTGAAAGCCTTTTTGAAATTAACAAAGCTAGCAACCAAAGGTTTCTGAAACTCTAAACATTTCTCAAGAATCTGCCTAAGTGAAAATATCTGATCTACACATCCGTTACCACTTCTGAATCCACATTGCTCATCACACAATTGCCTGTTAACCAGGTTCTTAATTCTATTAAGCACAATGATGCAAAGAACTTTACCTGGAACAGAGAGTAGGCTGATACCCCTATGGTTATTATAAGAACTGCAATCAACTTTTTTGAAAATAGGGATAATAATAACTCTGGTAAAATCTTTAGAAACCATGCCTTTATCATAAAAGTTATTCAAAATTTCAGTCATCCGAGTGGTAACCGAAACATTCCCAGCTCTGAGTATTTCTGTAGTAATTTCAGCTGCCCCTGGGGATTTATGAAGTTTAAGTTTAGAAATAGCCAAAATAACTTCAGATTGTTATAGGGCCAACATTAAAGCCACCAATGCATCTATCATCATTGCAAACAATGGGAGTAGAACTAACCACATTGTTTAGAACATTACTGAAATGCTCAGCCCACCTAGCCTTACCTTGTGTATCCTGCAATCCTTGTATGCCTGTCCGTTTTCTACCTCATAAAACATTAACTATCTAGTGCAGCTCTCTGCTGTTGTGCTGCCTAACTGCTTCCTCAGCTTTGTCAGCCAAGCCTCAAGCCAAAGATTCTTACCAGTAGCTAACTGATCCTTTACACGTTTATTAAGCTCTCTGTAATCCTTTCTATTAGGACTAGTAGGGTACTGATTAAGGACATTCCTGCAGTTCCTTCTTTCTGAAATAAGCTCAAGTGCCTTATCACTTAAATAATTTTGCCTCCTCTGCTCCTTTTTTCCTAAAAGAGTACTGTTAGTTTCCAAAAAGGCCTGTTTAAAATGGCCCCATTCTTCCTCAACTTCAGTATTAAGCAAACCATGACTGTCATAATTACTAAGTAACCTATCATGGTAAGCTTTAGCTATAACTGGGTCTATCAGAGCTTCAGTGTTAAAGGTAAATTTTTTAAATTTAGCACAACACTTTTTAAGTTTAAGTTGCAAGACACTTTTAACAAGGTAATGGTCAGATCCAATTTCAGCTCCCCTATATGCCCTGGTATTTCTAACAGAACTAGCCCATTTGCTGTTAATTAATATATAATCAATCATATTCCTCTGCAGCCCATCAGGTGAAACCCATGTGTATTTATGTATGTCGCGGTGTTTGTAATATGTGTTAGTTATTCTGAAACCATTGAGTTTACTTACCTGTAGGAGATGTTGCCCATTGCAGCTACCAACACCAAAAGGGCCAATCGCCCCTCCCCAAAGGTCAGAGTCAGTACCAACTTTGGCATTGAAGTCACCTAGAACAAGAACCTTTCTTGACAGAATTCAAAATATCCTGAAGTTATCCGTAAAACCTATCCTTCTCATCCTCATTGAGGGCATAACAACAGATAACATTCAAGTCTTTAATGATTGCCTGAAATTCAGCTGTAAGAAACCTTTCATTAACGCTCATATCCTAGAAGAGCATCACTAGCATGTCTGCTGAGCAGCAGACTCACGCCTTGGTGATGCTTTCCATCCTCCCTCCCTGTAAAGAGAAATTTAAAGTTATTTTTAAGTATCTCACCTTTACCTGTCCATCTGGTCTCTTGCAAGCCTAGAATATCTAGGTTATAGCGCTGGAATTCCTGCATGAGGACATCAAGAGAATAATCTCTATGTAATGTCCTCACGTTCCACGTTCCTGCAGAGAGAAAATGATTAGTAGGATTTTTAAAGAAATTAGGTTTATTGAGATTGGTAGGGCCAACAATATCAAACAGCCCCCTGATCGCAGGCATGGGGCAAAGACCTGTTCCTCCTCCGCTAAAGGCTGAAGTCACCGATGCTTGTAGGAACTTCAGACACCACCTTTTCAAGTGGACTTTTTCAAGAGCCACATGGCCTGCCTGAGACACATTACTCCAGTTTAGACTTGACGATGCCCAACTAGCTAAGTAAGGTTCAGGTACCTGCGATGGCCTCTGATTAGGTTATCCATCAGCTGATGTAAGGTATCCCATGCCTCTGTTCACTTAGGGCTGGCAACCCAGAAGCAAACAGAAAACACAGCAGCAGATTCTCCCTCAACAGAGGCCCACCAGTGCAGCAAGTCCAGGATCCATAATCAAACTCAAATCCATAAACAAGTCCAGTCTAGTAAGTATAAATGGTCACACCAGGACCCTGTGAAGTTGACCACTCCTCAGCAGGTTTGAAAAAAAAAAAGTGGCCATAGATGACCAGATCAGTAGGCCATACTGAACTGGCAGCCCTCCCCTTCCGTTCCCTTCCAAAAGAGAATATCTCTTTTGAAAGACCACTGAAAAAATTAATCTGAATTTTTGTCCTTAAAATTGTCTAAAACTTCAGAAGTGACATTTTCATTATTTGTGATTTTTTTTTTTTAAACAATTTTGAAAACACAAAATAGTTGTTAGGGGCTAGGTTGGGACTTTATGGTGGGTGATTTAATTCCTGGAAACCACATTGCTGAATAGCAGCCTTCACAGCAACTGAAGTGTGTACTGACGCATTGTCATGCAATAACCTAACTCCCCGGGACAGCTCCCCGGGACAGCTTTCCTCAGCGTTTTCTCTTTGATGGTATCCTTCAATTTATACATTAATGACACATAATATTCACCAGTAACTGTAGTATTTCGTTCCTTAAAGTCGACTAGCATCTCTTGCCTCTATTGTCAGTGATGCTGAGTTACTCAGTTCATACTTGATGTTGATGGGTGCACACATCTTTCTTTGTGTGAGCGCTTTGAGCTGGTTGAATGCAGCTGTCTAATGCTTGTGATATTGATATAGAGAGACGCATATTGGAATATAATTTTGCCAAGAGCTGATATTAGCTTGAACTTAGATATATGGGCAAGGAACTGTGATAGTTTTAATTTCAATTATTTATGGAGTTATAACAATGTAAAGCTGTTTCATGTAGGAACAGCAGTCGTAACATTGATGTTTTTCTATTAAGATTTCCAAAGAATAATCCTATTGAATAAATTGATTTTGTGATTTGAAAACTCTGCTTTTGATGCTAATATAAAGTAGCTCTTTAAACTAGTAATGTTTTAAAATTACTTTAACCTTTTTAATTGTTACTTTATGCAATGTCTTTCTTTTTTGGTATTTTAAAGTGATCATAATAGATAAAAAGTTCGATTAAATGTAAAGGCTGATGAAAATGGTGTAAAGTAAGATTTCATCTTGAGTGAAAAATGGTATTTCTTATGGAATGGTTTGGTTAATGGAATTGGTAAATGGTTAATTTATATATAATGTGTTAAAAAGCGTTTTTAACCACCAATAATAAAATGTATGGCGATAAAGTGGAAATTCTTGGAAAAAATTGATTTCTGCTTAATAAAGTTTCCCAAAATGATTCATTAAAATCATACAATAACATAAAGAGAATCTTTTTTCCGTGGACTAGAATCACAAGCAAAAAACCCTGGGTAAAAAATATGAAACTAAATGAAATGCTGAACAGAAAATACAAAATTAAATGAGGAAGCTGCCCATAACAGGTTGCAAAGCACATTTCTGAGTCTAGTCTTATCACTGCCACTAGTATCACTGAGATTGGCAAAGTGGTCACTCAAAACCCATTGTTAAGCCGAAGTCTCCTATCTGTATGCATTTACCCTAATCTGTGGTCCACATGTAGTTCCCAGGTTCGAGTCCCAGCTGGGTCAGCGTTGAGATTTATCTCCACAAAATTCCCCGCCCTGCCCACGGTCAGTAGGGGACACCGATGGGTTTGGAAAGGCCGTCGTCCATCGGATGGGACGTTAAGCCGTGGCCCCCTGTGCGGGAGAGCCATACCCTGTGCACGTTAAAGAACACGCTGGATGGCCTTGACGGGAGGCTACCATCTGTCTCCCAACAGCTGTTCCAGTGGGTCCCCTCCCCCAACCTTCTCTGAGCCTTCGGGGCCCTTGTGGCCTGGCCATTTAGCCCATGGTGTGCAAAAAAGTGCCGCTCAGAGGTAAAACAATCCAATCCAATCCCAACAGCTGTTCCAGTGGGTCCCCTCCCCCAACCTTCTCTGAGCCTTCGGGGTCCATGTGACCTGGCCATTTAGCCCATGGTGTGCAAAAAAGTGCCGCTCAGAGGTAAAACAACCCAACCCATGTGACCTGGCCATTTAGTCCATGGTGTGCAAAAAAGTGCTGCTCAGAGGTAAAACAACCCAACCCTGTGGTCCACAATGAGCTCTTTTATTGTAAAGTACTCTAGTAAGAGGCAGCCACATTTGTTTCCCCTATTGAAGTTCCAGGCCTGTTGCAGGCCTGTATTGCAGTCCCCAGCAAGAGTAACTGGAGTTTTGGGTCTGGAAGGAGTCTAGATCTTTAATCAGGAGGTTAACCTTTGGGGGATTATAAGCTGCAAGTAGCCTTATGTCTCTTAGATCCATGTTCTGAATAACCACTTCAGATTCAGCACTTCAATATGCTACCCATAAAAAAATAGTATGTATTCAGAATCCTATTGCATTTGTTTAAAAACTGGGATAAACAAATTTTAGTAACATCAGTTTGTAAAAATTTTTGTGAAGTAGTAAACATCCAAATATTCATATTCCTACGAAAACTCATTCAGAAGCATTTTGCCCACAGAGCCCCTAAAATATTCAATGGAATGCCAGAATGTATTAAAACTGAAAGAAATCTTCATAAATTTAGGAATAAACTAAGAACTTTGTTGCATAATATACATGATTTAGAAGTTTTACTGTGACCTCTTGTATATTTTTCTTTTACTTATGTTTAGATTGCATATAGATGACTCAGTAGAGTAATAGCACTTCAGAAAACAGTTTTGTGCTTTGTACATGATGTGTACAAAGACCCCTAAAAAAATGTTCAATGAAGTGAAATAAATGTATATTCTTATCCAGAGGAGAGTTTGTAATTCTTGTGGGTAGTTTATTTCCAACTATAAAATGTAAATATAAAAAGTGTTTCTAGACACTATTTTTCGTGGAAATTGATTGTTGACTGAATTCTTCACTTCAAGATTCTGAAGCTCTGATGGGTAAACAGAAATGGGGAATCCCTTTTTGTACAGTTATCATTGTGCCACTTCCTTTGTTGTGTTCCCAATCAATGTGAAACACTTAATTAGGAATTTTAATGCTGTCGCATGCTCTGAGGTGGGTTTTACAAAGCAGTGCAGCATCAGTTTTATAGGTAGATTGATTTTTGGATTCCAACAGGTTGCTTTTAAGACCTTGGAGTTTAACACCCAAGAAATCTGAGAAAAGGGTAGAGGGTAGTAAAGACAAAGAAATAGCACTATTCGGACTATTCCATTTCAAAATCTCTGCCGTTCTGGGCATTAAAGTGTTAAAGCAACAATGCAGAGGATAATATGCCTGAAAGAGGATTTTTCCATTACTGGTCAGAAGGGTGGTAAAGAAGTGGAAGGCTTCAATGGGAACTTAAATCTTGTCCATCCAGTCTTTGATGAAATCTGATAAATAGTTGTTTCACATTTGTAAGGATGTAGACATTTTGATTCTCCAAATTCTTTGGAAAAGTCCAAGTTTGTCTCCATGTTGACAGTCAGCAAGGTAAAGTCATAAAGTTAGCAAGGTTGCCTGAGCAACATTATACTTTCTTTTGTCATTTTGTTTTTCTATTTTATTAGCTATATAAATCATCAGGTTTATGTTAATTTTCAGATTTAATCTGTAAACTATCAGGGTTGATTTGAAATGTTTAAAATGGACAATTTCTATTAGAACAGGAATAACGTTTATTTCGTTTTACATAATACAAATAAACGAAAATTTTGAAAAGCTATACATCTAACTTGTACCCATTTGGAAGATATAGTAGGACTTTCACTTTTTTTTTAGGGGGGGATATTTTTATTACCCACAACACTTTCCATGTCACAGGCTTTCATATGACTCATAGCTTGTTACTTTCCACACTTGTGTTCCTAAGATATAACAAAACAATCGTTTTCACATTTTCCCCTTTTTTAGGGGGGAGAAAACAGGTAGTCAATTTTTTTATAGCTTGTTACTTTCAGCACTTGCATTTCAAAGATATAGTGGAATAATTGTTTTTGTATTCCCCTTTTTTAGAGGGGAAGAAAGTACAGGAGTCAAATTTTTTTAACTTATGACACTCCCTGCATCACAAGCTTTCATTTGATAGATAGCTTATTACTTTCCATTGTGGAGATTTAGGGGAACAAATGTTTTCATATTTCCCATTGTTTTAGGGTTGAAGAAAGCACAAGGTCAATATTTTTCATAGTGTATAACATTTCCTGCATCACAAGCTTTCATTTGACACATAAATCATTGTTTCTTCATTCATCGTGTTTGAAAGGAATGGTGGAACAACTGTTTTGACAAACGATGAGCAAAGAGCAATAGGAAGATTGGTAAAAACAGTTTTTTTTGTAATAATATTAAAAAACAGAACTATGATTAAATACAGTAGCCCTCTCTGATCACAGCTCAATGTCTCGATTATTTGTGGTATTATAAATGAAAACCTGAAATGGTGAACTAAATTAAATGGAGGCAATCAGTTTCTGGTATCCAAATTAGGTCAGTGCAAATATCTATGTACATAATGCATATAGAGTCAAGAGGACTGGATTGTTTTACCTCTGAGTATCACTCTTTTGCACACAATGGGCTAAGTGGCCAGATTACAAGGGCTCAGTAAGTTGGAGAAAGGGAACCCACTGGATAGCAGTTACGATACAGATGATAGTCTCTCCTGCACACAAGGCCACAGCTGAACATCCCATCTAACCACAGAAGGTATAAGGGACCAAGAACAAGCAGTTGTGCAGAAGAGCTTGCTTTACAGAAGTAAGTTGAGAAAAATGGGGGTATGTTTCCACTCAGCACCATCAGATGGCACTAGTAGGAGTATAAGAATTCTGAACTCTTGTGTATTATTTAATATTTCTGAAAAAAATTCATCCGTGACACGGTGGGAATCAAACCTGCAACTCACCAGATTCATGCCAGAGCACATTACCATTACGCCATGCATTGGACGAGGAAATCTTTCAGAATAAGACGTTATAAATTTGTCACTGAGATGTGGCAGACCTTTCGCCATCTATATTTCAGGAGAGGCAGCTTTTTCCAATTGTTATTGATTTAGATGTTAATGAGAAGGTCTATCATGCTCAAGCGTTTATTAATCTCAATTTATTTTTATTAAAATTTATTCCTTATTATTAATCTTAAAATTAATAAATGCTTGAGCATGATCAACCTTCTCATTAACATCTGAACCAATAGCAACAATTGGAAAAAGTTGCCTCTCCTGAAATATAGATGGTGCAATATATATGGCCCTTATCAATCTGTCGCATATAGATGGGCCTTATAAATCTGTCACATCTTAGTGACAGGTTTATAAGGTCTTATTCTGAAAGATATCCTCGTCCGATGTGTGGTGTAATGGTAGCGCGCTCTGGCATGAATCTGGAGAGTTACAGGTTCGATTCCCGCCATGTCAACGATGATTTTTGTTGACGATGTTGAAGTTATGTTGAAGATGACTAATGTTGAAGTCTATTTCTACAGGTAATCTGTGTATTTACTATGGATGGATTTTTTTGTGTATTATTTTTGTCTGTATTTGCACTGATCCATTGTAGCACATGATCTCACAAGGTATTTGGCGATAGGGAGATGATTCTTGCCCCAAACATTTCACATAGATTTGAACATTGTTTTCAGAAAAAGCTTATGCATTCATATATGGGATCATTTTTTTTTATTCCATAAAATTTTGCAAGTGTTTCTACTAGGCAAAGTCAATGCAGTTTGAAGTAGTTCTTGGCAGAGTTCCACAAGATAACTAACTACACTAGAAGTGCATGACACTTCATTAAATATTTTGGAGTTGAAATTAAATTTGTAACAGATTGGATCACACATAATTTCCCAAATACTTGATTGACCAGTTCCAAATTTTTTAATGTGGACTTTCTCTGTTGCCCCCCTTTTTGTATTAAAAACTCAAGTTTCTGTTCACCTTTTCAATTTTTGATGGACTGTACACTAGATTTGTATTAGCAATGTACTGTTATGAGAAAGTTTATGTAATGTGTGTTACATCTTTATTTAAAGTTAAAATCTTTTAAAACTTGGACATAATTATTGTGATACATTTTTTTTATTGTGAAGCAAAATGACTGAGAATGAAGCTGAACTTCTTGATTATGAAGAAGAGGAAGAACAAGACCAGACTGCCAATGAGGCTACTACAGAGACCAAGAAACCAGCTGGTGGTTATGTATCAATACACAGTTCAGGATTTAGAGATTTCTTGCTGAAACCTGAGCTTTTGAGAGCTATTGTTGATTGTGGTTTTGAACATCCTTCTGAAGGTAATTATAACATTGGTGTTTTTCATGAAATTAATAAAAATGGGATTTATCTTGTTTAAAGGTACAATAAATCAATAATTTGTTTGCGGAAAAAATTTTCGGCGACATACAGGATTCGAACCCGCATTTCTCTAGAAACATGGCAGAGTATTCTTCCAGTTAAACTAATGCCAGCTCGTCTTTTTCCACTAATTTTAAGACTAAAATCTATCATCGAGATTTTCAGGCCAACCACTGGCGTCATCTATGATCTCGGGTGGAAACTATTACCTTTATATTGCACAGAGTGAGATGAAAATAAATAATAGTCTCACGCTATTTAACGTTATTAATGATTTAAACATAGATGATAATCACAGCATTACCTGATGCTCTTTTGGCGTTGATAAATCGATAATTAGTTTTCAGAAATAATTTTCACTGACATACAGGATTCAAAGCCACATTTCTCCAGAAACGTGCCAGAGAGGGTTCGAATCTGGGTATGTCAGCGAAAATTTTTTCTGCAAACTAATAATTGATTTATCAATGCCAAAAGAGCATCAGGTGCTGTGATTATCACTATTTAAAGAACACTCTGGCATGTTTCTGGAAAGATGCGGGTTTGATTCCTGTATGTCGGCGAAAATTTTTTCCGCTAAATATTTATTGATTTAAAGGCACAAGATTGTACAGATGAAAAAAGAAAGCATAGTTTTAAAATAAAATTATTTATACTTGCTTTAATAAAATTAAACTAACGGTATGAGACCTTCGTTGGTGTAATTGCATACCTTCCAACTTTTCTGTTTTTTAACATATTCTGGATGGAATTATTTTTGCCATGTTTTCATTCCTTTTTTTTGTTGCCAATCCTGAACATTATACATTTGTCATTTGTATCCATTGCTCGTGTTGACAATAGTAGATATCCTTTAATTTGGAATTCATGCTGTGAAGTACTTTCAGAGTAGAGCTTTTTCTATTATATGCCTGTATTTGTGAATTTTTAATGCAATACACAGTAGTTATACCTGTGTGTGAAATTTGGGATCAGGAAATCCCGACTCGCATAAGTGTTCGGTTCCTGAGACTTACTTGTCCCATACTAAAAACGTGCACATGCTGTTTCACTTCAATATTTCACTAGTATTGTGCTTTGGTTCTTTACATTCTTGTATGTAAGAAATTTAAAAGTATTTTGGCAGATTTTTATATGAGGATAGATGTTGAAACAGGAACTTGCATGACCTGAATATTTTTTTGTCACTTCAAACCTTACGTAAATTCAAGTTTACTTAAGCCGTGGACTGCCTGTATATGGAAAGTTGTTGTATTGCACAATTTATTAAATATTGAAACAGAAAAATAAAAGTGGTTTTGCTTTTGAACTTGGATTCTATTATAGGTAAGTTTTAACTCACTACAGTGTTGCTTATGTGATACTCATATGCAAAATTTGGGACCTTGACAAATATTAGGTATCATACAGGTAAAAAAAAAAGCGTTTCTATTAACAATTGTAATTAATTGCTACTTTCCTGTTTAATGATATTTTATAAAGGAAACAAGCCAAATATTTTGCCATCTAGAAAATCGCACTAAAGGAATATCTTTTAGAGTGAGATCACTGATGCGAAATTAATAGCATGCAGAAAACAGGACTTTTTGTTTTAACATTAGTCATATTCTGTGTGGAACATTTTCTGGTGCATTTTCTATCAAAAATGATTTTCTCTTTCTTTGAAAAGCTATAAAATGTTATATCAGAATCAGCATAATGAAGTCAGAAATAAAGTTTTATAAATAGAATTGGGGTGGCTCAAAATCCTGCTTTGTAGATTAAGAATGACCTGTCAGTTGCTTTTCCTGTGGTAAATAGTTTACTAGACCATTTCAAAAGATAGTAGTAGTGAATACATGTATAATTTTAAAATAAAACAAATTACAATTATTAATCTATGGGCCATGATTGACATTGCAACTTGAATGGATCTCATGCATGTTTATTGTTATCTGGGTTGGGCTATTGGTTGATAAGGTACCCTACTGTTATGTTAATTATCTCACTATTGTCTTTTGCTTGTCATTTGTTGGCTGTCAGTTTTGTTTCACCATAATTTTGCAACCCGACAGTATGTCACAAGAGGTATGTATTTGGATTGTTTTACATTAGAGCTGCATGAAAATGCTGCTCAGAGACTATTGGTCATCTGTTAATCAGTGAGTGGTATTTTCTTATTGATTGTTAGTTATTATTACCTATTAGATTTTACTAACAGTAATATCAAAAACATACGGATGCAATGACTTGACTGCCATAAGCCATTGCTTGTGCCACATGACAAGTTGCCACTGCCAGCGATCCAAGTACTTTAAAGAAAATCAAGGTCACAATAACATTTGTCCAAAACTTACGTTTTTATATTTTGTAAATTTATTTTAAGTGCTAATATCATCATTCAAATTATAATCAGTTTAAGTAACATATTTAGTGGTTTTTGTACACAAGTAATTTTAAAAAATTTGGTATAATTCTGGAAAAATTAAATTTTTTCTTGCCATCAGTTAATGCAATAATGCTTTGCATTAAAAAAATGCCACCTGAGCATTGTGAGCTGCTGCACTTGGATTTCCTCCAATTTTTTATTCTTCCAAATCATAATTTTTGTCATGCAAGGTTGGCAGCTCTGCCATGTGTAAAAGACACAAGTGTATAGCCTTGACAGGAGGCTTCCTTCTGGTTCTTGTGACTTAACTATTGTATGCATGAAAATTCCACTCGGAGGTAAAAGAACCCAATCCTGACTGTGATAGATTATACTTTTAAAGGAATATTACTCGGAAAGGTACATGGAAATCTTTCTTGGGCAAAGTTCCTTTTTATGAATTTCATTCATTGATGTCTGTATAGCAATTCTTGAATTAACAATAGTTCTGGACCTGTGCAATGATATATAACTGATGCAGCTTATATGTAAGTGAACTTAAAAGATACAAAGAAGTACAAAGGACTGCTGCTGTAATTAAGTTTAATCACATATATATGATGGTGGTAATTTTCAATGGTTATTGTTTTTTTTTCTCAACAGAGTTTATTGTTAAATAATTTTCCTAAAAAGATGCAAAAGTTTAAAGCCACAGGTTGCATAATTCTATTTAATACTATCCTGGGTTAATGAACTAAGCATATCCTTGTTCTAGTTAAAATTGCTGTTCTCATAGTTTATATTCTCATAGTCTATATATCATAGTCTGCTCTCACACAATAGTTTTCTGAGGTTGAAATTAATTTAAAATTATGTGAAATTCTGTACATAAATTTGCTGCTGTGAGATTTTGTAGATTGTCATTTGGAATAGGTTTAAAGCTATTATTAACATTGTTTAGGTGAAGTTGCTGTGTATTGGTTTATGCAATATTTTAATACTTAGATGTTTAGAGCTGTTAAATGAAAGAACCAGCTGTCAGAAATACTTCAACAATTCTGACTGATAACATTGAGGCTTTAAGATGTTGACCCAATTCTACTTAGTAGAACATTTGCCTCCAATTTTTTAATTATTATTGGACCTGATATTGCATGTTACATGATGGCATAATACCATGCGATATCATGTTTGGCCACATTTCAGGTCTTACTTTGAATCTTAGTCATTTGCTTCATAGACTTCAAAGTTCTTCCTCTTGGTAAATAATTGTAAATAACGATAGTGCTACTGTTAGTCAGTGGAATTCTTGGATATCTTATTGAAAGCATCACTTTAGAGAAGTGGCAAAAGAGTTCAGTATAGAAGTGTTATGACCCCCCAGAGTATTTTTAGGGCAGCACAACTTTTAGGCCGTGATGCGTTCTTTGCTGCAAAAATCAAGGTAAATTCCTGGACCCACAACCAAGTTAACAGACATTTGCAATAATGAGAACTGAGATAATTTTTCAGTTAACAATAAAATACACATTTATTAACGAAATTACCTTCAAACATTCTACACATATGTGGGACAGATTCAACAATGCCTCTAGTATGGCCCTTTTCAATTAAGGGAACTTTGCAAGTTTATTACTCAACAGATTAATCAACAGTTCATGATGCAGAGCTGCTTGAACTGTTGATTCACCTCCTTAACAGTAATCCTATTGAGTTAACTCCTTAACAGTTAAGACGGTTCCGCTCTGGTACAGTGACGACCGTTCACAAAAATACATTCAAATGCAAAAAGAAAAGCGGAGCCAGATTTCCCCCTTACCTCATCAAGTCAAGTCAGGAGTCTCGGGAAGGCAATCACTGGGCCGCTACGCTCCAAGTTGCTGGGAGCCCGGGCTGCTTTAGTGCTTCTCCCGCACATACACTGTTCACACTTTGGGATTCTGCTAACTGGAGAGGACCATTGCTGCCGACCACAGAGCCCAGACACGAAGAAGAGACTGTTTTCTCCAAATTCTTTTCTTGTCCTTTTTCGCTGGCCTTCCTTGTGGAGGTCACCTATGCTCATGCGTGGCTGTACGGGATTGGCCAGAGTAGCCGAGGTGCGAATCTCAGCTCCCCTCCGGCCAACGTTGTTTAACAGGCATGTCACGTAGTTCCTCTGTCATCTGGGGTTCCAGGCTCAATCTGGAAAGTTCAAGGCCTGCAGCCGAGTTCCTCTTCGTTGAACTGGACACAAAAATGGAGGCAGTCGAAAATGTCACTATTAAAATGGAGTCTAATCTAATGTCATCCCGAAGCCTATGAAGTCTTGGCCACGTAATAAAATTACGTGGGCATGACAGAAGGAGGAATTCAGAAATGTGCAGGATGCATATTGATAATGATTTGCTTATTTTATAATTATCTTTCCTAATCATATTTATTTTTTATATTTTAAAATGTGCTTCCTCTGTATTTTTTTTACATTTTTTGTTGTAAAATTAATATGTAGTTCTGTAATAGATAAATATAATTATTACTGTTTTCTTTTTCTTGACTTTTTTGCTTTTTATTTGCAGTTCAGCATGAGTGCATTCCACAAGCCATACTTGGAATGGATATTTTATGCCAGGCAAAATCAGGCATGGGAAAAACAGCAGTATTTGTACTTGCAACATTACAACAACTTGATCCAGTTGATGGCCAAGTAAGTTAAAAAAAATTAATTCACAACAATTATTTTATCCCTAAAATGCAGTAGAACTGAAATAAAATTAAGTGCACAGAACAATTAAAAAAATGTTGGTTGGTCATTAATTGTAGAAATAAAGAATATAAAAATCATTAAAAATTTAGTTTCAAATATATTAATTTTAACACTGAGGAGAGGGCTCTCTGTTCAAATAATTGTTTTTACTTCTGAAGCAATGCTTGCTACAGAGGTCTGACAGGAGCCAACAGCATGGCATAAATATCCTGTAAGGAAACAAAAACCTCAGCAAAAAGACAACACAAGAAAATATCTAAACTTTATCTAGATCACCTCTCAGTCATCAAGACAATGTCCAGACAAATAGATCAGAGGGGTTCTCCAACTGTGGATCTTGAGCAGCTTAGAAGGTCACGAAGCTCTAATAGTTCTATATTTTTAAGTATTGGTGTGTTTTTTTTCTAGTATTGGTGTTTTCATCCGTTGGACTGCCAGATGGTGAAGCGTTATTCATAACTCCAGAGAATGCGGTTCTACTGCTCAAGAGTCCACTGGTGCCATGCTTTACACCACTCCAACCGATGCTTGGCATTGACCTTGTTGATGTTAGGCTTGTGTGTGGGGTACTTGGCCATGGAAACCCATTTCTTGCAGCTCATGACAAACTGTTATGGTTCTGGCATTGCTTCCTGAGACATTTTTGAACAGAGTGTTGAATGTTGCAACCTAGGATAGGCGATTTTGTAGCCACTTCACCGCTTGGTGGTTCCACTTGTCATTTTATGTGGTCTACCGAGTCACGATGCACTGTTATTGCTCCTAGGCATTTCCACTTCACAATAATATAACAGTTGATCGGGGCAGCTGCAACAGGGCTGAAATGCTATGAACTGACTTGTTGCTAAGGTGGCATCCTATAACCGTGCCATGTTGAAAGTCACTGAGCTCTGCCATATGGTCCATTCTCCAGTTCATGCGTGACTATGAGGTTTGCCAGGCCACATGCGTTCTTTTATACCTATTTGGGCCATGATCGTGGTGTATATGGGTGAATTTGACTTATAAAATTCCAAGGTATTTAAAGATGGGGTTTAAAGGGATATATTGCCATAGATTTGCCATCTTAATGAATGTTTTCAGGCTGGCTCAAACGGTTTTGCTGTTGCTGATATAGTCACTTGATGTCTTTGGTACTGACTTGGGTGCTGTTGTCTGTCAATTGCCTTTGCCATTTTATGTTGCTCTTCGCTGTTCAATTGATAGTAGATTTCTCAGTATACTAGTCGGTTTAGCTTGATTTTGGGAAATCCAATAGTCAAAGTGTCAAGAAAAGGCCTTTTTTTAGTGGTATCAAACTGACACCAAACTTATCTCATTGAAAATTAAAACCCATTAAACATTTCTGCTATTTATTTAATTATTCAAAACAGCAAAATTCCTTTACTTAAAATGTAGCACTGATGAACTTTAATCAAAAGTGTTTTCATGGAGTTTACAAAGGATAGATATAGCTATCAATGACTGTTGTAATTTAAAGTCTTACACCAGTCCTTTTGGTTATACAAAGTTTGACAACAAGCTTTAACATTTAATTGAAGTTTAAATTAAACATTTAACCAACTGAAATTTAAAAAGGGAAACTGTAAAATCCAAGTTTAAAAAATGTTTGGCTCTGGGAACGTGTTTTGCCCCAAACTCTTATGGGGGGGGGGGCTCTTCTGGCAATTAATGCTTTGATGTTAAAGTGTGAATAAGTATCTCCCCTGGTGTTAGTTCCCATTGTAACAGGTCTGTTCTCGCAGTAGGAGATTCCACTCTGCTGGGAAGGATGGCATTTCACCGTTGCAAATGCTATTCTTATGTATATTGTCATGGATGTATGTTATGACATGAAGATGAAAAAATGTACATTGTACATATTGTTAAAGGATTTTCTTTATACAAATTTCGTTATACTGATTTTTTTGCATTGGGATAAATTTTTCTTTCGTGAAACAGATAGTTTTGTTATAACGGTATTTGTTAAACTTAAATATTTTTACATAGAAATGCATAGTAATTTGACTGGGAAAAAATTCATTATGCTAAATATTTTGTTATTCTGCCATTTGTTATATTGAAATTTTTATTTACATTTTTTATTTTGAATGATTTTGAGAATATTAGCTTCTCTTTTTATCACCCAAGTTAGAAATCATTTAACTATGTTTGTATTGCTCGTACAAACTTTTGAAAGAACTGTGCATAATCATGCCCAAAGGGTTAAGTAACCATTTTCACTATAATACTTAAAAATTTTTTGTGCTCTGTGTATTCCTTGAAATAATTTTTTGTATCTATTCAATATACAAAATGGGGCGGGGGTGGCTCAGTCGGTAGCGCGCCAGACTCGTAATCTGTAGTTCCCAGGTTCGAGTCCCAGCTGGATCAGCGTTGAGATTTATCTCCGCAAAATTCTCTGCCCTGCCCACGGTCAGTAGGGGACACCGATGGGCTTGGAAAGGCCGCCGTCCATCGGATGGGATGTTAAGCCGTGGTCCCGTGTGCGGGAGAGCCATACCCTGTGCACGTTAAAGAACACGCTGGATGGCCTCGACGGGAGGCTACCATCTGTCTCCCAACAGCTGTTCCAGTGGGTCCCCTCCCCCAACCTTCTCTGAGCCTTCGGGGTCCATGTGACCTGGCCATTTAGCCCATGGTGTGCAAAAAAGTGCCGCTCAGAGGTAAAACAACCCAACCCAATATACAAAAACTTTTATTATTAATTTATGATGTATGATAATATAAATTATAGTAATATTAATTTATAGTGTCAGTCAGGTTTATCACATTGCATAGAGTTTAGTCAAGATAATGTTTTAACTATTTCAGTGCTGCTCAGAGGTAAAACAACCCAACTCCTCCATGCAACACGCATTTCTTTTGATGCTTTAATAAT
Source organism: Ryuthela nishihirai (assembly GCA_038380435.1). Taxonomy (NCBI): domain Eukaryota; kingdom Metazoa; phylum Arthropoda; class Arachnida; order Araneae; family Heptathelidae; genus Ryuthela; species Ryuthela nishihirai. The sequence goes on along the minus strand of JAWZYU010000002.1, from coordinate 105,158,314 downwards.
TATTTCCCTCTTCCCCACAAAGCATTTTGTAATTTATGGGTCCCAAAAGTTCAAATGTTTAAATTTTACTGAAAAAGGAAGTTTTATAAATTAAATAAATTAGCACAATGATTAATCTTTAGTTAATTTTAACCATTTTTTTAAATTAAATACCCCCTCAAGCAGTTGAGCTGTCCTGTGGCCGAGTGGTTAGCGTGCTTGGCTGCTGATCTACGGGACCTGGGTTCGAGCCCCGGGTAAGGCATGGATGTTCGTGTTGTTTTCTGCTGAGGTCCTGCCATCCTCTCGGATCTTCTACTGTGGCATATAAACTGACAGGCTCCTGTCAGACCTCTGTGGCATGCAGCTGCTTGAGGGGGGTATTTATTATTATTTTATATTCTACAGTTATTAACATGTACAGGTCATGTTCCATTCCAAATGAAGGCTACTTAGGCCTAATTTAAAAAAAGTTAACTGAACACACTACCACCAAAATTTCTACCATAAATAAGTTGCTTGCGGTATTCATTAAGCATTTCACCTTTCCATATTTAATGTCCTTTAATGATGTAAAAACTGCCGAAGAATTTGAAATATGTTATATAACTGTCCATGAATTAATAAATATTGAGATAAACTCAGATAAACTCGACGGTTCAACATCCAGTACTGGATGTTGAACCGTTGAGTTTATCTGAGTTTATCTCAATATTTATTATCATTAGCATACTTGTAAGACATGTTTTCCTTCTGTGGCAAATAAAAAGCCGCTAGGGCTAAAAATTGCCTAAAATAATGCCTATATGTGACATAAAGGGAATGTTCATAGTGTTAATTAGAGGAGATCTTGATCGGTGGCTGGTAGCTCATTGGTCCAGAGCACCTGACATGTTATCAGGAGGTCGTGGGTTCGTATCCCACCCGGCTTAAGACAATTTTTCCTATAAAATTGAAATCAACATCAAAGGGCCTATTTATTACTGGATGTCCATGAATTAATATGCCCAGAGAAAAATTTAAATCACACAAACCCAATAAGCAGATTTCATACAAAATACCTGGGTAATATAAATCTCTTTATTTGTAATTTGAATTAAAAAAACAAATACAACAATTATCTCTGTGTTCATAATATAAATATATTTGTGCCTAAATAACTGAAAAGAAATTATGGAAAAATAATTTGTAAAAATTATGCATTTGCAAACCACATTTATTAAAACAACCATGATAACAAAATGTCTCACTAGGAAATTCTCAGATAATTAAATAGGGTACATTTGAATTAATTGCACTTTTATTAAATAGCTAATGCTATTGTTTTTGCAAATTTCAAATTAACCAGGTTTTCGTAATTCAAAAAATTTTTTCTACAGTCTGTTGAATTTTAAATTAAAGTTTTGCTGTATGTACAAAAAATTAAGAGCTATTATGCACAGGAAAATTACAGAAATTCTGAAGTAAATAGAGATAAGGGAAACACTCACGAGTGTCATTGGTCTGGGAGTTTAAAGGATCAATTAACTATTATGGTGTCCGAAGGTCATTTACTGTTTTTGAAATTAGGCTTGAGTAACCATTTAATTTTGAATTTCTGTTATTATTTGAAATAAAATCTTTCATTTGGTATGTAATATATAACCCATATATATCTGTTGGTTACTGAAGGGTAAAGTTCAGTTGTTTTGCTGCTGAAAAAAATTTGTTTTACACTAAAAGGCCTGTTTCCTCTTTCTATGAAAGTTTAAATTTTTCCCCCAGTGTTGTTTGAACCCCTTTGCAGTTATCTCCATGGTGGTTTGAAAACAAACAGTGCATAGTTTCCTCATTCTGGGAAACACTTCATCAAAAATGTCTGAACTTTGCTGAACCAGACGGGCTGTGCCCCAAAACTATAGGACTTGCATTTCAGATTGACCAACCTAGAATGATATAACTTAATCAGCATAACAGAAAATAGTGAAAGGATATTTAATAGATCAAGTTTTAAATTGAACTAATGGATGATTGGAAAAATGCAAATAGCAGTACTTAATGCAATATAAAAAAAATATTTATCTCTTTTATTCCTTATAATTCAAAAGTTGATTTTCTCACACTGGAATATCTGTTGACACACTACCACCAAAATTTCTACCATAAATAAGTTGCTTGCAGTATTCATTAAGCATTTCACCTTTCCATATTTAGTGTCCTTTAATGATGTAAAAACTGCCAAAGAATTTGAAATATGCAAACTATATTTCATTAGTGCCAGTCCAACAAAAATATTCCCCCAATTATCTCTTAAAAAGTTGCATCGCCTCCCCTGAGCTAAGGAGGAAACTTGTTGCAAGTCTCGTGACCTTCACATTCTACGATAAAAATTAATAACATAAACGCATCACTTGCAATACTAGTTTAAAGTTTTACAATTTTCATCTTTTTCTATCTTTAGAGGGTACAATTTAAACCATTTTGGAGATTCAGAAAATGTGAATTGTGATATTTCTTAATAGCTATGCAATCCCAAAAATAATTTTAAATTTTTCTCTAAAAATGTAACATTATCAATTGAAAAAAAGAATTGTGTGTCCCGTCCCCCCCATGGGATAATGGGTTAACTGATTATTTGCCTATCAAAACCTCATGCCACAAAAATTTCTACCATAAATGTATTTTTTGCAATATTTGCTTAAAAATTTTGTAATTTTCAATCTTTTTTCCTTTGTTAGATGGTGCAATTTCATCTTTTTGGCATTTTGGAAAATATGAAATGTATATTCAAACTTATATTTAATATTAAAAATACTGATTATGCATATTGTGTATTGCAATGACTAATTCTGTTTAGCAATTTTTTTTTGTATTAAAATGTAATATATTGTGACTGGTAATGTTTTGTTTTTAGGTTTCAGTTTTAGTAATGTGCCATACCAGAGAATTGGCATTTCAAATCTCCAAAGAGTATGAGCGGTTCTCCAAATATATGCCTAGCATTAAAGTTGGAGTTTTCTTTGGTGGTCTAACAATTGCTAATGATGAAAAGGTTCTGAAGTCTAATTGTCCACATATAGTTGTTGGAACTCCTGGGCGTGTCCTAGCACTTGTGAGAAACAAAAGGCTGAATCTTCGTCACATTAAGCACTTCATACTTGATGAATGTGATAAAATGTTGGAAGCTTTAGGTAAGTTTCTCAAATCTCTATAAACTTTATAAAATTGTATTCAATTTATAACAATAAAATTAAATAATTCTAATATCTATATTTCTACCTGGCACAGAAAGTAAAGCTTAAAAGTAAATTAGTTATAAATTTAAAACAGCACCTAAAATGGCAAAATAAAAATATTTTATATGCTTTTAAAAATAGCAAACTTGTGAGTTTTAAATGTCAAATTTCAGAATTTTACTTGCAACAAATTTCATGTGTACTAATAAAAATATTACAGAGATCAGACACAAAAGTTTGCCAATTAAATTGGAAGTAATACTTAAAAATTTTTAATTAGATTTTATTAATGTTGCACAGGATATAAAAAAGAAAGCAGTGATATAATGAGCATTATTCAGTGTTTTGAAACTACTTAGCTAATCATCGAATAGCCATAATTGGTGACAAAAAATTCAACTATCCGTGCATAAACTTTCAAATCTTTGCCTTATTTACACTGATGGTATTCAAAAAGAACAAAGTAAGACATCTGACAATTTTTTTAAATATTTAGTGTGTGTAGAGAAAAAAATTCAATACCCTGAGAGATAATTGGTGTTGGAATGTGTCACTTATAAGTAATGGAAAAGGGCATTTTGAATGCATGCTATTGTCTCTCAAAATGTAACATTTGTTCACAATCAAATTTTGACTGTCCAAAACATTGTGCAATATGTAGTGTAAATAGTCAAACTTATGTATTGCTACATAGGTTGGTAATACAAAGGTTAATATCGGTGTATATTAGAGGTGTTATGCTTGGGCTTAAAATATCCAATGACTTCAGGCATCATCACAAATTAAATTTCCAATTTTGTTTGCAATTCTAGAACACATAGAGAATAATTTCTTTGGATTACGACTTCTTTTTAATCAGTTTTATTAATAAACACTATTTAGCTATCAATTATTTTTTTCAGTATTCTCTCCCTTTCATTTAACCCTTCCAGGGCCCAGGCTGAAAAACAGGTTTCTATCCAGGGGCCAAGTTATTTTCTGCCTATGCTCAGCCAAAAAAAACTAACTTTAGAACTCTTTTGCCAAATAACTAATGAAAGGAATTATGGCATGTTGTATGTCAAATTAATCAGCATTTAATTCTGGATTTTCTGAAAATCAAATATTTAACAAAAAAGATATTTTAATAGTACTTTTTGAGTCATGTAATAAAAAATGCATCTGGCAACACTAATAAAAATTTATTTAAAAAAAACTAATAGATAAAAATGATTACAATGCACATGAATAAAATGACTATATATTTCTGAATAACAAAAAAAAAATTTTTTTTTGGTTTTAAGTAAATATTTTTCTTGTTTTGTAATTTTTTCTCAGTATCATACTTTGAGAAAATTCCAAATTTTGAGCCAATTGTGCTGAGTCAAATAAACAAGTCAACTTTAGAATTAAAAAAAAAATAACCAATCAACGTAAATAGGTCATGTTATATACGAAATTAAACAGAATTTAATTACGAATTTTATGAAAATAAATAATATGAATAAATTTGCAAGCATAATTGATTTTAATAAGCCTTTTTCAATGTGATATGGTGAAAAAAAAGGTCGCACTATACAATTAAGGCTTCATTTTGGAAAACCTGCTGAATAAAAATAGTTAAATTATATATTTATCAAAAGTAAATTTCCTCCCAAATAATATAATATTCACCTGAAATATGATTTTTATTTCTTTTAATGATTCTTTTCAGTATCGTATATTTTAAACACGGCCAGTGTTATACAACGTGATTTGGCCTTCTCATATTCACGGAATTTTCTGAACTGGTTATGAAATAGAAAAAAAATTTCCTTCGTTGCTTTTTTTATTAAACATTATGAATGTTTTCTTTGGGTGTCAAAGTTTGGCAATCTTGGCTAAGTGCAGAAAGGTTTGTGCATCAAGAACTAACCCTTCCCAAATGATGGCCGATTTCCGTAGCAAGGAAGGGGCAGGGGTGGCTCAGTCGGTAGCGCACCAGGCTCGTTATCTGTAGTTCCCAGGTTCGAGTCCCAGCTGGGTCAGCGTTGAGATTTATCTCCGCAAAATTCCCCACCCTTCCCACGGTCAGTAGGGGACACCGATGGGCTTGGAAAGGCCGCCGTCCGTCGGATGGGACGTTAAGCCGTGGTCCCGTGTGCGGGAGAGCCATACCCTGTGCACGTTAAAGAACACACTGGATGGCCTTGATGGGAGGCTACCATCTGCCTCCCAACAGCTGTTCCAGTGGGTCTCCTCCCCCAACCTTCTCAGAGCCTTCGGGGTCCATGTGACCTGGCCATTTAGCCCATGGTGTGCAAAAAAGTGCCGCTCAGAGGTAAAACAACAACCCAACCCGTAGCAAGGAAGTCTATTTGCTTCCGTACCCAAGACATTCAATTTCAGAAAACGGTACAAACTCAGTTTTTTTATTAAAAAAACAAGAAATAATAAAAGAAAAATTACATATAACCTAAATGGGATTAATAAATAATATATCCGCAACACTTTTAAGCCTGCTTCCGATCTAGCCAACCCGGAAAGATATATCAGTAATTGATAAATCAAACTTGATTCAACTTCAAATCACACTTGTGAGTTTCAATCACAAGATTTGCTTCAACAAATAGGAATGTTAACAAGCAAATCGGCAATAACGTTTAGTGCTTCTAAAAATTGGCAATCAGATGGCTTTATAAAATTATTTATATTGTAGTTTAGTAAAATATGCATCAAATTAAGAAACAAGATATTATTTTTGAAGCCTGAATTATATATTTTTATAAGATATATGTTTAAAAAATTACAACGGCAATTTTTATTTTTAAAAGATCGATATATTTTTGTTGTTCTAGCACTATGCATACGACATCGACACTCGCAACTTTGATTCTCCGTACATGTACATTACGGGCTAGGCCCTGGAAGGGTTAATGATTTTTCCTTTATTATTTACAATGATGCTACTCAAAAATTTTAAGTTTTTGTGAATAATTTCTGGTATATTTAGTGCCAAGTAACATTGCCATCTTGTTTTCAAATAACTAAAATTGTTTTAAAAGTTTGGAATAGTTTATAATGGAAATAATTAAAAAATACTTTTGTAGAATGTATACAAGGTGCAATCCAAAAGTTCCCAACTGTACTGGGGCGGGGGTGGCTCAGTCGGTAGCGCGCCAGGCTCGTAATCTGTAGTTACCAGGTTTGAGTTCCAGCTGGGTCAGCGTTGAGATTTATCTCTGCAAAATTCCCCGCCCTTACCACGGTCAGTAGGGGACACCGATGGGCTTGGAAAGGCCGCGTCTGTCGGATGGGATGTTAAGCCGTGGCCCCGTGTGATAGCCATACCCTGTGCACGTTAAAGAACACGCTGGATGGCCTTGACGGGGGGGGGGGGTACCATCTGTCTCCCAACAGCTGTTCCAGTGGGTCCCCTCTCCCAACCTTCTCTGAGCTTTCAGGGTCCATGTGACCTGGCCATTTAGCCCATGGTGTGCAAAAAAAGTGCTGCTCAGAGGTAAAACAACCCAACCCACAATCCAAACTGTACTGATGGGGAAAAAAAAGTAAGCTTTAGGTTGAAGAAGGACTCTTCCACTAGAATGATTGATGCCTTGTTTCTGGGTAAACCCAGTTTTCATCATCACCAGTTATGACTTTAGAAAAGAAGTTTTGGCCCTTTTTGACTTGCTCTCCTGCAGGTCACTGTGCATAGTGAGCTGATGTCTTTGATCCTGAGTCAGCAGTCAGGGACAGATTTAGCAGCAGTCAACCTCATGTTCAGTTCCACTGTTAGGATCTGTTGGCACATGATCTGTACGTTAGTCCAACATTTAGATATATGCCAGGGTTTTTTTTATGGTTCTCATGGAGGATGATGCAAACTTTGTTCATGTCGTCCATATTTTACTGTTAAAAAATTCGTAAAGCTGCATAAATTCATTAAAATGCTCGTAAGGAAAGCTTGGTTCTAGTTGTCAATGTAAACCTTGTCAGACTGCATGACAAAGGAATAGACTTGCCATACTTAGCGGCAGAAGCCAAAGCTACACCTAGATGGTGCTACACTTGCTAAGTCTGAACTTATGGATTGCAACATTCCCTTTTGTTTCAAGTGGACTTGGGCCATGCATTTCTGGCAGACTTAAAAATTTAAGCCAAAATTCGTTTCTAGTGTGTATGTATGGGGAGCAGGCTAATTTTTAAAAGGGTAGTTGGTGAAATGATTATAATACCTTTTTTCTTGATGTTTCAGAAAAGTTGCATAATTTTTAAAATTTTAACTTATGGTGTGTGATTATTTTAAGTAAATTTTTGCCTTTTGTAGATATGCGAAGAGATGTTCAAGAAATATTCCGCAACACACCACATGAGAAGCAGGTGATGATGTTCAGTGCAACACTCAGTAAAGAAATTCGGCCAGTCTGCAAGAAGTTCATGCAAGATGTAATTACTTCAGTCTACCTTCACCATTTACTTCATTTTCTGTGTTCCTTTTTCTCCTTTGTTTGGCAATTCATAATCTTGATCCTTTCATCTTGTAAAAATCGTATCTCAGCAGGTGTTTTTCATGTGCACATTATTATCTTTGAAATCTGTTCTAAATTTCCACTTGTTTAAATTTTCTTCCACGAGTCAAGAGTCTTTTCTATGATAGACACATTTTCCTTACTGTGAAAAAGCACCGTTTCCTTGAGGATTAGTAAAAGTATTTATATGGAGCTATGTGGTTAAAGAAAGCAGCTTATGAATATGATGTCTACAGTTTCAATTTTCTGTGGTGGCCTAATATTCTATTTCTCTATGTCCAGTAAAAATTTTCTTATATTTATATCTTTGATGGAAACTTCAGTTCAAAATTAATTTCTCCATTCACAAAGATTGGCAGCTCTAGAATTTTTTGTTCAATTTCTGCTATTGGAAAAAGGTTTTGATTCCATTGCTTATTGAGGACTTTTTTTAAAAAAATGTGGACATTGCTTGAACAACAGAAAAGTAAAATCATTTCTTCCACGAAATTGGCCAGTATGTGGACGAGCCGAAGAAGTTGCTGTGATTTGTGTGTTAGAGACATTGCTCAACATCTGGGGGAAAAAAAATCTTCGATTGGTCATTCATCCAGTGGATATGAAGTACCAGCGCTACATCTCTGGTCAGCAGTGTTCCACCTCAATCTGGCCGTGATGAGTCCTGTTTGTGCTGGCTCTGCATCCCCTGCTGTGAAAGACCAACTCTGCATGACCTGCACTCCAGGTGATTGTCTTCAGGTCCAGACTTCAAATTGAGGACTGAGCTAAGTCGAAGACAGACGACACGCAAGATTCTCCTTTTTCCTTTCGTGTTCTAAATCATTTATTTTTTCTTAGTGCTTTACTTCTTAAAATTTAACATGCCCAAGATAAGTTCTATGTATATCTAAAGAAAGATATAATAATTGTGAGCAAAATTATATACAAACGAATATTTTTTAGTTAAGGAAAATTTCAATTAATATAACAGTTTTGCTGGAAATAAGTTTAATATTCTGTTACATTTGTTTGGATATATTTCAAACCATGGATAAAATAATTTTAATTCAAGTGCGGATTGCCTGGTGTGATTCATGGCTCAATCAACAACAACCTTGGGTGATTTGAGATTCTCTATTTTGGGGTGGAGAGAATGAAGAGATTGCAAAGGCCATTTTCTTTCTCTTCACAATATCATAGTTGACCTTGTATCATGTGATGGTCATTCTGAACTATATTCCCTGCATACAGATATAGATGTAGTGTTGATGCAAAAGTAATGGGGAAAACGTGAGACACGCAGGAATAATGGTTCTCATAATTAACCAAACCAATATGTTATTTAATCGAGAACATAATTGCCATTAATAGATATGACCATGTTCCAACAATCTACAAGTTTATATATGCCATTCCTTTAGAAACTTGTTCTTTGTGGCAAATGAAGCCAGCAATGCACTCTCACCCCATCATTCTGAAACTTCTTATCAGAAATGAAATTGTTCAGGGATCAGAACAGGTGGAAATCTTGGGGAGCCAGGTCCAGTTCCAGTTTTGCTGTAGTCTGGAATGATTCTGCTTGACACCACGATTTTCTATCGAAAACCTATAAACGATCTAATTTTCATCATATGTTGGTTGGTTGGTTGTTTTACCTCTGAGCGGCACTTTTTTGCACACCATGGGCTAAATTGCCAGGTCACATGGACCCCGAAGGCTCAGAGAAGGTTGGGGAAGGGGACCCACTGGAACAGCTGTTGGGAGACAGATGGTAGCCTCCTGTCAAGGCCATCGAGCATGTTCTTTTAACGTGCGCAGGGTATGGCTCTCTCCCGCACACGGGTCACGGCTTAACGTCCCATCCGATGGACGGCAGCCTTTCCAAGCCCATCGGTGTCCCCTACTGACCGTGGGTGGGGAAATTTGCGGAGATAAATCTCAAAGCTGATCCAGCTGCGACTCGAACCTGGAAACTACACATTGAGACTGACGCGCTACCGACTGAGCCACCCCCACCCCTTCATCATACGTAATCATCTTGTGAAAAAAAAAACCCATCAGCCTTTTGCTGAGCAAGCCACCATGTTCTGCTGTGACAGCTCTAGGGAAATCCCAATTTGACACAACCCAGCTTTTTTTTTAGATATTTAATGAAAGAGGACTGAATGGTTTTCAATAGTTGTAGCAATTCCCTGGATGTCCAAAATAGATTTTCCTTCAGCAATGCCTTTTTTAAGCGATCATCCTTCAACTCCACTGGCTGCTTCAAGGTTCATTGTAACGCTCCAAAGAATTAATTACTTTCTGACACTTCTTTTCTCTCGCTCTGTAACGGGCCAAAGAATTGAAAATACTTTTAAAGTTTGGACCCTTTGATCCAATAATTATTCAAGCTCCGGATAGCTAAGTCGGGCGCCAGACAATAATTAACAAATTGCCAAAAATAAAGTTCAACTAGGGTTCGAATACCAGCGAGCGTTACTTAACGAGTAAGAATTCAAAAAATTAAATGATTGTCAAACTTCTAATGCAAATTCTAATTAAAATTTATCAATTAACATTGCTCAAGAGAAAAAATATCAAAGATTCAAAAAAGTTCTATAACAAACAAATTTATTTCCATAATTATTTCAAACACTCACCACTTTAATGAAGAAAATACATAATTTTATCTACTCAACTGACTTCTCAAAAACTCCAACTGACTCTGTCTAACTCTGTCTCTAACTGACTCTTGTGACTAACATGTCACCAGGTTATAACAAGAGGCTACAAAGCCAGCACATGTCATGTTGCATGCCGGGAAAGACATTTGCATAAATTGATGAACGCGCAAGAGGGGGGCGTGTCCTTGTATATGCGCTTTAGTGGGTGACAATCGAAAGTTCGGAGTTGCGCATGCGCAACTCCTATGCTCTTGGAAACGAGCACTGTGATGCCAAAAATGAAATAAAAATCCCCAAAATGATTAACATAACGTAAATTAAGCAAAACTGGTTAAGGTAAAGTAAAAGTGAATGAGGGGGCATCACATCATTTCCGAGCTGAAAGTTACCTGACGACACCATTTCTGAATGTGTACAGTATGATGGAAGAGCATCATTAGATACCAGAGCTAAGCATGTGCTATCTTTTACATTATTTACAAGACTGCTACACATTTCCTGACAACTTGTTCACATTTTTTCCCATTTTGCATCAACACAATGTATTGTACATGCTAAAATAAGGAAACTGCTAATTTATTTCTTCACATGTACATTTTAAGAAGATAAATTATGTAAATCTTACCCTTTTGTCCTGGTATTATATGATATTGGAAAATTCAATCTAATGCATTTTCATTGTAAGCTCTGTTGAGGTCAGTACACTTACTCAGAAAATTTAAGGCTATTTACATGTGATCACATGGATTCGATTTGTGAATATGTAAAACAAGACCCATCATAATCAATTTTTTACACAATAATTCTAAAAAGCAATATTTTTCTTTAACCCTTTGATGTTTAACCCCCCTCCCCCTAAAAAAAGGGTGACAAAAAACATCAAGAAATATTTTTTTCTTTTGTTCATTTCTCATAGTATATTGCGAGTTTTTTTTTTAGCACAGTAAAACAAGTTGCTTTTTACTGACATGATGACTTTTGGATATTACAGAATTATTAAACTAATTTTATATGTCCATGCTACTTATCTGATTTTATTGCAAATTTTTAAATTGAATCTTCTTGGAGCCACTGATAAAGTGTGAATATATCTCAAGCAAAACTGTTATACGGTAATAATTTTACTTTTAATTAAAAAAGATGAAGTGGTTGGGCATGTTAATTTTGATTATCAGAAATATGCAAAATCTTATTGACTTCTATGAAATGTTATTCAGTCTAATCTTATAGCTTTAATTTATGTATATTAGAATAGTAAATCCTTATTTTAAGTTTAGTACATAGTTGAAATAATTCTGTGTTTCTTGATCTTATATATATATAATGCACATATAATTATAAAAGCAGATGCCTTACTCTTCATTCCCTTGAAGTAAGGAAGTAAATTCTTTTAAATGTTAAATTTCTGAGTAGTGATACCCATTTTTTTTTTAATTAAAAAAATATAAACACAACTTGTTAGCTTACTAACTCGTTACACAGTTTGCTATTTTCAATATTTGAAAAGTGAATTAGTAAATACAAAAGACAGGCATCACTCAATTGCTGCAGCAGACAAGCATTGTTAACTAAAAACTACATTGGTCAAACGTCACCACAATATTCCTTTTGGGGATATTCCTGAAGCCACAATAGAGTGCTACAAGTAGGAACACTTGGAATATGTATTCTAAGTTGAGAGAAGAAAATCTATCTGATAGTATGAACCTAATAATTGCTGGAGAAAATAACTCCCGGATTCCCTGGTATATCAGTAAATAATGATTTAAAATGGTAACTCGTTATACGAATGGCTAAATTGACAAATTTTTAAATGCCTCTATATGAAAACAATAGCATTATTTACTGAAAACATTTTAAGTAGTTTTTTTTTTCTGAGCATAAGAAGGGTAAGAGCAGTTGTGATTGAACTCCATTAGTGATAAATAATATGTTTTTATAGTTTGCTTCCCCTTCTGTATATTTTTGAAGCCTTGTGACATTTAGATATTATCTGAAGAACCACACTATGATGCTGATACTTAGGCTGCACTTTTGCCCTAATTAGCTTTTCTAACTCATTGTACCATGCAACATGGAGTAGGCATAGCTAGGGCTGTTTTACTTGCATTGTATGATTTCCATGAATTAAGTGTTTTTTTTAAAGGTTTCGCAAATTTGGAGATTGTTTTCACTAGTCCAGATTTTTACGTTTTTTTTCTAAAATTCTGTGCCTTAGGATTTTTTAATTTTCAAATTGTTAAAATTCTGTCAATCCCCAAAAGGGAATGCTTTCATATGTATCTTTCCTAAATTTATCAGTACCATTTCATCATGTAAATTCAAAGTGATCTCTTTCTAAATATAGTATGTGAAATGCTTGCTGGGCTATTAAATACAGCATATTATGCATAGGTATATTGCACTATCAGAATGCATCATTGATGATCAATATTTACATATTTAACCTAAATAAAGTCAATCATTTAATGTTTTTTTGTTCTTTTTAAGCAGTTGCATGGACAAGTTGCATGCCACCAATGTGTAAATATTATTTGCATAAATGGTGTGCGAATATCACACTGTGATTTTTGCTGTTTTTCAGCACAAATACTTCATGAATTTTTCCTTTTTTTTCCACGAAACATTTTCAGCTCTAGATATAGCTTATCATTAGTTGAAGCTTTTGGATACATTCATTGAACACATGAGTCTTATGCTCATTTAACAGTTATGGCATACATAGTCTGTAATGGCATGCCATGAGAAGAACTTCCATATGCTGTGTTGCCAGGCAGAACACTAGGCACAGATCACATCTAAATGTTGTACATGATCTTACTAAGACAGATCATGAAAACTTCATTGTTTAGATGTCATTGCAGGCTAAGTGCACTCTACACTAAGAACTCATAAGTTATGTCAGGAGTGGAGAGAAACAGTCCTAGTTGGACATGATGAAAATTTAAAGTTTTCGGGAAGCGGAGCAATAATGAAATCAATTATCAAATTCCTATAAATTCAAAGGAAGATGGAATGCCAAAACTGAATTCCTGACTGAGCAAAAATTGCCAGTGCCTTATCTACCTCAGAAGTTAACAGGAATTCACTAAGTGATTTCATGATTGTATGCTTTACTTTTTACTGCTTGTAGTATTGTAGGACGGCAAGTTGTTTTTTCATATTTTAATTATACACATACTGCCCTGCAGGTCAGATGGAGTCTATAGGACTTCTTTCCTGATATATTCCAGGCAGAACACTAGGCACAGATCGCATCTAAATGTATTTTCTTTTTGTTTCATTAATATCAGAAAGTGTGCATGCCTTAGACTTTGGTTGGGTCTACTAATAATAATTTGTAACCAATAATTGATATATTACATGAAATGCACCAAATTTTCATTCTTCAAACTTGTAATTTCATAATATAAGGTTGGCAGCTCTGTATATGGCTTTCCTGTGCACAGTAGCATGGTTTAACATCTCATTTGATAAGCAGAGGCCTTTCTTTCCAGTCCTATAAGTGTTTGAAACACAAAAGGTCACAAATGCGAGTCCTGTGTGGCCTTCAATTAGATCAACACTAGCTTTTAATAGTGAAACTTTAGTTACAGACACCAAATATATGTATATTTCTATTTGTGAAGAACAGTCATTAAAAAACAATGCTTTGTGGTTGTAATCAATAATTACATTTAAATCTGTCTTCAGTGCATTGCATAATTTAGCTGTAGAATTATTTTCAAAATAAAATTTAGTCTATTATCATTTTATAAATGATGTGAGATTTAAAGCAGATCTAATAAACATATAATGATATTCATTATTCTAAACTTCATATCCTGCATTTTTATGTATTTTAAAAATGATGGCAGATGTTCCTTGTTAAATGTGCGTTCAAAATGCTATATACAGTAAACCTGCATTATAATTAACTTAGCAAAAATCCCATGCAGGATTTCTTTACTTTTAGTTGAAACGTTTCAAAGTAATTACTAGGTGATGTAATTGTATGCTGTTGAACAACAATGATTTCAAGCACTGTTATCAGACTCATTTATTGACATCACTTATATAGTGTTGTAGTGGTTAGCGCGCTTGGCTACTGATCTACGGGACCTGGGTTCGAGCCCCGGGTAAGGCATGAATGTTCGTGTTGTTTTCTGCTGAGGTCCTGCCATCCTCTCAGATCTTCTACTGTGGCATATAAACTGACAGGCTCCTGTCAGACCTCTGTGGCAAGCAGCTGCTTGAGGGGGTATTTATTTTTATTTTATATAGTGTTGCAACTTGTACTTACAACTTACAAGTTTATTACCATGAATATCAAAATAGGACTTCTTTTTGTATTGCTTAATGTGAAGTATCACTTTGCTGGGTAAATTGGTAAAATACACCTGTGATTAAGAAGTTAAAAACACAATATTTAGTAACGAAATTTAATATTTACACCATTTTAGCTGTAAAATTATGCAATACCAAAATCATATCGTCAGTCCCATAGGCACTTTAATCGGGTATTAATCTCAGTAATCAAGAAAGATAGGTTTTTCTCTGTACGTCGATACTTGTCATCATCTTCAAGCAGCCATGGGTTACTAAGGTCCAACCAGATTGTGCAATTTAGATCTCCAAACACATCTATTCTGAGCTACATCTGCTGCATCTGACCACTGTAGACCAATTCTACTAAGGTCTTGTTTGACATTGTCTGCCCACTGCATCCTAGGTCTCCTCTTTCTAACTCTTCATAACCTTGTTTGCATAATCTGTAGTTATGTATATTGGCAAACTGGCCACACCAACAGTCTCTAATCTGCATAATATGCTGCTCAAAGGAGGTACTATTAAGATACTCTGTAAGCATCTAGAATCAAAAATATAAAGTTTCCTATTATCCTGCTTACAAAGGGTCCAAGTTTCACTACCATAACTAACTCTAGAAAGAACCAAACTCTTATAGTCTATTTTAGTCCATAGATATATACATCTATTTCTCCACTCTATAGATTCTTAAAAAGTCCCAGCAGCAATCCCTATTCTTCTGTTTATCTCATGCTGCACGTCACTAGTATCATCTCTCAAGAGTGCAACAATTCAGATTAACTAAATGACAACTTCTAGGTGCTTAAAACTCTGAATCCTAGCAATTATAAAAATTGCAAATAATTTAAAATTTGTTGCCATTACTTAAAATCGGTAATTGTTAATAGTTTAGTGCAAAATATTGACATCATCCTAATGTGAAAGGGAAATATGCAGTTGGAACAGCATTTTTTTCTTGTATCATATGTTTGGCAGGTTATATTTGAAAATATCTATATGTCCTCTACTATAAGTGGTACCGTAGAAGAAATGTGTTTAATTTTATGTTAACCCTTTCAGTGCTGCCTTTGCACATGTATGACAGCTTTTTTTATTATTCAAAGTTCTATGGCCATATACGTATCATTTCATTAATTTATTATTTTTGGCGTGGAAGACATGACTCTATGACATTCATGGAGAAAAATTTGTGCTGTCAACTGTTTGTCATTTAGTTATTATACAGTCTCTGGCAGGATTTTGAAAGGATTAAAAATGCTCCTTTCTGACTTGTGCATGACTTAAAAAGGGCATACAACTCCCAAATTCTCAATCTAGACTGCTACAAACATTAGAGTAATCACTAAGTTGAATAAACAATATTTCAGTATTGTAAGATTCTAAGTGCAAAAAGCTACTTGTACACACAATTACATATTTTATGTTTAACACGTTGACTGCTGCAATGTTAAAAAATTTTTGGGTCCTTGGGCCACATGGCTTTTTTTTTTGTTAAATCAACTAAAAGCGGTCTTAAATTGTTATACAATATCAGTTTATATAATTTTTATAAATTATTTGCTTAAAAACAAACTTTGAAAGTGTGACTTGGCTTGTGCACGCTTTTTTTTTAATCTATGGGCCGTGTGATACAAGGAAATAATAGAAAATATGAAGCTTCCAAAGCAACACAGATTTGCTGGAAATGTGTCGAATGCAACAAATATTATTGTGTTCCTTGTTTTACTGTTGTACACGAATGCACTTTATAAATTTTATTATTCGAGTATTCTTATAACAGTACATGTTAGGTTTCTATGTTTTTAGTTTTAGAATGTTTGTTTTTGTTTGAGATTGTATTTTCAGAATACACTGTTTTGTTTAGTAAATAAACAATATTTTCTTATTTTATTTAGCTCCGCAATTCAATAAAGTAAGTACAAAATGTCAGACTATTTCGTTGACCCCTACAACATACTTTAGTTGAAATTTCGCCGTGCTAAGGCCATGGATTTGTTCCTCAGTTCACACTCCTGTATTAACCATATGCATTGTAGTGTGAAGCACGGACAATTCACGCGGCCTCGTGAGCAAATTAAGTGAATCATATATGATTCATACAGCAGTCAACGTGTTAAATTCTCGTCAATTAACAGTTTTGTTTGACTACTAAAAATTTACATCCACATCTTTTTTTTAACATTGGAAACTTTTACACTGTTGAATCAATATAGCTCAGGTCCTTAAATTAGATTTAACTCTGAAACATATAACAGATGGCATTCCCCATGTTTTTAGCTTTAATTTGAAACACAACTCACTGCAATTGACCTCTGTTTAATTTCCATCTGCCTTTTTTTGGAGTCAGCATAATTTGGGATAATACGTAATACTTCTTATATCAGAAGCTTTAAGACAATGTAACATGTTACTCTTGACAGCCATTTATACATTTCCCCTTTTGGCAGCTTGCTGTTGGGAAGAGGGGGTAGCTCAGTCAGCAGCATACCAGGCTCGTAATCTGCAGTTCTGAGGTTTGAGTACCAACTGGGCCAATGTTGAGATCTATCTCTGCAAAACTCCCTACCCTGGCCGTGGTCAGTAGGGGACACTGCTGAGCTGGAAAGGCCACCGTCCATTTGGATGGGACATTAAGCCATGGTCTCGTATGCAGGAGAGCTATATCATGTGCATGTTAAGAACATGTTGGATGGCCATGGTGGGAGGCTACCATCTGTTTCCCAACAGCTGTTCTAGTGGGTTCTCTGAGCCTTCAGGGTCCTTGTGACCTGGCTATTTATCCCATTGTGTGCAAAAAAAAGTGCCGCTCAGAGGTAAAACAACTCAAAGCTGTTGGGATGTCAACCCATTACATTGCATTTAATTCTGATAAGAGGAACTGTATAAACAATTTGGTAGTTCTTGCCATTTAGGAAAAGAAATTTTCATGTTTTTTCCCCCTGCATTAGAACCCAGAACTGTAGAGATTTGAAATGGACTCATTCAAATAGTGTTATTACCTTATTTCCTTTTGTTTGCCATTTTGGATCAGTAAAAGGTTTTAAGAGTATAGTTACACTAAGAAGAAGCTGTATAGTGAGTTTGGTGTTTCTAACTCTTAGTGTTAAAGAGAAATTTTTCACTTTTTTAAGGAGCAGGGAAAAGTTGGGAACCTTGCTGTTTGCAGTTCATAGATTCAACTATTTGCAGAATTTTTTTTCCCCTGGTTACATACTCAACTGTTCACAAGATTACCAAGGCATTGTTTCAAAAATAGTTTTCAAATAAATATTCTTTAATGAAAATTTCAAAATTAAGGTTAAAGAATATATATATTTGAAACAATTTCTTGGTAACCTTTGTAAACATCCTCTGATGACCCATGGACATTTAGGCAAAATAAAAGTTTGATTTGAGGGAGTCATCTGTTTGAACATGAACTATTTTAGATTGTCTCTTATTAGCAATGAGCTAATGTGAGAAACATAGCAGACAACTAATTGCAAGAGTCAATTATATTTTCAGAAATGTTGGGAAACACTGCTTTAAGGTGGAATATTTCCAATCAAGATAATGGCTACTGAATTTTACATACTGATTAGGTAGCATCTAGTAATACTACCTTAACTCACAACAGGATATGCAGATCATAAAAAAATATTTTCTGTCTTGCTATATAATTTTTTTTTTACTATTGTTACAAAAATTTTACATTAGTTGGAAAAACGTAATATTGGTTTGATCCCTATAAATTCTCAAAATACAGATGAGGGAATCACTGCTCAAATTTCATAATTTGTTAGGCTAGCCATATAAAAATTAGTTTTTATATTTAAATTTTTTAGTCAAAATTAAAATGCATGTTTTACATTGAAAAAATAGCAAGAAAAGTTTTATTAAGTCCTTGGAAACTCCACTAATCATTTGAATTCAAAAATAGTTTTATCTCAATAATTTTCTGCAGATTTAACTGTATTTTATGCAGAAAGCTCTACTGTACATTAGCAACACGAAATTAATTTTTTTCTGCTTTAACATTTAATTGTATAAGTCAACATTATACAATGCATTCAACATAATTGACAGCTTTCATTGTGAATGTTTATATTTGGCATTTTATAATTATATTTTTAATACATATATAAATCCAACACTGTCTACAATGGAATCTTGTTTTAATGACTGAACTAAGTTTCTTTTATATTTATATCTGTTTCACAACCTGTGTTTTGTGTAATCCCAGAGGCCCTGTGTGCGGGAGAGCCATACCCTGTGCACGTTAAAGAACATGATGGGAGGCTACCATCTGTCTCCCAACAGCTGTTCCAGTGGGTCCCCTCCCCCAATCTTCTCTGAGCCTTTGGGGTCCATGTGACCTGGCCATTTTAGCCCATGGTGTGCAAAAAAGTGCCTCTCAGAGGCACTTTTTTGCACACCATGGGTTAAAAACAACCCAACGTTAAAGAACACGCTGGATGGCCTTGACGGGAGGCTACCATCTGTCTCCCAACAGCATTCCAGTGGGTCCCCCCTCCCCCAACCTTCTCTGAGCCTTTGGGGTCCTTGTGACTTGGCCATTTAGCCCATACCAAAAAAGTGCCGCTCAGAGGTAAAACAACCCAACCCATGTAATCCCAGTTCTGTGAAGAAATATTAGCATGCACTGTTTTGATAATAGTTTCCTAAAACTAGCTAGTAAATTAAAGATAAGTAAAAACGTTTTAGTTCTTAGTAGTATTAGCAATATTTAATAAGTTTTGGACACAAAGTTTCATAGTGTAAAAATAATTAAGAGAGTGCTTCGAGGTTTGGAAATAGCAAACCACAATTTCAGAATTGATGCTGTGTAATTTTTGATTTGTAGTGTCTCGTATATATAATTATATGTAATTGATATGTTTTTGAGTTTGTATGTGTATATCTTGTCTGTTTGTGATAACTCTATATTTTTAAGATCTTAATCATTACAGCCCATGGAAGTTTATGTTGATGATGAAGCCAAATTAACTCTTCATGGACTTCAACAATATTATGTCAAGTTAAAAGACAATGAGAAAAATAGGAAACTCTTTGAACTTCTTGATGTTCTTGAGTTTAATCAGGTAAAGAGTATTGCCTTGTTATTAGTGGCGATTGGTCTAATTTGGAGCACAATTTTAACGAAATTAATTTTAAAGTATACTCAGAAAACTGTATATAGTTTTTGAGTATATGTAGTATACTCAAAAAAAGCCAGAAAGAATTTTTTGATCCAGTGTGAAATCCCATTTTGCAAAGTAAAAAAGTTTTTAAAATTCTGTAGTTAGTGCACTTGGCTACTGATCTAAAGGACCTGGGTTCGAGCCCCGGGTAAGGCATGGCTGTTTGTATCGTTTTTCTGCTGAGGGCCTGCCACCCTCACAGACCTCTGTGGCAAGCAGCTGCTTGAGGGGGTATTTATTTATTTAGTGCAACATATATTTATACTAACAAATTTCTTGTTGAAATTTAATGGGTTCCTGCCATCCTCACAGACCTTTTACTATGGCATGTAAACTGACAGGCTCTATGGGAAGCAGTTGCTTGAGGGGGTATTTATTTATATTATTTTTATTTTATTTAAGTGGAAACATTAAATTTGTTTTAAACTTTCAATTCTCTCATAGGTTTTAGCATATTTGAGTTTTTGATGCAACACAGCCTGAACAGAAGGAAACATGCAGTTGGAATTTGAGTCCTAATGGAGGTTGGAGTGTCAAAAATGTTTTTAGCTATTAAACTATAAAAAATGGGGTAGGGATGTAAGGTTTGAAATAAGATTGTCGTAGATAGGAATTCAATTTTTTAATGCAACCTGGTTTTAGAGGGGAGGGGGGAACCCATGTATGCAATATGGGCAATCTTCTCAGTAGTTAAATCAAGCAGCATGCTGGGCATGTCCCATAAAAAAATTATGAAGCATGATGTCAATATGCATAGTTGGAACTCCACCAATGTCCACTCACCCAGAACGAATTACTGTTATTATTTATATTAGATATTATATAAAAAATAATCTTTTGTTTTATATAATAATAGTATAAAATATTATTTAGCACTTGTTTTCAAAACTATTCATAAAAATTCCATAAAAAAAAAAAGCAATTTTAGTTCAGAAGCTGTCTTTTGGAAATCTTCATGTGCCAAATGAAATTCCTCCATGGGCCACTGTACTAAAATATAGCTGTTACAATACAGTCCCGTATAATGTCAAATTTCTCAGAAGATGCATATAAATATTTCTATTCACTGTTATACAATAGAATGAGATAAAAAAAAATGGATGCATAAACTGGTAGTCAAGATTGTAGAATGATTTCAGTAGATATGCTTCATGAATGCAAGCTTGCACTGCTTTACTGATAGTTATTAATGATTACAATAAATTAATTATTCCAAATTAATAAGTAACCTTTTTTTATCATTCATTACTTTTCCATTAATAGACATTTTTCATATTTAAAATTTGTTTTGACAAATGCATAACCTTGCCTTTTAGTATATCAGTGTCTTGTTCTCTAACTCTCCAGGTAAGGAGGCAGCTGCCTATTCAAAGCATTTTAACATTATAAATCAGGTTAAGTTGATGATATTGCTTTAAAATGCTAAATAAATGATAGCTGCATGCTTGTCCCACCCCCAATCATTTTCACATTCCAAATTTATAATGTTCAATTGTAATTTTTTTCAGTAGCAAAAAATCGTATATTTTATAGAAATGTGCAGCTTTCTGTTTGAAAGCACTGTGTATATTATCAATACTTTTTGCTGCTAATTCAAATTATTTAGTTTATCAATGATCTTTCAACTAATTAGTATGGGAGCAAAGTTTGCTGTCTTGCATAGATTGCTATTTAACTAGTTAAAAAAAACAGTGCTTGCAGTAAGGAGAGACATCTTTTTAACCGACAGAAATTTATTTTTATCATTAAATGTAAGTCCTTGCTGTAATTTTTTGGATTACGATAATTGAAGTTTGAAGGATTGCAAACCTTGTTAATTTCTGATACATCAAGTTGAGGAATAAATCAAAAATGTATTATTTACTAATAAAGCATTACACTTTGAAATGTCTACTTTTAGATATACAGGGTGAATCTGAAAAAGTGGGCAAAACTTTACGTGGTGGTAGAACGCAGCTATACGAGCAATATTCGTCATAGAATGTATGGTCGGAACGCAAACGGCGAGCCACTAGGTGGCATTGGAAATGGTATAAAAGGGTCGGTCCTCGCACCCAACGGCATAAAAATAACGTACACAAAGTGCATATCTGCCATTTCGTGGTTAGTATAACCAGCCATCCTCTCGGCAATCCACGGTAGAAATGCCATTGGGTGCGAGGACCGACCCTTTTATACCATTTCCAACGCCACCTAGCGGCTCGCCATTTGTGTTCCGACCATACATTCTATGACGAATATTGCTCGTATAGCTGCGTTCTACCACCCCGTAAAGTTTTGCCCACTTTTTCAGATTCACCCTGTATATAGGCTCAAACTTTTATATTTCTTAAAAATTTTAGTTTTTATGTTCCAATTGTTTAAGTGTTCTTGGCCACATTATATGCTATACTTCTTTCATGTACACTGGTTTCTATAAATTAAGGAAAACTGAGAAAAATTATGATAAACATAAAACTATATGAATAATTTTAATGAAATTTGATGGAAACATCAATTACAATGCTAGTTTCAGAATGGTATAAAATATTTTACACTAGAAACATTTTTCATCAAAAAATAACACAGTATCTTGTCCAAAAATGAGGTGTCAGAAGAATGCAATGGGCAAAGTTCTTTAATAAGGAGTGTGGTCACCCCTTACAGCAATGCGGGCACAACAGCAATGTTCTATGATGTTGTGAATCAGCTCAGTAGGGAGAAATGACCATTGTTCCTTTAAAGCAGTAATAAGCTCCCCTTTGTTTCAGGTGGCAGGTTTAGGGCAGCAACACATCTCCCTAGAGCATCCCACACATGCTCATTCGGATTTCGGTCAGGAGATCGAGCTGGCCACTCCATGTGCATATAATGGTCTCCTCTTGAAGGTATTGTTCCAATAGTCGAGCTCTGTGTGGATGAGCGTTATCATCTTGTAAGATGAACGTTTCACCTATTGCACCAGCGTAAGGATGTACATAAGGGTCCAGGATGTCATCTCTATACCTTTGAGCATTGAGGTTCCCACTCATCAACACATAGAGGTCTGTGCATCCACCTAAGGAAATGCTATCTCCACCGTAACTGTCTCTTTGACGGATGTTACTGGAATGATAGCGGGTACCTCATTCTCTCCATATCAAACAATGTCCGAAATTACTCTGCAAGCAATATCTGAACTCGTCTGTGAAGAATACAGACCTCCATTGCTCTTCTGTCGAGTTAATGTGTGCGTACCCAATTCAACTGCTCTCTCCAGCATACATACAGACCTCCCTCATGAAACCTACTATACACAGTAGAAACTGATACAACCCTCCCAGTGGCTGCTGCAAGAGAGGGAGTAGATGTCCTGCTCCTTCGTGCTGTTAATCGCAAATAGCCCTTCCTTGGCTAAAACGCTGAGATGTGGAATCCATGCTAATAAATTGTTTCCACAGTTTATGGACAACAGAATTACTCACATTCAGCCATTGTGCCACGTCTGACTTTGGCCTGCTTCGAGTCGACCAATAGCTCTCCACCACAGTTCATTTGCCAAATGTCTCAAGGTCATTCCTATAAAATGGTTATTTCGAATTTCTTTACTCACATTTGCAACAAAATAACGATCCACTAACACTGGTTTTTATGTTGCTATGTTATTACGCAAATTGACACAACCTAGACTTAATATGATATGCTCACTTGGCATTATTTTACTGGTTACATGAACAAGTTTGGTGAGGATCACAATTTTTTTGGCGAATTATTGCAATTTTTCTCATTTTTCCTTTATTGAAACTAGTGTAATATGATTGGTAGTGACATTTTGTTTTTGCTGAACAAGTAAAAAAAAATCTTTGGACATCCAGATTCACTCCAATTTTTCTCACTGAACCCTGGAAGGGTTAATACACTGCTCACAAAAATTAGGGGATATTTCAAAATGAATATGAAGCGATAAAAAAAAAGAAGCATTTGAATTGTTTTTATTAAACAAGAACATCAGAAAAGCAAACGACAAGTCAAAGAAAGTTGTTCGATTATGCCAACTCAATTGTCGTGATTGAGTAGCAAGTGACATATTGGTGGGGGTGAACAGAAGCATGTCAAACTGGATGAGAGTGGCACACATTGACTGTTCTTTAGTCACCCAAGACTGCCAAAACACACTGACAGCGATGGGGCATGGACAGGATCAGAATGTCCAGCAGTTCTTGTGGGATCCTCTGCCACTCTTGCTCCAGGGCAACTTCCAGCTCAAGAAGTGTTGTGGGAGGCATTGGACGGTTTGCCAGACGTCTTCCCAATGCATCCAAAACATGTTCAATGGGATTCAGGTCTGGAGAACACAAAGGCCAGTCCATGCGTTTGATTCCTGCCTCCTGAAGCATGTTGTTGACGAGATGCGCACGGTGGGGCCTTGCATTATCGTCCACGAAAAGAAAGTTGTTTCCAACTGCTCCAGCATAGGGTGCAGAACCTCATCTCGATATCTGACAGCAGTCAGTGATCTGTTTCTGATGACGTGGAGGTCGGTACGACCACCAATGCTGATGCCAGCCCACACCATGATTCCACCACCACCGAAGGAGTCCCTTTCTCGCATGAAATGTGGATTCCCCATGTTCTTCGTTCACGCCAGATCAGGACACGATGATTGTCAGGCTGCAGACTTAACTGTGACTCATCAGAGAAGAGGACAGTTGACCACTCATCATGGGTCCAATGACGATGCTCATCAGCCCACCTTCTACGGGTTCTATGATGTTCAACAGATAACGGAATGCATACCATTGGTCGCCGGGCATGCAGTCCAACACGATGGAGTCGATTTCGTATGATCTGGGTGCATATCCATCGTCTAGTGGCAGCAAGAAACTGTTCCTGCAGCTCTGTTGCATTGCTGTGCATGTATGCACAATTAATTTCCCTTTTGTTCATGACTCTCCAAGATTGAACGGGACCAAAGCTTGTCTAAACGGAAATAATTTGCATAGAAACGAAGCAGCAGGCAATGAGAGCACGCGCTGATGTCAACATCAACCTGAACAAGAATGCTCAATTCTTCCATTCGCTAATATACCAGAGTAAAATAAATCATGCTTCATTGTCTACTTTTGCTATATTCTGAAATTAAGAACAGTATTTTTAAACTCTTAATGCAATAAAGTATATATATTAATAATGTACGTATCAAAAAGAGGCTTATTTCTCTATCAACTGTGGAACTATTTGATGTGGCGGAGTATTACATCTGCGAGCCTAGAACTCACGTGGATGTGGCCTCTATTCATTGGTTGATTCTCTTCTCTGATCTTCAGATTTTGTCTCTCTATTCTTTATCTGAGACAGAGAACACTTGAATGATGATGCCCCCTGGTTTGTCACTAACAGACAACTCCATAAAGACCTGGGCATCATCACCAGACATCTCCATAAAGACCATAAAGATCTGGGCATATATGAGATTATTTCTTCTCTGATTCTTTAGGATCATACTGTTTTGAACAAGAGGCCTAAAACGGTAGTGTTCTCTGAGGAGACCTACCCGTTTTAGGTTTCTTATACAATTTCAGTGCTATTTTTAGCTTTTCTTAAGTTTGCCCTTAGGGGCCTACCTAAGGGTGGTTTACTTATATATTTTGTTCTTACTCATGCCAAATAGACATATCTTTATGATGGAGATGGTTAGGGGTAAAATTATTACCCGGTACATCAAAACTCAGACTTGCATGAAAGAACTTTCTGTGTACAAAACAGACTTTTTTACTTTTATTATAGAGTTCTCTGAAGAATTATCAGACGAAGTTCAGTCTGATCAACTCTGGTCCCACAATTCTTTGAATTAGATAACCAGATGCCCAATGTGAAGTGTACATAATGGACTTCAGGTCTACTATAGGCATCGATTACTTCTAAAGGTCAAGGTTGGGACCAGCATAATGAGTGGGCCTGCCTGTCTGGGGCAGTCAGGAAGGATTAAACTGCAGATTGATTCAAAGTGCTAGGCTAATATGTTGAGTCCAGGATGAGAAGGGATTGGAGACAGGAGAATGACTAGAGCTCTGAAGCAGTAAGGTTGTCTGTGAGTGAGTGCAGTGACGACGGCAGTTTGAGTCCAAATATTGTCAGAGACTCGCAATGAATTACTCCTTTGGAAACTGAAGGGGGAGATCCAAGCATATTCATATGGTTTATGCATCCTCTACAGCTAGTGGAGTAAAGAGTGATTAGTCGTTAATCTTTGCCTAGATTACCAGACAATCCGGTATTCTAATTGTATTGATATTCACAATAAATTGTTTTTCTCTGCTTTTGCTCGAGTGATTATAACCATAGACAAAAATCATGCAAGTCTATAAGACAGAATAAGAACCAATACGAACTTTACAACTCTAGCAAACAGTCAAGATTAGAACCAACCACTCAGCCATAAAACTGTAACAACGTATTTGGGGACATTTCCTATATATTTTCTTTGGTATTATTACCTGCCCTCTGCAGAAATTAAATAGGGAACCTTACTTTGACTTATCCTCATATCATGATGATGACTGGCCACAGATCTTCACATGACTGTTTAGTGATACAGAGATCAGATTCTTACCCCTATGTGAGGCTGTTTAGTGTGCTCTAAGAAAACTAATAGACAGAAATAATTATAATTCATATGAATATGTAATATGAAAGCAATATTTCATATGAATAATCATAGATAGGCTATTTTTTAATTAAAAAAAAGGAAAATTTACTTCGAACAAGAAAATTTTTTTCCCCATGCCCCATGCTGGCATGGGGGAAAAACAACTGGAAGGAGATCTATATTCCAATCTTCTGTGATGATGTGCAGAACCAGACAGGCCCAGCACCTAATGTCCGACTCGGCCTTCTCGTGGTGCAGACTGTTAGTACCTTTCAAAAGCAATCTCTTGTGGAAGGGGAGGGTTGCCAGATCAGTGTGGCCTACTGTTCTGGACTCTATGACTACTTTTCCTTTCTTTTTTCTACCCTGCTGAGGAGTGGTCAACCACACAGGGTCCTGGTGCTGATCATATAAACCCACTGGACTGGAATTAGGACTGAGCTTGATTATGGATCCTGGATTTGCTGCACTATTGAGGGAAAACCTGTCACTGTGTTTTCTGTTTGCTTTTGTGTTGACAACCCCAAGTGAATAGATGCACAGGATATGTTTTATCAGCTGGTGAATAATCTTGATCAGGGGTCATTGCACTCCTATCTGTAGACACAAGAGTACCTGAAATCTTACTTCTACAGGCATTGTGAAAGCTACATTGAAAGAAGTCTTCCAGTACAGATGTTTCAGCCTTTAGTAGTGTGGGAAGAGGTTTTTGCTCCTTGAATATCTTTTATAATAAAGGCATTGTTCCTATTTTTAAAATAAGGTTGTCGCAGTTCTTGTGATAACTATGGGGGTATTAGCCTACTCTCTGTTCCAGGTAAAGTTCTTTCCATGATTGTGCTTAATAGAATTAAGAATCTGGTTGACAGTCAATTGCGTGATGAGCAATGTGGATTCAGAAGTGGTAGGGGATGTGTGGATCAGATATTTTCACTTAGGCAGATTCTTGAGAAATGTTTAGAGTTTCAGAAACCTTTGGTTGCTAGCTTTGTTGATTTCAAAAAGGCTTTCGACTCTGTTGATCGACATAATTTGTGGTTGATTGTGAGATCATATGGTATACCAGACAAGTTAGTTAACATTATGAAAGCTCTCTGTAATAACACTGAGTCGTATGTGAGAGTTGGTAAGGCTTGTAGCAATTGGTTTAGCATTACTTCTGGTGTTCGACAAGTGTGCATTTTGTCTCCTTTTCTCTTTAGCTTGGTTATTGATTATGTTATGCAAAATTCACTGCAAGAGAAAGATTTTGGCCTTAAATGGTCTGGAGATACGAAAATTTCTGATTTAGATTATGCTGATGATTTAGCCCTTTTGGCCAAAGATGTTGATGAGATGAACTCTTTCATTCAACTATTCATGAGACTGTTAATGGAGTGGGTTTGAGCAGAGAGAAAACTAAAAGTGATGAAAATTTGTCAGGTGGTTCAGTTAATCTGAATAGTTCCACTCTTGAATAAGTGTCTCAGTTTAATTATCATGGTAGTTATGTAACAGATACTGGTGATGTGCAGCATGAGATAAACAGACGAATAAAGATTGCTGCCGGGACTTTTAAGAATCTTTGGAGAGTGTGGAGAAATAGGCGTATACACCTAAAGACTAAAATTAGACTGTATAATAGTTTGGTTCTCTCTAGGGTTAGTTATGGTAGTGAAACTTGGACACTTTGTAAACAAGATAACAGGAAACCAGATGCTTACACAGTATCATGGGCATTAGGTGGTTCAACTTTATAACTAATGATGAGGTTAGGCAAAGGAGTTGGCAACCTTCTTTTAGCAGCATAGTGCATAGAGAGACTCCATTGGTTTGGTCATGCATAATTATAGATTAGGAAGTAGGGTTAAGAACAATGTGCCTAAAAGCCTTAGAAAAAAGAAGATGTAGGATGCTGATGGGCATTTTTTGGTGAAAGCATAAAAATCAAAACAGTGCATTGATTATGTACTTGAAAATTTCATATTAAGTGTGCAGTGTAATGATGATGATTGTTTGAGAAATTTTTGTGACTAGATATCAGAGCCAGTAATGGTAGAACCCACTGATATGATCATAGAAATAAGACTAAAAATGCCATTTAAGGCTGTCTGAACACTGCATTTATTAAATAGTTTAAAGTGTTAAAAACTGGTGATAAAAATGTTGCCTATATTGCAATTTTATGCAAATGTTTTTTGCACTGTAATCTGGTTTTTCTGCAGTTTAGTGGCTTTGAACTCTCACCCCATCCTGGGTTTGCTGAACTTCATGCAAACTCATGAAGCAAAAGAAGCAGATTCTAAAATCTTAAGTTTCATGTTAATTACATAGCCCTAAGGTGGACTCATCTTCAGGTAATCATATGAAAAATGGGCGGGGGTGGCTCAGTCGGTAGCGCGCCAAGCTCGTAATCTGTAGTTCCCAGGTTCGAGTCCCAGCTGGGTCAGCATTGAGATTTATCTGCACAATTCCCCGCCCTGCCCACGGTCAGAGGTAAAACAACCCAACCCAAAAACTCGTGAGAAATGTATTGACAAGTAAAAATATTTTTACACAGAAAAATTGGAAAAATTGCATTAAAATGCCGATATCCAGTGACAGCTAATGGAAAGATATCTTTTGGTGGCATTATACTGAGTTGTCATTGACTTGACCATCCTATGTTAGGTCAGTGGGATGCTAACTCTGAAGCTCTATAACTTTTAAAAGAAGCATTTTATAGCAAATTTGTAAACATATTTATTTTAATAAGACAGTGTTATAGTAAAAAAAAATTAACTATGTAATTAAGGCTTAATTATGGCAAAACTTATGAATAAAAATATTTAAATTGTGTATTAATCGAAATGAAATTTCTTCCCAAATATTATAATATTTACCTGAAATATAGTTTTTTCTTTTTTAATAATTATTTTCAGTGTGGTATATTTTAAAACACAGGCCAGTGTTATACAAGGGGACTTGGATTGCTTACATTAATGGGATTTTCTATCCTTTTTATGGAATGGAGAAACACTTTTTTTGGCTTTTTTTTTATACTAATCATTGTTTTTTTTTTCTTTGGTGCTGAATTTTGGGGATCTTGGCTGAGTGCTGAAAAGTTAGTGCACCAAAGGCGAAAAGAAAATTCTATATCATCAGAGTGGCACAGCCAAGATACTGGGGAAGGGGAGTAAATGTTTTTAAAACCATTCAATATAAACTTAAAAACTTATAAACTTTCCAGGGGGGGGGGGTAGTTCTCAATGAGTGTAGTGGGAGTGGGTGAGGGGAGAACAAAAACCCTAGTGAGGACTTATTCCTTGCCAAGGAAGTCCTTTTTGCTTCCATATCCAAGATCATTTTCAGAAAACGATACCAGGTCAAAGTTGTTTTACTAGAAAACAAGGAAACAGTAAAAGAAAATATAACTTATTGCCTAATGCAATGTTAAATAAAATATCCGCAGCAACAAGTTGTAAGCTGGCCATCCAAAAATCAATAATTATCGTTTGACCAAAAGATTAATAACCTACAGAGATAAAGTAAATCTACAGAAATACTACTTCCTGTTCCGTGATGCCATGGGCTGTAGGCAGTCTTGAAGAAGCTCTGGTTTGTTTTTTTAGTTATAGTTTCAATTTGAAGAGTGGGAAAGATGCATAGAATGCTAGGATAAATGACAGAAATAATTCTAAGAATTCTAAAATAGGTTTAAAGAAGAAAAGAGTGTACATCTGGAGGGGGAGGGGAGATACTATACTTCACAATTACTTCCAAAATCTTCCATTTTTAAAAATAGTTTTTTTTTTGTTTTAATTTTCAGGATAATTTTGTAAAACTTTTATGAGAAAAAAAATTGTTAATAATAGTTAACATCAAACTTGTGAGCTTAAAAAACAGGGGATTGCTTCAGCAAAGAGTAACTTCAACAAACAAATCGGCAATACCATATTAGCTTTCTAAGAAATGGCAATCAGATGGCTTTAACAAATTATTTCTGTTGTTGCTGGCTTGGATCCTGAAATTTGTTTTTGAATGTAATAGTACCAAAATGAAATTGTTGCAAATTGAAATACATTTTAAATTTACAGTAATTACCTTTGGGTGTTGAAAAAATATATGTATTCCTGGTGATAATTCCATTGTTCAAGTTTTTTATAGCTTTCAACTATTATTGAATATTTTGTCTGTAAAATAGCAATATATGAAGCCAGTAGATCAGATTCATGCTGAAGTTATTGTTCTGCCATTTTGATTGCCTGTTTATGCATCGTTTATCTCTGAAAATTTAAACTGTCATTCAGTGACTAGAAGTATTTTATTAGCTAAATGTCTAAGAAATTTGGCCCCTTAACAAACTAATTACATTAATGTATGGATATGTTGTAATATGTTTTTATTATGTTTTACATATTGTAAGTCACAGTTTGCATCCATTAAGTGGGGTTGTAATTCTTTTTGCTTCATTAAAAAAAAAGGCCAATAAGTCATATTAAATGACTTTTTTGTAATCTGGTTGGTTTATATTGCTAATTTATCATGACAGATTTTAAATATTTAATCATTTTTTGTTTTTCTTAATACTTTGATATAGGTAGTAATATTTGTACGAACAGTACCACGTTGTATGGCTTTGGCTCAACTTCTTGTCGAACAGAACTTTCCAGCAATTGCTATTCATAGAGCAATGACTCAGGAAGACAGGTTTGTGGTTTCTTAATTTGCTTTGAGTAATCTTTACCTGCCAGTCCAAGAGAATTTAAAATATACCCAACACAATATTTCTTTAACTATTTGATGTCCATAACCTGCCCAAAATTGACAAAATTTAAGATGAACTAGTCCATATAAAGCTATTCCTTTATCATTACTAACTTGTACTTTCTTTTGGGCTATGTAGGGTGTTAAATTAAAAGATTAAAATTACAGATTGGAGTAAACTCGTACAACATCAAGAACCCTTTAGATGTGTTAAGAAACCCATCTTAGAAGCATGGAATATATGATAATCACCAAAGTGGCAATGTCTAATATAAGATTATACTAGCACAAGAAAGTTGTCCTCAGTACTTATGATCACAAGAAATTCATAAAAAGGAAGTGTGCAAACCATTGACCACCACTGTAACAGTACCAAAGTGCAATTGATACTAAAAAAATCATTTCATCAGTTGACACTAAAAAAATCAAAATCATTCTAATGGTCAGAAATATTCTGAAACCGAAAAGTGTGATTGGAGAAGTGATCATAAGACATTTAAATATCTTGGAATTTTTTTTCTCATATATGTTTTTTTTTTAAGTAATAGTCTCTGTAAAATCAGATATGTTAATTAACTAAATATTGCATAATTTCAGATTTTGGGTGGATGGTAACCTTTATATTATAGGCTCTGAAATGTATTATTTTGAGCTATTTATGTTCTGTGTGGTTAGCACGCTTGACTACTGATCTAAGGGACCTGGGTTCAAGTCCCGGGTAAGGCATGGATGTGTGTGTCGTTTTTCTGCTGAGGTTCTGCCATCCTCACAGACCTTTTACTATGGCATATAAACTGACAGATTATTTAGAAATGCATTTTTATCTCTAAGGCTCCTGTCAGACCTCTGTGGCAAGCAGCTGCTTGAGGGAGTATTTATTTTTTTATTTATTAAATTCCATGTTAGTTCTATACTTGAAACTTGGCTGAAAATTTAAATCTTTACTAGCATTATTAGTCCATTACAGTAATACCCTATTGAATACTAAGGGGCATTCCTGGAGAAAAGATATTTCTGTGAATCAGCTTTCAACACGCCATTATAACATACATGATATGGGGATAAGTCAAAGACTAAGTTGCAGCAGGAGAAGTTACCATACTACAGAGACTGTATGATGCAGTTTCTACTGAGTAAATAAACTAATGATGTTCAAAGTTGCAGAAAGAACATTAAGCAGAGACATTTCTTTCAAAAGGCCAGGTATTGTGATACTGTAGTTATGCGGTATTGATACCAGAAAAAAAAATATCATAGCTGATAATATGCTGTTAATAGAAATCCGATGTTATGGAGTGACAAATGTTGAGTGATCAGAACACCAGTGACAATAGTTGAGATAAAATTAGCTAGCTTAACCCTTTTGGCCCTGCCGGTGGCATTTACCACCTTAATACATAAAGAGTTCTGGCTGAGTATCTAGTTTCACCATAAAGCACTAGATGTCACCTCTACAAAGTATGTGAATCACATTTCATGACATAGTTCAACAAGAAGTGAGTGTTTACATATCTGAGTGGCCCGTATTGTTCCGCTATTCAAGATGAATGCTAATAACCTGAACACCATGTTTGGTAAGTACCGATCTAAAATCGAAATCAAATTGTTTTAAAATTTTTCACACGAAATAATTTGATAAGATCTTTGTATAAAAACATTATTTAAAATGAATAAAAAATATGCTTCCATTTTTATCTCTAAGACCTGATGGTGGCATTTGCCACGATTTCCTAGTTTCTAAACCTATGGCGGAAACCCGCTCAAACTTAGTAGGGGAGTCCTTGTATGTCTTACATTCAATTATTGATGATACAAAAAATTTATTTTTCACATTAAAAATTCAGGGCTGAAAGGGTTAACCAATGCATAGCTGTTAACAGCAGAAGTCACTGAAAACAACAGCAAAGAGAAAATATGTGCCGTATCATTCAGAAACTTATGTGTGTGGTTAACATTTCATACGAAACTTAATATTTGCATTTTATGTTCTTACAAAATACAATACTTGGCAAGAACCTATAGAAGCTAAATAATGGATCAACTCTCAGTGGGGAGTTTTTAAAGGGATATTGTTATATATAACTTATTGAATAATACCATGTGAAACATATTTGCCATCATATTTCATTTTGTACAAGAACTATAATTTTATTTCACAATTTAAAATTGGCTAATTTCAGTTTAAGAATAATATTCAAGTATGGAGGAATAGGGATTGATGGAAACTAATTAGAGATATAGTAACCTTTTTTAAGAAAAGTAGCATTTCTCACAATGGAAATTATATTTAATGAATATTGAAATTTTTTTATGGGCTACTTTAATTGGTGTTTTTCCTCTTTTGACTGTGACCCACAATGTGAAATGCATTTTACATCGTGAACCCAGTACACAAATACACATTCTATTTTATTTAAAAAAATGCTGGTCTTGACTGAATTGATTTCAGTAATGGTTCGTGAACCACAGTTTGAAAAATGCTATTCCAAATTACACAGTGATCTTTCATGTATCAGTAACCCATGTTTTTGAACTTCTGCATGAAATTAGTCTACTTTCACAATTAAATTTAACTAGCTTCAGATGGATAGAAAATATTATATGGTCATGAATTATTTAAAGGTTTGAAATACAAATATATAAACTTCCTCATCTTTGAGAGTCTGGTTTTCAAATAATCAGTCTCTTGACAAAGAGAAAGGAAATCAAGATAGCTATCCAAGACAAGGTTATATATATTATACCTTGAGTAAAATGCTATGATAAAAATGATATTGGTTACCATTGTTAGTTGTTTCAAGTAAACTGAAAAGCTTTGTGGGTTTTTTTTTTTTTTTTCATATTAATCATGCAGGGGCAATAATGATAAATCCCATATCTCTTGAATCTAAGGATCTAATGTGATATGATGATGTAAATCATATGAAAAATATCCTGAATTATTAAACTAATTTTTAAAGTAGATTGGATCTGGAAAATCATTATGCAAATCAAAATCAACAACTTATGGAAAAGGGGAGGCGGTAGGTACTGGAAAAACCCATGTTGTGAATAAAACACAGTGAAAGTTTTATTTATACATATTTATCTCAAATTTCAGTTCAGCAATAAAATTCAGATGTTGGAAGACAGAATGCGTTACGATGGTAAGAATATAAATATAATTTGTTACAGGTGACCATTTTATTAATATAGGAATTTACTGTTCTTAAAAATGCTCATAAATTATATCACTTAAAACTTTAGTTGATGTGTACTTTAGGATAATAGTCTAATAATCCACTATATATTATTATAGTCTACCACTGCTACTTCTTAATTTGTATTATATCTACATACATTTAAAAATCTAAATCTGTCCCATGTAAGTTGAGGGTTTGGTATATAAACCTTTCTCATCTTTGAGAGACTGATTTTTAAATAATCAGTCTCTTGACAAAGAGAAAGAAAAGCAAGATAGCTATCCAAGTCAAGGATATATATTTTATACCTTGAGTAAAATGCTATGATAAAAATGATATCAAACACTATTTTTAGATAACTGAAAAGTTTTTTTTTTTCTTTCATATTAGTCATGCAGGTGCAATAAGAACAAATCCCGTATCTCTTGAACCTTAGGTCAAATGTGATGTGATTTGATAAATCATATCACCATGATATGGGAAGGGATTTATATAAATATATGTTACCGCTAAAGCTCAAAAGCCGTTAATGTGCACATTACCTTGCTAATCTGCAGATTAACTGATATGCTCCGTTAACGTGCGGAATCAAGAGTTTTCCGCATTTTACCTAGGTATTGTGCACATTAAGGCTTCCGTATCGTTGAAGTTCAAAAGTTTGTTTCTCTCATAGTGGTGAATCTCTTGAATATGAATCTTCGTGTCACGTGATTCACTCGTCCGCATTATAAAAAACGCCCCGGATGAGCGGAGGCCAAGTGAGAACGAATCTGTAAAGTGATTCATTCTTGATAATGAATCACTAAAATGATTCGTTCTCACTTGGCCTGCTCATTTTGAGGGCTTTTTTTTTTTATAATTCGGACGACTGATTCATGTTGACAGAGGGATGACCCTGGTTTCAACTCTACTCTCAGACACTAGATAAATAACATTATGTTAATTTAAGTGTACAGAAACATTCCTGTTGTTCCAGCAAAGATCTTATTTTCACTTTAACGATTGCCTAGTAGGTAATGTGCAGATTATCCAGGTAATTTGCAGATTACCTAGGTAATTTGAGAAATGAAACAATTTTCTGCACGTTAACGGATCACCCTAGTTAATCTGCACAATACCTAGATAATCTGTAGAATAACTGATTTCTGCACTTTAGCTGTAACATATACACTAACAGGAAAATACTGTGGTGGCAGTTAAGGATAATCAGATTTTATTGATTAGGTAATAATTGTGGGTTTGGAGTATTACAAGCAACTGAATCTATTTTTTGAAAAAGAGAAATCAATTTCAACTGTTTGTGTAATAATTGAGCTTTCACCACCAATGAGTCACTGGCAGAGGTGGGTGAGAAGTTGTTCTGTCCACATAATGCGGCCTTGGACTCTGAAAAGCAAGGTTGTATGTGCAGCTTGTGTCTTAATGCCCTGAACAACAAATCGTCTGGGTCAGCTGCTCATTATTTGAGAAAAGCCTTTGTTGTGAGGCATTGGTTTTGTACATACAGGCAAGGGCACATAATGAG
The DNA here is from genome assembly GCA_038380435.1 of Ryuthela nishihirai. Lineage (NCBI taxonomy): Eukaryota > Metazoa > Arthropoda > Arachnida > Araneae > Heptathelidae > Ryuthela > Ryuthela nishihirai. The sequence continues at coordinate 105,122,458 of JAWZYU010000002.1, read as the reverse complement.
ACCATGTGTGAAAATGGCATGTGAGCATTTTGAAGAAATATTTAACAACCACCTCCCACTTAATGGGGTTTCTGGTGAAGACATTCTGAGAGACTGGAACGGTGTTATTTCAGCAGAATCAGCATTCAAGAAGGAATATTCCATAGCTAATGAGCATATGGGAGAGACTCTTGACATTTCACAGGTCACTGGGGAAAAGTCAATGCTGAATAGAAAATCTGGATAAATGTATCATGGTCAATAAGACACTTTACAGCAAATTATCAAGCCCTTTCAGCATAATCTGAAATGCTTTTGCTGAGCAAGATAATTTACATTTAGGATACCCATTGGTTCCAACAGGATAGAGCTGCAGTGCACAAGGTTAGGAATACTGTGCAGATCTACCAGCAGGCACTTTACAAATCTCACTTCTAGGGGGACATATATATTGTCTTCGACTTCACCAGCCCTTTCCCCCGTCTGATGCTTATCTGTGGGAGAATGCTTAATCCTTCCAGCGTCCACATCGTCTGTATATGTTCACAGAATCTGAAATGAGGGACCAAGGACGTTGTATCTGTTTTTAGCACAACAAAAAAAAAATCGGTTTTTTTTTTTCAAAAATAAAAATTGCTTTGTAACTTTTTTTTTTTAATATATATTTTAAAAATATATAATTCGGGCTTGAAAAATAATTTATAAAGCCATCTGATTGTTATTTCTTAGAAGCACTTAACGGTATTGCCAATTTGCTTGTTTATGTACCTAGTTGCTGAAACAACCTTCTGATTTAAGCTAAACACACCTAAAGACTAAAATTAGACTGTATAATAGTTTGGTTCTCTCTAGGGTTAGTTATGGTAGTGAAACTTGGACACTTTGTAAACGAGATAACGGGAAACTTGATGCTTTTGATTCCAGATGCTTACGCAGTATCTTGGGCATTAGGTGGTTCAACTTTGTAACTAATGATGAGGTTAGGCAAAGGAGTTTGCAACCTCCTTTAAGCAGCATATTGTGCAGAGAGAGACTCCGTTGGTTTGGCCATGTTGCCCGTATGGATAATTATAGATTGGTGAATAGGATTATGAACAGTGTGACTAGAGGCCTCAGAAGGAAGGGGAGATCTAGGATGCGGTGGGCAGACAATGTCAAACAGGACCTTGTTAGAATTGGTGTGCACTGGCTGGATGCAGCAGATGTAGCTCAGGACAGATATGTTTGGAGAATTAAACTGCACGGTCTGGTTGGACCTCCATAGCCCATGGCTGCTTGAGGAGGATGATGATGAAGATGTATGGAAGTAAATTCATTTCTGTAGATTAATTTCCTTTAGCGATCTTTCGATCGGTTAATTTATCGATCTTTCCGAGTTCTGCTAGATCGGAGGCCAACTTAAAGGTTGTTGCAGATATTTTATTTAACATCCCATTAGGTTATATGTAATTTTTCTTTTATTATTTCTTGTTTTCTTAATAAAAATACTTTGAGCTTGTACCGTTTTCTGAAAATGAATATGTTGAATACTGAAGCAAAACAGACTTCCTTGCTACAGAAATGAGCCATCATGTGGGAGAGCAATTTCTGGAAGGTGTCCCCTCCGCTAAACTCACAGTGAAAGTTTCACCCCCCCCCCCCCCTCTAGAAAAGTATAATTTTTTTAAATTTTATGGAGTGGTTAGCACACTTGGCTACTGATCTAAGGGACCTGGGTTCGAGCCCCGGAATTAGGCATGGATGTGTGTGTCGTTTTTCTGCTGAGGTCCTGCCATCCTCTCAGATCTCCTACTGTGGCATATAAACTGACAGGCTCCTGTCAGACCTCTGTGGCAAGCAGCTGCTTGAGGGGGTATTTATTTATTTTTTATGTATGTATTGAATGATTTTAAAGCCCCCCCCCCCCCCCCCCCCCCCCCCCCCCCAATACCTTGTCTGTACCATACAGGTGATATAATGCTTTTTTTTTGTGTGTGTGTGTGCACAAACCTTTCTGCACTTAGCCAAGATTGCCAAACTTCAACACCCAAAGAAAAAATTTATAATGTTTAGCAAAGGAAAAGAAGCCAAGAAAGTTTTAATTTTTTTTCTATTTAATAACCAGTTCAGAAAATCCTGTGAATGTGAGAAGTCCAAGTCACTTTTTATAATGCTGGTCATATTTAAAATATATACAATACTGAAAAGAATCATTAAAAGAAATAAAAATTATATTTCAGGTTGATTATTATATTATTTGGGAGGAAATTTCCTTTCGATAAATATATAATTTAACTATTTTTATTCATCAGGTTTTCCAAAATGAAACCTTAATTGTATAGTGCAATCTGTTTTTCACCTTATCACATTGAAAAGGCTTATTAAAATCAATATGCTTGTTAATTTGTTTATATTATTTAATTTCATAAATTTCGTAATTATATTCTGTTTAATTTGGTATGTAACATGACCTATTTCCATTGATTAGTTATTTTGAAAAAAAATTCTAAATTTGACTTGTTTATCTGACTTGGCACAATTGGCTAAAAGCCTGGAATTTTCCTTATAGTATGGGACCAAGATAAAAATTGCAAAACAAGAAATATTTGCTTGAAACCAAAAAAAAAAAATTTCCGTTATTCAAAAATAGCCTTCCTATTCATATGCATTATAATCATTATTGCCTATTTGTTTTTTTTTGTGTGTGTGTGTGTATCTTTTGCCAGATGCATTTTTTTTTTTACTATATGGCTCTAAAAAAAAGTCCTATTAAAATAAAACATCATCTTTTTTGTTAAATACTTTTTGGCATGTAACATGCCATAATTCCTTATGTTAGTTATTTGGCAAAAGAGTCTTAAATTTAATTTTTTTTGCTGAGCATAGGGAGAAAATAGCTTTGCCTGTGGGTGGAAACCAGTTTTTCAGGCTGGACACTTGAAAGGTTAAAGAAAAGGCGTCTCAATCCAGTACCATTTGACAATGAGCAATTGAAGCCCAACAACTGACTGACGTCCGCCACGATCTATAACACTTTGGTACATGCAGAAATGTTTAGGAATTTCAGTCTTGTATATGAAAACTCTTTGGAATATCTTGGTTTAAAGCAAAAATATATTTCTAATTGCATTTGTCTACATTGCTCTTAAACTGTAGTGGAATGCCAGTTACGTGGAATAGGTTTTACATTTGCACTATTAAGTTTATTTCACCGTAATGTTTTACAAGCACCATGATAAGATGATGAATTAATGTTTATTCTTTGCTTTTTCCTTATTAGATTAGCAAGATATCAGCAATTTAAAGATTTCCAGAAACGAATCTTAGTGGCCACCAATTTGTTTGGCCGAGGTATGGATATTGAAAGAGTAAATATTGTATTTAATTATGATATGCCTGAAGATTCAGATACATATCTGCACAGGGTAAGTAAATTCATTTTTTAATTTTATTTAAATTTGTTTGTATATACACATTAAAAATATTTGTTTTCATATTGTTTAATAAAAGGAAATATGGTAAATTGATTTGATCACCGTGCCAAAGAACGTATAAGGAAAAGAAGTTCAGCTTTGACAAAGCGTAAGTGGCGACCTCAAGTGGTGTTTTGATTCGTATCGTGCATTTGTTTAAACTGGGAAGCAAACAATAAGGGGCAAAGGAATTATGCATCAAAAAATTTATATTTTAGAAAAGGAAAAAAAGTAACTGCACTTTGTATTTGAAAAAAATAATATCATGATTTTAATAAAGGTTTATTTTCTCCATTGGAATTATTTTTCGTTGAACCAACAATTATAAATTGAAAGGATAGAGAAGATTTGAAATTAGCCTGAAGTTAATTTATAGAATAAATTATTACAATTAGAAGCTTCCTTGGTTGCATAGAAACAGGGAACAGAATTGATATTAATATACTCTGCAAGGATATCAATGGGAAATTAATACATAGGAAAAGCGAAGAGAATGGAAGTTGACAGTAACATGTAATTACAAAAGCGTTCGTCCCTTGTAATGTTCGTTTCACCTCTACGCCAAATGCACGATACTCGATTTTACATTAATCTCTTTGGAAGCTTAACTTCTTCTACCTCTACATTCTTTGATAGATTGCTAGATTGTTGGTAAATGTATGTTTATAAGCTCTGTAAGGGGTAGAGTGAGAGTTTCAAATGAAACAGAAATTAAATAATGTTAAATTTTTTATGAGAATGAAAACGCAATGATTTGTTTTGTTGTTTATTTGTTCAAGAAAATTGATTTCGCTTACTAATTTAATTACAGTAACTTTTACCTAGTTATACACTATAAAAAGGAAGAAGAGACAAAGATAGAAGTTTTTCTGATAATTTAAAAGAATCAAATAAAACATTCTCTTATTATTGGATCCTTATTACGAAAATCGCCATTAAAACTGAATCTTGCTTTTTAAAATACTGTGTGACAAAAAAAAATTAGTATGAAGGAGTTTTGCAACATTGCAAGAGATTGTTTCATTTCCATATATGCATCAGTGCAGGATTTCCTGCACTGATGCATATATCTGTGTATGTCAATGTTTAAAAGTGCTCCATGGATAAAAAATTTAATATTAATGTAGGTAAAAAGAAAAATTGGTAATGCAGACCAGGACTGTGGAGTTGGCAAACAAAAACATTTTATTAAAATTTATATTGAGGTCGGAGTCTGTAAAAATGTACTGACTCCGAGTCACTTATGCAGTAAGTATTCCGTGAATATAATTGCTACCAACTGAGCATAGGTAAACTGAAATATAAAAGCTTGAAACAAGTATATATAATTATTTTGGAATCAAATTAATTTTTTTTATCCTCAGATCTATTGTTATATGTAACACTCGGAGCAAAAAAAAGAAACCAAATGAAATATTCTATTATGTTTGAAAATGCAATTTATGCAACATTTTTTCTTTCTTACAGTGATATTTGAAAAAAAAACAAGGTTGTGAGTCAAAAATATCCTTCTACTTATCCGTGATCCCCTCCCCCCCCCCCTTCTCTCTATTTGTTATAATGTTTGGTCATGTGTATTTTTCCTGTTACTAAATTTAAACTTGTTTCTAACCCTTAATCACAGGTTGCTCGTGCAGGACGTTTTGGAACTAAAGGTCTTGCTGTAACATTTGTATCTGACGAAACAGATGCCAAGATTTTAAATGAGGTTCAGGAGCGATTTGATGTCAATATCTCTGAACTTCCTGATGAAATAGACATTTCCTCATATAGTAAGTTTCACATTTTCAGTTTCTTGTTTTGTGTTTGCTCTCATTATGAGTAGTTTTTAAATGACCATTCTTTGTGTAAAAAGTAGAAAAGTTATTTAAAATTTATGTTTTTGTAACCTGACTAATATTTTTAAAAGAAAGAAATGCCAAGGTTAGAGTAGTCAATTTGAATATCAGTTTCGTTAAAGCTCAAAACTTCCCACTTTGATTATTTTTACTTCACTAGCAGTTAACTAAGATATTCTTTATACCAATTTTATGCTATTATTATTTAAAAGCCTGATGTAATTTTTGCTATCACACATAAACACCTGTAATATAGAACAGTGGTTCTCAACCTTTTATGCTTCACGTACCCCCTGGAAATGTGTATGTAACTAGCATACCCCTTGTATAGGTAGATAAAACTATAGTTATAGTATAACAATGGTTATTTTTACTTTGTTACTAGATCTAGCGACTTTCGAGCTCTCACGGTGTACCCCCAAAAAATTTTAGCATGTACCCCACATTGAGAATCTTAGAAGGAATCTTAACCAATTTGGGGCGTTCGAATATCTTTCCCTGAAGAAGTTTTACATTACAGGGATATGATAGGGTACCACTGAGCTAGATTTTTAGAAAATTTATTAGGTTAAAATGGAATCTTTAAAAACATTTCAGTTCTTTGGAATTTTTATAATAACTTGATGCAGTTTGTTTAATCCTTAAAAAACCTACTGAAAAATGGTCTTTAGACATTCAAAGCACAATGGTTTTTGTATATCTTGTGGTATCAAAACAGTTAAATGTTTATCAGACTTTGAAAAAAAAAATGTATTATGATGATAATTTGTGAAAGAGTGAAATGTATTCTAATAATGCTTTCGTCTAAGGCAGGCAAGCATTTGTATCCAAGTCAGGTGTTCTCAAAATATTTTTATATTGCTACCCCCTAGAACCATCCTGTGTGCGGGAGAGCCATACCCTGTGCATGTTACAGAACACACTGGATGGCCTTGACGGGGGGTGGGGCACTACCATCTGTCTCCTAACAGCTGTTTCAGTGGGTCCCCTCCCCCAACCTCTGAGCCTTCAGGGTTCTTGTGACCTAGCCATTTAGCCCATTGTCTGCAAAAAAGTGCCACTCAGAGGTAAAGCAACCCAACCCTAGAATCATAAAACTATCATTGTTTGCTTTTCCCTACAATGTAGACCTCCATAATTAAAACTGATATGAGATTTCATTATGTTCTTCACAGCTTTGCAATCCCCTTTCAAACTGCTTGCGACTCTTAGGGGTCATGACCCACACTTTGAGAACCCTGCTCGAAGTACATATTCTTTCTGTTATCCTGATGTGAAAGTAACTTTGGTTGGCTAACAGAGTGTGCATTTCATTTATTTTTATTTAAGCCAAAAAAAAATGCAGAAATTTTGTTTAAAGAGCAGAGGAGGTGGGGTGTTAATCAACTGTAGGCAAATTTTTTTAGTTTCAATTACTGGTAATTATTATAGCCAGCTGTCTCATCCATAACAGTGTATTCTGCCAATTACTTGTACCTTAACCAAATGGCAGAATGTATCAGTTAAAACATTTTTGCCATGACCATTCTCAGCCACTTTCTCTCTCCTGAGTCATGGCAAATGCCCCTTGTTCTTGGTTCATTTCTGCCAGATGTTCAGGGGCAGGGTTGGCTCAGTCGGTAGTGCGCCAGGCTCGTAATCTGTAGTTCCCAGGTTCGAGTCCCAGCTGGGTCAGCGTTGAGATTTATCTCCGCAAAATTTCCCGCCCTGCCCACGGTCAGTAGGGGACACCGATGGGCTTGGAAAGGCCGCCGTCCGTCGTATGGGACGTTAAGCCGTGGCCCCGTGTGCGGAAGAGCCATACCCTGTGCACGTTAAAGAACACGCTGGATGCCCTTGACGGGAGGCTACCATCTGTCTCCCAACAACTGTTCCAGTGGGTCCCCTCCCCCAACCTTCTCTGAGCCTTCGGGGTCCATGTGACCTGGCCATTTAGCCAATTGTGTGCGAAAAAAGTTCCGCCCAGAGGTAAAACAACCGAACGTTAAAGAACACGCTGGATGGCCTTGACGGGAGGCTGCCATCTGTCTCCCAACAGCTTTTCCAGTGGGTCCCCTCCCCCAACCTTCTCTGAGCCTTCGGGGTCCATGTGACCTGGCCATTTAGCCCATGGTGTGCAAAAAGTGCCGCTCAGAGGTAAAACAACCCAAGCCAGATGTTCAGATCTGCAACCTGTCTTTTGGGAATGTCACTTGACAAAGCAGAAGTCCAATAGTTGAGCTAAGGTATCAAAGTGATATTCTGTGCTGTGACAATTTAGGCATTGTAAATACTAGGTAAGAGTTTTTAAGGGTTTTTTTTCAGTTTTTGAAAGTCATTATTTGTTTTAATTTGTGCTAACTGGGAGTCATACATTGCTTAAGAAAACTTGTCTACTACTATTGCAAATTGTGTCTTCTACTAATGTTAATATTCCATCTACAGGGTGGCCACTGAAAGACTGAAGATTGAAGGGTTTGCTATCAATGTGGCATTATAGTTAACAGCTGAGTTTTAAGACAGCTGGCTCACTTAAATGGGCTTCTGGGCTGTTCCAGTTAATAACAGGACAGCAGTAGACACTCTTACGAGAGTTTGTAGCTTAGTCCTGAAATAGAGACAATGTTAATATAAAATGTGATTAGCAGTTCTTAAACTGAATGTCAAATACATGGTGGCCACTGGAAGATTGAAGGGTTTGAAAAAGTCATAACTTGTACATTTTCAATCTTTTTTTTTCTTTTTTTACAGGTTATAGAGCATCCCTTGGAGATTAAAATGGCTACGTATGATGTCCAGCAATGAGTAAAACTCTTTGTAATTCTCTGGGATTCTCAGTACCCCAAAATCTGCAGTTTGTTGATGTACCCGTTTAAATGAAAATAAGCCTCATCACTCATTATCAAGTTCAAAAAGTTGTTATCTCTGGCTAGGTGTTGAAATCGAATGGCGTACTGCAGGTGCTGCTGAGTATCTTGGGGTAGTAAAGCTTGGACCATTTGGATCTTGTATGGAAACATTTTTAAATCCAGTTTCAGAATGTTCTGACGATGCCTACAGTTTTACTCGTTGCTGGACATCATACCTAACCATTTCCAAGGGATGCTCTATAACCTGTAAAAAAAGAAAATAAAAAAGATTGAAAATGTACAAGTTATGACTTTTTCAAACCCTTCATCTTCCAGTGGCCACCATGTATTTGACATTCAGTTTAAGAACTGCTAATCACATTTTATATTAACATTGTCTCTATTTCAGGACTAAGCTACAAACTCTCGTAAGAGTGTCTACTGCTGTCTGTTATTAACTGGAACAGCCCAGAAGCCCATTTAAGTGAGCCAGCTGTCTTAAAACTCAGCTGTTAACTATAATGCCACAAATGATTTTTTTAGCTGCTGATGTAACTGAATCAATCACCAAATTTTACCACTTCACCTCAGCATTAACCTACAACACTGTTAGTCACTATTGGAAGCGGCCATCGACTAAAGCAGGGATTCTCAGTGTGGGGTACGCGATAAAATTTTTTGGGGTATGCTGTGAGATCTCAAAAGTCACCAAGTTGGGATTATTATACTATAAAAGGTTGAGAACCACTGGGAGACTAAACCAATGGCTGCTGCTATTCTGCAAGTCAAAATGGTGTATGTCTCTCCTTTAATGGCAAGCAATATGACCGAGAAGTGCAATTTCCGATATACTTTTTGAATGGTCAGGTTTATATTTCTCTAATGATTATTGTGTTGAACTTAACTTTTCTTAATACAAGATTTAAATTTGAGTGGTTACTCTGTCTCAATGATTATTAATTTTTATTTCAGTTGAAGGAAGATGAACTGATATTCAGCCTCATCATATTTCTGTGTCATCATATTCTTTTGGCGTCTGTCATGCCATGCACATCTTAATTTTCCTTCATTGTAAATTTTTATTTGACAAACCATTCTGTTAAAATGATCGTAGCATACTGTTGATACAAAATTCTATAACTATCAGCAATTCGTGTGATGTATTTTGTTGTATGTTGAAATTTGTTTTAAGATGGAAACAAATAGAAAAGTTGATTAATCTTTTTTCTTTGTGTGATGTATTCTTTTTTTTTTGAGATGTGAATCGTTATTTTTGAACTTGTGTAGGAAGGTCGACCTAAGGTGGTGCTAGAACTAAGCACAGAAAATGTGGGTGATTGCAGTGACTACAGCAGCCAATGTGGCATGTCTCAGCATGTGCATTCAGGCATTCCTGAATTTTTTTAACCTTTTCTTAAATGTAACAGCTAAGTTATTTGTGTTAATTAAATCGTATAAATCGGAAAGGCAAATGGGGGGAATACTTTGAAAAACAAAGTACATGGAGTGCCCGTGTATCCACAAGCTTTTTACATACCTTGTTTATGAGTGACCTCATTTGGTTAGTTCTAGAACAGTGTCTCGCAAACGTTTTTACTCTACAGCACACTGAATCTAATTTTTTTTCCCTCGGCACACCTAAAAAGAATAAAAGCAAACTCTATATAATCGTCATTATATTTGCGCTTTGTTGAAGTCATCAGCCTGGTTTTACTTGAAGATTTGCTCTCGTTCTTTAATTCATAACTCGGTGTTTGTTTCAAATATTTGTCCATTCTACGGCTTGAAATAATCAAAAATTAATACCAAAATTTGGAAAAAGCTTGATAATACTTACAAGATCCCAGTTGATAAAATCTGAAAGATTTTTATTAAAGCACGTCGATAACACAAGTCAAGTCAAAATGAAATCTTTGGAATATCTAGTGTCAATTCGAAAATCTCTCGCGGCACACAGTTTGCGAGACACTGTTCTAGAATATTCCCAATTTTGTTTTAATTATAGGAGGAGTCTACCTTGAAGCTGTGAAATCAGTATTAACAGCTTCAAGTATATGGTAGCATGTTTGGCTTCAGATCAAAGAGACCTGTGTAGAAACAGTAGATAAGGAACGAGTGCTTCATCTGATGGATGACAGTTTTTCTGAGCCTATCCGTGACCCCTTTCTCACCGGTAGCTAGGTGTGGGTTAATGAAATTAAATAACATTTGGATCCTGAGCCTGGGAATGTCAGAAAACTAGTCTGGCATGCTACAAATTAAACTATCCCCAAACCATTGCCAAAACACAAAGCTATTCTAATTGGGAAGTCAGAGAAGTATGCGAGCCTCTCAGAAACCAAAACTGATCAACTCCATAAAATAAAAAGTAAAAAATTCAGAAAAACTGATGATTCTCTAAGGTTTTATTATATACTGCTTTAAATATACGAACAAGGAAATATGTAGTGATATTATAGATGTAGGTTCTATGTTAAAATAAAAAAATAAATACCCCCTCAAGCAGCTGCTTCCCACAGAGGTCTGACAGGAGCCTGTCAGTTTATATGCCACAGTAGAAGATCTGAGAGGATGGCAGGACCTCAGCAGAAAAACGACACAAACAGCCATGCCTTACCCGGGGCTCGAACCCAGGTCCCTTAGATCAGTAGCCAAGCGCGCTAACCACTCGGCCACGGGACGGCTTACAAGATGTAAAATACATAAAAAATAACGTGCTTGGGTACTAAAATTGCAAAATTTACAAAAAGAGATCCGTTTGGCTTCTGAGAGGTTCATATTCAAAACATAGGTGAGAAGTTGACATGGAAAAAGATCAAAGAATTCAAGTTTGGCCTAGGTTCTATTATAGGTAACGAATTGAACTTTTAAGACGTTTTAAGCAAACATTGTTCAAATCGGAAAAGGGTACTTTTAATCCCCAGATTATACCTGTATGTTGGGGGTGGGGGAAATTGCTAATTAAATCACTGTGGATTACAGTATGTTTGCTCAATAGTTAATTCGTGAATGCTGCAAGAAAGTGAAACGATGCAAAATTCTGTTATAAATTTGTTGCTTTAGGAGCAAATCGTTTGTGCACAAATTTAATATCTCGCGATCACTCCCTGCTGGAGTTGAAAACTGATGGAGGCGGGGGTGGCCCAGTCGGTAGCGCGCCAGGCTCGTAATCTGTAGTTCCCAGGTTCGAGTTCCAGCTGGGTCAGCGTTGAGATTTATCTCCGCAAAATTCCCCGCCCTGCCCACGGTCAGGGGACACCGATGGGCTTGCTAAATGCCGCCTTCCGTCGGATGGGACGTTAAGCCGTGGCTCCGTGTGTGGGAGAGCCATATCCTGTGCACGTTAAAGAACACGCTGGATGGCCTTGACGGGAGGCTACCATCTGTCTCCCAACAGCTGTTACAGTGGGTCCCCTCCCCCGACCTTCTCTGAGCCTTCGGGGTCCTTGTGACCTGGCCATTTAGCCCATGGTGTGCAAAATTGTGCCGCTCAGAGGTAAAACAACCCAACCCAAAAGATGAAATCCAATTTGAAAGCTCATGGTTTACATAAAGACATTCCCTAGATGCATTTCGTGTCTTTTTACATTAAAATATAAGTAAAATAAAAAAAATTATAATTGTATATACACGGTTGTTAACAAATTTGCCAGTAGTTGGTTTTGAAATATTTCAACTATTATTTCCATGGCTTTCTAGTTTGAAATTAATTTTTATATGCTTCCATTACACTTCCGCAATTTTTCAATGCATTTTATTACATACGTTAGAATATAGTACAGTAAGTACAGCGATACAACATAAAGCTTAGCAAATGATGGTACAGTCGCTCAAAAAAGTATCCGAACAAAGAATAATATATGGAAAGCAGAAGTGTCGGATCCAGTCGTGGGATGCTGAACTGGCAATGCCTATAAATAGAGCAAGTTTTTAGACATTGGAAACCAGTCACACAAAAGTAATCATGGATGAAGGACCGTGGCCAGATAGGTGCGAGCAAAACCAGTTCAATCACTGCTAATACTAAACTGTTGGAATTTCCGCTTCAGACGGGCGGGGGTGGATCAGTCGGTAGCGCGCCAGGCTCGTAATCTGTAGTTCCCAGGTTCGAGTCCCAGCTGGGTCAGCGTTGAGATTTATCTCCGCAAAATTCCCCGCCTTGCCCACGGTCAGTAGGGGGCACAGATGGGCTTGGAAAGGCCGCCGTCCGTCGGATGGGACGTTAAGCCGTGGCCCCGTGTGCGGGAGAGCAATACCGTGCACGTTAAAGAACATGCTGGATGGCCTTGACGGGAGGCTACCATCTGTCTCCCAACAGCTGTTCCAGTGGGTCCCCTCCAACCTTCTCTGACCCTTCGGGATCCATGTGACCTGGCCATTTAGCCCATGGTGTGCAAAAAAGTGCCGCTCAGAGGTAAAACAACCCACTTCAGACTATAGTATGTGTATATCAAGACTACGTGTAATAATGCAGAAGTTCCAACCAGCTGGACAAATGTGGACGTAAACGAGCACTTGACTTTACAGGTTAGTGCAGATTTCGCACAGCTACTCTGGAGCAGATATAGGTTCAGAACTGAATATGGGTGCATCCATGAGCTTATGCACAAAAACTCCATCGTACCATGGGGTGGCTCGGTAGCATGCCAGGCTTGTACTCTGCAGTTTCCAGGTTCGAGTCCCAGCTGGGTCAGTGTTGAGATTTATCACCGTAAAACTCCCTGTCCATGGTCAGTAGCGGACACCGATGGGCTTGGAAAGGCCGCTGTCCGTCGGGCGGGACGTTAAGCCGTGGCCTCGTGTGAGAACCATACCCTGTGGACGTTAAAGAACACTCTGGATGGCCTTGAGGGGAGACAACCAGCTGTTCCAGTGTTTTTCCTCCCCCAACCTTAGTGGGGTGGCTCAGTCGGTAGCGCGTCAGGCTCGTAATCTAGTTCACAGGTTCGAGTCCCAGCTGGGTCAGCGTTGAGATTGCCGCTGTCCGTCAGATGGGACGTTAAGCCGTGTGCGAGAGAGACATACCCTGTGCACGTTAAAGAACACGCTGGATGGCCTTGACGGGAGGCTACCATCTGTCTCCCAACAGCTGTTCCAGTGGGTCCCCTCCCCCCAACCTTCTCTGAGCCTTCGGGGTCCATGTGACCTGGCCATTTAGCCCATTGTGTGCAAAAACGTGCAGCTCAGAGGTAAAACTACCCAAACTCAGCCTTCAGGTCCTTGTGACCTGGCCATTTAGCCCATGGTGTGCAAAAAAGTGTCAGAGGTAAAACAACTGAATCCATCGTACCATGGAAAAAATAGGCTCTGTCAGTCGATGTCTACATCGTACCCCTTTTTGACTGCAAGACACCGAAGCATTAGGTTGCAGTTTGCAAAGGCCTATCGCAACTGGATTGCAGAGGGCTAGAAATGTCTGGGCTGTCGAACCACGGTTTCAATTCATCACGTCGATGGGATGGTGGATGTGTAGACTAATTCTAACAAAGCCCTGTTTGATGTTGGCCCTTCTCGTGTCGCTAAAGCTGATGATCTTATATCCAGCGATAATGGACGCTACAAAATTTCTAAAGGTGTCTTTTTGGTATCTGGTACCAACACGTTACCAGCAGATTGGATTGATGTCTGGGGAATTTGCAGGCCAGAGCAATACCTGGAACTCCCCGTGTTCTGCGAACCGTTCTTGAACTATCTCGGTAGTGTGGCATGGTGCATTATCTTGCTGAGAGCAGGCACTACTAGAGGAAAATACTGTTGCCATGAAAGGATGTATCTAGTCTGCAATAATGTTTAGGTAGGACGTAGACGTCATAGTTTCCTGCACATGAATGACAACCTATGGTTTCCCAGCAGACCATTGCCTAAAACATTACACTTCCACTGTCTTGTTTTCATCCCACAGTGCATCGTGGTGCCAACACTTCCCATGTAAACGACACACATGGTACAATGGGAAAGGAGATTGATCTGATCAGGCGGGGGTGGCTCAGTCGGTAGCGTGCCAGGCTTGTAATCTGTAGTTCCCAGGTTCGAGTCCCAGCTGGGTCAGCGTTGAGATTTATCTCCGCAAAATTCCCCGCCCTGCCCACGGCCGATGGGCTTGGAAAGGCCGCCGTCCGTCGGATGGGACATTAAGCCGTGGCCCCATGTGCAGGAGAGACCCTGTGAACGTTAAAGAACGCTGGATGGCCTTGACGGGAGGCTACCATCTGTCTCCCAACAGTTGTTCCAGTGGGTTCCCTCCCCCAACCTTCTCTGAGCCTTCGGGGTCCATGTGACCTGGCCATTTGGTCCATGGTGTGCAAAAAAAGTGCTGCTCAGAGGTAAAACAATCCAATGTTAAACAAATTGTGGCATGGCCTTGACGGGAGACTACCATCTCTCCCAACAACTGTTCCAGTGGGTCCCCTCCCTCAACCTTCTCCGAGCCTTCAGGGCCTTTGTGACCTGGTCATTTAGCCCATTGTGTGCAAAAAAGTGCCGCTCAGAGGTAGAACAACCCAACCTGCAATCCACGGTAGAAATGAGTGCGCAGCGTTTATAAGTGTTCACTGGAAAGCATCTAGCGCTTCACCGTTTTAGTTCCGACCATGCATTACACGACGAAAAGTGCTTGTTTAAGTGTGTTCTATCACCCCTTAAAATTTGGCCCAAGAGTTTTGAATCGCCCTGTATATGGCCGTACCTCTCGATGCAAATAACCTGATGGAAAAATGCAGGCATTCCCGGGTGGGTCCCGATTTACCATCACCACGCTTTGAAACCTGGTGGATTGTTACTCCTTGGGGAGTGAGCTCCGAGAGGATTTCCTCCTCGGTGACTTTGAAAAGGCCCCACTCAGTGATCACACCCCGAGATGAATTCAAAGTTTTGTGGAGGGTGACTTCAATGGAACAAGCAGTCTCAACCTGCAGGTCGGGAGATCGTAAGCACTTGGATTTCAGCACATCCGCAAGACCTACCCAGCCTTTATTAACAAAAATTTGGGACATGTCTCCAATTACCTGAGCAACTGTGGAGTGGGTTGGGTTGTTTTTCCTCTGAGCGGCACTTTTTGCACACCATGGGCTAAATGGCCAGGTCACATGGACCCTGAAGGCTCAGAGAAGGTTGGGGGAGGGGACCCACTGGAACAGCTGTTGGGAGACAGATGGTAGCCTCCCGTCAATATCATCCAGCGTGTTCTTTAACGTGCACAGGGTATGGCTCTCCCGCATATGGGCCCAATGCTTAACGTCCCATCCGACGGACTTTCCAAGCCCATCGTTGTCCCCTACTGACCGTGGGCAAGGCGGGGATTTTTGCGGAGATAAATCTCAACGCTGACCCAGCTGGGTTGTTGGTTGTTTTACCTCTGAGCGGCACTTTTTTGCACACCATGGGCTAAATGGCCAGGTCACATGGACCCCGAAGGCTCAGAGAAGGTTGGGGGAGGGGACCCACTGGAACAGCTGTTGGGAGACAGATGGTAGCCTCCCGTCAAGGCCATCCAGCGTGTTCTTTCACGTGCACAGGGTATGGCTCTCCCGCACACGGGACCACGGCTTAACGTCCCATCCGACGGACGGCGGCCTTTCCAAACCCATCGGTGTCCCCTACTGACCGCGGGCAGGGCGGGGAATTTTGCGGAGATAAATCTCAACGCTGACCCAGCTGGGACTCGAACCTGGGAACTACAGATTACGAGCCTGGCTCGCTACCGACTGAGCCACCCCCGCCCCCCTGTGGAGTGGATGATCAGGATGATTGAGTATTTATATCCTTGTATGTGGCAATCTGGGACTTAGATTAAACTCCAGATTTTGCAGCGGGTTATGCCGTGGGTTGAGCTTTACTCTTATAGTACGGTTGGCCCTAGATTGCCGTGGGCTGTGCTTTATCTATATGGTACTGTACCCACATAATATCCAAAAGATATCTAAGATTACCCATGGATATCTACTGGTCATCTTAGATATCTTATGGATATTACGAGAAGCTTGTGTGGGTATGTCACCGACCATTAGATAGTGGTCAACATGACATTATCCCTATACTGATAGTGCTTCATGCGGAACTAGTGGGTCTCGACATTAAATATATTTACCTTAGCCCAACTATGGGTCTATACCCAAACAGTGAGCCAAGTCCTCACAAATAAATAAAAGGAAAATGAAGAGAAATGTGTGAAAAACCATGTTTAAATGACTAACAGTATGAACAGGAAAAAGAAATGCTGAAATCGCAGCATTCAGTTACTTGAACAACCTCTTGGTACAGAAATTGGCATGCTGTCTCCACAGGTTGGAATGGAATTCTGCCCTTTGGAATGACGGAGTTGGGTTGGGATGTTTTACCTCTCAGCGGCAATTTTTTGCACATCATGGGCTAAATGGCCAGGTCACAAGGACCCTGAATGCTCAGAGAAGGTTGGGGGAGGGGACCCATTGAAACAGCTGTTGGGAGACAGATGGTAGTCACCCGTCAAAGCGTCAAAGAAGTGTGTTCTTTAAAGTGTACAGGGAATGGATCTCCAGCGGACAAGGCCACGGCTTAACGTCCCATCGGACTGACGACGGCCTTTCCAAGCCCATCCGTGTCACCTACTGACCGTGCGCAGGGCGGGGAGTTTTGCGGAGATAAATTTCAATGCTGACCCAGCTGGGACTCGAACCTAGGGGCTACAGATTACGAACCTGAAGAGGTACCGAGTGAGCCACCACCGCCCCCGGGAATCTCATAACATTGTGTGTGAGAAAGTGCAGACGTCACTTCTGTCACGTTGTGAATTTCACAGGAAGAGTTAACAATACAGTCAAAATAAGCTCCAAACACGTTTGATTCTTTAAGAGGTGTACAAGTGGCATTCTCCGATTGCTGATTCTTTAAGTGGTGTACAGTCGCTCAAAAATATATTCGAACAATATGGTTGATTAGAGAATTCAGAAAAAATATCTGACATTTTTTTTTAGAAATTAGTGATTTGGCAACCTTTGTGTACAGTCGCTCAAAAAAATATCCTAACACTATGGTTGATTACAGAATTCAGAAAAATATCTGGCAACGATTTCTTTTTAGAAATTAGTGATCTGGCAACCGTGTAGTCGCTCAAAAAAATTTATCCGAACACTGGTTGATTACAGAATTCAGAAAAAACATCTCGCAACGATTTTTTTTTTTTTTTTTTTTAGAAATTAGTGATCTGGCAACCTTCGTGTACAGTCCCTCAAAAAAATTATCCGAACATTATGCTTGATTACAGAATTCAGAAAAAATATCTAGCAGGTTTTTTTTAGAAATTAGTGATCTGGCAACCTTTGTGTACGTACACGAATGTTGCCAGATCACTAATTTCTAAAAAAAAATCGGTGCCAGATATTTTTTCTGAGTTTAGATAATGCAGACAGAGTTATGGCATCAACCATGTATTCGTTTAGTGCTCTGAATAATCTGGGAGGGAAAATATAACTATACTTTAAATAGGTATATTTATTGCAAAAACCGGATAAATCTAGTATTAATCTCGGAGGCAGAATGGTTAGCACGCTTTGCTAGTGATCAAAGCAACCTGGGTTCAAGCAGTGAATAGAATATGGATACTTTTACTGACTCAGCTGGGACTCGAACCTGGGAACTACAGATTACGAGCCTGGCACGCTACCGATTGTGACACCCCCCGCCCCTCCCAAAAATGGAAAAGTATATGAAATATTCTACTATATCTTTTGAACGCAATGGCCAAACATGATACGAAATTGAGGGCTACAATTACCAGTCAAATGAAATCTCTTATGAGCCATCGTACAGTATTTCAAATTTTGCACCCTCAAAGGAGGAAATTTCATGGGGTTTCGACTTTAATGAATTTGTTCTCAAATTAAAGCTTCTAACACCTCCAATGTCATGGGATATCTCACAGACAAGGCCATCCAGCGTGTTCTTTAAAGTTGGGTTGTTTTACCTCTGAGCGGCACTTTTATGCACACCATGGGCTAAATAGCCAGGTCACATGGACCCCAAAGGCTCAGAGAAGGTTGGGAGACAGATAGTAGCCTCCCGTCAAGGCCATCCAGTGCGTTCCTTAACGTGCACAATGTATGGCTGTCCCATACACGGGGCCACAGCTTAACGTCCCATCCGACGGACGCCTTTCGAAGCCCAGCGGTGTCCCCTACCGACTGTGGGCAGGGCGATGGATTTTATGATGTCTCAATGCTAACCTAGCTGGGACTCGAACCTAGGAAGTACAGATTACGAACCACACCCGACCCGAAGGTTGGGGAAGTGGTTGGGTTGTTTTATCTCTGAGCGGCACTTATTTTGCACACCATGGGCTAAATGAGCAGGTCACATGGACCCCGAAGGCTCAGAGAATGTTGGGGAGGGGGACCCACTGGAACAGTTGTTCGGTGACAGATGATAGTCTCCCGTCAAGGCCATCCAGCGTGTTCTTTAATGTTGTTTTACCTCTGAGCGACACTTTTTTGCACACCATGGACTAAATGGCCAGGTCACAAGGACTCTGAAGGCTCAGAGAAGGTTGGGGGAGGGGACCCACTGGAACAGATGTTGGGAGACAGATGGTAGCCTCCCGTCAAGGCCATCCAGCGTGTTCTTTAACGTTGGGTTGTTTTACCTCTGAGCGGCACTTTTTTGAACACCATGGGCTAAATGGCCAGGTCACATGGACCCCGAAGGCTCAGAGAAGGTTGGGGAGGGGGATCCACTGGAACAGTTGTTCGGTGACAGATGGCAGCCTCCCGTCAAGGCCATCCAGCGTGTTCTTTAATGTTGTTTTACCTCTGAGCGACACTTTTTTGCACACCATGGGCTAAATGGCCAGGTCACAAGGACTCTGAAGGCTCAGAGAAGGTTGGGGGAGGGGACCCACTGGAACAGCTGTTGGGAGACAGATGGTAACCTCCCGTCAAGGCCATCCAGTGTGTTCTTTAAAGTGCACAGGGTATGGCTCTCCCGCACACGGGGCCACGGCTTAACGTCCCATCCGACGGACGGCGATCTTTCCAAGCCCATCGGTGTCCCCTACTGACCATGGGCAGGGCGGGGAATTTTATGGAGATAAATCTCAACGCTCACCCAGCTGGGACTCGAACCTGGGAACTACAGATTACGAGCCTGGCGCGCTACCGACTGAGTCACTCCAGCCCCCAGTTGTTGGGAGACAGATGGTTTTTTTATTTATAGGAAAATAGGTCGTTTTTTTAATTTATATTTCTTAAGAAGGCCTTTCTCACAGATCTTTCTACAGCACATTTACAAGCTCTGTCAGATCTCTGTGGTAAAACAGCTGAGAACTCATTAATTTTAATGTAAAGGCCAATTTCTAGATATAGAAAATTGCAATCTATTATTATAAATAAAACATCAAACGTAAAAAAATATTATAAATACTTTTATTCGTAAAAAACAGTAAAAATAAACTCCACATCAGGTTACAATCTAACAGTAACATACATTTTGCAGTCCTAGTTATAATTGATTTTTCGGCGTAGCACCATTTTTCACATAACAAAGACTAACAGCTTAGGATTAAAACTGATTGTCAACAAATGTTAATTAGAAATTTGTATTGGATGTAAATTAGAAATTTGACATTTTCTATTTACAATAAACAGTAATAAAAGTAAATTTACCTGTGGAAAACAGGTAAAAACTTTTTTGTTTAATTACCAAAATTATATGAATGCTTGTCTTATACTTCCGATTGCTTCCATAAATGTATTGCCAATGTTGTTGGCTTGTTTTACCTCTGAGCGGCATTCTTTTGCACACCATGGGCTAAATCACAAGGACCCCGAAGGCTCAGAGGTTGGGGAAGGGGACCCACTGGAACAGCTGTTGGGAGACAGATGGTAGCCTCCCGTCAAGGCCATCCTGCGTGCTCTTTAACGTTGGGTTGTTTTACCTCTGAGCGGCACTTTTTTGCACACCATGGGCTAAATGGCCAAGTCACATGGACCCCGAAGGCTCAGAGAAGGTTGGGGGAGGGGGCCCAGTGGAACAGCTGTTGGGAGACAGATGGTAGCCTCCCGTCAAGGCCATCCAGCGTGTTCTTTAACGTGCACAGGGTATGGCTCTCCCGCACACGGAGCCACGGCTTAACATCCCATCCGACGGACGGCGGTCTTTCCAAGCCCATCGGTGTCCCCTACTGATCGTGTGCAGGGCGTTGAATTTTGCGGAGATAAATCTCAACGCTGACCCAGCTGGGACTCGAACCTGAGAACTACAGATTACGAGCCTGGCGCGCTACCGACTGTCAATGTTCCATGGACGGAATTATCATTACATCAAAGACAATTTATTAGAATAAATATATTAGGATAAATATTTAATATTTTCCTCTATTTATATCAAAATACTAAGCAGTCATTCTTTCCAGAATAGAACCAGACTCAGATTTATGAATAAGTTTGGAATATTATAAATTCATAACACTTGTTCTAAAAGGTAAACAGTGTTAATAGCTTTGAAAACAAATTCTCTTAATATTTCCACGACATTAAAATGAAAAATTCTTGATAAAAACACTTGATTATAAAAGTGTATATAATTTGCTGAACAGAAGTTCTCTACAAATATTTAAAAGTTGATTCACGTGGCTTAACTTTGGGACACATTGCTTCACTATTTCACAAGAAACGCCATAAAATAGTCATATTGGACCAAACGTGATATATTTAACACTACTAGCCAGTGGCAATATTGTTCTAGTGCAAAATATTCTAGTGAGCCCCTATTGTATGGTATAAAATGAGACTTCAGCAGCTCCAGTGCATTGCACCGCCTACTCTAATGGCTTGGCTTGTTTTACCTCTGAGCGGCACTTTTTTGCACACCATGGGCAAGTATGGCCATGTCACATGGACCCCGAAGGCTCAGAGAAGGTTGGGGGAGGGGACCCACTGGAACAGCTGTTGGGAGACAACAGGGGTAGATGGCCATGTCACATGGACCCCGAAGGCTCTGAGAAGGTTGGGGGAGGGGACTCACTGGAACAGCTGTTGGGAGACAGATGGTAGCCTCCCGTCAAGGCCATCCAGCATATTCTTTAACGTTGAGTTGTTTTACCTCTGAGTGTCTCTTTTTTGCACACCATGGACTAAATCGCCAGGTCACATGGACCCCGAAGGCTCAGAGAAGGTTGGGGGAGGGGACCCACTGGAACAGCTGTTGGGAGACAACAGGGGTAGATGGCCATGTCACATGGACCCCGAAGGCTCGGAGAAGGTTGGGGGAGGGGACCCACTGGAACAGCTGTTGGGAGACAGATGGTAGCCTCCCGTCAAGGCCATCCAGCTCCAGCATATTCTTTAACGTTGAGTTGTTTTACCTCTGTCTCTTTTTTTCACACCATGGGCTAAATCGCCAGGTCACATGGACCCCGAAGGCTCAGAGAATGTTGGGGGAGGGGACCCACTAAAACAGCTGTTGGGAGACAGATGGCAACTTTCGTGTCACGTGACACAAAGATTGCCAGATCACTAATTTCTAAAAAAAATCGCTGCCAGATATTTTTTCTGAATTCCGTAATCAACCATGGTGTTCGGATACTTTTTTGAGCGACTGTATATAAATTATTTAAGTTTAAATTGTTACGATTACAATTTGTGGAATTTTTTACTCGATCCCAGGGGGGGGGGGCAAATGCCCCGTTTGTCCCCCCCCCCTCTGTGGACACCAATGTATCATTTGATAGAATATAACCCACACTTATTCCATTATTTCTTATGGTTAAGAACCCATAGGAAAAGCTGATTAAGTAGATAAGGAATGACCCAATAATTCCTTTGACATCACACTGCTGCACATAAAGAGTTCAAAGCACATATGCTTACAACCTACAGCACAATGTTTCTTGCACAATTTTTGCAGCACTTTTGAAAATGAGCAATCCATTTCTTTTCCTGGGAGCTTTTTACTTCAAGCAGGCAAGTAGAGTCAAGTTCCTTTTCCAAATTCTGTGGACCTTCAAAAACAAACATGCTGCAGGTGGTTTATGCCACCAGAGAATAAAGTTGGGTTGGGTTGTTTTACCTCTGAGCGGCACTTTTTTGCACACCATGGGCTAAATGGCCAGGTCTCATGGACCCCGAAGGCTGGGGGAGGGGACCCACTGGAACAGCTACTGGGAGACAGATGGTAGCCTCCTGTCAAGACCATCCAGCGTGTTCTTTAACTTTGGGTTGTTTTACCTCTGAGGAGCACTTTTTTGCACACCATGGGCTAAATGGCCAGGTCTCATGGACCCCGAAGGCTGGGGGAGGGGACCCACTGGAACAGCTATTGGGAGACAGATGGTAGCCTCCCGTCAAGGCCATCCAGCGTGTTCTTTAACTTTGGGTTGTTTTACCTCTGAGAGGCACTTTTTTGCACACCATGGGCCAGGTCTCATGGACCCCGAAGGCTGGGGGAGGTTGGGGGAGGGGACCCACTGGAACAGCTGTTGGGAGACAGATGGTAGCCTCCCGTCAAGGCCATCCAGCGTGTTCTTTAACATTGGGTTGTTTTACCTCTGAGCGGCACTTTTTTGCACACCATGGGCTAAATGGCCAGGTCACATGTACCCCGAAGGCTCAGAGAAGGTTGGGGGAGGGGACCCACTGGAACAGCTGTTAGAAGACAGATGGTAGCCTCCCGTCAAGGCCATCCAGCGTGTTCTTTAACGTGCACAGGATATGGCTCTCCCACACACGGGGTCACGGCTTAACGTCCCATCCGACGGACGGCGGCCTTTCGAAGCCCATCGGTGTCCCCTACTGACCGTGGGCAGGGCGGGGAATTTTGCGGAGATAAATCTCAACGCTGACCCAGCTGGGACTCGAACCTGGGAACTACAGATTACGAGCCTGGCGCGCTACCGACTGAGCCATCCCCACCCCAGAGAATAAATAAGTGCTGGAGTGATGATTATTCTTTTATCTGTCACCTGCAATTAATATGCACTTCAAAAATATTCTCTTCATCTATCACCAGATTATGTAGTTAAAATTCGATTGTATAATGTATCTAAGATTATTATGAATATATTTTTCTAAACAAAGCTCTATATACAATATCAACATCAGAATAATAAAAACAATGTACACATTTTTGCATCCCACTTGTTTATACTTGATAAACTATCTCAGTTGACTTATGATTAAGTATGCATGCTGTCTATACAATGATCTTAACAAGATAAAACAAAAATATTTGCCTTTTTTTTCGAGTTGTTGGGTTGTTTTACCTCTGAGCGGCACTTTTTTGCACACCATGGGCTAAATGGCCAGGTCTCATGGACCCAAAGGCTGGGGGAGGTTGGGGGAGGGGATCCACTGGAACAGCTGTTGGGAGACAGATGGTAGCCTCCCGTGAAGGCATCCAGCATGTTCTTTAACGTTGGGTTGTTTTACCTCTGAGCGGCACTTTTTTGTACACCATGGGCTAAATGGCCAGGTCACAAGGACCCCGAAGGCTCAGAGAAAGTTGGGGGAGGGGACCCATTGGAACAGCTGTTGGGAGACAGATGGTAGCCTCCCGTGAAGGCCATCCAGCGTGTTCTTTAACGTTGGGTTGTTTTACCTCTGAGCGGCACTTTTTTGCACACCATGGGCTAAATGGCCAGGTCACAAGGACCTCGAAGGACCCTCCCCCTTTTTTTTTTGAGAATACAATAAAAAGTTTGAGACACTTCATATTTATAAGCTGATTCAACTAGGCTTAAATGCCCAATCTAACAGTAATAATAAATATTAATTACATTAAGTATAAAAAATGTATATGTTGGGTTGAAGGCATCTTTTCATTAGCCTTAGTAAATAAGTAAATAGAGGTTATGTTGCAATATTTATATAAATTGTAAACAAATTTCTGTTCTCTGGCTTCTTTTATATTTGTGGTTTGTTCATAAATTGTCTGTTAAACACTCTGTGAAGTATCTCACGTTTCTGTCACATTGAGTAATTAAGATTTAATGTATTGGTCCTTTGTTCAATATTTCCCGACATTTGTTATTGAATATTTCTTATATGATTTGAGAGTAAAAACAAATACTTTTAATTCTCTGTGTTGTTTGAAGTACTACTTTATTTTAGCAGAACTACAATAGGTTAGCGCGCTTGGCTACTGATCTACGGGACCTGGGTTCGAGCCCCGGATAAGGCATGGCTGTTTGTGTCGTTTTTCTGCTGAGGTCCTGCCATCCTCACAGATCTTCTACTATGGCATATAAACTGACACGCTCCTGTCAGACCTCTGTGGCAAGCAGCTGCTTGAGGGGGTATTTTTTTTTTTTATTTATTACTGATCTAAGGGACCTGGGTTCGAGTCCAGGGTAAAGCATGGATGTATGTGTCGTTTTTCTGCTGAGGTCCTGCCATCCTCTCAGATCTTCTACTGTGGCATATAAACTGACACGCTCCTGTCAGACTTCTGTGGCAAGCAGCTGCTTGAGGGGGTATTTATTTTTTTATTTATTACAGATCTAATGGACCTGGGTTCGAGTCCCGGGTAAGGCATGGATGTATGTGTCGTTTTTCTGCTGAGGTCCTGCCATCTTCTCAGACCTTCTACTATGGTATATAAACTGACACGCTCCTGTCAGACCTCTGTGGCAAGCAGCTGCTTGAGGGGGTATTTATTTTTTATTTTTACAACATGTAAAAATCCAAATTACTTGTGAAACAATTTCATTCAAAATAACACAGGATTTTAAATATGCCATATTTCTTTGATTCTAAGATGCACTTTTTTCCCCATAATAACATCTCTAAAAATGGGGTGCATTTTAAAATCAATGGAGTATTAGAATCGATTTTTTTTTCCAAATTTTCCCGCACTTTGCACATGGCACCACACATTTTGTTTTTACACGGAAACCCTGCCTCAAAGTTTGACCGTTATTGCATTCTCCAATTCCATTGGAGAAAAAAGTGGCGTGGGTATTTTCCCACACTTTCCAAATGTGAAACCACTATTATTTCATTATAGTGTAGCTCACTCAGCAACAACTAGGAAATTGGAACCTGACTGTTGGGGGTGGGGGAGGCTCAGTCGTTAGCGTGCCAGGCTCGTAATCTGCAGTTCCCAGGTTCGAGTCCCAGCTGGGTCAGCGTTGAGTTTTATCTCCGCAAAATTCCACGCCCTGCCCACGGTCAGTAGGGGACACCGATGGGCTTGGAAAGGCCGCCGTCTGCCGGATGGGACGTTAAGCCCTGGCCCCGTGTACGGGAGAGCCATACTCTGTGCATGTTAAAGAACACTCTGGATGGAATTGACGGGAGGCTACCATCTGTCTCCCAACAGCTGTTCTAGTGGCTCCCCTCCCCCAACCTTCTCTGAGCCTTTGGGGTCCATGTGACCTGGCCATTTAGCCCATGGTGTGCAAAAAAGTGCCGCTCAGAGGTAAAACAACCCAACCCAACCTTACTGTTGGCTGACAACCTTCCATTGACACCTTCCAGAAAAATTATGAAAGCGCCAGCATCAAAATTGGCGGAATGGGTATCAACAGCTTGAAAGCTAATTCCAGAAAGAATAGTGCAACACTCAGTTAAAAAATGTTGCATCAACACTCTCGATGGCTCAGAAGATTATATATTATGGGATAATGAAGATAAAGATGTCTCAAAGGAATCAGATTCCTAATGTGAGGTAGACTGGAGACAGGTGGTAGCCTCCTGTCAAGGCCATCCAGCGTCTTCTTTAACGTGCACAGGGTATGGCTCTCCCGCACACGGGGCAACGGCTTAACGTCCCATCCGACGGACGGTGGCCTTTTCAAGCCCATCGGTGTCCCCTACTGACCGTGGGCAGGGCGGGGAATTCGCAGAACATGGGGACTTCCGGGTATTGCTCTGGCCTGCAAATTCCCCAGACATCAATCCAATCTGCTGGTAACGTGTTGGTACCAGATACCAAAAAGACACCTTTAGAAATCTTGTAGCATCCATGTATCGCTGGATAAGATCATCAGCTTTAGCGACACGAGAAGAGCCAACATCAAACAGGGCCTTGTTAGAATTAGTCTACACATCCACCATCCCATCGGCGTGATGAATTGAAACAGTGGTTAGACAGCCCAGACATTTCTAGCACTCTGCACACCAGTTGCGATAGGCCTTTGCAAACTGCAGCCTAATGCTTCGGTGCCTTGCAGTCAAAAAGGGGTACGATGTAGACATCGTGACAGAGCCTATTTTTTCCATGGTATGATGGATTCAGTTGTTTTACCTCTGAGACTTTTTTGCACACCATGGGCTAAATGGCCAGGTCACAAGGACCTGAAGGCTGAGGTTCGGTTGTTTTACCTCTGAGCGGCACTTTTTTGCACACCATGGGCTAAATGGCCAGATCACATGGACCCCAAAGGCTCAGAGAAGGTTGGGGGAGGGGACCCACTGGAACAGCTGTTGGGAGACCGATGGTAGCCTCCCGTCAAGGCCATCCAGCGTGTTCTTTAACATGCACAGGGTGACTCTCTCCCGCACATGGAGCCATGGCTTAAAGTCACATCCGATGGACGGCGGCCTTTCCACGCCCATCAGTGTCCCCTACTAACTGTGGGCAGGGCGGGGAGTTTTGCCGAGATAAATCTCAACGTTAACCCAGCTGGGGCTTGAACCTGGGAACTGCAGAATACAATCCTGGTGCACTACTGACTGAGCCACTCCTGCCCCACAGTGAACAGGAAAATGTTACTTTTTTTTTATGATCAATGCTTGTAAATTCAGTATTCTCAGTGAGGAAGTCAACAATTGTAACTCGTATGCAGTTATTCTTATAATTAACACTTCACTTGCTTTAAGTATTAGACTATTCCCTGTGTGTTACTATTATTGACTTTGTCAAATATAATGCAAATAAAACAGGATTTGTAAGAAAGATTTTAAACAAAATTAGTTAAATGAATACAATTAGTCAAAATATATTAATGCATTTTTCAAACAGATGCTAATAACAATAAAATTAATAATTTGATATAAAGATATTGTAAATTCATTTACTTTGGCTTGGAAAATCTCAATATTCATATAATTCAATAACACATGTATCAAATATGCATTTTATGAAGTCAAAACTATTATAAGTTGCATATTTGGTGAGTATATCTTTAATTCACTAGCATAATATTATGAAATTGAATTACAATATTCTTTTGAAGAAAAACAACCCATAAATCTAATAAATTTCTTATATTCTAATAAGTAAAAACGTGCTTGTTCAGTATATTAAAAAGAGGTTGCAGAATGTAATTCAGCCAGAACAAAAACACTTCTTATATGTTTTCACAATTCATCATGAAAAGGAGGGTATATATAGTATTTTCCTCCTAGATTGCTACAACTTTTTTTTTTTAGATAAATGGAGTACTTCAAATTGAAATATACTAAAAATATTGAGTTAATCAAAATACTTGACATTTGTAACTATCTAATTTAATAGGTTCCCCATCATAAAATTACTACTAAGAAATATTCTACATAAAAATACATTTCATTAACTCAGCTTGAATATTCCTTGGCAAAGCTCCTTTACAAATATAAAATAAAAAAATATATATCCCCTCGGGCAGCTGCTTGTCAGAGAGGTCTGACAGGAGTCTTTCAGTTTATATGCCATTGCAGAAGGTCTGTGAGGATGGTGGGACCTGCAGAAAAGCGGCACGAACATCCATGCCTTATCCGAGACTCGAACTCAGGTCCCTTAGATCAGTAGATAAGCATGCTATTACTCGGGCCAAATTATATTCAGCTTTAAATATTCTTTGGCCCAGGGTTAGTATGCTTTGTCATTGATCAAAAGGACCTGGGTAAGATGTGGATATTTGTTTCGTCTTTCTGCTGAGATTCCACCATCCTCATACACTTTAAACTATGGCGTATAAACTGACAGGCTTCTGTCAGACCTCTATGGAAAACAGTTGCTTGAGGGGGTATTTATTTTATTTTTATTAAAATACTTCACAACTTGGGGAAATTTTAATACAAAATCAGTTATTTAAAACATATAGACTTTATGACAATATGCTTATTACATAACAAATTAATGTAATTTGCATAAAATGTACTTGCATAAATATGTGGTATGACAGTTCTTCTGATATCTAACACTATCATACTACTGCTAACGAACAGAGAAATAATTCATACTTGCACTTAGAGAACCAAGTTTTAGTCAGCTCTATTCTAAGTAACATCAGAAAAAATATATATATTGGAAATTATCAACAGTTAGTGATTGATTGAAATTAATAATTTGATTAAGTAATGTATTTTATGAACAATTAAAAGGTGAGCTTGTTCTACTTCTGCACACCCTTTTTTTATTTTTAGTGTATGTTGGGCTAAAATGACCAGAATCATAAAGTCCCATACATAATGACAAGTTGATGATGATTTACTGGACAACTTTAAGTCTATTCAGCATGTTTGCTAATATGTGCAAACTTTCACTCATCTGTCTAAGTTGTCACAGCTTAAATCACTCTGCTAAAAAAAGGCACTCTTCCAATCCAAAGATATACAGTGGACCTTCGTTATAGCGCTGCTCGCTATACCACGCACTCGGTTATAGCGCGCGATGTTCGCGATAAGTTCAAACATGTTTATACAGGTCCGTGCGGCGTTAGTGAGTATCGCATTTTATTGTTACTGCGTATTGAGTAATTGTGTATGTATTGAGTTCCTGCATGTATTTTGAATAGTGTTTAATTATTGTATGCATGATGAGTAAAAGAAAAGCTTACAGTGTGAAATTTATCGTGTCGCCACCGCGCCGCTCGGTATAACGCGGTTCACCTTATAACACGGGTGTTGTTTCCCGCCCGACATGCGCATTATATCCGGGGTCCACTGTATTTTTCTTCACTTGTAATGTAGATGAACAAATATCTCTGCATTGGCACAGTTAAGTGTTGTTTCATACTTCAGTTTCAAGTTTGGCATACTACCAATTCAGCTACTTGTATCACAATACTAAAGACATTTTCTAGATTAAAAGGCATATGGCATCATTTTAATTACAAATAAAAATTATGCAGTTAATAAACTGAATTTCCATGGCATCAGTTTTGTTTTTTCTTCTTTGACTTTATGGTATCCTTTAAAATACTTTTATGATGCTTTCACCATACACCCAATATTTTTAAGTTATACATTCATACCTAAAATTTAAACAATAATTTCTACCTTGCTTAATATAGGATCTTATCTCCATTTCTTAAAAAAAAAGTGATTTAATGTTTAAAATAAATTACTCAACTTATAAATGGGAACTCAAATTTAGTCATCTCCAACTAAACTGCTGGTCTCTGATGATAACGGATGACGTTTTATAAGATGTTTCCATATCCATTTAACAAGCATGAATAAAAGAGGCACTGCACATACTATAGTGATACAGCCCATGACATAGGCCAAAATGTTTGCAGAGTCATTCGATTCTGCAATAAATTCACAATCCAAATTCTGATTTGTTTGCACAGGCTTCTGAACAATACCAACAGCTAAAGAAAACTGCCTTGCACATGAAGAGTTTGCGAACCCAATCTGTTGCTTTTGACGATCAAATATCACATAAAATCCTTTTAAAACTGTAGCACCAATAATTGTACCTCGACTAGAGATGCTCAGGGCCAGTTTAAAGCAAATATCATTGGACTGTTTAGGAATTTCTTCCAAATACAAAAGAGGAGAAATAATTAAAGAAAATATACTGTTTCTGCTGTGGTAAAAAGTCAGTGTTAATGAAGGAAACATTTTATGTATTACTTCAACATTTTCTACACATGCAGCAGAATCTCCATTCCAAAAATCGTTTGGAATATTATTTTCTGTTTCTTTAACAAATTCTTTTATTTCATCAACAATCCAAATATAAACATTCTTGGGAACAGATAAGTGTGATGTTCCACTATCAATTATAGTTTTGTCATTGTTTAACTCAGAACATGGTAATATCCACGATTTATTATTTCCAACTTTTAAATCAGTCAACATCACTTCATAATACCATTCTTTTTTCACTGGAGTGGTAATTATATCACCATAATAAAGTTTATTATCTACACCTCCCAAAACCAAAAGCTGTTGTTCAGCAGGTATTTGATTTTTTTCTTGTGAAAGATATGGTCCACATATTGATAATGAAAATAAATTATTTACATTATAATTTCGAACAAGAGAATTAAAAAATGGTTCAACTAAATTATCAGGCTTTGCAATTGCAGGATATGCTAATCCTAATACTCCCTGCCAATCAGAATATTTCAAAAAAATTTTGCTTGAAGATGTAATACACGCAAGTTGAGCTGTAACATTGCATTCCAATTGTTGGCAAAGTAACACTTGGTCTTTAGCAAGAAATCCACTCCAACTACCTTCAGTGTAATGAATTGACACAGAAATATCCGTTTGAAGAAATGTCTCTGAATCTTTGTATTTAAAATAGCTGAAATTGTTCGCATTTGGTGCAGCGGCAACAGCAAAATTACTACTTCCTGTATCAATTAACAAGTTGATTTTTTGTGGAGGTGTCCCTATGGCAAATGTTACATAATATCCTCCTTCTGATTCACCTTTCACAGCTAATATATAAGAATTTTTTATTATACCTACATGCTGATGAGATTCTTTTTCTGCTTCAAGTTCTTTCATAAAAATTGTCACTAATAGGAGAAACAGTTTAAATGACATAGTACTAAACCTATTTTACGTAATTCCAAAACTGCTTATATTTCTATGTCCCAAAATTCGACTGCTAACAATAAATCTACTTCAACTTTCTATTGTCTTTTGTGTGCAGGAAAGATTATATTTATTATTTCCAATTTCCAATACAGGCGTCATATTACTTTACACATAAACATAATTTTGCACATCATGTTCCGGAAACAGGAAGTCGTTATCGCGTAGCCACCGTAGTAGTATATAATAAATTGAGCAACCGCTGTATTACAGCGCCCTTGTCTGAAGCTAGAGTAAGTTCGTTAATGCACACCCTTTATATGGCCTCCAGCATGTAAAGTATAGGCATTCATGTAGCAAATGTCCTCTTAGTATTTTGTTTACGTCCCTTAATAAATAAAGAAGTTTCTATTTTCATTAAATTGTAGTATCAGATAAAATATTTACTTTCGAAAAAGTCTGGAAATAACGCGATCTTTAAACTAATATTATTTTTTATTAAATACAATTTTTTTTAGGCTATTAAAGGTTCAACTAACATGACTGATTAGATTTTATCCCAAGACCGAAAACTTAACGTAATTTTCAAAAAAACAAAACGTTTAACTACTTAGGCTTAGTGCATTAATATTCATACTTTACATTACGGCGGCCATGTAAAGGGTGGGCAAGACGTAGTTTAAATTGCTTCAACTTTTGGAACAGGTAGCACACCCTATCTCCTTTACCTCATTGGTATATAGTTTTGCAATTTGCGGATTTGTTGCCAATAAAAACCTAAAATACGTCTGTAAACGAAAATAATGTCAAAATTATTTCAAACCAATGAGTCAAACCAGGTCCAAGTGCACGTGAGCTTTGAACATCATAAAGGACCTCTCCTCTCCTGGAGAGCTGATCGATGTTCTCTGCTCCGCCTGTACCATCTGCTTGTCCGGTCGAAACTGGACTATGGATCCCATGTGTACGACTCCTTCCGAGATTCGGTGGTGAAGGTGCTGGACCTGCTCATCATCAGGCAATCCGTGTTTGCACGGGGGCCTTCTGCACCTCACAGGTCAAGAGTCTTTATCTTGAGACCGACGAACCATCTTTATCTCTTTGCCGTTAGCAGTTGTCCCTACAATACGCATCTAAATTGCAATCCCTGCCTAACTATATCACTTGGGACTACGTTTTCAGTCCAAAGTAGGAAATGCTTTACACTAATAGACCGACTGTCATTCGTCCTTTTTGTTTGCGAGTCCGAGGCTACCTCAAAGATATCAACACCAGTCTCGATAGCATCTCACAGTCGCCAATTGAGTCATTCCCACCGTGACTCGCTGATTCCCTTTCCTGTGATTTTTCCCTGTGCAGGACGGGAAAGCCATTACACCAGTAAGTATTTGCCAGAAACTCTTTGCCAACCATCGTACTGCCTACCCAGACTTCTTCCCGGTTTACACAGATGACTCAAAGTCTGGCACATCAGTGGGATCGGCCATGGTCTGCTGTGATGTAATCATTGCAGACCAGATCCCAGAGCAGTGTTCTATCTTCACTCTGCAGTGAAGATAGAACATATCAGCCTCGCCTTGCAGCACATGGTGGCTAAGCATCATCGTCAGTGTGTGCTTTACACCGACTCGCTTAGCTCGCTACAGGCTTTCATCTCTGTGAGGCATCGGCCTCATCCAGTTCTTTCTAAGATCCACCAGCAGCTACATCATCTGGCAGCCATCACCACCATTCTCTTCTGTTGGGTGCCCAGTCATGTCGATATCAGGGGAAATGACTTGGCAGATGCTGCTGCCAAGTCAGCCACACCCCTGTCCGGCTCTCCATTGCCGGTTCCATATCTTGATTTCCGGCAGCATTTTACCATCGAGCTCCATGCACAGTGGCAGAGATCTTGGTCAGAACAGCTTACAAGCAAGCTCTTTGAGATCAAACGTATCATCAAACCATGGCAGTCGTGTTACCACAGGAATCTCAAGGGGGAAGTTGTATTTGCTCAGCTCCGCTTAGGTCATTTGTTTATTATTCATTCGTTTCTTCTACGAGTGGATGACGATCCTAAGTGCGAGTTTTGTAACACCGTTATAAGTATTAAACGTATATTAATCGAATGTCCTTATTTTAATATCGAAAGACATTTGTATTTTAGCTTTCATAACATCATGTCCGAGCCTCTTACACTCAGATATCTTTTACCTGATCATTGCTTTTTACCACAGGTTTTTTCCTATTTAAAATATTGTGGTTATTTTAATAGACTCTGATTTTACCTTATCTTTTTGTATTGTATTATATATCCCATGTCTCTTACACCTGGGATTATTTTATTTTGCATTTCTCCTGTTAATTATACACTTGTTCTTTGTTGCTTTACCAATTCACTATGTAGTGTCTATATTTTAACCTTTGGTTGCGGGTTTATATGTCTTTTATCTTTAATATTGTCTTTTGTTTGGTTCATTATGGCCTAATTGCCCTTGCGCCATAAAACCCCAAACAACCAACCAACATAAAAATTTTCAGGCTACAGGGTCACAAATAGACCAAGACCAATTACAAAGAGCTTGTAACAATATTCTGATAGGAAGTTCGTATTGAATGAACTTCCTAACTCGACAATTTAATCATCAATCATTCATTTAGGTCACAATAATAACCACTATAACTATGACGTTGGTAACAATCGTCGTGGGAATGTCCACGAACTTTATGATCTTGGTTCACTTTCAGTGACACTATATCATTTTCCGCTATTGCGCGTAAGTTGCTATCCACAGATTAGAGGCTGCTATCAAGGCTCTTGGTATGCTAGCATTATTTTAACAAACTATCGACAGGGCAGTGATGTTACCTTTGTCAATACCTACATCACACATTTCAGACCCCGTCTGGGTTCGGTTGTTTTACCTCTGAGCGGCACTTTTTTGCACACCATGGGCTAAATGGCCATGCTACAAGGACTCCGAAGGCTCAGAAAAGGTTGGGGAGGGGACCCACTGGAACAGCTGTTGGGAGACAGATGGTAACTTCCCATCAAGGCCACCCAGCGTGTTCTTTAACGTGCACAGGGTATGGCTCTCCCATACATGGGGCCATGGCTTATCGTCCCATCTGATGGACGGCGATCTTTCCAAGCCCATCAGTGTCCCCTATTGACCATGGGCAGGGAATTTTGCGGAGATAAATCTCGACGCAAGACATCCATGTAACGGACGTTCACCAGATTTAAAGACTTTTAGCAGACAATTGAAAGAAGGGGACCTATTGCCATTTCTTCGATTTTTTAGTGTCTGAATCTCTTTCTTAAGTGTTGAACATTTTTTACTTTTTATTTTTTGCTTTTAAGTCAACGTAGAAGGAGTAAAAGTGCTACGCATAATTGACCCTTCCGTGCAGAGGCTTAGGAACGTGTTGGCATCGGGGCTGTTGCCAAGGGCGCCGGAATCATAGGGCGATGCTGGGCAACACCAGCCTTTCTGCGATATCTGATGTTTATGTGCAAAATAAAATCGAATGATTAGCCGTCCGTAGTTCGCTGAATTTAATACTTATTGTTTATACCGTCGTTTTGTCAAGACAGCATATTATAGATTTTCGTTATTTCCTAAAAAAAATATTTTTTTCCTTTTATCGGCGGATCCCCATCCCTGCACAACACATGTCATAAAACAGCTTTGGGGGCGCAATTTCTAACTGTTCATGTTACTTTTACAAATCATGCTGTTACAAAATAAAATTCTGTTACATAGGTATATTTTTCTTTGGACGGCTCGTATAATGACGGCCGTAAACAATTTCGAATACTTCTCCCACTAATCCTCCCTGATAAAGGGGGGGGGGGGCGGAATATCGCGGGGTTCGACTTTAATGAGTCATATCTGAAATTAAAACTTCTGATATCTCCAGTGTCTTGGGCTACCTCAAACATCACTCCAAATGGGGTTGGGTTGAGTCGTTTTACCTCTGAGCTGCACTTTTTTGCACACAATGGGCTAAATGGCCAGGTCACATCGACCCTGAAGGCTCAGAGAAGGTTGGGGGAGGGGACCCACGGGAACAGCTGTTGGGAGACAGATGGTAGCCTCCCATTAAGGCCATCCAGCGTGTTCCTTAACGTGCATAGGGTATGGCTTTCCAGCATACGAATGGTTCGGCTTAATACGGATCCCACGGCTTTTCCAGCGTCGAATGGCACGGCTTAACGTCCCATCCGACGGATGGAAGCCTTTCCCAGCCCATCACTGTCTCCTACTGACCGTGGGCAGGGCGGGGATCCAAAAGGGAAAAAAATGTGCTTGTTTGTGAGTCATATATTAAATGAAAGTTTTGGAAGGTAAATGTTTTTAGTGAAAAAAATATATAAATAAAAAATTCAAAAAATACCTATCTTCCTATAAGGTCCAAAAAAATAGAAAATAAGTCTAAAGCATATCCATCGGACAAGGAAGATTGGGCATCAATTTACATACTGGGCAAGATTGCTGGAGACGTATCTTCCTTTGAAGTATATACAAACTCATTGACAAAATGCACCACCGATATTCTTTAGGTATATTGTCTACTTTTTAGGGCCCTAAAAGAAGAGAGGTATTTTTTAATTTATCGTAAAAAGCTATTTTTAAAGTTCACTTTGTAAACTAAATGCTGTGTTAGAAGTGTGTATCATCATTCAATTAATTTTGAAAATATTAAAATTAGTATAACAGCAGCGTTTTGAACTTAATGACATTAAATATTAAAAGAATGTTGTGAAAATCGAGAATTGGAAAGATTTGGTCAAGATAATTTTCTCAAGGCAAGATTTCCAATTTATTTCCAGTGACATTTTTCCGTAAAGAACTTGTTTTCACAGTTAACGAGATTGAGTATGCTTCACTAAACACACTGAGAAGCTATAAAGAAAATTATTTGGTGAAAGCTAGTGCCGAAATTTATAACATGTTCATAATATGCAAAAAATATTTTTATAAACTTCCAGAATGTTCAAATTTAAAAAATTCCCAACATCAAAAAGCATTGTTTCAGAGATATTTTTAAACATTTGCTCACAATTTCCGCTTTCAAAATGTCATAATATTAAGCAGAAACTAATATATCTTTTTATCGCGTTCCGTATGAGAATTTTGACAGTATAAATAAAGCGGCTTTTGAATAGGCAGAAACAAAGTGGATAGTCAGGCAGAAGTGTTGCGATGAGATAGATAATTGCAAAAGTAAATTAATTACCAAAATTGGGTAGGTGCCATTTTTTTCTAGTAATATATTTATATACAATATAATGTAATAAAGGAAGAAATTGATTTATAACGCTGTAGTTTTTATATATAGCATTATTTTGACAGATTTCAGAATATGTAAAAATAATTCTACACTATAAAGCTTGCTTATATTTACAAGTGTTCAACTATTATTTTTGGAATAGAATTTTAATATTAATTTTGTAAAAGCATAAATCAGAACACAAATAAAAAATGTTGCCATATCTTTTCAGAAATGTTAAGCATTTTTACTTTTTTTAAATAAAAATTTAATATTTGGGTCTGAATGTATGAAGGAACAGTTATTGCTTAAATTAAAAAATTAATGAATTCACTGAATTGCATATAATCAATCAATCAATCAATATGATTAGAAAATACTGAGACAGAAAACAATCATTCGGAAAGAAAGCATTTTCATGATTTTTAAATAAGAAAATCTTATTATAAAGTTGCCCCGTCTCTATGTGTGTGTTGATGAATCTAGATCACTGGTTCTCAACCTTTTTATGGTTCACGTACCCCCTGGAAATGTGTATGTAACTGGCGTACCCCTTGTTTAGATAGATAAAAATAGTTATAGATAACAATGGTTATTTTTACTTGGTTACTAGATCTAGCTACTTTTGAGCTCTTGCGGAGTACCCCAAAAATTTTACCGCCTACCCCACGTTGAGAACCCCTAAACTAGATAATCAGTCGCCTACACTGACGTGCTAAATAATAAATAAAATAAATACCCCCTCAAGCAGCTGCTCGCCACAGAGGTCTGACAGGAGCCTATCAGTTTATATGCCATAGTAGAAGGTCTGTGAGGATGGCAGAACCTCAGCAGAAAAAACGACACATACAACTATGCCTTACCCGTGGCTCGAACCTAGGTCCTTCAGATCAGTAGCCAAGTGCGCTAACCACTCGGCCATGGGACGGCGATGACTGACGTACTAGCAGAGCTCAAACATGGCGCCTATAAAAGTCGTATATGCTCCCTATATAGGACCGCTAGAAAGTAACCGCTATGGTACCCATATGAAGTACACGTGTGTTGTTTTGTTTACACTGATAACATATGCGATATCGTATCTAATGTGCTATTCAAAAAATATTTTTTCTACCAAAACGTCTGCGTTTCCGTGAGCATTATTTTATAAGAATGCTTGCTGAGAACTTTTCGTAACGTACTACAACAATTATTTGACAAAAACTTCGTGTGTTTTCTGTAGAAATTAGAGAAAGTACTATGCATTTAAGGTAAGAATTAAAGTTTACAGAAATATTGAAAATACTTCTTTTCACTCAAATTAAAATCTTAAACGGGTGATACATAACCCTTCATTACTCGAGTTTCAAACAATTGCATCGTTAGTTGTTGGGGTATCTGATATTTTTCTACCCAAGTAATCAAAGCTTAATTATCTTTGCTACGTAAACAACAAATTTTAATGTCCCCTAAATACACGTATTACTTCTTGAGAAATCAGTGTAATTTTTCACTTTTAGCATTCAGGAAAATGTACATTGGAGAGTGGACTGGTTAGTAATGAGTAACGTAAGTAGTAAAGGATTTTGATATGCGATACCTTGATTGGAATAAGTGAACCATCACTATTTGAATTTTGTAGAAAGAACAAAAAATGCAGTTTCGTTGCATATAGGGTAAAATATACATTTGTGATACTGATCTAATAGTCTCCCATTCTAAATATTACCATTATCTGAAAATAATTTGCATTTCACAATAGGTGTACCTGGATAATACTATATTTTAAATTTGATAAATGCTTGGAAATGCGATATTGACTTCTTTTGCAAAACCTCCAAAAAAACAGAACAGTATATTTTAGAAAAAATTTAATTTTCAATGGTTTTATATGATTACTGAAAATTTAGTGTATTATTTTAATGCAACTTGTAACAAATAAAATTTTTTTATATTGCTATATTATTAGGCATTAAGAAAACTGTTTGAAAAGTAATAATAGGTTATGTACAAAAAAGAAAGTTGCTTTTATGAGGGTGGGGGGCTCACTAGTGCCAGGCTCATAATCTGTAGTTCCCAGGTTCGAGTCCCAGCTGGGTCAGCATTGAGATTTATCTCCACAAAATTCCCCACCCTGCCCATGGTCAGTAGGGAACATTGATGGGCTTGGAAAGGCTGCTGTCTGTCGGATGGGATATTAAGTCATGGCCCCGTGTGGGGAGAGCCATACCCTGTGCTTGTTAAAGAATGCGCTGAATGATCTTGACGGGAGGCTATCATCTGTCTCCCAACAGCTGTTCCAGTGAGTCCCCTCCACCAACCTTCTCTGAGCCTTCAGGGTCTTTGTGACCTGTTCATTTAGCCCATTGTGCAAAAAAAGTGCATCTCAGAGGTAAAACAACTCAACCCTGTACATGTTAAAGAATATGTTGGATGACCTTGACTAGAGTCTTGTATCTATCTCATAACAATTGTCCAGTAACCCTTTGTGCAAATCTGAGCCATTAGGATCCTTGTGACTTGATCATTTAGCCCATTCTGTGCAAAAAAAGTGTTACTCAGAGGTAAAACAACCTAAAAACTATACCACTTCTAATGAGATGTTGATATGAATCAATTTCTCTAAGAGAGTAATGAACAAGAAGATAAATGTTTTCTCCTTCTAAGTTTTGTCCTCACATAGTATTTCTTTTATCAAAAAATCGTATCTACAGAGTTACCTGTTTTGTATTTCATGTTCATATTGAAATAATTAATATAATTAAATAATTAATATTGATGTCAATCAATATTAATGTTATATATCATAAATATCTGTATATAATTGTTGTAATGTTATATATCATTAATATTGATGTCAATCAATATTAATGTTATATATCATAATATCATATGCTGTTATATATCATAAATTTCATTTTCCCTTTTATAGGGTTGCTTCATTGTCAATACTACGGTGTTCTTCAAATCAAATTTTCCACCATCCATGCAATTCAGTCATTCGTAAGCAATGCAGATGGAATTCAAACAATGTTGCTCCAAGTGGTGTGCCATATAAGTCACTGAAAAATGAAGATGTTATGTTTCCATCATCAGTTCCACAGTCAGCAGATGTAGTGGTAGTTGGTAAGAAAGAAAATCAAAGGAAAAAAATAGAATAATATAAGAACAATATTCCTAAAATATCTGCATTATTTAATAGTTGTTTGATGTCACAAAAATTATTAGATCTTACCAGAATCATAAAAACTCTAATTGGTATAATATGTTGGTTTTTTTTTTAAATTAAGATTAAAATTACTCTATGAATACTGTAAGTGCTATACTAGTCACATGGTATCGGGAAAAACTATCAGCTCATTGACAACTAATAGAGTAACTGATAGTTGTATATTGATTTCATGAAGTTCAAGTTAATTAATTAGTCGTATCTGCATTGGCTCATTACTGCATTCTTCTTGAGATGCATCTTCAGTTGTAAAAAAAAAATACCCCTCAAGCAGCTGCTTGCCACAGAGGTCTGACAGGAGCCTGTCAGTTTATATGCCAAAGTAGAAGATCTGAGAGGATGGCAGGACCTCAGCAGAAAAACAACACATACAACCATGCCTTATCTGGGGCTCGAACCCAGGTCCCTTAGATCAGTAGCCAAGCGTGCTAACCACTCGGCCATGGGACTTACAAGGAAGAAAAGTCTGGATTGTGTGTGTGTGTTTTTTTTCTGTTCCTCATTGTAGCTGGTGATTTCACAGGTCCAGTGTTGCTGCTTCTCTCTTTTAGGGATAGAGTTCTTTCATCTTGTGGTATTATTAATAAGCACTCTGAAGCCTTGGCAGGCTGCTATCCATTGGATGGGACCTAAAGCCATGGCCCCTTGTGCAGGAGAGCCATACCCTGTACATGTTAAAGAACATGCTGGATGGCCATGGCAGGAGGCTACCATGTCCCCTCCCCATAACCTTCTCTGAGCCCTCAGCATCTTTGTGATCTGAGTATTTAACACAATGTATGCAAAAAAGTGCTGCTCAGAGGTAAAAAACAAACCAATCTTGCAATCTCAGTGATAGTTGCTGTGGCATGAGTCACTGTGTGTCAGTGGGCAACTATAAATTACTCCATTAATTATCATGAGCTGATTGTTTTTTCCCTATACCACATGACTAGTATAGCACCTACAGTGTTTATAGAGAATTTTTAATCATAATTTAATTCTGCACACTGTATACCTTTTTTTAAATCAAGGACCATATATTGAACTGTATTATATGATAGCAGTATAAAAGTAAAGAAATTGAGTTATTATAACATTATTGGAAGACCCATACTGAATGCTATATACACGAAATTTTCTTCATTTTTTATTATTATTATTATTGGAAGATTTGTACTGAAGGGGCAGGGGTGGTTCAGTCAGTAGTGTGCCAGGCACGTAATCAGCAGTTCTCAGGTTTGAGTCCCAGCTGGGTTTATCACCACAGAACTCCCTGCCCACGGTCAGTAGGGGATACCAATGGGCTTGGAAAGGCCATTGTCTTTTGGATGAGACATTAAGCCATGGCTCTGTGTGTGGGAGAGCCATGTACTATGTATATTAAAGAGCATGCTGGATGGCCTTGACAGGAGGCTACCAACTGTCTCCCAACACCTGTTCTAGTTGATCCCCTCCCCCAACCTTCTTGGGGTCCTTGTGATCTGGCCGTTTAGCCCATTGTGTGAAAAAAAGTGCCACTCAGAGGTAAAACAACCCAACAACTTGTATTGAATGTGTCGGTAGCGCACCAGGCTCGTAATCTAGTTCCCAGGTTCGAGTCCCAGCTGGGTCAGCGTTGAGATTTATCTCCGCAAAATTCCCCGCCCTGCCCACGATCAGTAGGGGACACCGATGGGCTTGCAATGGCCACCGTCCGTCGGATGGGACATTAAGTCATGGCCCCGTGTGCAGGAGAAAGAACACGCTGGATGGCCTTGATGGGAGGCTATCATCTGTCTCCCAACAGCTGTTCGAGTGGGTCCCCTCCCCCAACCTTCTCTGAGCCTTCTGGGTCCATGTGACCTGGCCATTTAGCCCATTGTGTGAAAAGTGCCACTCAGAGGTAAAACAACCCAACAACTTGTACTGAATGTTATATACATGAAACTTTCTTCATTAATACACAAAACATTTTTCATTATTGATTCAAGCAGTGATGTAAATATGATCAAATGATTTGTGTGGCCTATTGAATTTTGAGATCGAATAATTTTATATATATATATAAGCCAACAGTGGATATTAGATATATGTCAGGGATAAGGATGAGAAAATGCAACATTAAGAAAAACTAGTGTGCATTGAACATTTTTCTTTCATAAGAATTAATGTAAATGAGAAGATATGTTCCATAATTTTTTCAACTTTGTCCATGCAATACAGAACAGAAATTATATTCACATAAGGTAAAGTAGAATTAGCTAGGGATAGAGACTGCTTCACTCATTTCAAGTTGAATGTTACAAACACTTTTTTATAGTTGATATTTGTTTAATAAATACTTTTGTAGAAAATAGTTTTCCCAATGAGTGTATTTGAACCCACTTCTTTCCACATACATGCCAGAGTTTTCTAAGGCCACTAAATTAACTCCAGATTCATCTTTTTTCCCCACCACTAATGTCGCATCAATCTCTGTGATTGTTGTACCTGGGTTGGGTTGTTTTACCTCTGAGCGGCACTTTTTTGCACACCATGGGCTAAATGGCCAGGTCACATGGACCCCTAAGGCTCAGAGAAGGTTGGGGGAGGATACCCACTGGAACAGCTGTTGGGAGACAGATGGTAGCCTCCCGTCAAGGCCATCCAGCATGTTCTTTAACATTGGGTTGTTTTACCTCTGAGCGGCACTTTTTTGCACACCATGGGCTAAATGGCCAGGTCACATGGACCCCGAAGGCTCAGAGAAGGTTGGGGGAGGGGACCCACTGGAACAGCTGTTGGGAGACAGATGTTAGCCCTCCGTCAAGGCCATCCAGCGTGTTCTTTAACATGCACAGGGTATGTCTCTCTCGCACACGGGGCCACTGCTTAACGTCCCATCCGACAGACGGTGGCCTTTCTAAGCCCATCGGTGTCCCCTACTGACCGTGGGCAGGGCGGGGAATTTTGCAGAGATAAATCTCAACGCTGACCCAGCTGGGTCTCGAACCTGGGAACTACAGATTACGAGCCTGGCGCGCTACCGACTGAGCCACCTTCGCCCCATTTGTACCTGAACTTGGTGCTATCTATGATTGGGAATGGCAACTATATTTTGTTAATGTTGTACTGAGTAAGACGTAAATAAATAAATAAATAAATAAGTCGCTCATGCTAATAGCATTATTAACCCCTTAATACCGAAGAAATCTGAGAAAAAGGTAGGGGGTAGTAAAGACAA
Source organism: Ryuthela nishihirai (assembly GCA_038380435.1). Lineage (NCBI taxonomy): Eukaryota > Metazoa > Arthropoda > Arachnida > Araneae > Heptathelidae > Ryuthela > Ryuthela nishihirai. The sequence goes on along the minus strand of JAWZYU010000002.1, from coordinate 105,080,043 downwards.
AGAAGTAGCACTATTTGGACTAGTCCATTTCAAAATCTTGGCCGTTTGTGGCCATTCTGGGCATTAAAGGGTTAATGATTAAATCAATAAATAGTATCCTCAGAGTTACCTGTTGACTTTGAAGTGTAACTTCCACAAAACTATTTATTAATTTCAAAGTCAACAGGTAAGTTAGTAAATATTATTCATTGATTAAATATTTGTTTAGTGTGATATTTTTCTTTTACCTATCCCAAAATAAAAGCTGTCTTTAATGAGTACAAATATATGTTTTAGAGCAGAAATAGAGAATTCCTTAATCTGCTTTTCTTCAGAATCAGCCTCATCTTCATCTTTGGTAACCTCTTCATTTAATCACACCTATCAAATTTGAAACGCTCTTCATTACTGAGATCATAAAGTGACATCTGCATATTTGAATTCGTTGACATTTGCTTTCCGTAATTGCACTATCTAGGTATTTCAGTTGCTGAACACTGTTCATCAAGAGAACATTGTTCTTCAGCTCAGGAATTACCAGTCATCATTATACAATCTAAAATATTAAAACCTTTTCAGAACTCTAACAATGTGAGTTTCCTCCTACCATCACTTACCTTGATAAGTTGCTTGGTACCACAGTCATGGGGGCGGGGGTGGCTCAGTCGGTAGTGCGCCAGGCTCGTAATCGTAACCCAGGTTCGAGTCCCAGCTGGGTCAGCGTTGAGATTTATCTCCGCAAAATTCCCCGCCCTGCCCACGGTCAGTAGGGGACACCGATGGGCTTGCAATGGCCACCGTCCGTCGGATGGGACGTTAAGCCGTGGCCCCATGTGTGGGAGAGACATACCCTGTGCACGTTAAAGAACACGCTGGATGGCCTTGACGGGAGGTTACCATCTGTCTCCCAACAGCTGTTCCAGTGGGTCCCCTCCCCCAACATTCTCTGAGCCTTTGGGGTCCCTGTGACCTGGCCATTTAGCCCATGGTGTGCAAAAAAGTGCCGCTTTGAGAAGTCCAAACTTTGGGCAGGTTGCCTCTCTTCATTTTGTCACTCTTCGTAGCTGCTGGGAGCATTTTTCTGTTGATTTGCACTGTATGACAGGCCCCAATACCATTCAGTCCAAGTCTTTTTAAAAGACTGATACCTGAATAAAAAATGTTCATATATACAGCATTGCCTTTTTTTTTTTCAAAATCTTTCATTGGTGACTTTTACAATTCATGCACCCAACCCATCTTCTTGAACTGGGTCTGAATTTTCCTCTTTCCCAGTATATACATTGAACCACAATATGTACTTAGTATTACCATAACAAAATTCGTATGCAGTATATTGTCTCTTTTTATGCCTTGTATCACATTTAAGTACCAACAGTAGTACCAAGCTGAAAACACCAGTTCTCATCCGATCATCGAAGTTAAGCAGCTTTGGGCACTGTCTAGTACAGGGAAGGGTGACCATCTGGGAACACTGCGTGCAGTTGGCAAAAAATCTGCTGAGGACCTGCCATCCTCACAGATCCCTCTATTATGGTGTATTCAACTGACAGGCTCCTCTCAGACCTCTGCGACAAGCAGCTGCTTAAGGAGGTATTTATTTATTTATTTTTTTATTTTTTTATCACTTTTAACTTGATTTGGGAATTCCATATCTTTTACCTTTCCTGTGGCCGAGTGGTTAGCACGCTTAGCTACTGATCTACGGGACCTGGGTTCGAGCCCCAGATAAGGCGTGGATGTATGTGTCATTTTTCTGCTGGGGCGGGGGTGGCTCAGTCGGTAGCGTGCCAGGCTCATAATCTGTAGTTCCCAGGTTCGAGTCCCATCTGGATCACCATTGAGATTTATCTCCGCAAAATTCCCCGCCCTGCCCATGGTCAGTAGGGGACACTGATGGGCTTGGAAAGGCCGCCGTCCGTCGGATGGGACATTAAGCCGTGGCCCCGCGTGTGGGAGAGCCATACCCTGTGCACGTTAAAGAACACGCTGGATGGCCTTGATGGGAGGCTACCATCTGTCTCCCAACAGCTTTTCCAGTGGGTCCCCTCCCCCAACCTTCTCTGAGCCTTCGGGGTCCATGTGACCTGGCCATTTAGCCCATGGTGTGCAAAAAAGTGCCACTCAGAGGTAAAACAACCCAACCCATATCTTTCAACTGCTTCTTTTTTTTTATCTTGTGTGCTGTATTATAACCATAATTATTGATGTGCCATATAAAACCCCAAACAACCAAACCTGCTGGGTTAATAATAGATCTGGAATCATCCAAAATTTGTGTAGGGGAATAAATCATTTTATTATCAGGTTGAGATGACTTGTTTAATGATTTTAAAATGAATCTAAACTTTTACATTGTAATGAAAATCTTTTGTTAAGACTCTGTGGCAAGCAACTGCTAGAGGATGAAAAAATTGTTCTTCGAAGGAAAACTAAATCAAATTCTCTGCTTAGGATGTCAGCTGATAGTCAGCCATAGATGAAAATAATGCTGAAATGCTAAGATTGTTAGTTAAAGTCTCAGTAAAAGTTTTCAAATAATCTACATTGTTTGAGATTGAGATTTTTAAGTAATTCTCTTTAGTTTTCAGAATTCTGAGTTTAATACCACTTTAGTTATGGGTTTTAGTTTTCGTTTTATTATCTTAGGTGGAGGAATAATTGGGTGCAGTACTCTCTACCATCTCACCAAACTTGGTTGCACAAATATTCTCCTTTTAGAGAAAGATCAACTGACAGCTGGAACAACATGGCATACTGCAGGTAAGAAATTGATTCCTTAAATATTTGATATTGCTTTATGAGATTTATATTATAATTTAAAATTTGTACGTCTTTAAAAACTTAGATAAGCTGTTAAAACATATACGTCATCAATATCTTTCATAATGACCAGCTTTGCTTCCTTTCTGTAATAATGTTACAGAATATTGCAATAAAACGTGTTCTAAATTGTGAAATAACTGTTACTTAACCCTTTCACGACTAAGGGAAACATTTTTCCCCATTTTAAAATTGGTGATTGTCGTATTTAATTATAACCTTATCTGCATTTTTTATACAGAATGTCAAAATAGAACGTATGCCAAGCGCAATTACGTAAACGGGAACGTTTAGTCCATGTCCATCTTTGCAATAATGTTGCATCTGTGCAATGTCCATCTTTTCTTCACAACCAAAAGAAATTGCTTCGCAGAATATCATAATTAGCACATCATTTTGTATAGTAATTATATTTCATAATTTTGTATTATTTTAATTAACATTTTGTTCTAATAAACCAAAAAATAAAAGACATTGCATAATAAGCCTAAGTATAATTTGTGTTACCTTTATAGTCCATTGGGAAAAATATTTCCCATAAAATTCCAAAAAAAAACTACACATTGTTATGTATTTTTCTTATGATTTTTATTTATTTTACATCTAAACAAACTAAAATAAACAGTTACATACTAATATTTACTCTTAGAAACCTTATGGTCCGGAAAGGGTTAAGGGGCGGGGATGGCTCAGTTGGTAGCGTGCCAGGCTCGTAATCTGTATTTCCCAGGTTCGAGTCCCAGCTGGGTCAGCGTTGAGATTTATCTCCGCAAAATTCCCCGCCCTGCCCACAGTCAGTAGGGGACACCGATGGGCTTGGAAAGGCCGCCGCCCGTCGGATGGGACGTTAAGCCGTGTCCCCGTGTGCGGGAGAGCCATACCCTGTGCACATTAAAGAACATGCTGGATGGCCTTGACGGGAGACTACCATCTGTATCCCAGCAGCTATTCCAGTGGGTCCCCTCCCCCAACCTTCTCTGAGCCTTTGGGGTCCTTGTGACCTGGCCATTTAGCCCATGGTGTGCAAAAAAGTGCCGCTCAGAGGTAAAACAACCCAACCATCCAGAGAGCCCCTGAAGATAAGGTACGACCACAGGCTCCAACACCTCAATGATGTAACGCTGGCTGTTCAAAGTACTGGTAATGCGTATGAGGCGTGTGAGTGGAGTCCAACTACCCCATACCATAACACCAGGTACCAGACCTGTATGGCGCTGCATCATGTGTGTCTCACTGAGTCTGTCATCGCGGTACCGCCAGATACTGATTCATCCATCATGGTTCTGCATACTGAAGTGGGATTCATCTGAAAAGACTATGTGATGCCAGTAGCACATCCCTGCATGACATTCTTGGCACCATTGCAATCACATATCCCTGTGTTGTAGAGTCAGTGATAGTAAAAGCGATGACCACCTAACTAAGATGCCCCGATCTGCAGATGACATCGAACTATACATGCGGACACTGGTTGATGTACAACACACCCTAACTGTTAAGCTAAAGTGTTTGATGTGGCTTTATGATCATTCAAAGTCATGCACACAAGGTGTCTGTCCTCTCGTTCGTTTGTGTGACAGGGCTGTTGAGATGCCTCACATCGGTGAGTGAGTTCCTTCTCTACACACTGACACCATATTCTCATCACTGTGGCAGCATTCCATCCAACATGAGCACCAATGTCTCAGTACGATAGGGGCGGAGGTGGCTCAGTCATAGCGCGCCAGGCTCGTAATCTGCAGTTCCCAGGTTTGAGTCCCAGCTGGGTCAGCGTTGAGATTTATCTCCGCATAACTCCCCACCCTGCCCATGGTCAGTAGGGGACACCGATGAGCTTGGAAAGGCCGCCGTCCATCGGATGGGACGTTAAGCCGTGGCCCCGTGTGTGGGAGAGCCATACCCTGTGCACATTAAAGAACACGCTGGATGGCCTTGACGGGAGGCTACCATCTGTCTCCCAACAGCTGTTCCAGTGGGTCCCCTCCCCCAACCTTTTCTGAGCCTTCAGGGTCCATGTGACCTGGCCATTTAGCCCATGGTGTGCAAAAAAGTGCTGTTTAGAGGTAAAACAACCCAACTTTACTTTTAAGCAGTCTTTACTACTCAGTCTTTACTTTTAAGCAGTCTTTACTTTTAAAAAATGAAATGATTCTTCCTTTTATTATTGATTTTTTTTGTGTATGAAACTTTTGTTTTAATTTCTTAGGTTTGATATGGAGATTAAGACCCAATGACACTGATATCCAGATTTTGAATCACACTCGTTATTTATTGAATAATGTACTTGAAAAAGAAACTGGAGTTCACCCTGGATGGATTAATAATGGTGGACTTTTTATTGCAAATTCAAAGGAGAGATTAGATGAATACAAACGTCTTATGACAGTAAGTTTAATTTATCAGCAATAGCTAATGCATTACAAATAGTTCAAGATATTTTCCTTTTATATTCTGTATATTTTTAAGCATGCTGTGTCATTGTTAGGCAAAAAATTCAAAACTACTAAACAAGTTTAAACTTGTTTAGTAGTAACTAAACAATGAGCTATGTACTTTGAGCTTGTAAACTTTGAGCTATGTACTAAACAAGTTTAAACTAGTACTAAACAAGTTTAAACTTGTTTAGTACATAGCTCAAAAATATTAGCCAAACTTACTCTTTCGGACAAATTCAGTGCTCTATCAGCAGAAACCATGAGATTAGCTGTAACCAAAAAACTTATTTTATCAAATGGCTTGAAATATTCTTATTAAGTTCTGATATTTAAAAAGCATTTTATTTCTTTGATTGATATAAAACATTTTCACATATTGTTACCTTATAATATAATCTGTTCAGTGGTGCACTCAGGATTTAATCTTGGGGGTCCGCTGGCTGAGGGGCCCACTGGCCTGGCTAGGGCAAACGAAGTAGCGCTCGGTCCGCCCGATTCGTTCGTCTTGTGTTCACAGCTGCCATGATTCCTGAGAGCTATAGGGTTAGCACACTTGGCTACTAATGTAAGGGACCTGGGTTCGAGCCCCAGGTATGGTATGGATGTATGTGCCATTTTTCTGCTGAAGTCCTGCCATCCTCTCAGACCTTTTACTCCGCATATAAACTGACAGGCTCCTGTCAGACCTCTGTGGCAAGCAGCTGCTTGAGGGGTATTTAATAGGGTATTCCTACCTTATGTGACCACTAATTCATAAGTAGTATAGAAATAGAAGACACAACATAAATGTGGGCGGGGGTGGCTCAGTCGGTAGCGTGCCAGGGTCGTAATCTGTAGTTCCCAGGTTCGAGTCCCAGCTGGGTCAGCGTTTGAGATTTATCTCTGCAAAATTCCCCACCCTGCCCACGGTCAGTAGGAGACACCGATGGGCTTGGAAAGGCCGCCGACCGTCGGATGGGATGTTAAGCCGTGGCCCCGTGTGCGGGAGAGCCATACCCTGTGCACGTTAAAGAACACGCTGGATGGCCTTGACGGGAGGCTACCATCTGTCTCCCAACAACTGTTCCAGTGGGTCCCCTCCCCCAACCTTCTCTGAGCCTTCGGGGTCCATGTGACCTGGCCATTTAGCCCATGGTGTGCAAAAAAGTGCTGCTCAGAGGTAAAACAACCCAACAACATAAATGTAAAAAATGAATTTTAATTAGGAAAAGATTTTTGGAAAATTTTCTAGTGCTTTTTTTTTTCTTTTTCTTTGGGGGGTGCCAGGGCCCCTTGGCCCCCCTCTGGGTGCACCAATGAATTTGTTTAATATCATTTACGCACATTTCTGCTAACTGGCACAATGTTCATGTTGCATCATTACATTGTATGTAGTACATGATTCATTAACTGAATAAATATATGTGTTCAAATAAAACTATGTTATAAAAGCAATGAATATAATTTATTATATAATAGAGTTGATGAATTATGTATGTGTGATATGGGAGAGGAATGGACCTCTTCCTAAACATTGCCATCCCTTAAAAATCGTATTCCTCTGAGTTAAGTAATTCTTTGTCAAAATAATTGTTCTTAATAATTTAACAAAATAATTGTTATTTTGAGAACAATTATTTGTTCTCAAAATATTTGTTCCACCACTTAAACAGTTTGTGATCATGGAATTTATGCGATATAAGTGAATTTAGTGCATGATATTGCATTGAATAGGTTTGGTGAAGGTGTTATTAAATGTCTCTGAAGAACTTGAGTAGGGCTTAGTTGATTTTGGATGTTTTCTACATGTAATATAATACTAAAAATTAATATCTTGAAGGTATGCCGAGTGGCGCGCTTGACTACTGATCTACGGGACCTGGGTTTGAGCCCCGGGTAAGGCATGGATGTTCGTGTTGTTTTCTGATGAGGTCCTGCCATCCTCTCAGATCTTCTACTCTGGCATATAAACTGACAGGCTCCTGTCAGACATCTGTGGCAAGCAGCTGCTTGAGGGGGTATTTTTTTTATTTATTACTGATTTAAGGGACCTAGGTTCGAGTCCCGGGTAAGGCATGGATGTATGTGTCGTTTTTCTGCTGAGGTCCTGCCATCCTCTCAGACCTTCTACTATGGCATATAAACTGACACGCTCCTGTCAGACCTCTGTGGCAAGCAGCTGCTTGAGGGGGTATTTATTTTTTTTATTTATTACTGATCTAAGAGACCTGGGTTCGAGTCCCGGGTAAGGCATGGATGTATGTGTCGTTTTTCTGCTGAGGTCCTGCCATACTCTCAGACCTTCTACTATAGCATATAAACTGACAGGCTCCTGTCAGACCTCTGTGGCAAGCAGCTGCTTGAGGGGGTATTTATTTTTATTTATTACTGATCTAAGGGACCTGGGTTCGAGTCCCAGGTAAGGCATGGCTGTTTGTGTCGTTTTTCTGCTGAGGTCCTGCCATCCTCTCAGACCTTCTAGTATGGCATATAAACTGACAGGCTCCTATCAGACCTCTGTGGCAAGCAGCTGCTTGAGGGGGTATTTATTTTTTTATTTATTACTGATCTAAGAGACCTGGGTTCGAGTCCCGGGTAAGGCATGGATGTATGTGTCGTTTTTCTGCTGAGGTCCTGCCATCCTCTCAGACCTTCTAGTATGGCATATAAACTGACAGGCTCCTATCAGACCTCTGTAGCAAGCAGCTGCTTGAGGGGGTATTTATTTTTTTATTTATTACTGATCTAAGAGACCTGGGTTCGAGTCCCGGGTAAGGCATGGATGTATGTGTCGTTTTTCTGCTGAGGTCCTGCCATCCTCTCAGACCTTCTAGTATGGCATATAAACTGACAGGCTCCTATCAGACCTCTGTGGCAAGCAGCTGCTTGAGGGGGTATTTATTTTTTTATTTATTACTGATCTAAGAGACCTGGGTTCGAGTCCCGGGTAAGGCATGGATGTATGTGTCGTTTTTCTGCTGAGGTCCTGCCATCCTCTCAGACCTTCTAGTATGGCATATAAACTGACAGGCTCCTATCAGACCTCTGTAGCAAGCAGCTGCTTGAGGGGGTATTTATTTTTTTATTTATTACTGATCTAAGAGACCTGGGTTCGAGTCCCGGGTAAGGCATGGATGTATGTGTCGTTTTTCTGCTGAGGTCCTGCCATCCTCTCAGATCTTCTGTGGCATATAAACTGACAGGCTCCTGTCAGACCTCTGTGGCAAGCAACTGCTTGAGGGGGTATTTCTTTTAATTTATTTAGAAAGAGGATTGATCAAAAGTTAGGTATGCCAAGATATTGCAGACTTTACTCAGAAGATAAATATTTGGAGAGTAGAACTATACAGTCTGGCTGATTTTCTGTAGTTTCTGAGGATTTTCTGTATTTTAAGCAACAGTCCTGCATTATCTCAATGTAGAAACAAATGAAGAATTTGAGCAAAACGCTAGAGTTATTTCTAAATTTGTTCTGAAAGTGTCTTATTTATTTCCTTTGTATTTTTACGCATACCTTTCCCATAACATTTATAATTAAAAATGAATAAATTACAGATTGGGAAAGTATTTGGAATTGAATCATACGTACTTTCTCCTGAAGAAACGAAAAAATTATATCCATTAATGAATGTTGATGATCTTTATGGCACATTATATAGTCCAGGTGATGGAACCGTAGATCCTGCAGGCTTTTGTGTTTCACTTACTCGAGCAGCAGCAAAGTTAGGTGCAAAGGTGAGGTTTTTTTTTGCTTATTATCTATTCGCAATTTGAAAAATATTTTACAATGACACGATAAATTATGTTTTGTAGTAAAACTAACAATTTGTTCTTGTGAATTACGGGGCAGGGGTGGCTCAGTCGGTAGCGCGCCAGGCTCGTAATCTGTAGTTCCCAGGTTTGAGTCCCAGCTGGGTCAGCGTTGAGATTTATCTCCGCAAAATTCCCCACCCTGCCCACGGTCAGTAGGGGACACCGACGGGCTTGGAAAGGCCGCCATCCGTCGGATGGGACATTAAGCCGTTGCGCCGTGTTCGGGAGAGCCCATACCCTGTGCACGTTAAAGAACATGCTTGATGGCCTTGACAGGAGGCTACCATCTGTCTCCCAACAGCTGTTCCAGTGAGTCCCCTCCCCCAACCTTCTCTGAGCCTTCGGGGTCCATGTGACCTGGCCATTTAGCCCATGGTGTGCAAAAAAGTGCCGCTCGGAGGTAAAACAACCCAACGTTAAAGAACATGCTGGATGGCCTTGATGGGAGACTACCATCTGTCTTCCAACAGCTGTTCCAGTGGGTCCCCTCCCCCAACCTTCTCTGAGCCTTCGTGGTCCATGTGACCTGGCCATTTAGCCCATTGTGTTCAAAAAAGTGCCGCTCAGAGGTAAAACAACCAAACATTAAAGAACACGCTGGATGGCCTTGACGGGAGGCTACCATCTGTCACCCAACAGCTGTTCCAGTGGGTCCCCTCCCCCAACCTTCTCTGAGCCTTTGGGGTCCATGTGACCTGGCCATTTAGCCCATGGTGTGCAAAAAAGTGCAGCTCAGAGGTAAAACAACCCAACCCAACAACTCCAATGAACCAAGTTCTGCACTGCCAGATAATGAAGCTGCCCAACAGATGACAAGATAATTGAACAAAATGGTGGATGCATTATTAATTAAAAGTGTCTTTTTACTCTTTAATATTTGAGTTTGAAATTTTGCCTAAAATCTAAACAAACTTTTAGCAACCTAATATTATTAAATCATTTTTGTGTTTGTTGTCATGTTTTTTCAAGGAAATTTTCATAGTGGTTCCACATAAAAAATATATATGTATTGCTTGAGTATATATATACAGGGTGAATCTGAAAAAGTGGGCAAAACTTTATGGGGTGGTAGAACGCAGCTATATGAGCAATATTCGCCATAGAAAGTATGGGCGGAACGCAAACGGCGAGCCGCTAGGTGGCGTTGGAAATGGTATAAAAGGGTCGGTCCTCGCACCCAACGGCATTTCTACCGTGGATTGCCGAGAGGATGGCTGGTTATACTAACCACGAAATGGCGGATATGCACTTTGTGTACGGTGCGGCGAACGGGAATGCAAGTGAGGCACAGAGACGTTACCGCGACCGGTTTCAGATGAGATGCACTCCAGATTGGATGCGTCGGTCCCTATCCCGCAGGTGTGAAGCCTGCATTACAGCTGGCGGCAGCTCTTTTGAGCAATTTCTTTGAGCATGTACCTCAATTACATTCCTGTTAATAAAATGTTTTCTGAAGTATCTCCTCTCCTTCTTGTGTTCATTCTTTAAATGTGACAGTGGAAAACTACCTTTTAACTTCTCACCGCTTGTGTTCCGACCATACATTCTATGACGAATATTGCTCGTATAGCTGCGTTCTACCACCCGTAAAGTTTTGCCCACTTTTTCAGACTCACCCTGTATATTATTGCTTGAGATATATTGCCATTGCATGAAAAAAGTTTAGGAAACACTGGCCTTAAATGGTATCAGAAGTGTCAAAAATTTATAACATGATTGGAAGACCTGTGACTAATACCTAGTCAACTTAGTGCTTTGATATTTGTCATTTATTTATAATTTGCCAAGTAAAATATTTGTGTATTTCAACAGCCATAGTTTTGTTATTTAGTTTTAATATATTTATTTGATACATAGGTTATAGAAAAATGCCCTGTAATTGGTGTAAAAACAATTGAGAATGACTTTGGTGTAAAACAAGTGAAAGCTGTAGTGACACCATCAGGTACAATAAATACAGATTGTCTAGTAAATTGCACAGGTTAGTATGATTAATTGGTATAATTATCATTTATTTAATACTTCCACATAATCTGCAAAATACAGTGAAATTGCCATGAAATAGACACCCATGAGATGTAAAAAAAATTCTGTTGTAGAGAGGTATTTCAGACAAGTTACCCTCTGCTTTGGCCTGCTATTTCGAATGTTATTTCAAGTAATTAATTTTTTGGAGGGGGGTGAGGCATAGAATCGACGTATTCTGTCGTGCCTCTAGTCCAAAAATCCCATTTCCAGCACTATTCCTGTGATATGTAACATCTGTCACAGAAGTCATTGAAACCCTTTAAGTATATCATGGTATAGAATTGATCAGGCTGACTTTAGTGGTTTTCAGCTTCTCTTACGAAACGACCCTTACTCAATCAGCCAGGAGCTCACCAGTTTTGCAGAGGCAGAAATCACAAACTGTATCATCCAAGCAGAGTTGGGTTGTTTTACCTCTGAGTGGCACTTTTTTGCACACCATAGACTAAATGGCCAGGTCACATAGACCCCGAAGGCTCAGAGAAGGTTGGGGGAGGGGACCCACTGGAACAGCTGTTAGGAGACAGATGGTAGCCTCCCGTCAAGGTCATCCAGCGTGTTCTTTAATGTTGGGTTGTTTTCCCTCTGAGCAGCACTTTTTGCACACCATGGACTAAATGGCCAGGTCACATGGATCCCAAAGGCTCAGAGAAGGTTGGGGGAGGGGACCCACTGGAACAGCTGTTGGGAGACAGATGGTAGCCTCCCATCAAGGCCATCCAGCGTGTTCTTTAACGTTGGGTTGTTTTACCTCTGAGCGGCACTTTTTTGCACACCATGGACTAAATGGCCAGGTCACATGACCCCAAAGGCTCAGAGAAGGTTGGGGGAGGGGACCCACTGGAACAGCTGTTGGGAGACAGATGGTAGCCTCCCATCAAGGCCATCCAGCGTGTTCTTTAACGTTGGGTTGTTTTACCTCTGAGCGGCACTTTTTTGCACACCATGGGCTAAATGGCCAGGTCACATGGACCCCGAAGGCTCAGAGAAGGTTGGGGAGGGGACCCACTGGAGCAACTGTTGGGAGACAGATGGTAGCCTCCCGTCAAGGCCATCCAGCGTGTTCTTTAACGTTGGGTTGTTTTACCTCTGAGTGGCACTTTTTTGCACACCATGGGCTAAATGGCCAGGTCACATGGACCCCGAAGGCTCAGAGAAGGTTGGGGGAGGGGACCCACTGGAACAGCTGTTGGGAGACAGATGGTAGCCCCCGTCAAGGCCATCCAGTGTGTTCTTTAACGTGCACAGGGTATGGCTCTCCTGCACACGGGGCCACGGCTTAACGTCCCATTCGACGAATGACGGCCTTTCCAAGCCCCATCGGTGTCCCCTACTGACTGTGGGCAGGGCAGGGAATTTTGCGGAGATAAATCTCAACGCTGACCCAGCTGGGGCTCGAACCTTAGAACTACAGATTATGAGGCTAGTGCGCTACCGACTGAGCCACCACCGCCCCAGTTTGATAATGGACTTTTAAAGTTGTGTTACTTTAATATGTGTAATTTCATAGATAATTTTTTATCATGATGAGTAATTTTATAAATTAAGCAAATCTGTTTAACTCTGTATATGTTATTTCAGGTGTATGGGCCCCTTATATTGGTCAGATGGTGAATGTAAAAGTGCCTTTGATTGCAATGAAGCATGCCTATATTGTAACCAATCGTATTGAAGGTATACAAAATATGCCTAATGCTCGTGATCATGATCTTTCAGTATACCTTAGATTACAAGGAGATGCTCTTTCTATTGGAGGATATGAACCTAACCCAATATTCTGGGAAACGGTGAGATTTAATTTAAGCAACCAATATTTTTATTGTGTAAATAGACTTCATGGAACATTTTAGCATAAATTTTATACAGTTGTCATATTTATTGCATATTATTCTTGGGGTGGGGGTGGCTCAGTTGGTAGCCCACCAGGCTCGTAATCTGTAGTTCCCAGGTTCGAGTCCCAGCTGGGTCAGCATTGAGATTTATCTCTGCAAAATTCCCCGCCCTGCCCACGGTCAGTAGGGGACACCGATGGGCTTGGAAAGGCCGCCGTCCGTCGGATGGGATGTTAAGCCGTGGCCCCGTGTGCGAGAGAGCCACACCCTGTACACGTTAAAGAACACGCTGGATGGCCTTGACGGAAGGCTACCATCTGTCTCCTAACAGCTGTTCCAGTGGGTCCCCTCCCCCAACCTTCTCTGAGCCTTCGGGATCCATGTGACCTGGCCATTTAGCCCATGGTCTGCAAAAAAGTGCCGCTCAGAGGTAAAACAACCCAACCCAACGCATAATATTCTTACTCAGTTTAATTCAAACTTTATTTTTCCTGCATTCTGCAGTGTATTTATATTTCTGGAGAGACATAGGTTCAAATCTTTCATGTTGGCAAAACTTTTTCACAAAAATATCATGTAAAAATCTTTAAAACTTAAGTTTATCTAATCGTGCTGTAGTTAATATTACATGCTGATAAATTGTCAAAAATGATGGATTTCAGTTCATTCATTAAAGCATAATTTTGCTTTTTTTATACTTTAATTTTATTACTTTTAGTATTTTAGTCATTAAAATAACATAATCACCTGAAAAATTCATTCTTTTATCCTACTTTTACTCCCCATGAGCAAAATTCCACTGATGTTCCTGATCACTTTAGTCTGTCATCACTGAACATCACTTTTACCATATTGGCTTGTTTACAAAGTGATAGTTTTAATTAATAATTAGGTTCTTAAATTTATAGTTACCATTAATTAGCTATTGAACTCAAGTCACTAATAATTACTGTAAAATTTGCAATCAGCTGACCACAGGTCTCTTCTCCCTACTCGACCTATTCAAATCCTGAATGTCAAGATAGCATCTACCTAATTAGGCACATCAAACGTTCAATTAAGGTCATTATATTACACTTCAACTAATCCACCTGCAGTCTACTTAGTTATACTACTGACTTTTAGTGACTTTCACTGTACTCACTGGGGCGGGGGTGGCTCAGTTGGTAGCGTGCCAGGCTTGTAATCTGTAGTTCCCAGGTTCGAGTCCCAGCTGGGTCAGCATTAAGATTTATCTCCACAAAATTCCCCGCCCTCCCCACGGTCAGTAGGGGACACCAATGGGCTTGGAAAGGCCGTCGTCCGTTGGATGGGACGTTAAGCTGTGGCCCCGTGTGCGGGAGAGCCATACCCTGTGCATGTTAAAGAACACGCTGGATGGCCTAGACGGGAGACTACCATCTGTCTCCCAACAGCTGTTCCAGTGGGTCTCCTCCCCCAACCTTCTCTGAGCCTTCGGGGTCCATGTGACCTGGCCATTTAGCCCATGGTGTGCAAAAAAGTGCCGCTCAGAGGTAAAACAACCCAACCCAACTGTATTCACTATTATTGCTGTTAACCCAACTGTATTCACTATTATTGCTGTCTGTGAATCTCATTTTAGTGATGACCCTTGTGCGAAAAATAAATAATCACATTGAAAGTCAGGGATTAAGAAAATGTCAAGCTAACAAAGAATTATACCAAAGTTATGATGCAGATTTTAAAATTATGATCGCACTTGAAGTAGAAAAAAAAACTAGCAATTGTACTACTGCTAGAAAATACTGCAAGGCGCTTCCAGAAATGAGACTGAACTCTTAATGCACATTCTGCAAGAAAGCCATTTCAAGGACCTAAAAGAAAAGACTTTAAAAAAACTTGAGAAAAAGTGTTGCTCATGATGTTAAAATAATGCATAACAAAGATTTCTTATAAGAAAGGTTATCCAGTTTAATAGCAAAGAAATTACAAAAAAAAAAAATTTAAAAAACCAGAAATAGAATTTTTAGCAAGTTTGGGATGGTGTAAGAGAAAACTGAAATGTTCTCTGTCTGATGTGACATTCGAGTTTGGCATTGAAGCTACCTCAAGATTGCAATGAAAAATTTTTTCATTTCAACACCATGTTATAAGCTTGAGGAAAAGCAAGGTATATCCACTGTTTGTTGTATGAATAATGTAGATGAAGCATTTGTATTCTTTGACATACTTATAAACATTATCATTCACAATAATAAAAAAAATACCCCCTCAAGCAGCTGCTTGCCACAGAGGTCTGACAGGAGCGTGTCAGTTTATATGCCATAGTAGAAGGTCTGTGAGGATGGCAGGACCTCAGCAGAAAAATGACACACACATCCATGCCTTACCCGGGGCTCGAACCCAGGTCCCTTAGATCAGTAATAAATAAAAATAAATAAATATTCCCTCAAGCAGCTGCTTGCCACAGAGGTCTGACAGGAGCCTGTCAGTTTGTATGCTATAGTAGAAGGTCTGTGAGGATGGCAGGACCTCAGCAGAAAAACGACACATACATCCGTGCCTTACCCGGGACTCGAACCCAGGTCCCTTAGATCAGTAATAAAGAAAAAAAATAAATACCCCCTCAAGCAGCTGCTTGCCACAGAGGTCTGACAGGAGCCTGTCAGTTTATATGCTATAGTAGAAGGTCTGTGAGGATGGCAGGACCTCAGCAGAAAAACGACACATACATCCATGCCTTACCCGGGACTCGAACCCAGGTCCCTTAGATCAGTAATAAATTAAAAAAAAATAAATACCCCCTCAAGCAGCTGCTTGCCACAGAGGTCTGACAGGAGCCTGTCAGTTTATATGCCATAGTAGAAGGTCTGTGAGGATGGCAGGACCTCAGCAGAAAAACGACACACACATCCATGCCTTACCCGGGGCTCGAACCCAGGTCCCTTAGATCAGTAATAAATAAAAATAAATAAATATTCCCTCAAGCAGCTGCTTTGCCACAGAGGTCTGACAGGAGTCTGTCAGTTTGTATGCTATAGTAGAAGGTCTGTGAGGATGGCAGGACCTCAGCAGAAAAACGACACATACATCCATGCCTTACCCGGGGCTCGAACCCAGGTCCCTTAGATCAGTAGCCAAGTGCGCTAACCACTCTGCCATGGGATAATGAAGAAAAAATATTAATAAAAACAACCAGAAGGGGGAAATCTTAGTGACAGTTATGCTAACAATTTTGGAAGATGGTACAAAACTTCTCCTATATGTCATTTGGAAAAGAAAAATTATGCTTAAATAAAAAAAATTAATATTCCCTCAAGAAGCTGCTTTCCACATATGAGCCTTCAGTTTATATATCATAACAAAAGGTCTGTGAGGTTAGGCGAGGCCTCAGCAAAAAGACAACACAAACATCCACGCCTTAACTGAGGCTTGAATGCCTTAACTGAGGCTTGAACTTAGGTCTCTTTGATCAATAGCCAAGCACGCTAACCACTTAGCCATGGAATGGACCTAAAGAAGATTATTTTATGGAGTGATAGTGTGAATACAAAAAAAAGATCTGGATTGGCTTAACATTGTTTAGGGAAGAAGGTCAGGAATGTTGTCAAGAAAGAGATCAATACCTCTGCATAATAAATTTAGGGGACATCTAAAAAAAATGCCAAAAATTAAATTTGTAAATTGAACATAGATTTGGTGATCATCCCTGGAGGTATGATCTTCCAATTTCAAGTTTTAAATATTGTGGGCTGTAAGCTTACAATATAGTTAAAGACAGTTTAATGCTTTAAAGGTCAGGTTTTTAGTTCACCTCAAAATTTTCAAGTCTCACACGATATCTGCTGACAGCTAAGGAAAGTGAAAGGTTTGGGTTAAGTTGTTTTTAGCTCTGAGTGGCACTTTTTTGCACACCATGGGCTAAATGGCCAGGTTACAAGGACCCCGAAGGCTCAGAGAAGGTTGGGGGAGGGGACCCACTGGAACAGTTGTTGGGAGACATGGTAGCCTCCCATCAAGTCCATCCAGCATGTTCTTTAACATGCACAGAGGTGGCTCTCCTGCACACGGGACCACAACCTAATGTCCCATCCGACAGACAGCAGCCTTTCCAAGCCCTTTGGTGTTCCCTACTGACTGGGCAGGGTGGGAAATTTTGCGGAGATAAATCTCAATGCTAACCCAGCTGGAATTCGAACCTGGAAACTGCAGATTACAAGCCTGATGTGCTACCAACTGAGCCACCCCCACCCCAGGAAAGTGAAAGCTTCAAAATTATCCCCAAGAGATATCAAAAGCTACTAACATTTATCATATTTTGTTGTCACTTGATCTCAAAAGTGTTTACCAAGAAATAATTAGATTGTCTTCTAATGACCACACTCTTACTCCCACAATTAAGAACACCTTCAATCAGCTTGTTGTGCTGTTAGATTCTTTATTCTTGGAACTTGATATCTACAGACTACTAATCATGAATTTAAAAAATGCTGAATTTCAAAAGCCATGGATGGCTCTGGGGATGATATTTTGAGGCTTTGTTGGGTTGTTTTACCTCTGAGCGGCACTTTTTTGCACACCATGGGCTAAATGGCCAGGTCACATGGACCCCGAAGGCTCAGAGAAGGTTGGGGGAGGGGACCCACTGGAACAGCTGTTGGGAGACAGATGGTAGCCTCCCATCAAGGCCATCCAGTGTGTTCTTTAGCATGCACAGGGTATGGCTCTCCCGCACACAGGGCCACGGCTTAACGTCCCATCCGACAAACAGTGGCCTTTCCAAGCCCATCGGTGTCCCCTACTGACCGTGGGCAGGGTGGGGAATTTTTGCGGAGATAAATCTCAACGCTGACCCAGCTGGGACACGAACCTGGGAACTACAGATTACGAGCCTGGCGCGCTACCGACTGAGCCACCACCGATATTTTGAGGCAGTCCACACCTTAAGAAAATAAGGAGATAGTTTAAGTGAAGGAGAAAGTGAAGATGACATAGTTAGCTTCAGAAATGCTTGTAATATTTTAATGTATGTTAGAATTTATTGTATAATAAATCAGTTGTGTTTATTTTATTAAAATGTTCTTTTTTTTTTTCTTTTCCATCATTGCTAAAAACCTGGGAGTCACATTGTATTTAAAACTGTTCTACAACTGGACCCAATAAGATATGTTACTCTTGAATATTTCACAGTAGATAAAATATTATTTTAATAATGAATTACAATATTAAATAACAAAAGTCAAACTGTGACTACATTTAGCATTTCAAATTCTATGTTAAATATCTTAGTCTGTTAAAATATAACTTTTATAATTATTTCTTACTCATTTATTAAATCATTAATACCATACTAAAATAAAATTGTAGATACTGGTTCATGCAAAAGAAGTAATTTCAGTAGATCAGAAGAGATAGAACCATTTTAACAGAGAAAAATGCAGCTAGTTTTTTAGATAAGCTTTTTTTTAGATAGCAGCTAGTTTTTTAGAAAAATTGAATGGATCCTACGGACAATCACTAAAGAAATCTTAGTGTTATAACCTGCTTAACCTGGCAGGAATACAATCAACGGAATGCATAATGAAATATAAAGCTTGGCTGAAGAACCTTAACCTATTAGAGCAGTTTATGATAAACACATGGGGCGGGGGTGGCTCAGTCGGTAGCGCGCCAGGCTCGTAATCTGTAGTTCCCAGGTTCGAGTCCCAGCTGGGTCAGCGTTGAGATTTATCTCCGCAAAATTCCCCGCCCTGCCCACGGTCAGTAGGGGACACCGATGGGCTTGGAAAGGCCGCCGTCTGTCGGATGGGACGTTAAGCCGTGGCCCCGTGTGCAGGAGAGCCATACCCTGTGCACGTTAAAGAACACGCTGGATGGCCTTGACGGAAGGCTACCATCTGTCTCCCAACAGTTGTTCCAGTGGGTCCCCTCCCCCAACCTTCTCTGAGCCTTCGGGGTCCATGTGACCTGGCCATTTAGCCCATGGTGTGCAAATAAGTGCCGCTCAGAGGTAAAACAACCCAACTCTATGATAAACACACTAGTATTAATATACTATACATGGAAAATAATTTCAGGGAGGTTAATAAAAATATTGGGATTGGTTTTGTAATATGTGAGATAGAACAGAACAATTCATACACATACAAAATCCTCATATCGCCATGGGCTACGAAGGTCCTACCAGATTGTATAATTTTCCTCTCCAGACATGTCTGTCCTGAACTACAGTGCCACATTTGGCCACTGTAGTCCAATTCTACCAAGGTCGTGTTTGACATTGTCTGCTTATCACATCCTAGGTCTCTCCCTTTTCCCGGGGCCTTTAGGCACACTATTCATAATCCTGTTTGCCAATCTGCAGCATGCATATGAACAATATGGCTAAACCAATACAGACTCTCTTTGCACAACATACTTCTCAAAGGAGGTTGCTGACTCCTAACCTCTTCGGGGCGGGGGTGGCTCAGTCGGTAGCACGCCAGGCTTGTAATCTGTAGTTCCCAGGTTTGAGTCCCAGCTGGGTCAGCGTTGAGATTTATCTCCGTAAAATTCCCCGCCCTGCCCACGGTCAGTAGGGGACACCGATGGGCTTGGAAAGGCCGCTGTCTGTCAGATGGGATGTTAAGTCGTGACCCCATGTGCAGGAGAGCCATACCCTATGCACGTTAAAGAACACGCTGGATGGTCTTGCTGGGAGGCTACCATCTGTCTCCCAACAGCTGTTCCAGTGGGTCCCCTCCCCCAACCTTCTCTGAGCCTTAGGGGTCCTTGTGACCTGGCCATTTAGCCCATGGTGTGCAAAAAAGTGCCGCTCAGAGGTAAAACAATCCAACATTAAAGAACACCCTGGATGGCCTTGACGGGAGGCTACCATCTGTCTCCCAACAGCCGTTCCAGTGGGTCCCCTCCCCCAACCTTCTCTGAGCCTTCGGGGTCCATGTGACCTGGCCATTTAGCCCATTGTGTGCAAAAAAGTGCCGCTCAGAGGTAAAACAACCCAACCTAACCTCTTTTTTTGCTTATAAAGTCAAACCACCTAATGCTTAAGATACTGCATAAGCATCTGAATCAAACAATTCACAGAATTAGTATTATTATTAAAAATTCATGTTTTGAGGGTGGAAACAAAGTGGGAGCAACTATTTAGGAAATGAAATTTCTGTTTTGATCTTATGGTTGGTGAGGCAAATACTATCAGAACCTAAGTTGTACTGAAAAACATCACGTAACTCAGATTAAGTCTATGAAAAAAAGGGGATAGAACCTGGAACCAGTTTCTTTATCATATTTTATAATAATGATTAAATGCGAAATTAAATAATTAAAACGAGAGCTTTGTCTCTTCCACTCTTTCTTATGGAAGATATTTTCTTCTTTAAAGGGGAAGTTAGCATATAATTTTTCTTGCTACTGATTGTATACTAGCCTTCTGTGGCTACTTTTTTTCACCCCTGCTGAGGAATGGTCAACTTTAGAGGGTCTTGATGCTGACCACTTATACTATTCTATCTATTTGCTATGATTTTGATGTTGTATGTATTACAAGATTCAAATAATAGTCTCTGATTGGACTATTCATTCGCAATGATTTTGATTTAGGGTTATGGACATTTTGCACTGTTGGGCTTTTGTTAGAGGAGAATCTACCATTGTGTTTTTTGCTTGCTTTTCGATTACCAACCCCATCTGAAGAGATATACAGGATGCTTTATATCAGTTGGCAAATGGTCATGATCAGAAGTTGTTGTAAATACCTGTACCATTGAAACTAGTTCTAATATTGTTGATTTTAAACTGGAGTAATTTGTCTCAGATGCTGGCTTGTGGGGCTTGAAAGGGCTTAATGAATTCTGATGGTAAGAACTCCATTGTCGGAATTCCTACCAGCATAGTGGCTTCAGCTTCTAACATAGGGGGTTGGGTTGTTTTACCTCTGAGCGGCACTTTTTTGCACACAATGGGCTAAATGGCCAGGTCACATGGACCCCGAAGGCTCAGAGAAGGTTGGGGGAGGGGACCCACTGGAACAGCTGTTGGTAGACAGATGATAGCCTCCCGTCAAGGCCATCCAGCATGTTCTTTAACGTGCGCAGAGTATGGCTCTCCCGTACACGGGGCCACGGTTTAACGTCCCATCCGACGGACGGCGGCCTTTTGAAGCCCATCGGTGTCCCCTACTGACTGTGGGCAGGGTGGGGAATTTTGCGGAGATCTAACATAGGGGGAATGTATTTTTACCCCACACCTATGATTAGGGGGCTGTTTGATATTAGTTATATATTTCTCACTAAACTTAGTTCATTTATAAACCCACTAGCCATTTTCCATCTACAGCTATAAGTTCATTGTGAGGACAGACTATTCTCTGAATGTTCTCACACAAAAATTTGAATTGTAAAAACATGGACGTTTTGGTTTGCAAGAAAGCAGATGGGGGCAAAGGTCAGATACTTAAAAAAAAAAAAAATCTTAAATTTTTGTATTCAGGACATGATTATTAACAAACACCTATAAGGCACAGCTATGTTTCTCAGCAGAGATGCAACTGATGCATTTTTAGGATATGAATGCATTAATGAAATATTTCATACAGCATAATTTTAAACAGGGATTAAACACTTAAATGTTATTTGTTGCTATTCTCCCACTAAGGACTTGGATGAAAATAAGAAGGGTAGAATTTACAGACCACTTCAGGACAGGTTGCATAAGAATATGATTTGATTGTATATTAATTAAAGACAAATGGTATGTTACTGTTAGGAATGCAATATCATACAGGGTAGCTGAAATTGGATTTGATCTTATTAACTTGTGAAAAGTATCTTGCAGCTGAAGTTTAAGAAATATTGTGCTAAGGTTAAAAGAATTACCTTTCTAGATCTGAAAGAAATCCTACTCAAGATCTGAAAGACTCAGATAGCTGAAGCTTACCATGATTGGTTACTCAATCATTATGACAGTCATGGTTGTTTGCGTCTGGGTTGAGGATGAATGGGACAGACTGTTCTTGAAACTAACACTGCTTTTTAGCTGAATTGGAGCATATGAACCAGAGTCATTTGAGTGAGGTGCAGCTGAAAGGAGTCCAGTCTGAGTTGAATCAACACCCAACTGGTCAGTTAGATGCCAATAATAATATTTGGCCTGATAGCCTAGTTTACAAACATAGAAAGTGCCTCAAGAACATAACAACAGAGAGTTGTATTAGCAAGCTAATATTTTATGTATATAAATAATGGCATGCAGGGTTGGGTTGGGCTGCCCCACCTCTGAGCGGCACTTTTTTGCACACCATGGGCTAAATGGCCAGGTCACATGGACCCCGAAGGCTCAGAGAAGGTGGGGGGAGGGGACCCACTGGAACAGCTGTTGGGAGACAGATGGTAGCCTCCCGTCAAGGCCATCCAGTGTGTTCTTTAACGTGCACAGGGTATGGCTCTCCCGCACACGGGACCACGGCTTAACATCCCATCCGACGGACGGCGGCCTTTCCAAGCCCATCGGTGTCCTCTACTGACCATGGGCAGGGCGGGGAATTTTTGCAGAGATAAATCTCAACGCTGACCCAGCTGGGACTCGAAATTGAGAACTACAGATTGCGAGCCTGGCGTGCTACCGACTGAGCCACTCCCGCCCCTGGCATGCAGGAATTGAGGGGTAAGGATGGCAGGACTATTGCAAGTGAGGATTCTGTTATGGATAGATGGACTGAACAATGCGATTAGTTCAACTCCCACTGTTTGTAATTACGATTTATTGGTTTAGTAATTAGAGCAGTCAATACATTGTACTTTTATGAGTAATAATTTCTGTTCAATGTATGTGCCAATGGGCATCATTCATATAATCAAGCTCATTGTTATCAATCCATCTTAATGTACATATGCCCATTTAGATAATTGGTAATATGTTACTTCTAGTATCGATATATGTTTACATTGTTAATAATCAATGCACAGCAGATTCTCGCACAATTAGTCTAGTCTTTGACCACTTAGTTGCTAGCATCGTTGTGTGTGTGCTTTACACCAACTCACTTAGCTCACTACAGGCTTTGATCTTGGTGAGGCCTTGGCCTCGTCCTGTTCTTACCAAAATCCACCAGCAGCCACATCGTTTGGCCATCATATTAACCATCCTCTTCTGCTGGGTGTTTGGATATGTTGCCATTAGGGACAATGACTTGACAGATGCTGCTGCCAAGTCAACTCTGTCCAGCTCTCCAGTCCTGATGCGGGGGTGACTCAGTCGGTAGTGCGCCAGGCTCGTAATCTGTAGTTCCCAGGTTCAAGTCCCAGCTGGGTCAGCGTTGAGATTTATCTCCGCAAAATTCCCCGCCCTGCCCACGGTCAATAGGGGACACCGATGGGCTTGGAAAGGCCGCCGTCCATCGGATGGGACGTTAAGCCGTGGTCCCGTGTGTGGGAGAGACATACCCTGTGCACGTTAAAGTCAACTCTGTCCAGCTCTCCAGTCCTGATGCGGGGGTGGCTCAGTCGGTAGTGCGCCAGGCTCGTAATCTGTAGTTCCCAGGTTCAAGTCCCAGCTGGGTCAGCGTTGAGATTTATCTCCGCAAAATTCCCCGCCCTGCCCACGGTCAGTAGGGGACACCGATGGGCTTGGAAAGGCCGCCGTCCATCGGATGGGACGTTAAGCCATGGCCCCGTGTGCGGAGAGACATACCCGTGTGCGGGAGAGACATACCCTGTGCACGTTAAAGTTAAAGCTACCATCTGTCTCCCAACAGCTGTTCCAGTGGGTCCTTTCCCCCTACCTTCTCTGAGCCTTCGGGGTCCATGTGACCTGGCCATTTAGCCCATGGTGTGCAAAAAAGTGCCGCTCAGAGGTAAAACAAACCAAACATACCATGCTGTAGAGCATGGGTAGTAACAGGAACTTCCGAGATGCTTCTGGTGACAAATTTAAATAATCGACATTCTTGCCAGCAAGTGATGAAGCGATTATTAAATTTGTCTCCGAAAGCACGACTTATGTTACTACCCATCCTCTACAGCATGGTACGTAAATCTCTCCTTAATAATTGTTGATACTTGATAGCAGCATAGTCCATGTGTTGAAGTGCTTAAAAACATTTAACAGTGTCATAGAGAATTAAATAGCTTTAATTTTAATTACCGCACTGTGTACCTCTACTCTAATTTTTGTTTATTCTTACAGATATTTATTATTGTTGTGTACACTGGTTTCCATGAATTAAGAAAAAAAAAATAGAAAAATCATGATAATTCGCCAAAAAAATTCTGCAATTCACCAAACTTGTTCATGTAACCAGTAATGTCAAGTGAGCATATCATATGCAAATTAGTCTAGGTTGCGTCAATTTGCATAATTGGATAGTGGCATAAAAACGGATGTTTTGGAGTGGATCGTTATTTTGTGTTGTAAATGTGAGTAAAGAAATTCGAAATAGCCATTTTGTAAGAATGACCTCGAGACATCATTAGCCAAATGAACTGTGATGGAGAGCTATTGGCCAGCTGGAAGCAGGCAAAAGTCAGTCAGACGTGGCATGATGGCTGAATGTGAGTCCTTCTGTGGTCCATAGACTGTGGAATCAATTTCTTAGCATGAATTCCACATCTCGGAGGTTTAGCAAAGGAGGGCTAGAGTTACAAAACTAACTAAAATTAGAAGGAAAAAAGAGCAAAATTAGAAAGAAAAGCCACTGTACAAGACCAATATCTGTGATTAACATCATGAAGGAGTAGGACGTCTACTCCCTCTCAGCTACGATCCTCCCTTGCAGCAGCTACTGGAAGGGTTGTATCAGTTTACTGTGGTAGAAGTCTTCATGAGGGAGGTCTCTATGCTAGAAGGCCAGTAATTTGTATACTGCTCATATCACAGGAGAGAGTGGTTGAATTGGGTACACAGACATTAACTGGACAGAAGAGCAATGAAGGTCCGTACTCTTCACAGATGAGTCCAGGTATTGCTTGCAGAGTGATTCTGGACATTGTTTGATATGGAGAGAACAAGGTACCCACTATCATACCAGTAACATCTGTCAAAGAGACAGTTATAGCGGAGGTAGCATTGTGTTTGGGGTAACATTTCTTTGGGTGGACGCACAGACCTCTATGTGTTGACGAGTGAGAACCTCAATGCTCAAAAGTATAGAGATGACATCCTGGACCCTTATGTACATCCTTACGCTGGTGCAATAGTTCACCTACATTCATCATACAAGACGATAACGCTCATCCACACAGAGCTCAACTAGTGGAACAATACCTTAAGAGGAGACCATTATGTGCATGGAGTGGCCAGCTTGATCTCCTGACTGAAATCCGATTGAGCATGTGTGGGATGCTCTAGGGAGATGTGTTGCTGCCCTCAAACCACCGCCTGAAACAAAGGGGAGCTTATTACTGCTTAAAGGAACAATGGTCGTTTGTACTACTGAGCTGATTCACATCATAAACAGCATGGAACATCGCTGTCATGCCTGGGTTGCTGTAAGGGGTGATCACACTCATTATTAAAGAACTTTGCCCATTGCATTCTTCTGACACCTCATTTTTGGACAAGTTACTGTGTTATTTTTTGACGAAAAATGTTTCTAGTGTAAAATATTTTATGCCATTCTGAAACTAGCATTGCAATTCATGTTTCCATCAAATTTCATTAAAATCATTCATATAGTTTTTTGTGTATCATAATTTTTTCTGAGTTTTCCTTAATTTATAGAAACCAGTGTATTTTATATTCTATATTTCTTATTGTTGGCACAAATAGTTTACACCCATTGTTGTATTTTTATACATATCTTTAATGTTGTTGTTGTTGTTACTTTTTTGTATGTAGTTTTTAACTTTGGTTTTGGGTTTGATGACTTTTATCTTTTTATATAACCTTTTTTGGTGCAATGTAGCCCTAGCCACTCTTGCACCATAAAACCCCAAACAACAAATTAATAATTAAATGTGTTTTCTTTCCACAATTTTTTTGTATAAATATATATATGCATTTTGTTTATTGATTTACACACTGCAATAATAATATTATTCATTAGTTATTTGTAAGATTCTAATCAAGATATAAAAATAGGTTGACAAAGATTTTGCATTTGGTTTATTTGATCTTGACTGGGATGTGTTTGGAACACACATTGAAAAAGCTATTCATCGATTACCAGTACTTGAAAATACAGGAATCAAATCTACTGTATGTGGACCAGGTAAAAATTATATATACTGTACAGGTAGCCCCTGAGATACCTCATTTTCCACAAATGTTAACATTTGATCATGAAAGACTTGACAAACTTCTAAAAAAAAAAAAAAAAAACATCAGTAGGGGACACCGATGGGCTTGAAAAGGCCGTCGTCCGTCGGATGGGACATTAAGCCATAGCCCAGTGTGCAGGAGAGCCATACCCTGTGCACATTAAAGAACACGCTCAGAGATAAAACAACCCAACGTTAAAGAACACGTTGGATGGCCTTGATGGGAGGCTACCATCTGTCTCCCAACAGCTGTTCCAGTGGGTCCCCTCCCCCAACCTTCTCTGAGCATTCGGGGTCCATGTGACCTGGCCATTTAGCCCACAGTGTGGAAAAAAGTGCCGCTCAGAGGTAAAACAATCCAATCCAATCCTAAAAAAACAGTAAGATTACAATGTCTCCTTTCATACACTGAGTAGTGTATCATGCCAGAACTTTTAATTTTCTTTCATTTAAGCTGCACTGTCTTTCAATAGCATTATTATGATGGGCCTTAATTAGAATCAGTAAAGTCATTTAGCAGGAACAGTATGGAAAAGCAACAGTTGTGTGGTAAAAATTATATTCTGGATTACTATATTTGTAGAGCAGTTTCACATTTTTTTAACGTTGATTTAAGGTCTCCCAAAATTGTGCAGAAAAAAACCAATCAATCAAACAGTAATCATGTCCACAGTCAAGAAGATATTTATTGGCAATAATAGATATACAGGGTGAATCTGAAAAAGTGGGCAAAACTTTACGGGGTGGTAGAACGCAGCTATACGAGCAATATTCGTCATAGAAAGTATGGGCGGAACGCAAACGGCGAGCCGCTAGGTGGCGTTGGAAATGGTATAAAAGGGTCAGTAATCTTCGCAAATGTGCGTCGATCCCTATACCGCAGGTGTGAAGCCTGCATTACAGCTGGCGGCAGCACTTTTGAGCAATTTCTTTGAGCATGTACCTCAATTACATTCCTGTTAATAAAATCTTTTCTGAAGTATCTCCTCTCCTTCTTGTGTTCATTTTTTAAATGTGACAGTGGAAAACTACCTTTTAACTTCTCACCGTTTGCGTTCCGACCATACCTTCTATGACGAATATTGCTCGTATAGCTGCGTTCTACCACCCCGTAAAGTTTTGCCCACTTTTTCAGATTCACCCTGTATAACAGAAATTAATAAACATTGTTATAATTTAACATTGAACAGTTAGTTCTCTGGGTATTTAACATTTTCCAAAATGATAAAGCCGCAGATTGAAGATATAAGTGGTTTGTATCAAAACATGGAGTAAGTATTAATAAGAAGGGTGTTCAAAAGGTTCTTGACATGCATCCGCAGAACAAAAAGGGGTGTGGGTTGCTCAGTCGGTAGCGCGCCAGGCTCGTAATCTGTAGTTCCAAGGTTCGATTCCAGCTGGGTCAGCGTTGAGATTTATCTCTGCAAAATTCCCCGCCCTGCCCACAGTCAGTAGGGGACACCGATGGACTTGGAAATGCCGCCGTCCGTCGGATGGGACGTTAAGCTGTGGTCCATGTGAGGGAGAGCCATACCCTGTGCACGTTAAAGAACATGCTGGATGGCCTTGACGGGAGGCTACCATCTGTCTCCCAACAGCTGTTCCAGTGGGTCCCCTCCCCGAACCTTCTCTGAGCCTTCGGGGTCCATGTGACCTGGCCATTTAGCCCATGGTGTGCAAAAAAGTGCCGCTCAGAGGTAAAACAACCCAAACAACCTGTAACAGTGTTGTGAACAGGCATGATTCCCACATACTTGTGAAAAATTGGCATGAATTTTTTTGCATCATCCCCAAGCTGCATCCTTGTGAAAATGCAAAATCTTTCCCCTCTTTAGTAGGCTCCATAACAACAATGCACAGATTTTGCAGACCAAACTTTATGTGCCATCAGTTAAGAGAGAATTAATGACGTGGCCTTTGTTTTTAACACATAATGACAAGTTTAGACAAGTTTTTAAACAAGTTGTAGCTCATTAACATTTCAAGGAATGAGTCCTACAGTCCCGTGTCAAGAACTTTTTGAATGCCCTATTTAATACATACTTCATGTATTGGATGACTAGTGCTGGTTCTTGCAGAGGGGCGGGGGTGGCTCAATCGGTAGCGTGCCAGGCTCGTTTTCAGTTCCCAGGTTCGAGTCCCAGCTGGGTCAGCGTTGAGATTTATCTCTGCAAAATTCCCCGCCCTGCCCACGGTCAGTAGGGGACACCGATGGGCTTGGAAAGGCCGTCGTCCGTCGGATGGGACGTTAAGCCGTGGCCCCGTGTGCGGGAGAGCCATACCCTGTGCATGCTAAAGAACACACTGGATGGCCTTGACGGGAGGCTACGATCTGTCTCCCAACAGCTGTTCCAGTGGGTCCCCTCCCCCAACCTTCTCTGAGCCTTTGGGGTCCTTGTGACCTGGCCATTTAGCTCATGGTGTGCAAAAAAGTGCCGCTCAGAGGTAAAGCAACCCAACCCAAAGTTCTTGCAGAAGGAAAAAATTTTCGCTGACATATGGGATATATCGGCGAAAATTTTTTCCACTGAATATTTATAGTTAATTGTAAGTGATAGCATAAATTAACTGATTTTTTTTTCAGCAGAAAAAAATGGGCTAATTTCAAAAATAGATATAGCATTGCCTAATGCTATTCCTCTCCTCCATGCAACATGCATTTCTTTTGATGCTTTAATAATTATTTCCCTCTTCCCCACAAAGCATTTTGTAATTTATGGGTCCCAAAATTAAAATCAATCCAAAGTGAATGCACAGTATTCCCTGTTAAGAAACAATAATTAATAGATTCTGAAAAAAATTCATCACCGCCACGGCGGGAATCGAACCCGCATCTCTCCAGATTCATGCCAGAGCGCGCTAACCATTGCACCATGTGTCGGACAACGAATATTTTCAGAATATGCCACCTTCTCATTAACATCTGATAATCAAATGCAACGACTGAAAACGTTGCATCTCCTTGAGTATAGATGGCGCTGTCTCAGTCACGTCTCAAGAAGAAGATTAAAAAAAAAAGGTCATATTCTGAAAATATTCGTTGTCCGACGCGTGGTGCAATGGTTGGCGTGCTCTGGCATGAATCTGGAGAGATGCGGGTTCAATTCCAGCCGTGGCGAAGATGAATTTTTTTCAGAATCTATTAATGGGTCCCAAAAGTTCAAATGTTTAAATTTTACTGAAAAAGAAAGTTTTATAAATTAAATAAATTAGCACAATGATTAATCCTTAGTTTATTTTAACCATTTTTTTAATTAAATACCCCCTCAAGCAGTTGATTGCCACAGAGGTCTAACTGGAACCTGTCAGTTTTTGTGCCATAGTACAGAGTCTCTGAGGACAGTGAGACATCAGCAGAAAAACAACACAAACATCCATGCCTTGCTCACACTCAAACCCAGATCCCTTTGATCAGTAGCTGTACATATATTTATAATTGATTTAACTGATCAGTTAACTGTTTTCTGTATATATTTCTAAACATATATTTGTCGATTTATTATTTTAACAAATTATGGGTGTAGAGTTTCTTATTGTGATTGGGGGCGGGGGTGGCTCAGTCGGTAGTGCGCCAGGCTCGTAATCTGTAGTTCCCAGGTTCGAGTCCCAGCTGGGTCAGCGTTGAGATTTATCTCTGCAAAATTCCTTGCCCTGCCCACGGTCAGTAGGGGATACCGATGGGCTTGGAAAGGCTGCCGTCCATCGGATGGGGACGTTAAGCCGTGTCCCTGTGTGTGGAAGAGCCATACCCTGTGCATGTTAAAGAACACGCTGGATGGCCTTGACGGGAGGCTACCATCTGTCTCCCAACAGCTGTTCCAGTGGGTCCCCTCCCCCAACTTTCTCTGAGCCTTCGGGTTCCATGTGACCTGGCCATTTAGCCCATGGTGTGCAAAAAAGTGCCACTCAGAGGTAAAACAACCCAACCCTTATTGTGATTATATTATGACGTGGGAGCTTGGGGGGCTTGGGAGCATCAGATTTGTAAATTTGTTTCGTTTTTGAGATCATTGCATTTTGTAGTGTGAATGTCTGATGTATCTCAGGGACTGCCTGTTTAACATACGTAAAGTGAAATGTGATGTATATTTTTAAATATTGTTATCAAAATATGACAAAAATATTTTATGTATTGTGATCATGCACATATCATTGAGTTTTAGAGTCTCACTGTAAAAAAATTCTGCTTCTGTTTCTGATACTTTTATTGTATAGATGCAAATTGGTAATTGCTCTAAATAAATAAAGTAATTTTGATGGCATTTTTCAATTTTATATCGTGATGAGCTCCACAATAGTAACTCACAGGTTCTCTCAGCCTAAAGTCTAATATAGTTCTCAGAGTCAAATGCAGTTTATATCCATTGGGAACTACAGTTCACAAGATAATATATTAAAAGCAGCAAGCATATTAATTTTAATAGTGCTTATTTAAAACAATATAGCAAAAAATGAGTAACTGAAATGGCTTTGAACTTCATTCTAAAATAACTAACAAACAGAATATTGCATGTTTTAAAAGAAAGACAATTATTCCTGCATAATAATATATACACAAACAGGATAGTTATTCAGTTCCATGTTTTCTTGTACAGTACACCTATCCCTCGATTTACACGGTACTCAGTTCACACAATTTTGCTTTGCACGGTCAAAAAATGTAACCAGTTTCGATTTACACGGTACTGACTGAGACGTACATAGAAAGGATATCTCAGTCAGTACTGTGTAAATCAAAACTGGTTGCATTTTTTGACCGTGCAAAGCCAAAATTGTGTGAACTGAATACTGTGTAAATCGAGGGGATAGGTGTACTACTGAAAGTTTCGTCAATCATTATACTGTTCACTTTCGCTTGTGATATCGACATTTGCTACTAACCCATTATACAGGCTATTTTTTTTTTTTGGGGGGGGGGGGTAGTAGTGGTTTCAAGCTATCAAGAAAATGTTGAATGTCAAGAGTTCAAAGAACACTCTTTGTGAAACCTTAGTATGGAAATATTAAAAGAAGGAAGAAAACATCCAAAATGTTAAGGTACAAAAAAAAAAAATCATTAATGGATGCCACAGCAGCAAAATTCTGTTTTTATCAAATATATTATTTTTTGAAAATTCACAATTTAATGATCTTTATTTGGTTATATGACATGACGTTTTTCTGCCTATTACTTATTTCAGGATAAGGTTTTAAGGGCATATTCATTATTTGCTGATTCTTATGGGAGAAAAATATTTCCCTGTTTAAATAATTAGCCTATAGGAGGACAGAATATGACCATGTGCAAATCAACTACTCAGCAGTCTGGAGACAAAGAGCGAGTTTCAGCAGTTCTACCTACCTACCTTCAGGTTACCTGCATTTAACTATCTTCCCATTGCTTTTGGCTTGCCATTTGTCAGTGTTTGGATTTGTCAAAACAGTTGTTCCACTGTATCTTTCAAATGCGATGGAGAAATTTAATGATTTATGCATTAAAGTTTCTGACACGGGAGTGTCATAAGCAATAAAAACTTTATCCCAATGCTTTCTTCCACCACCCTCCCTAGAAAAAGGGAAAATGTGAAAAATATTCTTCTGCTATATCTCCAGAACATGAATGTCAAAAGTAACCAGCTAAATGTCAAATGAAAATTTGTGATGCAGGGAGTGTCATAGGCTATAAAAAAATTGACCCCCCATGTTTTCTTACCCCCTAAAAAGGGGGAAATATGAAAACTATTATTCCACTATATCTTCTGAGCATGAGTGCAGAAGGGGCGGGGGTGGCTCAGTCGGTAGCGCGCCAGGCTCGTAATCTGTAGTTCCCAGGTTCGAGTCCCAGCTGGGTCAGCATTGAGATTTATCTCCGCAAAATTCCCCGCCCTGCCCACGGTCAGTACGGGACACCGATGGGCTAGGAAAGGCTGCCGTCCATCGGATGCAACGTTAAGCCGTGGCTCCGTGTGTGGGAGAGCCATACCCTGTGCACATTAAAGAACACGCTGGATGGCCTTGACAGGAGGCTACCATCTGTCTCCCAACAGCTGTTCCAGTGGGTACCCTCCCCAATCTTCTCTGAGCCTTCGGGGTCCATGTGACCTGGCCATTTAGCCCATTGTGTGCAAAAAAGTGCCGCTCAGAGGTAAAACAACCCAACCCAACCAATGCTTCAGACTCGGTGATCTTTTGCATGAATCTAAAGAGATGTGGGTTTGAGTCCTGCACATCAGTAAAACTTACTTTTTCCACAAAACTTTATCTTTTAGAAGTACAGTTCTGTGCATGTTATGAGAATATCATATAAACAAGAACTGAGAAACAAATTTCACTTTCTATTGATTCTCACTTCCCCTTAAGATTAAGTCTGTTTTTAGAATAAATGTAGCATATGTGTCATGTAACTTTAGTTTAAGAATCCAACTATATATGCTTATAATTTGTACAAATTTGAATCTATGAATATCATGGAGTTAAAAAAGGTTAACATAGAGGTCAAAGTTTTTTTTTTCATTGCTCTAGGTAGTTAATGGTTTGGTGTCAGTTTTTTAGTTTAAAATTTTTTAAAGTATTATATAACAATATATAATTCAGGAAAGTCATGAACTGGTAGCAGTTGCAATGAATAGTTTGAAAAAAAACATTACTTTTATAAACCACTGGATGTCAAATTGGCCCTGATTGTCATTAACGTTAAATGTAAAAACAACTCGCTGAATTTTTTTAACCAAGAGGTACAACTCAGTAATTTTGATAAAACTATATT
Organism: Ryuthela nishihirai; assembly: GCA_038380435.1. Lineage (NCBI taxonomy): Eukaryota > Metazoa > Arthropoda > Arachnida > Araneae > Heptathelidae > Ryuthela > Ryuthela nishihirai. The sequence continues at coordinate 105,047,192 of JAWZYU010000002.1, read as the reverse complement.
GTTTTCAGTTTTTAATAAACAGACTCCATTTACTGTGATAGTCTTGATATGTATGGTTTCCAATTATATTATATATGATATGTATGGTTTCCAATTATATGTATGGTTTCCAATTATATATGATATATATGGTTTCCAATTATATGTATGGTTTCCAATTATATATGATATGTATGGTTCCCAATTATATTATATATGATATGTATGGTTTCCAATTATATATGATATGTATGGTTTCCAATTATATATGATATGTATGGTTTCCAATTATATTATATATGATATGTATGGTTTCAAATTATATTATATATGATATGTATAGTTTCCAATTATATGTATGGTTTCCAATTATATTATATATGATATGTATGGTTTCCAATTATATTATATATGATATGTATGGTTTCCAATTATATTATATATGATATGTATGGTTTCAAATTATATTATATATGATATGTATGGTTTCCAATTATATGTATGGTTTCCAATTATATTATATATGATATGTATGGTTTCCAATTATATTATATATGATATGTATGGTTTCCAATTATATTATATATGATATGTATGGTTTCCAATTATATTATATATGATATGTATGGTTTCCAATTATATGTATGATTTCCAATTTAGAATCCTTTACTCCTGACCATAAGCCACTCATGGGTGAAGACCCTGTCATCCGTGGTTTCTTCCACGGATGTGGTTTTAACAGTCTGGGCATGAATTCTGGTGGTGGATGTGGGAGAGAGTTGGCAAAGTGGATAATTCTTGGAAGACCTGAATTAGACATGTATGGCTATGACATTCGGTGGGTATTTGTTCGTTTCTGCAATTTGTGTATTTTTAAACAATTTGTAATGTCTGGTATTTCTTTCATTTGAGTTTTTACAAAATATGGGATGTAAGTTGTAGTAATGAATAAAAATAAATCGTGAATTCTATTATTTACAAGTGATTTGATGGACTTTTCATTGGAAAATATTTTCAAGCTTAATGTATATATTTCTTTAACTTTCCATTAAAATTCCATAATAAAATCAGCTGATTACTTATGAAATGTAATTTAATCATTCCAAAAAAAAAAAAAGTTGAAAAATAAATAGCTGTAATGTAAATTTCTATGTACTAGAAACATCAGCATGTAGTGTTACAGAAAACCGCAATAAAGTGTCGGTAGCAGGCCAGGCTCGTAATATGTATTTTCCAGGTTCTAGTCCCAGCTGGGTCAGCGTTGAGATTTTATCTCCGCAAAATTCCCCGCCCTGCCCATGGTCAGTAGGGGACACTGATGGGCTAGGAAAGGCTGGCGTCTGTCGGATGGAACATTAAGCCGTGGCCCCGTGTGCGGGAGAGCCATACCCTGTGCACGTTAAAGAACATGCTGGATGGCCTTGACAGGAGGCTGCCATCTGTCTCCCAACAGCTGTTCCAGTGGGTCTCCTCCCCCAACTTTCTCTGAACCTTTGGGGTCCATGTGACCTGGCCATTTAGCCCATTGTGGGCAAAAATGTGCCACTCAGAGGTGAAACAACCCAACCCTCAATAAAGTTTTCAATCAAGGTATCATTGCCATCTTCCATGTATGTACCCAGCCATCATTCTGTCCCAAACAGATTCCATCCTCATTGTTGAAGACAATATATATTTCCTTTCATCGGGCTACTCAACGTATTCATTGTACCACTGCAATTTGGCATGCCTGTGACTTCAAGTGAGCTTTGTACAGATGAGAGGGCACCTCCCTTGCATACTAGTTTCATGCAGGCATCAGTGAATGGCACTGACAGATACTATTGGTGCCCCATTAGTCATTCTGTCACTGGATATGTGTGTTGGGTAGCTGAGTTTTTGGTACTGACAGCCTTCCAGTGAATCTGCCAAGAAGTCGATACATAGTCACTTGAGATGACTTGATTTGGAAGGATGATGTGAACACTTTCCTCTGTCCATTGCTGCCAGAAGCAGCCAATTGTTCATACATCATTTCCCAACTGCACTGTAGTTTGTTATGTAGATCCTCCTCCTTCACATAGACCTATAGTGTGACCTTGCTCAAACTTTCTGAGTTTGTTAAACATTCATCTATAACATATAAATTGCATTACCCTTTAATGGTAACCAAATTTATAGGTCAGATTTTGTTTCTTATTCTACATTGTTCACTTTTCCCCAAAGAAAACCTTCCCTACAACTAATGAAATCTTTGTCACCATCGTATTTTAAATGTAGCCACACCTGCAATTTTTTTCTTCGTTAGTGGAAAAAGGACAAACTGGAATTAGTTCAACTGGAAGAATACTCTGGCATGTTTTTGGAGAGGTGCGGGTTCGAATACCGTATGTCAGCGAAAATTTTTTTTTCTACAAAATATTTATTTATTTATCAATGCCAAAAGAGCATCAGGATGCTGTGATTATCATCTATGTTTAAATCATTAATAACGCTAAATAGCGTGATGAAGACTATTATTTATTTTCATCTCACTCTGTGCAAATAAAGGTAATAGTTACCACCCGAGATTATAGATGGATGGTTGCCCAAAAATCTCAATGATAGAATTTAGTTTTAAAATTAGTGGAAAAAAGACGAGCTGGCTGGAAGGTTCACTGGGAGATACTCTGACATGTTTCTGGAGAGATGTGGGTTCAAATCCCCTTATGTCGGGGTAATTTTGTTATGAGGAGTGTATAATTGACTGTAGTATATGCAGTTTGAAAATTTTGTCGATTACTTGTAGTCAGTTTGTAAACTGTTTTAGATATAGACCAATTTCTTTAGTGTATTTATGTTTAAAAAAATTTTTGTATAGACGTTTTTCTGAAAAGCTGACAGACAACAAAAAATGGATTAAGGAACGCAGTCATGAGGCATATGCTAAAAATTACTCCATAGTATATCCACACGATGAATCTTTAGCTAGTCGCAACATGAGAAAAGATGCTTTTCATGAGGTAACTATGAATTCGTGATTTAAGCTATTTATTTTTACTGTTTTATTTTACTAAAAAAAGTTTAGTAAAAAATGTATGCAAGTGTGACCATTAGTTCAAATATAGCAATAAAAAACTTTCTGCAATTTACAGCCCTTGATTAGCATTTCAAAAGTTATTTTCCAATGGTATCATTAGTACATAATATCTGAAAGTAGCCATTTTTTATTTTAATTTGTAGGATTTTTTTTTTTTTACAAAGGAACAAACTGGCTATTAATAGTATTAAATAATTTACGAAATTATAAGTGTGTAAGTTACTGTGTCAATGAATGCGTGCCCAGTATGCAATATATGAAGATGTTTCATATTAAAGTTAAAGACCAAAATACTGTGGACAAGTGTTATTATTTGGACAGTCACTTTTAAAGTGATGTCCAGTGCTGAAACCAACATATTACCAATCCCAAATGAACAAATCATATTATATGAAAACTGTTTTCAAATATCTCTACTTTTAAGATTTAGAACTAAAGAAATGCTGTGTGTTTTTGTATGCTACTCAGTCATCTGTCCTTGCCATTTCTTTCTCTAATTGGTAGATTTATTTATCTTTGAATTCAAGATGTTCTGCAGTATATAGTACCTTATACTTTTTATACCATTTGATTTGTGGGGCGGGGGTGGCTCAGTCGGTAGCGCGCCAGGCTCGTAATCTGTAGTTCCCAGGTTCGAGTCCCAGCTGGGTCAGCGTTGAGATTTATCTCCGCAAAATTCCCCGCCCTGCCCACGGTCAGTAGGGGACACCGATGGGCTTGGAAAGGCCGCCGTCCGTCGGATGGGACGTTAAGCCATGGCCCATGTGCGGGAGAGCCATACCCTGTGCACGTTAAAGAACATGCTGGATGGCCTTGACGGGAGGCTACCATCTGTCTCCCAACAGCTGTTCCAGTGGGTCCCCTCCCCCAACCTTCTCTGAGCCTTCGGGGTCCATGTGACCTGGCCATTTAGCCCATGGTGTGCAAAAAAGTGCCGCTCAGAGGTAAAACAACCCAGTCATCTGTCCTTGCCATTTCTTTCTCTAATTGGTAGATTTATTTATCTTTGAATTCAAGATGTTCCGCAGTATATAGTACCTTATACTTTTTATACCATTTGATTTGCAATTACTTCTTAAAAAATATTAACAATGTATTCAATATTTAAGTGAAGCAGGGCAAATAAAAATAAAAGATTGGGTTAAAAAATTCCTTATAGTTTGTTAAACATTTTTTTTTTAATATGAAAAAAAAAAAACATTTTGCATCCCCTGTAACGATGCATAGAACTGGCCAGACCTAGCACCAAATGTCCAACCCTGGCTTCTTGTGGGAGGGAATGGAAGTGGTTAGCTGCCAGATCAGTGTGGTCTACTGATATGGACAACTACGGCTAATTTCTTTTTTTTCTACCCTGTTTAGGAGTAGTCAAATACACAGGGTCCTAGTGCTGACCATATACAGGACGGGAATAAGGTTCTGAGCTTGATTATGGATCCTAAATTTTCTACACTGGTGGGCTTCTGTTCAGGGAGAATCTTCTGCTATGTTTTGTGTTTGTTTGTGGGTTGACAGCTCCAAGTGAATAGAATCACGGGATATCAGCTAGTGGATAATCCTGAACAGAGGTCATCGCAGGCACCTGAACTCTTTTTTTCTACTGGCATCATCAAATTCTACATAGGAGGAAGTCTTCCAGTTAGATGTCTTCAGCCTTTAGTGGTGGGGGAACGGGTCTTTGCCCAATGCCTGCTTGATATTGTCAGCATTCCCTCTCTCAATAAACATAGTTTCTTTAAACATCTCACTGACCATTTTATTTCCATAAGTAGTTGGAATGTGAGGACTCTGCATAGAGATTATTCTCTTGATGTTTTCACACAAGACTTCCACCTTTATAATTTAGATATTCTTGGCTTGCAAGAAACCAAATGGACAGATAAAGGTCAGATTCTTAAAAATAATCTTAAATTTCTCTTTTCAGAGAGGGAAGATAAGAATCATCTCCAAGGTGTAGGTTTGCTTCTCACCAGACACACTAGTGATGCTCTTCTAGGATATGAGTGTATTAATGAAAGGTTTCATACAACTAAATTTTAGATAAACATTAAAGACTTAATGTTATCTGTTGTTATGTCCCCACTGAGAATGCCATTGAGGATGAAAAAGATAGATTTTACGAACAACTTCAGAATATTTTGAATTCTATCAAGAAGGGAGATATTACACTTGTTCTTGGTGACTTCAATGCTGAAGTTGGTACTGACTCTTTCCTTTGGGAATGGGTGATAGGTCCCTATGGTATTGATAGCTGCAAATGGCATTGTCCCCTACAGGTAAGTAAACTCAATGGTTTCAGAATAACTAACACATATTACAAACACCGCGACATACATAGGTACACATGGGTTTCACCTGATGGGCTGCATAGGAATATGATTGATTATATATTAATTAACAGCAAATGGGCTAGTTCTGTTAGAAATACCAGGTCATATAGGGGAGCTGAAATTGGATCTGACCATTACCTTGTTAAAAGTGTCTTGCAACTTAAACTTAAAAAGTGTTGTGCTAAATTTAAAAAATTTACCTTTAACACTGAAGCTCTGATAGACCCAGTTATAGCTAAAGCTTACCATGATAGGTTACTTAGTAATTATGACAGTCATGGTATGCTTACTACTGAAGTTGAGGAAGAATGGGATCATTTTAAACAGGCTTTTTTGGACACTAACAGTACTCTTTTAGGAAAAAAGGAGCAGAAGAGACAGAATTATCTGAGTGATAAGGCACTTGAACTTATTTTGGAAAGAAAGAACTGCAGGAATGTCCTTAATCAATACCCTACTAGTCCTAATAGAAAGCATTACAGAGACCTTAATAAACTTGTAAAGGATCAGTTAGCTGCTGATAAGAATCTTTGGCTTGATGGCTTTGCCGACAAAGCTGAGGAAGCAGTTAGACAGCACAACAGCAGAGAGCTGTACCAGATAGTTAATGTTTTGTGTGGTAGAAAACGAACAGGTATACAGGGATTGAAGGATAAACAAGGTAAGGTTATAGAAGGTGAGGATTCTGTCATGGCTAGGTGGGCTGAGCATTTCAGTGATGCTCTAAACCAGTGGTTCTCAACCTTTTATGCTTCATGTACCCCTGGAAATGTGTATGTAACTGGCATACCCCTTGTATAGATAGATAAAACTATAGTTGTAGTATAACAATGGGAATAAAATAAAACACACATATATATACACATTAAATTTTGTATTCATAAATTACATATATTAATAAACACAAAAAATGCCTTTTTTGCACAGCAGTGTTGCCAACTTAGCGACTTTGCTACTTGATCTAGTGACTTTTGAGCTCTCACGGTGTACCTCACGTTGAGAACCCCTGCTCCAAATAATGTGGTTAGTTCTACTCCCATTGTTTGCAATGATGATAGATGCATTGGTGGCTTTAATGTTGGCCCTGTAACAAAGTCTGAAGTTATTTTGGCTATTTCTCAACTTAAACTTCATAAATCCCCAGGGGTAGATGAAATTACTACAGAAATGCTTAGAGCTGGGAATGTTTCGGTTACCAGTTGGATGACTGAAATTCTGAATATCTTTTATGATAAAGGCATGGTTCCTAAGGATTTTACCAGAGCTATTGTTATCCCTATTTTCAAAAAAGGTGATCGCAGTTCTTGTGATAACTATAGGGGTATCAGCCTACTCTCTGTTCCAGGTAAAGTTCTTTCCATGATTGTGCTTAATAGAATTAAGAATCTGGTTGACAATCAATTGCGTGATGAGCAATGTGGATTCAGAAGTGGTAGGGGATGTGTGGATCAGATATTTTCACTTAGGCAGATTCTTGAGAAATGTTTAAATGTTTAGAGTTTCAGAAACCTTTGGTTGCTAGCTTTGTTGATTTCAAAAAGGCTTTCGACTCTGTTGATCGTCATAATTTGTGGTTGATTGTGAGATCATATGGTATACCAGACAAGTTAGTTAATATTATGAAAGCTCTCTATAATAACACTGAGTCTTGTGTGAGAGTTGGTAAGGCTTGTAGCAATTGGTTTAGCATTACTTCTGGTGTTCGACAAGGGTGCATTTTGTCTCCTTTTCTCTTTAGCTTGGTTATTGATTATGTTATGCGAAATTCACTTCAAGGGAAAGATTTTGGCTTTAAATGGGCTGGAGATACGAAAATTTCTGATTTAGATTATGCTGATGATTTAGCCCTTTTGGCAAATGATGTTGATGAGATGAACTCTTTCATTCGAGCTGTTGATGAGACTGGTAGTAGAGTAGGTTTGGTTATAAACAGAGAGAAAACTAAAGTGATGAAAATTGGTCAGGCAGGCTGGATTCAGTTAATTTGAATGACTGCAATCTTGGATAGGTGTCACAGTTTAATTATCTTGGGAGTTATGTAACAGATTCTGGTGATGTACAGCATGATATTAACAGATGATTGCTTAAAAGTCCCAGCAGCAATGGGATTGCTGCTGGGACTTTTAAGCAATTCATGCCAGAGTATTCCACCATTGCACTAATGCCAGCTCTGGCATTACACCCAGTGACTCATACCACAGAGGAAGCAAAGTGCAACCTCACCTCAAGTAAGAACTCAAATAAAATACCGAACCTGTGAAAACTCAGCTACTGAGAGCAGCACACAACCTGGAATTGTCCTCCTTGAACAACTGACAAAGCTACCTCTAGAAGAACGAAGAAAATGCAGGTATGACTATTTAATCTAAACTTCATCGCACTGATCTGCAACCATCAAGTTCCTCATTAGTGTCAATGAGAAGGGTGGGGGTTGCTCAGTCGGTAGCGCGCCAGGCTTGTAATCTGTAGTTCCCAGGTTCGAGTCCCAGCTGAGTCAGCGTTGAGATTTATCTCCGCAAAAACTCCCCGCCCTGCCCACAGTCAGTAGGGGACACCGATGGGCTTCGAAAGGCCGCCGTCCATCGGATGGGACGTTAAGCCGTGGCCCCGTGTGCGGGAGAGCCATACCCTGTGCACGTTAAAGAACATGCTGGATGGCCTTGATGGGAGGCTACCATCTGTCTCCCAACAGCTGTTCCAGTGGGTCCCCTCCCCCAACCTTCTCTGAGCCTTCGGGGTCCATGTGACCTGGCCATTTAGCCCATGGTGTGCAAAAAAGTGCCGCTCATAGGTAAAACAACCCAACCCAGTGTCAATGAGCCAATTGTTTGTCGCAATAAAATGTGTCTAGTCCAGCACCTACAGTGTTTATAGAGTTAACTTAATCTATCTTTAATTCAGTGAACTGTGTTTTTACCTTCATATTTAATTACTACTAGAGTTTGACAAGACTGAATTTTGGCCCTTTTTCTTTTTAGTTTAGTTATTTATTCATTAATTGCAAGGGAGAGAATGAGGCTTGGAAATATTAAAATATCTGACTTAAGATCATGTTGACTGTGAATGTGAAGAATAAATGAAGGAGAAATCAAACGTGATAAAATCATGCACCCACCTACGTTATTATTACATTAGTATATTCATTTATATCCAGTGAAGCTTTTTTTTTTATGTATTTGTTACCTTATATTAACTCTCTCAAGTGATGCTTCAATAATGCTCTGTTTTGTACAGGAGTTGATAACAGCTGGATGTGTATTCCAAGAGAGACTTGGTTGGGAAAGACCTGGTTGGTTTTCCTCAGATGGTCCATCAAGAGTAAGTTTTTTTGTGTGTTTCGTTTGTGTACATGTGTATAATGAAAGAATTAACCAGAAAATATCAGATGTTTTCAATGCTGGCATTAACTCTAGGTGTAAAGTGGTGATCAACCAATACATTAATTTTTTTCTAGATGTTGAGTGCTGACAAGACTTGTGGTAATTGTTCATTAGCTTCAGGTCACTATGTAGTTTTTAAGTTTGAATTATATTGTCACTTAGAATTCGAATGATTTGTTTCTATTATTATATGTTACATAAAGGACAGACTAATCCTAAAAGCTACCACTTTAATATCACATGGCACTGCAGCCTTCCTTCAGAATTCATTCTCGAGTCCTACAACAGGCCATTCATAGTAGAGGAGCTGCACCTTGCTCTGTATTCTTATTGTGCTACTGCTATTGGCCAGACAACTTTCATTAAGCTATGCTTCAGCATCTGTTACCATCATGTAAGGATTGCTAATCCATAGTTTTAAATATGGATTTTAATAATGGATTTTAAATATGGATTAAATGTAGTGTTAAATATTTCTATGTGGTTGGTTGGTTATTTGGGTTTTATAGTATAAGAGCATATTAAAATCAATCCAAAGTGAATGCATGTTTCTTAACAGGGAATACTGTGCATTCACTTTGGATTGATTTTAATTATATATTTAACGCGGTAGCATTAGCGACCTTCTCATTAACATCTGATAATCAAATGCAACGACTGAAAACGTTACATCTCCATGAGTATAGATGGCGCTGTCTCAGTCACGTCTCAAGAAGAAGATTTAAAAGGTCATATTCTGAAAACGATGGGTTCGACGCGTGGTGCAATGGTTAGCGCACTCTGGCATGAATCTGGAGAGATGCGGGTTCGATTCCCGCCGTGGCGAAGATGAATTTTTTTCAGAATCTATTAATGGGTCCCAAAAGTTCAAATGTTTAAATTTTACTGAAAAAGAAATCAATCCAAAGTGAATGCACAGTATTCCCTGTTAAGAAACATTAATTAATAGATTCTGAAAAAAATTCATCGCCGCCACGGCGGGAATCTAACCCACATCTCTCCAGATTCATGCCAGAGTGTGCTAACCATTACACCACGTGTCGGACAACGAATATTTTCAGAATATGCGACCTTCTCATTAACATCTGATAATCAAATGCAATGACTGAAAACGTTGCATCTCCTTGAGTATAGATGGCGCTGTCTCAGTCACGTCTCAAGAAGATTTAAAAGGTCATATTCTGAAAATATTCGTTGTCCGACACGTGGTGCAATGGTTAGCGCGCTCTGGCATGAAACTGGAGAGATGCGGGTTCAATTCCCGCCGTGGCGGCGATGAATTTTTTTCAGAATCTATTAATAAATAAGAGCATAGTTTCTTAAGGAGCAGTTTCTGATTCTTGAAAGAAAACTATTGTATTTGCCTTATTAAAGTCAAGATCCCAAGATTCCTTCCAATTATCAACAAATAGCATTCACAAGCTGTACGTGTAAAGTGTTTGAATGAATGGTGAATGCAAGACTCATCTGGCATTTGAAGACTTGCCAACAATTTGACTTTTACAGACATCAGTAAACACTTGACCACCTAATTTGCCTTGAAACAGCTGGTGATATGGCATTCCTTGTGATTTCGATGCCTTTGGCATGTGAGGTCACATGCCAATATTCATTTTATTCTTTCAAGTTCATTTCAATAATGCTCTGTCACAGCCTTTCTCCAAGAACAGAGGTTCCCCAAGTCTGTGTGTTGAGATTATGCATTTTGCTTTCAAGATAAATTGTATTAATAGACAGTGTTTTCTGACTTTAGCCTAATTCCTTCGAGTTGATGATTTTAGCATTTTTTGCTCTTCTTCCAGCATGAGGGTCATTGAATGACAATTGCAGACAACCCTGAGCAATCTTTCTGTTTGTGATGGGGAATGGGAATTACATTTCCCCTTGTAAGAATGCTTGTGTACTCTTATTACACTCCTCAAAATTCCCTGCCCTGCCCACAGTCAGTAGGGGACACCGATGGGCTTAGAAAGGCTGCCATCCATTGGATGGAACATTAAGTTGTGGCCCTGTGTCCAGGAGAACCATACCCTATGCATGTTAAAGAACATGCTGGATGGCCTTGACGGGAGGCTACCATCTGTCTCCCAACAGCTGTTCCAGTGGGTCCCCTCCCCCAACCTTCTCTGAGCCTTCGGGGTCTATGTGACCTGGCCATTTAGCCCATGGTGTGCAAAAAAGTGCCGCTCAGAGGTAAAACAACCCAACGTTAAAGAACACGCTGGATGGCCTTGACGGAAGGCTACCATCTGTCTCCTAACAGCTGTTCCAGTAGGTCTCCTCCCCCAGCCTTCTCTGAGCCTTCAGGGTCCATGTGACCTGGCCATTTAGCCCATGGTGTGCAAAAAAGTGCAGCTCAGAGGTAAAACAACCCAACGTTAAAGAACATGCTGGATGGCTTTGACGGAAGGCTACCATCTGTCTCCTAACAGCTGTTCCAGTAGGTCTCCTCCCCCAGCCTTCTCTGAGCCTTCAGGGTCCATGTGACCTGGCCATTTAGTCCATGGTGTGCAAAAAAGTGCTGCTCAGAGGTAAAACAACCCAACATTAAAGAACACGCTGGATGGCCTTGACGGAAGGCTACCATCTGTCTCCTAACAGCTGTTCCAGTAGGTCTCCTCCCCCAGCCTTCTCTGAGCCTTCAGGGTCCATATGACCTGGCCATTTAGCCCATGGTGTGCAAAAAAGTGCCGCTCAGAGGTAAAACAACCTAATGTTAAAGAACACGCTGGATTGCCTTGACGGAAGACTACCATCTGTCTCCCAACAGCTGTTCCAGTGGGTCTCCTCCCCCAACCTTCTCTGAGCCTTCGGGGTCCATGTGACCTGGCCATTTAGCCCATGATGTGCAAAAAAGTGCCGCTCAGAGGTAAAACAACCCAACGTTAAAGAACACGCTGGATGGCCTTGACGGGAGGCTACCATCTGTCTCCTAACAGCTGTTCCAGTAGGTCTCCTCCCCCAACCTTCTCTGAGCCTTCGGGGTCCATGTGACCTGGCCATTTAGCCCATGGTGTGCAAAAAAGTGCCGCTCAGAAGTAAAACAACCCAACACTTATTACACAACTTTCACCAACTTTAGACAGTGCCCTCTATGCTGATGATTTCAGCTTTTTTTGCCCTTCTTCCAGGGTGAGAGCCATTGAATGATAACGACAGATATCATTGAACAAGCTCTTTGTTTTGGTGATGGCAAAGGGGATTTTATTCCCCCCCCCCCCAGAAGAATATTTATGTACATTTTTGGCTGCAAGCATAATCTTTATCCCAACCATGAACTGTTTCAGGGATTCCATCATTCTAATTGTGGCAAAGACCAAGTTTCTTAATCTTATCTGTGGCTTTTTTCTACACATCCATCATCTCTGGTCTTTTAACATGCAATCATTGAGCATCATCAAAGTCATCTCCTTTATCTGCTGGGGAGCAGACTGATGGTCTTTACTCTGCCTACACTACTTGGTCTGAAACTGGACTATAGATCCCAGGTCTGTTCTTCAGGCTGGAATTAGTAGTGATTGTGTTCAACCCTTTTCATCATCAGATCCCCTGTGTCTGTACTGGGGCTTGTACACCTCACCAGTTCAGAGTCTTTACATATACAGGCGGGGGTGGCTCAGTCGGTAGCGCGCCAGGCTCGTAATCTGTAGTTCCCAGGTTCGAGTCCCAGCTGGGTCAGCGTTGAGATTTATCTCCGCAAAATTCCACGCCCTGCCCACGGTCAGTAGGGGACACCGATGGGCTTGGAAAGGCCGCCGTCCATCAGATGGGACGTTAAGCCGTGGCCCCGTGTGCGGGAGAGCCATACCCTGTGCACGTTAAAGAACATGCTGGATGGCCTTGATGGGAAGCTACCATCTGTCTCCCAACAGCTGTTCCAGTGGGTCCCCTCCCCCAACCTTCTCTGAGCCTTTGGGGTCCATGTGACCTGGCCATTTAGCCCATGGAGTGCAAAAAAGTGCTGCTCAGAGGTAAAACAACCCAACCCTTTACATATAGACTGATGAATTATCTTTATTTCTTTGCAATCAGCAGTTGTACCTACAGTATGCTTGCAAATTGCAATCTCTGCTTGACAATCCTTCTTATGGCTATGTTTTTTTCCTGAAGTGAGAAATTTTCTATTCTAATTTCCTGATTGCCATTCATCCTTTAAGATTGTGTGTCCAAGGCCATCTTTGAAACATTAACTTCAGTCTTGATAGCATTATCTAGTAATTAACCAAAACACTATGACATTGGCTTACTTTCTTCGTGAAAAATTTCTCTTTGCTGGATAAGGAAACCCTTTTTCCCAAATTGTGTGTATAGGGTTAATTCATAAATAATTTTCATTTGTTATGACTTTTTATTGAATGAATATATTTGTTTGAGTTGTGTTGTACTGCGTGCCAGGCTCGTAATCTGCAGTTCCCGGATTCAAGTCCCAGCTGGGTCAGCATTGAGACTTATCTCCGCAAAACTCCCCACCCAATAACTAGGGAACACCAATGGGCTTGGAAATGTCGCTGTCCATCGGATGGGATGTTAAGCCATGGCTCCGTGTGTGGGAGAGCCATACCTTGTGCACGTTAAAGAACACACTGGATGGCCTTGATGGGAGGCTACCATCTGTCTCCCAACAGCTGTTCCAGTGGGTTCCCTCCCCAAACCTTCTCTGAGCCTTCGGGGTCCATGTGACCTGGCCATTTAGCCCATGGTGTGCAAAAAAGTGCCGCTCAGAGGTAAAACAACCTAACGTTAAAGAACACTCTGGATGGCCTTGACGGGAGACTACCACCTGTCTCCCAACAGCTGTTCCAGTGGGTCTCCTCCCCCAACCTTCTCTGGGCCTTCGGGGTCCTTGTGACCTGGCCATTTAGCCCATGGTGTGCAAAAAAGTGCTGCTCAGAGGTAAAATAACCCAACCCAACTGTGTTGTACTGATTTCCATTATATGAAATTTTGTAAAGATAACAGAATAATGTTTTGATGATAGCGATTAATATTTTTGAACTTTATATAGAAATATGAATAACAAAATGGAAGATAAAAAAATACATATTTGACACTGCATTTCGTGGGAGTTCCAGCAGGGCTCCAATGCTAATGAGATGGCAAGAAATATGTGCTCTAGCTTCAGATAACACGCTGTCACTGAGCAGCAGTGCAGGAATTGGTTTGCAAAGTTCCAATTAGGAGATCTGTTGCTCAAGGATAAACCACGTCCTGGTTGCCCTTCAGAACTTGATAACTCTGCATTGGAAGTATTGGTTGAGACAAATCCACATAAATCCACATAGGGGGCGGGGGTGGCTCAGTCGGTAGCGCGCCAGGCTCGTAATCTGTAGTTCCCAGGTTCGAGTCCCAGCTGGGTCAGCGTTGAGATTTATCTCTGCAAAAAAATTCCCCGCCCTGCCTACGGTCAGTAGGGGACACTGATGGGCTTGGAAAGGCCGCCGTCCGTCGGATGGGACGTTAAGCTGTGGCCCCGTGTGCGGGAGAGCCATACCCTGTGCACGTTAAAGAACACGCTGGATGGCCTTGACGGGAGGCTACTATCTGTCTCCCAACAGCTGTTCCAGTGGGTCCCCTCCCCCAACCTTCTCTGAGCCTTCGGGGTCCATGTGACCTGGCCATTTAGCCCATGGTGTGCAAAAAAGTGCCGCTCAGAGGTAAAACAACCCAAACAATTCTCTGAGCCTTCGGGGTCCATGTGACCTGGCCATTTAGCCCATGGTGTGCAAAAAAGTGCCGCTCAGAGGTAAAACAACCCAACCCTTGATAAGTCATTGAGCCATTTGTTGACCATATTATGATTGAAGACAAAAATGGGTATGTCACATTATAATGTTAGCTGCAAGAGTCAATGAGTAAACCAAGATTAACAGCCCAAACTTGGTCTTCATCCAAAGAGGATTATGCTGTGTGTTTGGTGAGATCATCAAGATCTCATATACAGAGTGATTCAAAATTCGCACAACCCATATTAGAAAATTTCTTTATTCTCAATTTACATTTACAAATTGCTAACGAAGGGTTACAATAAATGTTGAAAGTGTCTTTCCTCTTCTTGAACACAACAGTGATCCCTTCTCATCATGTTTGTTGCAACCTTATGCAATGTTTGTTCACATTCGACCTGGGAAAATTTCATTACAGGCAACTAGCACAATGCATTTCACCAACAAACAGCTGAGAGGCTGGGGCGGGGGTGGCTCAGTCGGTAGCATGCCAGGTTCGTAATCTGTAGTTTCCAGGTTCGAGTCCCAGCTCGCGCCAGGCTCGTAATCTGTAGTTCCCAGGTTCGAGTCCCAGCTGGGTCAGCGTTGACATTTATCTCCGCAAAATTCCTCGTCCTGCCCATGGTCAGTAGGGGACACCGATGGGCTTGGAAAGGCCGTGGTCCGTCGGATGGGACATTAAACCGTGGCCCCGTGTGTGGGAGAGCCATACCTTGTGCACGTTAAAGAACATGCTGGATGGCCTTGATGGGAGGCTACCATCTGTCTCCCAACAGCTGTTCCAGTGGATCCCTCCCCCAACTTTCTCTGAGCCTTCAGGGTCCATGTGACCTGGCCATTTAGCCCATGGTGTGCAAAAAAGTGCCGCTCAGAGGTAAAACAACCCAACGTTAAAGAACACGCTGGATGGCCTTGACGGGAGGCTACCATCTGTCTCCCAACAGCTGTTCCAGTGGGTCCCCTCCCCCAACCTTCTCTGAGCCTTCGGGGTCCATGTGACCTGGCCATTTAGCCCATGGTGTGCAAAAAAGTGCCGCTCAGAGGTAAAACAACCCAACATTAAAGAACACGCTGGATGGCCTTGACGGGAGGCTACCATCTGTCTCCCAACAGCTGTTCCAGTGGGTCCCCTCCCCCAACCTTCTCTGAGCCTTCGGGGTCCATGTGACCTGGCCATTTAACCCATGGTGTGCAAAAAATTGCCGCTCAGAGGTAAAACAACCCAACGTTAAAGAACACGCTGGATGGCCTTGACGGGAGGCTACCATCTGTCTCCCAACAACTGTTCCAGTGGGTTCCTCCCCCAACTTTCTCTGAGCCTTCAGGGTCCATGTGACCTGGCCATTTAGCCCATGGTATGCAAAAAAGTGCCGCTCAGAGGTAAAACAACCCAACGTTAAAGAACACGCTGGATGGCCTTGACGGGAGGCTGCCATCTGTCTCCCAACAGCTGTTCCAGTGGGTCCCTCCCCCAACTTTCTCTGAGCCTTCAGGGTCCATGTGACCTGGCCATTTAGCCCATGGTGTGCAAAAAAGTGCCGCTCAGAGGTAAAACAACCCAACCCACTTAAGTTTTTTGTTTAGCCTGCCACTCAATTTCAGTTTTCTATGTGGCCATCAGCTAAAACATTTTCCCAGCCTGCTCTAATGCCTTGAAACTTCAAAGAAATCATACAATACAACCTATAAATTACCACTTTGAAGTCGATTTAAATTTTAGAGGAAAAATTGTCTTGAGCTGGGTGGAATACGAACCCACGATCTCCTGATAACATGTCAGGTGCTCTGGACCACTGAGCTACTGGCTGCCGAACAAGATCTCCTCTAATTGATGATATGAACCATTTCAACCTATTTCCTATGTAGGGAGTGTTCAGGCAATTTTCACCACATGCGGCAGACACACACCATATAGGTGCAAAGTATTTCCTTACAAAGAATACAGTTGATAAATAAAAAATAAACTCGACATACTTGGTATTAACCTATAAATTACCAGTTTGAAGTCGATTTAAATTTTAGTGGAAAATATTTTCCTCTATAAATTACCAGTTTGAAGTCGATTTAAATTTTAATGGAAAATTTTTTCCTCTAAAATTTAAATCGACTTCAAAGTGGTAATTTATAGGTTAATACCAAGTATGTCGAGTTTATTTATTATTTATACAACTATAAGCACCACTAAGTTGGGTCTCTGACCACTGTATCTCAAATTTAAGCACCATATGAGGTATGACCATTCAGATATTAACTAACTTCTTAATTATTATCTTACATAAGGCAATTCATTTGACACTTTAAAATGTGCAGTAATTTGAGCCAATTTAATTATTGCTTAAGAATGTTTCCTAAAATTTCCATGTGCTATAGACAGTTTATGAAAAAAAGTGGAATTTTATATGATATAAGTTTTTTGTCATTTGCTGTAAATTTTCATTTGCAGTTGTTAGATTATGACTATTATGGTTCTTATGGCAAAGCAGCCCATGAGTCTTATGCTTACAAAGAAAGACTAAAAGAAGATTATACTTTTGGATTTCCTAAACATCATGATATTGTAAGTACTGTATTTTATTACAAGTATACAATTAAAAGACCTTCTTGCTCAAAAATTAATTTAAAATAATTTAAAATTCTCTGTCATTGAGCAATAAAATTTTAGAGTTTATCCTTCAAACTATTTGGATGTTGAAAGTTCTTAGGAGAAAACTCTCAGAAGCTTTTCGGAGCAAAGACAGCGCTGTCTCGCGCAAAACTCGGGCCAAACTTTAAGGCAGCTTTAAGGCAGTGTCTCGTTTTTACTCTGCGGCACACTGAATCTAATTTTTTTTTCCGCGGCCCACCTAAAAAAGAATAAAAGCAAACTCTATATAATCGTCATTATATTTGTGCTTTGTTGAAGTCATCAGCCTGGTTTTACTTGAAGATTTGTTCTCATTCTTTAATTCATAACTTGGTGTTTGTTTTAAATATTTCTCCATTCTATGGCTTGAAATAATCAAAAATTAATACCAAAATTTGGAAAAAGCTTGATAAATACTTACAAGATCCCAGTTGATAAAATCTGAAAGATTTTTATTAAAGCACGTCGATAACACAAGTCAAGTCAAAATGAAATCTTTGGAATATCTAGTGTCAATTTGAAAATCTCTCGCGGCACACTTGGAATCTCTCGTGGCACACAGTTTGCGATACACTGCTTTAAGGGGTAATAGAACACACCTGAACGAGCACTTTTCGTCATACAATGCATGGTCGGAACTCAAGCGGTGAAGCACTAGAGGGTGCTTTCCAGTGAACAAGTGTTCACTGGAAAGTGCCGGTTTTCGCACTCGTCATCATTTCTACTGTGGATTGCAGAACGGATGGATTGTTTCATGAATCAAGAGAAGGCTTACATGCATTTCATGTATGGAGCTGTGGATGGGAATGCAAGGGAAGCCCAAAGACTGTGCAATCCACGTAGAAATGACGATGAGTGCGAAAACCAGCGCTTATAACTTTCACTGGAAAGCGCCCTCTAGCGTTTCATCGCTTGAGTTCTAACCATGCATTGTATGATGAAAAGTGCTTGTTTAGATGTGTTCTATCACCCCTTAAAGTTTGGCCCAAGAGTTTTGAATCACCTTGTATACTCTTTTTGTGAAGTGTTATTGGATAACTCAAATATATGCAGAAAATTAATTTACTCTACAGTAAAATTTTGCAAGCGAAACAGTCAATAGTGTGGCTGAGCTCATTATGATTATTTTCATTTACATAGTAATGAAATTACACTTGAGAAAATATAATTACACTGAAAATATTTCAGAATGAAAGTGCCTCTGAATCAATCCCAGTGTACTTTAGATCTAAAATGATTTCTGATTTTGAAGCTTATGATACACTAATGTATGTGTATATGCAAATTTTGTCTGAATTGGTTTAGAACAAGAATTACGAACCTTTTAAGAGCAGATTCCATTTTCTCAAAAGCAAATATCTTTGCAAGCCATATTTGGAAAAAACAATATTACCACCATCACACTTTGGAAATTCAATATAATTGTTGAACACAGATTATGGTAATAAATGAAAATAATAAATCATATGATAAAAAAGCACTATATATATTTTTTATTATTGCACCATCTTTGAATTGGTTTATATGCTTTTTTTTCCCATCATGCTTAGCAAGGCAGAGATCTTCCACACTAACTCACCAATCACAGATAAGCTGCTTGGGTTTGGTGATTGTGCAGAAAGCAAGAAGATAGGGATCATCCATAAATTGCATAACCTCTCAAAGTTTTGGCAGGTGAATTTCTTACATGGAGGAGGGATGGTTTGGAGGTGGTATTTCATAGTTGGGTTGGGTTGGGTTGTTTTACCTCTGAGCGGCACTTTTTTGCACACCATGGGCTAAATGGCCAGGTCACATGGACCCCGAAGGCTCAGAGAAGGTTGGGGGAGGGGACCCACTGGAACAGCTGTTGGGAGACAGATGGTAGCCTCCTGTCAAGGCCATCCAGTGTGTTCTTTAACGTGCACAGGGTATGGCTCTCCTGCACACGGGGCCACGGCTTAATGTCCCATCTGACGGACGGCGGCCTTTCCAAGCCCATCAGTGTCCCCTACTGACCGTGGGCAGGGTGGGGAATTTTGCGGAGATAAATCTCAACGCTGACCCAGTTGGGACTCGAACCTGGGAACTACAGATTACGAGCCTGGCACGCTACCAACTGAGCTACCCCCGCCCCGTATTTCATAGTACTAAAATACTATCATTGTTTATTTATTCAGTTTTTTTTTTATTTTCAATAAATATAAAATTTCAATGTCCAATTTCAAAAATATATAAATAATCACTGATAGTAGTGTTATTAAAGTACCTTCAACAGTTTGAATATTATAATAATATCCTCAATATAAACACAGCAGCAGAAAAAGTAATAATGTCCTTAGGAATAATTGTATGATAATAATTTATTTTCTGTTTGTTTTTTCAGAAATAAATTTCTGAAAGCTGCTAAAATAAAAAAGTTGTGCATTTCTGATATAAATAAAAAGATCAAGCCAACTAAAATCTTTGTCAATGAACATCTTACTCGACAAATAAAAACACTTTTTTTGGAAGCTAAACAATTCAAGCTGAGGAACGGTTACAAATACTTTTACTCGGGAAAGAGGAATCATCAAGGTTACTAAGAATTAAGAATATCAAAGACTTTGATGAAACATAGATAAAATGTCTGCTTTTGTGGAATCTATTGTTAATTCTGATGGTAATTTTGTTTTCGACTGTAACTGTTCCAATTATATTAATAATTCTGAGGAGTTCTTCGCTTTCTTTAATGATAGATCAGCTGTTACTATGCTGCATTCAAATATATGTAGTTTACATTATCATTACGATAAATTTTTAGTTATGATAGAATATATAAAATATAATCTTGATATCATTATTCTAAGGGAAATTTGGATTTAAAAAAATGAATTAAGTTTATATAATATGGATGGCTATGAAATGATGTGTAACTGTAGGAATAAAAATAGATCAGGTGGTATTATAATGTATTATAAATTTAATACCATGAATTTTTTGCCAGAAGCTGTAACAATGGAAACTGCAAAATGTGTTTTAGCCTATCATAACAAAAGTGATCTATATATACTAGCAATTTCTAGAGCTCATGAGTATTCCATACGGGCGGGGGTGGCTCAGTCGGTAGCGCGCCAGGCTCGTAATCTGTAGTTCCCAGGTTCGAGTCCCAGCTTGGTCAGCGTTGAGATTTATCTCCGCAAAATTCCCCGCCCTGCCCACGATCAGTAGGGGACACCGATGGGCTTGGAAAGGCCGTCGTCCGTCGGATGGGACGTTAAGCCGTGGCCCCGTGTGCGGGAGAGCCATACCCTGTGCACGTTAAAGAACACGCTGGATGGCCTTGACGGGAGGCTACCATCTGTCTCCCAACAGCTGTTCCAGTGGGTCCCCTCCCCCAACCTTCTCTGAGCCTTCGGGGTCCACGTGACCTGGCCATTTAGCCCATGGTGTGCAAAAAAATGCCGCTCAGAGGTAAAACAACCCAACCCATGAGTATTCCGTAAAAGATTTTATGACTGAATTGAAATTAATAATTTAAAATCTTAAACATAATCAAGTTGTTTTAGTAGGTGAAACAAATATCTGTAATAGTTTAATTAATAATGATGTAAATGATCATTTAAATTTGCTTGCTTCATTTGGATTTCTTTCGTACATAAATTTATATACAAAAGTAACCAATGTTTCTTACGGTTGTTTGGATCACATATTTATTAGATCAGCTGATAATACTTTAATTTTCAATTCGGCAGTTTACCAGAATGATATTACTGATCATTACCCCATTTTATTAAAAGTAATTAAGAACACAATTACATCAGAACGAAACATCAGTAAAGAAATTTGCTATTCTTTTATAAATTACAACATATTTGAAGACTTAATTAAAAATTTGAATTTTGTATATGATGAGAGCAATATATGATGAAACAAATAAATACAATTACGACATTTATTAAATCAAATTAAATCATGTATTTTACAAAGTATTGCTAAGAATAAATGTTTTCTAAAGGATTCCAGTTCAAAGAGTCGTAAACCATGAAAATTTTGGAAATTTCTTCATTAATTAAAAAAAGAGAAAAAGCATTAAATTGCATAGAAAATATCCATTAATATTGATTTATAAAATCGAAAATCAAAGAATGGAGAAATTTGACTCTTGCAACTATGAAAAGAACAAAAACTAAATTTTATATAAACGAATTTAATAAGTGTAATTGGAATAGTAGAAAATATTGGCAAGTTATTGACAGTATTCTATATAATAAAAGAAGATGTCTGTCTGTGAGTCTGTCTGTCTGTCTGTCTGTGGCAGCCATAACTCATCGGGAAATCAACTTACACCCTCCAAAATTTCAGAGAATGTTTCTGGTTGTGGTCCAAATTGCAGTGCCAAATTTCAGGTCAAAAGTCCAAGAGGGGGCTTGTTAGAACCAAAAATATTTACCATGCTATTCCTACAGGAAACAAGAATCACTATCAAATTTACTGTTTCCATTTTCTGCTCCCTAACTATGAAAGTAAAGATTTAAAATAGCATTTAAATGTTCTGCTGCAAATCTGAAGCCATTGCCAGATTCCCCACATTTCCAAAAGCATTATTTAGGCGTTCCATTGCAGATAAAGACTTGATTTTCTAACTAAAGATGGGGTCGGACACGTGGAACCTGCCTACGAAATTTGGGACCTTTCGGTGAAGTATGTCGGGAATTACAGAATGCCAAAATCTGACGAAATAAGTAACTCAATTGGTTACCACGGGCTCTGAGAGTGCATGCCGAGTCAGCAATGACTTTGCAACACCGGGAAATTCTTCATGTTCAAACTGTGATAAAATGTCGTAGGGGGGGGGGGAGATATTCACTCACCTTTAGTGCAGGAAACAACAGAATATGCAGATTAAAAGTGAGATACGAGCTGTCACAATTTGTGTAGAAATGAAGCCATGGGCCAAGTGAGAACCTGATGTTTAAACCAATCACTGGGCAACACGGGGGATGCGGTGCAGGAAATTTCGACCGTGCGAACGAATATCACGGGAGACATAGAGTACCAAAACCTGTGGTAACGGAAATAAAATCTCAATAGCTTACGCAGAAACTAAACCATGGGCTATGAGGAGTGCTCGCTGACGTCAACAACAATCCAGGCAAATTTCTTCCTGTTGAAAATCTGTGCTAAAGTGGTGGTGGTGGTGGTGGTGGGGGGGATCTTACAAAATTTACCTTTAATGCAGTGAAAATAAGAATATACAGGTTAAAAGTGACACCTGGGCAGTGCCGGGTAAGTTCAGCTAGTCTTAAATAATAAAATGAATAATAAAATTATATTACCCAATGTTAGTAATTTTGAGAAAGTGCTAGGAAAATTTAATGAACATTTTATTAATGTAAATAGTTTAAATTTATGTTCTAGTAGCTCAGATTATTTATATCCTATTGAATTAATTCAACAAAACTCAATGTTTATGATGGTGACAACAGAAGAAGAAATTAGTCGTATTATTGGTAGTTTTAAAAATAATAAAGCAGCAGGATATGATGGTATAAATTTAAAAATAATTCAAATAATTGTAAAATATCATTCTAAATTTTTAGTTCAGATAATAAATAGCAATTTTCAAAAAGGTATTTTCTTCTCAGACTTAAAAATTGCTATTGTAAAGCATGTTTACAAAACTGGAGACAAAAAAATGTTTTAATAATTATAGACCAATTTCCATTCTTCCTACTTTTTTAAACTTATTGAAACCATCATGAAAATAAGACTTAATTATTTAGAAAAAGTTTTCTTTTTATACAAGTTTCAGTTTGGTTTTAGGAAAGGTTAGATACCGAACATGCTATCTTACAGTTGAGTACCAGTATTTATCAAGGGATAAATAATTCTGAAAAAACACTAGCCCTGTTTCTTGACATATCTAAAGCTTTTGATACGGTTAAACATAATATTTTAATAAAGAAATTATATTGTTTAGGAATTAGGAGAAATTTATGGAGATTGTTTAAATCTTATTTATCTGAACTCTACCAAATGGTTTCTATTAATAATGTTGAAAGTACTAAAATATTGATTAACAAAGGAGTCTGCAAGGAGCTATTTTAGGACCTATTTTATTTTTAATTTATATAATTTTTTTTTAAACAAAATTTAAAAGGAAATTCAATTTTATATGCTGATGATACAGTGCTTGTTTACAAAAAAGAAAATCAACATGATTTATTTCTTAATCAACATGATTTATTTCTTGATATTTCTAATGATTTAAATATTATTACCAGCTGGTTAAAATAAGGGTTTTCTAAGTATATAAGTGTTACTTAGTTAATATGAAAAGAATTCAAAGAACATCAAATTATTAAAGTTTAAATCTAATCTAAATCAATTATCCAACTCAAGAAAAAAAATGGAAAAAGTCAAATTATTTAAAATTTAATTTGATAAAACATGTTTTATGTATTTTTCACTCACCCCAACAATTTTTTTTAGTAAATTACAATTTCATAGTAGACATTGTGTCAACATAATTTCTTGTGATTGCCCAGAAATCAAACAAATTAAAATTACAAAATATTCAAGAGTTTTAATAGACAGCAATATGAAATCGAAATCACATGTTAATGTGATAGTAAATAAAATTTGATTTTGCTTGGATATTATCTCTTTTAAAATATAGTTTGACTAGCTGGAGGTGGGGGTGCTTAAATGAATGTTATTGAATGTGTTGTTAAAGTACAATATAAATTCTTAAAAGTTATGACATTTCATAATAAAGTCTACAGGGTGATTCAAAACTTATCGTTCAAATTTCGTGGGGAGGTAGGGAATACATCAGGAAACCGATTTCCCATAGGAAAGTATGTCCGCAAATGTACGCATGCGTATGTAGAGGGCGCTGTGTGTACCCAACCAGTGTACAGCTCGCCCGACCACTCCCACTGTCATCAGTGTACGAGCTGACTTACTAGTGATAAGATGAATCGTTTTACGCATCGAGAGCTAGCGGATATGCATCTCGCATATGGGGGATACACTGATGACAGCGGGAGTGGTCGGGCGAGCTGTACACTGGTTGGGTACACACAGCGCCCTCTACATATGCATGCGTACATTTGCGGACATACTTTCCTATGTGAAATCGGTTTCCTGACGTATTCCCTACCTCCCCACGAAATTTGAACGATAAGTTTTGAATCACCCTGTATATGAATAAAGTTATTTTGATTATAAATTCTTAATTTGAGATCATTATATATGTACTACAGCTGTTTTTATTTTTTAAAATCCAATACTTTTACAAGTTTAAATGTAAAGAGTATGCTACTCATCAATCTGGTCTTTTATTTGTAATTCCTAGAGTAAAGAAAGAAATAGCTCATAAGCATTTTTTTATTTTTAGCTCCTAGAATATTTAATTCCTTACCTATTGAAATTAGAAATGAATGCTTATACAGTGTTTTTAAATTGAAAGTGAAAAATGTTATTATTACTGCTTTAAATATTGATGATTATTTTAAAGTTATACAATAATTTTTGTTATGTTAGAAATGTAATGAGACATGTTTTTTGCCACTAAGGTCATCTGATTGTAATAATTCAATTTTGCATCGTAAATGAGCAAATTGCTCAAAGCTCTGTTAAAATGTAACATTTTTTTTTTAAATTTATTATGTATATATTTTATTCTTTTTCTCATTTGTGTTAATATTGTTTTCTGCTTTTATATGCAAATCTTTTTATTGTTATTTTTATATGCAAGTCTTTTATTTTTATATTAAATTCTTTTCTATTCTGATGTATATAGTTTAGAGAAGAAATTATCATTCACTGGTGGTATAACACAGGCCTGGATTTAGAAAAAAAAATAAATAAAAGGGGGGGGGGGGTCTATATTTTCCACCTCCCCGACCTATATATGACCCTTATATCAATATGTTAAAAATAAACTAGAACAACTCATTACTTTGGGGTGGGGGTGGCTCAGTCAGTAGCGCGCCAGGCTCGTAATCTGTAGTTCCCAGGTTCGAGTCCCAGCTGGGTCAACGTTGAGATTTATCTCCGCAAAACTCCCCGCCCTGCTTACGGTCAGTAGGGGACACCGATGGGCTTGGAAAGGCCGCCATCAGTCGGATGGTACGTTAAGCTGTGGCCCGTGTGTGGGAGAGCCATACCCTGTGCACGTTAAAGAACACGCTGGATGGCCTTGACGGGAGGCTACCATCTGTCTCCCAACAGCTGTTCCAGTGGGTCCCCTCCCCCAACCTTCTCTGAGCCTTCGGGGTCCATGTGACCTGGCCATTTAGCCCATGGTGTGCAAAAAAGTGCCGCTCAGAGGTAAAACAACCCAACTCATTACTCTTGAACAATAGTTGCACAATTATTGTGATTTTTGATGATATTAATATCCATCTTCAGATGATTGATAGATGATTATTCTATTATGTTCTTATTTAATCATCTCTCAACAGTCTGAAGATGGAATTAATGTTATTTAAAATCTCAATGGAAATAATGTTTTCACCTATTCTTACTCGTTTTAATCCTTGGTGGTGTTTGTGTCTGTATGCCTCCTCTTCACTATAATTTATAAGCATCGTAATTTATAAATATAATTTATAACATAAAGCTTTTTTTAGTGATAATTAACTACTTAAATTTCCAAAATAGAATAACGATTATTTATCAATTAATTTTATTTAATTATTTTGCATTCATTATCATTTTCTGCTTGAAATTATATTTTTTATAATCCTGTCTCATAGATTGGCAAAGAATGTCTTGGCTGTCGGGAGAATGTTGCTGTTTTTAATATGTCATATTTTGGAAAATATTTTTTGTTTGGTCCTGATGCACAAAAAGCTGCGAATTGGATTTTTACAAATGATATGACAAAACCAGAAGGTATGTAATAGTACGAAAATTCAGTAGCTTATTTTCTTGGCATTTTCCTACTTGTACTGAACAATCATGGAAAAGTGTAAGGATGCTTTTTATCTCTTGTTGATAAATTTATAAATGAAGTTGTTCTTTCTTAATTCTACTGTTGTTTAACCCTTACAGTGTCAGGTTTCTGAAACTGAGGGGCGGGGGTGGCTCAGTCGGTAGCGCGCCAGGCTTGTAATCTGTAGTTCCCAGGTTCGAGTCCCAGCTGGGTCAGCATTGAGATTTATCTCCGCAAAATTCCCCACCCTACCCATGGTCAGTAGGGGACACCGATGGGCTTGGAAAGGCTGCCGTCCGCCGGATGGGACGTTAAGCCATGGCCCCGTGTGCGGGAGAGCCATACCCTGTGCACATTAAAGAACATGCTGGATGGCCTTGATGGGAGGCTACCATCTGTCTCCCAACAGCTGTTCCAGTGGGTCCCCTCCCCAAACCTTCTCTGAGCCTTCAGGGTCCATGTGACCTGGGTATTTAGCCCATGGTGTGCAAAAAAGTGTCGCTCAGAGGTAAAACAACCGAACTCTGAAACTGAACTCACTGTGGTGGCCAGATTTATTTTAAAGTGTTTTCAGAAAATAAACAACTTTAGAGCCTCATCCTGAAGTAACTGATGAACGGAAATATGTCGTGTTATATACCAAAAGAATGAGCATTTAATTGTATTTGATGCTCTTTCTAAAATAAAATGCAAAAAATCGAAGAAAATTAGAAATCTTGTTATGAGTAATCCTAATATTTGTTCTGACTGCCACCATTGTAGATTGCTAGCAGTTTCACTTTCGATCATTTCTAATAAATTGTTGTTTATAATCGTGTCTTTCATCCTTGTTTTCTTTGTCTATGCTGTTACCAGTGCAATGATTTTTGATTGTCCACTTAACAGACAATCAGGTGCTCAGGTTGGGTTGTTTTATCTCTGAGCGGCACTTTTTTGCACACCATGGGCTAAATGGCCAGGTCACATGGACCCCGAAGGCTCAGAGAAGGTTGGGGGAGAGGACCCACTGGAACAGCTGTTGGGAGACAGATGGTAGCCTCCTGTCAAGGCCATCCAGCGTGTTCTTTAACGTTGGGTTGTTTTACCTCTGAGCGGCACTTTTTTGCACACCATGGGCTAAATGGCCAGGTCACATGGACCCCGAAGGCTCAGAGAAGGTTGGGGGAGGGGACCCACTGGAACAGCTGTTGGGAGACAGATGGTAGCCTCCCATCAAGGCCATCCAGCGTGTTCTTAATGTGCACAGGGTATGGCTCTCCCGCACATGGGGCCACGGCTTAACGTCCCATCCGACGGACGGCGGCCTTTCCAAGCTCATCGGTGTCCCCTACTGACCGTGGGCAGGGCGGGGAATTTTGCGGAGATAAATCTCAACACTGACCCAGCTGAGACTCAAACCTGGGAACTACAGATTATGAGCCTGGCGCGCTACCGACTGAGCCACCCCAGCCCCCAGGTGCTCAGGAATATGTCCCCATTCTTAATTCAGAAAGGTTTGGAAGGTCTCACAGGACCTCCAAAATTTGCTAATTTCCTAAAATCTGGTGACTGGTTGATACTGCTTGTGCTTAACACTCTGAGCTGCTCCTGAAGATCACAGCGATTGGTGAGGTGCCCATTTTGGTGTTGCCTCATTAGTCCCTGAATTCTCGTGGGGTGGTCATGGAGTGGGGTCTCCTCAAAGTTTCTGAAGAAGAACTCTTCCCTGAGTTAGCCCCACAGAGAGTGGTTGCAGTCTGTCAGATTTCGGTATGTCACAATGGAAATTAGTGTCAACCAAGATACTAATTCTCACCTTTAGCATGCCTCACCTGCCTACTGCCATCAATGTAGGTTAGCTGCATTGTGCAGTTAACCAACCCTCTGCATTGCTCCCAATGTCAGAGGTACAACCATGCATATATGGTTTGCCATGGTAAACCCACTTGTGCTCGCTGTGGCAGTGTGATTCATGCAGATATACACTGCAGAGCTGAGAGGGCATACTGTGTCAACTGCAGCAGTGACCATCCACTGTACTCCTGTGACTTCCTGGGGCAGGGGTGGTTCAGTCGGTAGCGCGCCAGGCTCGTAATCTGTAGTTCCCAGGTTCGAGTCCCAGCTGGGTCAGCGTTGAGATTTATCTCCGCAAAATTCCCTGCCCTGCCCACGGTCAGTAGGGGACACCGATGGGCTTGGAAAGGCCGCCGTCATTCGGATGGGACATTAAGCCATGGCCCTGTGTGCGGGAGAGCCATACCCTGTGCATGTTAAAGAACATGCTGGATGGCCTTGACGGGAGGCTACCATCTGTCTCCCAACAGCTGTTCAGTGGGTCCCCTCCCCCAACCTTCTCTGAGCCTTTGGGGTCCATGTAACCTGGCCATTTAGCCCATGGTGTGCAAAAAAGTGCTGTTCAGAGGTAAAACAACCCAACGTTAAAGAACACGCTGGATGGCCTTGACGGGAGGCTACCATCTGACTCCCAACAGCTGTTCCAGTGGGTCCCCTCCCCCAACCTTCTCTGAGCCTTTGGGGTCCATGTGACCTGGCCATTTAGCCCATGGTGTGCAAAAAAGTGCCGCTCAGAGGTAAAACAACCCAACCCTGTGACTTCCACAAATGGAAGGATGAGAAAGAGGTGCAATGCCTCAAGATGATAAATAATATCACTTACCCTGAGGTGTGAAAGCTCACTGTACTGCCCTCCCCATCTGGCAAGTTTTCATATGCTGGTGTGGTCGTTGGAAAACCCATTGTTCCAATGGCTTTTGTGGCGGTGCAAACTGATATCAGTGTCCCACCATCTGAGTCTTTCTTGCCAGCTGTGAAGTACCTCTTAGAGCAGGTGAAAACAAAGTCTATGTCCATTTCGGCATTAACTCCAGTTTCCATTCCTGCTGTGATGCCTTCCATTTCTTCCATCACTGGAAGACTCCCTCCTTCCCACCCACAGACTGCTATACCTTCCAAGCCAAAGGGGGCCCCTACTGGGGCCTAAGAAAAACCACCAACCCTCCTCGTGTAGTGGTCTCAGATCTGTGTTCCTCAGATGACTCCAAAGACACAGACACAGACCGCCACATTTTTCCAAAATCATTGCTGGCGACATTTAAAATAAATTGCAAGTTGTCCGCCCAATCTCCAAAGACCTGAGATAGCCACATTTTTCCGTGGAATTGTCGTAGATTCCAGAACAATATTGACGACATCAAGGTCCTTCTGAGGGTGTATGAGCCCATATGTATATGCCTGCATGAGACCTACTTGCAGATAGCCAACAATCCCACTATCTGGGACTTTTCTCTCATTTTCCGGGACCGGGATGGACATCGGTAGTGTGCCAGGCTCATAATCATCAGTCGGTAGTGTGTCAGGCTCATAATCTGCAGTTCCCAGGTTTGAGTCCCAGCTGGGTCAGTGTTGAGATTTATCTCTGCAAAATTCCACACCCTGCCCACAGTCAGTAGGGGACATGGATGGGCTTGGAAAGGCCATTGATTAGCCTTCCAAGCCCATCCGTGTCCCCTACTGACAGATAGGATTGTTAAGCCATGACCCCGTGTGTGGGATAGACATACCCTGTGCAAATTAAAAACACACTAGATGGCCTTGACAGGAGGCTACCATCTGTCTCCCAACAGCCATTCCAGTGAGTCCCGCCCCCAACCTTCTCTGAGCCTTCGGGGTCCTTATGATCTGGCCATTTAACCCATGGTGTGAAAAAAAGTTCCACTCAGAGGTAAAACAACCCAACCCAGCTGGGTCAGCATTGAGATTTATCTCTGCATAACTCTCTGCCCATGGTCAGTAGGGGACACCAATGGGCTTGGAAAGGCCGCCGTCCGTCAGATGGGACGTTAAACTGTGGCTTGTGTGCTGGAGAGCCATACCCTGTGCATGTTAAAGAACATGCTGGAAGACCTTGAGAGGAGGCTACCATCTGTCTCCCAACAGCCATTCCACTGGGTCCCCTCTCCCAACCTTCTCTGAGCCTTCGGGGTCCTTGTGACCTGGCCATTTAACCCAAGGTGTGCAAAAAAGTGTCGCTCAGAGGTAAAACAACCCAAATCCCAAACAGGCTCCCACATTAGAATTGATTGCCATCCACCTCTTCATGGGATTTTGGTTGACTGTGTACTCCATCTACCTACCACCCAGAAGTATCTTACAAAATGAACTAAATGACCTCGTCTCACAGCTGCTGTCTCCCTTCCTCATCATGGGGGACTTAAACAGACACAGTCCTCTGTGGGGCAGTACTAACACAAATAGGAGGGGTGGGATCCTGGAGCATTGGCTCCTGGATCCATTGCTCTCCTTGTTGAACAGTGGTGTTAGTACTTACTTTCATTTCCCAACCCACTCATTCACTGCCATTGATCTGACCATCTGCTCCTCCTTGATCCTTCTACTCATTACATGGGAGATCAGGGACAATTCATATGGAAGCAGTCACCTCCCTGTGGTGTGCACCATCTCAAATGGGGGGGGGGGCTTACAACCCTTCACTCGTCTCATGGTGGAGGGTTGGGTTGTTTTACCTCTGAGCAGCACGTTTTTGCACACCATGGACTAAATGGCCAGGTCACATAGACTCCAAAGGCTCAGAGAAGGTTGCGGGAGGGGACCCACTGGAACAGCTGTTGAGAGACAGATGGTAGCCTCCCGTCAAGGCCATCTAGCGTGTTCTTTAACATGCACAGGGTATTGATCTCCCACACACAGGGCCATGGCTTAACGTCCCATCCGATGGACGACTGCCTTTCCAAGCCCATCGGTGTCCCCTACTGACCGTGGGCAGGGCGGGGAATTTTGCAGAGATAAATCTCAATGCTGACCCAGCTGGGACTCGAACCTGGGAACTACAGATTATGAGCCTGGCGCGCTACCGACTGAGCCACCCCCGCCCCACTCAGCCATGGGACAGCAAACACATATACATGTGTTAATAGCAGTATTCTTTCTTTATAGGTTAATAATGATGCTGTGAAATCATTTGATTTTTCACTTCTATCTCTACAGAACATTTATGTTTGCAAATTAATATAAATTGGTCTTTGGTCAATATAGGTGTTTTTTTTCTGTTTTTTTTTTTGTGTGTGTGCATTAGTTAAATAAGAAAAGGATTTTGCCCAGATATTAAATAATAATTGGTATTTCATTTTTTGTGACAATTTTGAGTAGTATCCAAAATATGCACTCACTGGTCACTTTATAGGGGTTTGGTTTGTTTGACCTCTGAGCGGCACTTTTTTGCATACCATGGGCTAAATGGCCAGGTCACATGGACCCCGAAGGCTCAGAGAAGGTTAGGGGAGGGGACCCACTGGAACAGCTGTTGGGAGATAGATGGTAATCTCCTGTCAAGGCCATCCAGCGTGTTCTTTAACGTGCATAGTGTATGGCTCTCTCACACGGGGCCATGGCTTAACGTCCCATCCGACGGACGGCAGCCTTTCCAAGCCCATCGGTGTCCCCTACTAACCGTGGGCAGGGCGGGGAATTTTGCGGAGATAAATCTCAACGCTGACCCAGCTGAGACTCGAACCTGGGAACTATATATTACGAGCCTGGCGCACTACCGACTGAGCCACTCCCGCCCCTCTTTATAGGGCCATTCACATGTTACAATAATGGAGAATCAAATTAGAATCTTTGTAATTTTTAAAATAAAGTTTTTATGGGAAAATGTGATTAAAGATCACAATATCTAAATCTTGAATTTCAACAATATAAATTCAATATTGAAAGACTTATGCAAGCTTTAATATTTAATTTAATGACATTAATGTCATTCATAACAATTAGAATAAGAAGTTAATTAAAATTTAAGTTATTTCAAACTATTTAATAAAATAAATATATATTTTAGAAATACATGTAAATAATTCAGTTTCCATCATTCTTCTATTTTCTTAGGATGTATTGCTCGTATTAAATATTTTGGCTTTCATAACTTTCCAATACCAAACAGATATTTTAGAAAATTGAGATTTAGCTAGATTAAGATCTTCAATTTATTTTCAGTTCACTTTTTCCATAAAAAAAATTTTTTAAGTTAAGAATTTGCATTTCAATTGACCTAACATGGAGATGACCTTAAAAAAGCAGCCAATGAGTGATGAAAATTATGAACTAGAATTAACATGTTTGTATTCTCCCAAGGCTACATAAACTTTAAAAAATATGTAGACATTGTGAAGATCATCTGATGACTGAAAAATATATAGACATTGTGAAGGTCAGCTGATGACTGAAAAATATATAGACATTGTGAAGGTCAGCTGATGACTGAAAAATATATAGACATTGTGAAGGTCATCTGATGACTGTGAAAAATATATAGACATTGTGAAGGTCATCTGATGACTGAAAAATATATAGACATTGTGAAGGTCATCTGATGACTGAAAAATATATAGACATTGTGAAGGTCATCTGATGACTGAAAAATATATTGACATTGTGAAGGTCATCTGATGACTGAAAAATATATAGACATTGTGAAGGTCATCTGATGACTGAAAAATATATAGACATTGTGAAGGTCATCTGATGACTGAAAAATATATAGACATTGTGAAGGTCATCTGATGACTGTGAAAAATATATAGACATTGTGAAAGTCATCTGATGACTGAAAAATATATAGATATTGTGAAGGTCATCTGATGACTGAAAAATATATAGACATTGTGAAGGTCATCTGATGACTGAAAAATATATAGACATTGTGAAGGTCATCTGATGACTGTGAAAAATATATAGACATTGTGAAGGTCATCTGATGACTGAAAAATATATAGATATTGTGAAGGTCATCTGATGACTGAAAAATATATAGACATTGTGAAGGTCATCTGATGACTGAAAAATATATAGACATTATGAAGGTCATCTGATGACTGAAAAATATATAGACATTGTGAAGGTCATCTGATGACTGAAAAATATGTAGATATTGTGAAGGTCATCTGATGACTGTGAATGCAAAAAAAGTATAACTTAATATTTGACCACTTCCAGAACCCGAATTATGAAATATTATGTAATGCTCCAAAAGATTATGAAATACTTTTAAAGTTTGGACCCTTTGTCTGATCCAATTATTTTCATGCTCCGGATAGCTGAGTCAGACACCAGGCAATAATAGACAAATTGCCAAAAATAATGTTTAATTAGGGTTCGAAATACCAGCAAGTGTTAATGAGTAAGAATTCAAAAATATTAAATGATTGTCAAAAATTTATATTAATGCTAATCAAAACAAACATTGCTCAAGAGAAAAAAATTAGTAAAGACTCGAAAGGTTTAAATAATAAACTATCTACTTCCAAAAAGCACTCACCAAAACTTCAATAAAGAAGATATTACATCATTTCTTACTACAAACATCTTCAACAAACGCCAAACTAAAACTAATCTCTAAACTGTGCTGTGCTCTACTATTCTCTCTACTCTACTATCTTCTGTGCTACTGTGACAACATGTCACCAGGTTATAACAAGAGGTACAAAGCCCGCACGTGTCATGTTGCACGCCGGGAAATACATTTGCATAAATTGATGAGCGGCGCAAGCTATGACACAAGAGTGGGCGTGTCCTAGTGCACACGCTTTAGCGGGTGACAGTCGAAAGTTTGGAGTTGTGCATGCGCAACTCTTAACTCTTGGAAACAGGTGCTGTGATGTCAAAAATGAAATTAAAATTCCCAAAATGATAAATATAACGTAAATTAAGCAAAACTGGTTAAGGTAAAGTAAAAGTGAATGAGGGGGCATCACAATTACCAGAGTTGTTAAGCATTAATTCTCATTCTTAAGTATCAGATGATTATAAATATAATATATTATTATAAATATAATATAATCCATATGCATTTATAACTGTCCTAATATTGGTAGTTAGTTATTCTGAAACTATAAGTTTATTTGCTATTGCAACTACTAGTTCTAAAGGAGCCAAAGTCCAAAGGTCAGCCAGATTCAGTATCAACTTTGACATTGATTAACTAAAAAAAAATAAAAATAAATAAATACCCCCTCAAGCAGCTGCTTGCCACAGAGGTCTGACAGAAGCCTGTCAGTTTATATGCCATAGTAGAAGGTCTGAGAGGATGGCAGGACCTCAGCAGAAAAACGACACACACATCCATGCCTTACCCGGGGTTCGAACCCAGGTCCCTTAGATCAGTAATAAATAAAAAAATAAATACCCCCTCAAGCAGCTGCTTGCCACAGAGGTCTGACAGAAGCCTGTCAGTTTATATGCCATAGTAGAAGGTCTGAGAGGATGGCAGGACCTCAGCAGAAAAACGACACACACATCCATGCCTTACCCGGGACTCGAACCCAGATCCCTTAGATCAGTAATAAATAAAAAAATAATACCCCCTCAAGCAGCTGCTTGCCACAGAGGTCTGACAGAAGCCTGTCAGTTTATATGCCATAGTAGAAGGTCTGAGAGGATGGCAGGACCTCAGCAGAAAAACGACACAAACAGCCATGCCTTACCCGGGGCTCGAACCCAGGTCCCTTAGGTCAGTAGCCAAGCACGTTAACCACTTAGCAGAAGATAATTTAAAGAGATTCATTGTTAGGATTTTAATAAGAAACATCAAATTATTTGTAGTTGGACATAAAAAAATATTATTTCCACTTCCATCAGAAACCTCAGGAGGGGTTTAGCAGAAGATAGTATTCAAGTCTTTTAATCTCTGTTTTAGATTCAGTTGTAAAAAATATTTCATTAAAGCAACTATATTCTAAAAGGGCATCGATAGCCAAGGCTATCGATGCCCTTTTAGCTTGAAAAGCTAAAAAGGGCATAGATTTTAGCTTTTGACTTGAAAAGTAAATTCTTAGCAGAGCTGTAACTGCTCATTTACTGAATATAGCCAAATTGCCTCGGAGATTACTCATTTACCTTGTACATATACCTTTTTCCTGTCAAAGGTTGCCAAGTATGAAAAAAAGAGTAATTACCAGTCCTTGAGCTTGAACTTGCTGGTGCAGATGACAACTCTAAACTAGAGTTATAAGTCCCTTTTTCTGCTCTTCTAGCATTTTTGTTATTAAGTTGACTCTGATTTGCATCACCACAGCTGTAGTTACCTGTCCTGGTTTCATTGTAAATCGTTAATGTCATAGCCGTCAGGTAATAATCCTTCACTTTGTTGATTGCTATCTGGAGAATATCACTGGCACTCCTGCTAGGTAATAATCCTTCACTTCATCGATCGCTATCTAAAGAATATCGCTGGCACTCCTGCTGAGTAATAATCCTTCACTTTTTTGATCGCTATCTGGAGAATATCACTGGCACTCCTGCTAGGTAATAATCCTTCACTTTGTCGATCGCTACCTGGAGAATATCACTATTAACTCTGTGGAGTGATCATCCCTGTCTCCCCCACCTATATCTGTTAGAATATTTAAGGGATGCTCTTAGGAGAGGGATTGCTCCTCTGAATGCTACTCCAGCAAGCCACCTGGAGCTTCACTGTGCTTTGGAAAAGCAATGGAGATTGCTACCCACAGTGTTCCTCGACATCTTATCAACAGTATGAGAATCACTGCAAGCCCTTCACAGTTGTAAGAGGTGACCACACTCTATGTTGAACCACTTGTACTACTCAATCGACTTTCATCTTTATGCAATGTAACTGTAGTTGTATATAATTTTGGGGATTAAAAGTGTTATTTCATTTTTTTCAACTGTTACTTTTACACATAGTATTTATACACACATACATCCATCTTCCAGTTCGGGGGTGGGGGTGGCTCAGTCGGTAGCACGCCAGGCTCATAGTCTGTAGTTCCCAGGTTCGAGTCCCAGCTGGGTCAGCATTGAGATTTATCTCCGCAAAATTTCCCGCCCTGCCCATGGTCAGTAGGGGACACCGATGGGCTTGGAAAGGCTGCCGTCCGTCGGATGGGACATTAAGCCGTGGTCCCGTGTGCAGGAGAGCCATACCCTGTGCACGTTAAAGAACACGCTGGATGGCCTTGACGGGAGGCTACCATCTGTCTCCCAACAGCTGTTCCAGTGGGTCCCCTCTCCCCAACCTTCTCTGAGCCTTAGAGGTCCTTGTGACCTGGCCATTTAGCCCATGGTGTGCAAAAAAAGTGCCGCTCAGAGGTAAAACAACCCAACCCATCTTCCAATTCATATGCAGCAGATCCAATGGTTTTTTAAGTTGTTCTTTAATTTATGAAAACCAATGTACTAAGGTGAGAAAGTTTAAATGTTTTAATTTTTTCAACATTTTAGAAGATTGCTACATTATTATTCAAACAATTTCCTATTAACATCAAGTTTTTTGTTGCTTTATTAAGGATGAATCTGAATTTAAAGTATTTTCGTTTTTTTAAGGTTCAACTGTATACACATGTATGCTGAACAAGCAAGGTGGAGTTGAAGCTGACCTGACAGTTAGTGTTATTTATTCTGGAAATGATTCTGTCTGTGATCCAAAATTTGAAGGTAATGAAATAACTGTCAAACTAGATTAAATAAAAGCAACGGGAGTAATTCTACTTTAGCTTATTGATTAGGATAATTACAATTTTGCTTCTTTGGGTCAAATGGAAAATAATTCTAATTGAATATATTTCTGTTGTAATTAAAATCAATCCAAAGTGAATGCACAGTATTCCCTGTTAAGCGTGCTCTGGCATGAATCTGGAGAGATGCGGGTTCGATTCCCGCCGTGGCGGCGATGAATTTTTTTCAGAATCTATTAATTAATGTTTCTTAACAGGGAATACTGTGCATTCACTTTGGATTGATTTTAATTATATATTTAATGCAGTAGTGTTAGCGACCTTCTCTTTAGCATCTGATAATCAAATGCAATGACTGAAAATGTTGCATCTCCTTGAGTATAGATGGCGCTGTCTCAGTCACGTCTCAAGAAGATTTATAAGGTCATATTCTGAAAATATTTGTTGTCCGATGCATGGTGCAATGGTTAGCGCGCTCTGGCATGAATCTGGAGAGATGCGGGTTCGATTCCCACTGTGGCGGCGATGAATTTTTTTTCAGAATCTATTAATTTCTGTTGTAGCATTTCAATTTTCTATCAAAAGCAAATATTTAAACAAATCCACTAAACCAAAAAACAGTAACTTGCAGGATAAAGTTATTTCATTATAATATTTTTTTTTTCAGTTTTTAGAAATATGTTTTGTCTTATTCTGGTTTATTTCAACGATAATTGAATATGTTTCTGTTATTAGCATCTTCTCAATGTGGGAGCCTGTTTGGGATTTGGGTTGGGTTGTTTTACCTCTGAGTGGCACTTTTTTGCATACCATGGGCTAAATGGCCAGGTTACAAGGACCCTGAAGGCTCAGAGAAGGTTGGGGGAAGGGACCCACTGGAACAGCTGTTGGGAGACAGATGGTAGCCTCCTGTCAAGGCCATCCAGCATGTTCTTTAACGTTGGGTTGTTTTACCTCTGAGCGGCACTTTTTTGCACACCATGGGCTAAATGGCCAGGTCACATGGACCCTGAAGGCTCAGAGAAGGTTGGGAGAGGGGACCCACTGGAACAGCTGTTGGGAGACAGATGGTAGCCTCCCGTCAAGGCCATCCAGTGTGTTCTTTAACGTTGGATTGTTTTACCTCTGAGCGGCACTTTTTTGCACACCATGGGCTAAATGGCCAGGCCACAAGGACCCCAAAGGCTCAGAGAAGGTTGGGGGAGGGGACCCACTGGAACAGCTGTTGGGAGACAGATGGTAGCCTCCCGTCAAGGCCATCCAGCATGTTCTTTAAAATGCACAGGGTATGGCTCTCCAGCACATGAGGCCACTACTTAACATCCCATCCGATGGATGGCGGCCTTTCCAAGCCCATCGATGTCCCCTACTGACAGTGAGCAGGGTGAGGAGTTTTGCAGAGATAAATCTCAACACCGACCCAGCTGGGACTCGAACCTGGGAACTGCAGATTACAAGTCTGGTGCACTACCGACTAAGCCACCCCAGCCCCACCTGTTTGGGATGAATGAACCACCTACAAAGTTTCTGCTTGTACAGTTAGGCTCACAGAGTCTCAAATACATTAATCAAATACATAATCTTACACATTTACTGTATGCCATAACCCATGTCCCTATAAAAGAGGATCCTTGCAGTTGCATAGTTGTCTGCTTTTGTAACTTTCCCAGTCCTAGACTGGTGGGATCGGATTGCCTTTGTTATACCATTGAGGCTAGGGTCAATTCTGCAGTGGAGGGGCGGGGGTGGCTCAGTCGGTAGCACGCCAGGCTCGTAATCTGTAGTTCCCAGGTTCGAGTCCCAGCTGGGTCAGCGTTGAGATTTATCTCCGCAAAATTCCCTGTCCTGCCCACGGTCAGTAGGGGACACCGATGGGCTTGGAAAGGTTGCCGTCCGTCGGATGGGACATTAAGCCGTGGCCCCATGTGCGGGAGAGCCATACCCTGTGCACGTTAAAGAACACACTGGATGGTCTTGACGGGAGACTACCATCTGTCTCCCAACAGCTGTTCCAGTGGGTCCCCTCCCCCAACCTTCTCTGAGCCTTCGGGGTCCATGTGACCTGGCCATTTAGGCCATGGTGTGCAAAAAAGTGCTGCTCAGAGGTAAAACAACCCAATGTTAAAGACACGCTGGATGGCCTTGACGGGAGGCTACCATCTGTCTCCCAACAGCTATTCCAGTGGGTCCCCTCCCCCAACCTTCTCTGAGCCTTCGGGGTCCATGTGACCTGGACATTTAGCCTATGGTGTGCAAAAAAGTGCCGCTCAGAGGTAAAACAACCCAACCCATAAGAGTAAAGAATACAAATACATTTACACTTTGACCCGCAAAGCTAAATAGGTTATCTGCAGGAAAATGAATAAATCATATTGAACATAGGTCATTCAGTCACAAAAATGGTGTACATCAAATAAATCCACAAAACACAACACATAAAAATCCGCTAACTAGAAAATACCAAATAATTTTTTAATTCCATTTTAAGTCTTCTAAAAGAGTCTATATTTAGTAATTCTTTTGGAATAGCATTAAATATAAGTGGTACTTGATATTCGGAGGTATGTTTCCCGTAATTATTTCGAAAATTTGGCAATTTGTAATAACCTTGGTTTTTTGAAGTCTTGTATTTTTATTATGTTGAATTTTTAGTTTGTAAGTTTCGTCAAAAATTTTTTTAATTATTTCATTATATTTATATAAATTGCTGTAGGGTAAAAGATTTAAAAATTTTAATCTATCGGTAGAAGTTTTATAAATTTTTTTAAAATGAAACGGAATAATATTTTTAGCTCTTATAGACTGCAGTTTTTCTATTTTATTTATGTTAGTTAAGATTCAAGGACAAGACCAGAAAAACCTAAGATAGTCTCTCTTGCAATGGAAGTCGTGGATTTTAGCACATCTGAATTTGCATGCAGGAGACATACAGATAGTTAATAGCCCCAGTATCCAGCATATTTCTTTTACCAGGAGAGGTAGGAGATCACTGGCATAGTGTGGTTTGGAAATTGGGGAGACAACCTGGAAATAGGTAATTCTTTTTTTTAGCCACATTAGTCGGCACACATCAATTATTTGGCCACTATGGACAGAGCTAAGTTCTTGAACAGTCCCTGTGTTGTGGGGCGGGGGTGGCTCAGTCGGTAGTGCGCCAGGCTCGTAATCTGTAGTTCCCAGGTTCGAGTCCCAGCTGGATCAGCGTTGAGATTTATCTCCGCAAAATTCCCCGCCCTGCCCACGGTCAGTAGGGGACACCGATGGGCTTGGAAAGGCCGCCGTCCGTCGGATGGGACGTTAAGCCGTGGCCCCGTGTGCGGGAGAGACATACCCTGTGCTCGTTAAAGAACACGCTGGATGGCCTTGACGGGAGGCTACCATCTGTCTCCCAACAGCTGTTCCAGTGGGTCCCCTCCCCCAACCTTCTCTGAGCCTTCGGGGTCCATGTGACCTGGCCATTTAGCCCACGGTGTGCAAAAAAGTGCCGCTCAGAGGTAAAACAACCCAACAACAAGTCCCTGTGTTGCCACATATCACATATTAACTCATACGAATGCTGCTAATTGTTGATGTCGTAGTCCACAAATTTTACTTTCTAAACACACAGTCCCATTTTGTGCCATGATACATTTCAAAGAACATACATTTGTGTGTTCTTTGAAAAACTTAAGTGTGAAAAAAAAAGAAAGAAAAAATGAATGTTTGGAGGAAAATGTGTAAAGAATTGGTTGGCACAACTTTTTTATTGTACTGAAATGAGATCAGAGACTATAAGAAGTTTTTCCAGAAAAAATTATATTACACAATTAATTGAAATATAATTTATTAATAAAATAAACAAAATTATGTGAAAATTAAAAGTATTCTTATATTAGTAGTAGAAACATAATTTTTTTAAAAATTATATAAGTGCTAGGTATAACAGCATTTAAAATGAAGGATAAACTTACTTTTATTTGTTTGTGTGACATTTTAGGTAGAGGTTTCTATATAGCTGCTGGGGGTGCTGTTGCTCAACAAAACTATAGCCATATTCTTAGCATTATTCAAGATCAAAGATTCAAAGCTTCGTTAATTGATTACAGTGAAAAAATGGGTTTGCTTAGCATTCAAGGACCCAAAAGGTTAGCATCGTATATATTATTTTGCAATATATGTTATTTTGAGATGAATAAATAAAAAGTAAATATCTTGACAATATAAAAAGGTCAGTCATCCCATGGCCAAGTGGTTAGCGCACTTCGCTGCTGATCTAAGAGACCTGGGGGGCGGGGGGCTCAGTCGGTAGCGCGCCAGGCTCGTAATCTGTAGTTTTCAGATTCGAGTCCCAGCTGGGTCAGCGTTGAGAGTTATCTCCGCAAAACTCCCTGCCCTGCCCACGGTCAGTAGGGGACACCGATGGGCTTGGAAAGGCCGCCGTCCGTCGGATGGGACGTTAAGCTGTGGCCCCGTGTGCGGAGAGCCATACTCTGTGCACGTTAAAGAACACGCTGGATGGCCTTGACGGGAGGCTACCATCTGTCTCCCAACAGCTGTTCCAGTGAGTCCCCTCCCCCAACCTTCTCTGAACCTTTGGGGTCCATGTGACCTGGCCATTTAGCCCATGGTGTGCAAAAAAGTGCCGCTCAGAGGTAAAACAACCCAACACAACCCTAAGAGACCTGGGTTCGAGCCCCGGATAAGGCATGGATGTATGTGCTTTTTTCTGCTGAGGTCTTGCCATCCTCACAGTGGCAAGCAGCTGCTTGAGGGGTATTTATTTTTATTTATTTATAAAAAGGTCTTGACAGGAACTTGTCACTGAAAATTGTGAAGAACTGTAAGGGAGATAAAACCTCAGCAGAAAGATGTCACAAAAAACTATGCCTTGACTGACCCTCAATTCCATTTCCTTTGCTTTCTAGTCTTATAACTTTTTCTATTTAATATTTTATTAACATAATTGTGTGTGTTTCACTAAGTATTGACAAACCAAGACTTGTAAATGAAATTGCATCTTTATAGTGGCATTTTTTCTACTGTATAGATATGAAAAGTAAAGCATTGTAGTGACTGTTAATTTAACTTCATTGAATAATTAAAATTTTATGACTTTTACCAATATATGTTTAACATCAATCTGCTTTATTTTAGTAGGTAAGGAATTTCAAAACTGAATACCGTAGTAGCTGTAGAATTTTGTTTATATTTCCCTGTTGGGCTTTAGATGCATGAAATCATTATTTTTGACCGCTGGCATAGAATGTGAATTTTCAACCTCTTCGATTCTATCTTCCATTTTATTCAATGCATGTATATATGGTTTCAATTATAAATTTTCTCTAAATTTGACAGTTTTAAGGTTAAGGAAATTTTGTGGTGAAGAATCAAATTTCTCTTATATATTAGGAGTAGCATTTGACTCATTGCTATGGGTTGTCTTAATTCTTAGTAGCAGTTGTGACCGGTATATGTGGGGCGGGGGTGGCTCAGTCGGTTGCGCGCCAGGCTCGTAATCTGTAGTTCCCAGGTTCGAGTTCCAGCTGGGTCAGCGTTGAGATTTATCTCCGCAAAATTCCCCGTCCTGCCCACGGTCAGTAGGGGACACCGATGGGCTTGGAAAGGACGCCGTCCATCGGATGGGACGTTAAGCCATGGCCCCGTGTGCGGGAGAGCCATACCCTGTGCACATTAAAGAACACACTGGATGGCTTTGACGGGAGGCTATCATCTGTCTCCCAACAGCTGTTCCAGTGGGTCCCCTCCCCCAACCGTCTCTGAGCCTTCGGGGTCCATGTGACCTGGTCATTTAGCCCATGGTGTGCAAAAAAGTGCCGCTCAGAGGTAAAACAACCCAACCGGTATATGTCAGTTGATAACCGGTAGGAGACATACGGAAGCCACCCATTAAAGCCATCCATTGCATTCTTTAATGTGTAATTAGTGCTATTCTACTGCACACTGTGTTCCGTTGGTAGCATGCCAAGCTTGTAACCTGATGTTCACAGAGAGTTAGGAAAAACAGGCCATTCACAGCGAAAGAGCTTCACTTTGCTCAAGCACACCTCTCGTGCATCTGTTGTTGAACCAGACAATGTCCATTATGCTATGCTCGAACATCTCTCACCATTGAGTAAGGATCAACTGCCTCTCCATTCCTGCCTCACCCAGTCCACTTAATCCCCTTTTTGCAAAAGCCCAAACAGGAAGTGTTTTCAGTACAGACTGACCTTTTAAAGGACAGTCACTTTTAGTGCCAAAGCTCTATCAGGCTTGCATTCCATTCTTCCACTCTTCCTCTCCCCCCTACTTCCCACCTACCTGTCATGCAGCGCAATACACTCTCCACAGTCAAGGTCAGGCGATGCTTGTTGGGGGTCGCCTCTACTTGTGTCGTCCTCCCTGGGACTTTTCTCCCTCATTTTCGACCCAAGGTCGCCAGAACTTGTGCAGTGCAGCTGTCCTCCATCTCAGTTTGCCATGATTCGATGTTCAGAGCCACACCTATCCACATCATGATGGTTTTTGCGTGCTTTCCACTCTCTCTACACTTTGCTATACTCTCTTTCCTTCCAAATCTACAATTAATTATATCAATAAATTTTTATTCATTTTTTTTTCTTTCATTAATTTAATAAATTTTATATTCCTAAACTTTAAATATATTCTCATGACTGGCAATTCTAACCACAAAATCATAACAAATTCAAATACTGTCTGGACTTCACTCAAGACTTCCTATCTATTTTTTCTATCTCCCATTTTTCCTGTTTTTTCTCTCTATTACCCTTTCCCCCCCCCCCCTCCCATTACTTATTATCTTATGATTTTATTCTGTATCATTTCTATTTTCTTCACCAATTCCTTTTTCTCTCACTTCTCTTTTTTTTTTCTCTCTCCTTATTTCTTTCCTTATTATTCTCAATTTTTTTTTTATTATTAGGGGAGGCCCAGTTTGTAGCATGCCAGGCTTGTAATCTGCAGTTCTCAGGTTTGGGTTCCAGGTAGGCAAGCGTAGAGATTTTTCTCTGCTAAACTATCTGCCCTGCCCACAGTGAATAGGGGTCACTGCTGGGCTTGAAAAGGCCATCGTCTGTTGGATGAAATGATGAACTGTGGCTCACATGCGTGTGTGTGTGAGA
The DNA here is from genome assembly GCA_038380435.1 of Ryuthela nishihirai. Taxonomy (NCBI): domain Eukaryota; kingdom Metazoa; phylum Arthropoda; class Arachnida; order Araneae; family Heptathelidae; genus Ryuthela; species Ryuthela nishihirai. The sequence continues at coordinate 105,003,586 of JAWZYU010000002.1, read as the reverse complement.
GAGCCATATCCACACACGTTAAGGGGTGGGGGTGGCTCAGTCGGTAGTGCGCCAGACTCGTAATCTGTAGTTCCCAGGTTCGAGTCCCAGCTGGATCAGCGTTGAGATTTATCTCCGCAAAATTCCCCGCCCTGCCCACGGTCAGTAGGGGACACCGATGGGCTTGGAAAGGCCGCCGTCCGTCAGATGGGACGTTAAGCCGTGGCCCCGTATGCGGGAGAGCCATACCCTGTGCACGTTAAAGAACACGCTGGATGGCCTTGACGGGAGGCTACCATCTGTCTCCCAACAGCTGTTCCAGTGGGTCCCCTCCCACAACCTTCTCTGAGCCTTCGGGGTCCATGTGACCTGGCCATTTAGCCCATGGTGTGCAAAAAAGTGCCGCTCAGAGGTAAAACAACCCAACCCTGGTAAGCTTCTGTTAGATCCCTGTGGCAGGCAGCTGCTTGAAGGATAATTTATTTTACTTTTTTATTAATGATGAGGATGACAGAAATGAATCATTCAACAACTGTCATAGGGGTTATGCACTAGGTACATTTCCATATTGTATAAAAAAAAGTTTGAATTTTGACTTAAGCAGCTTAAAAGCTTAAACACAAGCTATAAAATCTACTGCTATCATGACAAAAATAAATGATGGTAATATTCTTCCAGAGTCTTTAAATTTGACAAAACAGTGGTTGCAACTCTACTAATTGATTTCTGTGTCCGTAATGTTCATTTGTCAGATTTTACAAAATATTTCCATTGTGTTTTCAATAGTAGCAGTTTGAAGCTTAAATATAAAATATTCTTAAGTGCTAGTAATATATATTTGGAAATTAAAGTCATACCTTTAATTTTTGAATTTGTTGTGCTCATGTTTTTTGTGTGCAAAATAAAATTAGTCTCAGATTTTAAATTTGAATTCTCAAAAAATGAATTCTATTTAAGCACTCTAAGTGCTGTTTTCAAGATTAAATGCTTAACTATTTACATTTTTTAAAAATTATTTTGCACAAAAAAGTTACAAATAGTAGAAGAATTATTTCAATTGTTGTATTAAGCAAATGCTATGCAAAAAGTAAATAACATAAAATATCACATTTGATGCTTTTTCCAGTCGGGATCTTCTACAAACTTTAACAGAAGAGGACTTAAGTGATAAAGCTTTTCCTTTTTCTACTAACAAAGCAATTATTTTTGCTGGTCATAAGGTATGTATATTAATTGTATGCAAAAAAAAATGTTTTACTATTCAGTTACTGAGATAGAAAGTACAATATTCACTATTGGCTGTGGTAAAATATTCTGTAAAACACATCAGTGTGCAAAAACAATCATTTATTAGTATAATACCTCATAGCTAATCATGTGAATTTCATTATTTTCATAAAACATTTTGCCATGTAATCTGCCAATCACAGTCCAAAGGCTTGACTGTTTGTCTGTCTGTTGTAAGTGGATTATGAGTCATGCCATGATTCATTTCTGCATAAAGAGAGAGCACTGCTTTTTGTGTATGTATACATGTAAATGTTTGCGTAACAAACACTGCATAAATATTCTCATATATCAGTCAGCAGGCAGTTCATAACTCTATTCGCCAATCTATAATTATTCATACAGGCAACGTGGCCAAACCGACAGAGTCTCTCTCTGCACAATATGCTGCTTAAAGGAGGTTGCAAACTCCTTTGCCTAATCTCATCATTAGTTACAAAGTTGAACCACCTAATGCCCAAGATACTGCGTAAGCATCTGGAATCAAAAGCATCTAGTTTCCTGTTATCTTGTTTACAAAGTGTCCAAGTTTCACTACCATAACTAACCTTAGAAAGAACCAAACTATTATACAATCTAATTTTAGTGTTTAGGTGTATACGCCTATTTTTCCACAATCTCCATAGATTCTTAAAAGTCCCGGCAGCAATCCCTATTCGTCTGTTAATCTCATGCTGCACATCACCAGTATCTGTTACATAGCTCCCGAGGTAATTAAACTGTGATACCTGCTCAAGACTGCAACCATTCAGATTAACTAAATCACAGCCTGCCTGACCAATTTTCATCACTTTAGTTTTCTCTCTGTTTATAACCAAACCTACTCTACTACCAGTCTCATCAACAGCTCGAATGAAAGAGTTCATCTCATCAACATCATTTGCCAAAAGGGCTAAATCATCAGCATAATCTAAATCAGAAATTTTCCTATCTCCAGCCCATTTAAGGCCAAAATCTTTCCCTTGAAGTGAATTTCACATAACATAATCAATAACCAAATTAAATACAAAAGGAGACAAAATGCACCCTTGTCGAACACCAGAAGTAATGCTAAATCGATTGCTACAAGCCTTTCCAACTCTCACACACGACTCAGTGTTATTATAGAGAGCTTTCATTATGTTAACTAACTTGTCTGGTATACCATATGATTTCACAATCAACCACAAATTATGACGATCAACAGAGTCGAAAGCCTTTTTGAAAGGTTTCTGAAACTCTAAACATTTCTCAAGAATCTGCCTAAGTGAAAATATCTGATCACACATCCCCTACCATTTCTGAATCCACATTGCTCATCACGCAATTGACTGTCAACCAGATTCTTAATTCTATTAAGCACAATCATGGAAAGAACTTTACCTGGAACAGAGAGTAGGCTGATACCCCTATAGTTATCACAAGAACTGTGATCACTTTTTTATGAAAATAGGGATAATAATAGCTCTGGTAAAATCTTTTGGAACTATGCCTTTATCATAAAAGATATTCAAAATTTCAGTCATCCAAGTGGTAACCGAAACATTCCCAACTCTAAGCATTTCTGTAGTAATTTCATCTACCCCTGGGGTTTTATGAAGTTTAAGTTTAAAATAGCCAAAATAACTTCAATTGTGTTATAGGGCCAACATTAAAGCCACCAATGCATCTATCATCATTGCAAACAATGGGAGTAGAACTAACCACATTGTTTAGAACATCACAAAAATGCTCAGCCCACCTAGCCATGACAGAATCCTCACCTTCTATAACCTTACCTTGTTTATCCTTCAATCCCTGTATATCTGTCCATTTTCTACCACACAAAACATTAACTGTCTGGTACAGCTCTCTGCTGTTGTGCTGTCTAACTGCTTCGTCGGCTTTGTCAGCCAAACCATCAAGCCAAAGATTCTTATCAGCAGCTAACTGATCCTTTACACATTTATTAAGTTCTCTCTAATGCTTTCTATTAGGACTAGTAGGGTATTGATTAAGGACATTCCTGCAGTTCCTTCTTTCTGAAATAAGCTCAAGTGCCTATCACTCAAATAATTCTGTCTCTTCTGCTCCTTTTCCCCTAAAAGAGTACTGTTAGTGCCAAAAAAGCCTGTTTAAAATGATCCCATTTCTCCTCAACTTCAGTAGTAAGCAAACCATGACTGTCATAATGATTAAGTAACCTATCATGGTAAGCTTTAGCTATAACTGAGTCTTTCAGAGCATCAGTATTAAAGGTAAATTTTTTAACTTTAGCACAACACTTTTTAAGTTTAAGTTGCAAGACACTTTTAACAAGGTAATGGTCAGATCCAATTTCAGCCCCCCTATATGCCCTGGTATTTCTAACAGAACTAGCCCATTTGCTGTTAATTAATATATAATCAATCATATTCTTATGCAGCCCATCAGGTGAAACCCATGTGTACCTATGTATGTCGCGGTGTTTGTAATAAGTGTTAGTTATTCTGAATCCATTGAGTTTACTTACCTGTAGGAGACGTTGCCCATTGCCATTGCAGCTACCAATACCAAAAGGGCCTATTACTCCTCCCCAAAGGTCAGAGTCAGTACCAACTTTGGCATTGAAGTCACCTAGCAGTAGCATACAAAGCTACCAACTTAGTATTAAGCAGTTCTTTATGGTTTTGCTAAATTCATAATATATGATGAAAAGGCTCACTCGTCCAAGAGTTAATAGAGAACAATGTTACTGACTTCTGACAGATATGAAATAACTCCCGTTGTCAGATACTGAACCGCTTTCATGTTGTCACCAAATAAAAATGTTCTAAGCATCAGTATGCTTTGTTTTCAGTCTAACTTTCAAACCTGTGCTACAGCACTGCTGTAAAATATTTACTAGTAATAATAAAATTATTTTAAATAACATAGTCATTCAGTTCCAAACAACAGCATGAAGCATATATCACGTCTAGTAACCTTTAGCTTTTTATGCAATCAGTTTGTAATAATGTCTCTTTGATGCATTTGGTTAGTAATAAATTAAATATGATCATACATGAAAATTACCTTATCACCCTTGGAAATTATCCTTGGAAACTGAAAGAGGGTGGGGGTGACTCAGTCGGTAGCACGCCTGGCTCGTAATCTGTAGTTCCCAAATTCGTGTCCCATCTGGGTCAGCGTTGAGATTTATCTCCGCAAATCTCCCCGCCGTGCCCACGGTCAGTAGGGGACACCGATGGGCTTGGAATGGCCGCCGTCCATTGGATGGGGTGTTAAGCCCTGTGTGCGGGAGAGGCATACCCTGTGCACGCTAAAGAACATGCTGGATGGCCTTGACGGGAGGCTACCATCTGTCTCCCAACAGCTGTTCCAGTGGGTCTCCTCCCCCAACCTTCTCTGAGCCTTTGGGGTCCATGTGACCTGGCCATTTAGCCCATGGTGTGCAAAAAAGTGCTGGTTCAGAGGTAAAACAATCCAAAACAACCCTTGGAAACTGAAGGGAGAGATCCAAGCATATTCATGTGGTTTATGCATCCTCTACCACTGGTATACTATAGAGTAATTAGTGGTTTAGATTGCCAAAGAGCCCAGTATTCGTAAGTATTGTTATTGGCAATAAGTTGTTAAGTTTTATTCTGCCTCTGCTTGAGTGATTGATAACCACAGACATAAAACCATACAACAATCTGCAATAAATAAAATCGCAGGAAAAGAACCAATAGGACCTTTACAGCTATATGATTTGATGTATGAAACTGATCTGATGCTTGATGGACAGCCATCTAAAGAATACTGATATTAATTTTTGACAGAGCCCATGTAACAGTGCTCTTAAAGAGCAGCAATGATATTTTGCATGTGAGCATTTAAGGTGATTTTCATGTATAACCGTACTTATTTTATTACCAACCAAATGCGTCAAAAAGACATCATTACCAACTGATTGCATAAAAAGCTAAAGGTTACTAGGCATGCTACGTGTTTCATGCTGTTGTTTGGAACCAAACGACTAAGTTATTTGAAATGATCTTATTGTGACTAGTAAATATTTTACAATCTATATATAGGGGTGGGGGTGGCTCAGTCGGTAGCGCGCCAGGCTCGTAATCTGTAGTTCCCAGGTTCGAGTCCCAGCTGGGTCAGCGTTGAGATCTATCTCCGCAAAATTCCCCACCCTGCCCACGGTCAGTAGGGGACACCGATGGGCTTGGAAAGGCCGCCGTCCGTCGGATGGGACATTAAGCCGTGGCCCTGTGTGCGGGAGAGCCATACCCTGCGCACGTTAAAGAACACGCTGGATAGCCTTGACGGGAGGCTACCATCTGTCTCCCAACTGCTGTTCCAGTGGGTCCCCTCCCCCAACCTTCTCTGAGCCTTCGGGGTCCATGTGACCTGGCCATTTAGCCCATGGTGTGCAAAAAAGTGCCGCTCAGATGTAAAACAACCCAACAATGTATATAGAGTACTTTTTTCACTTTGAAATTGTACTGTTCAATTTTATTTCAAGTCTTAATTTTGACAATTTGCATATAAATATTTACTATAATACTTGTTTATATTTTGCTTTTTAATATTTATATATGAAAGATATGGTAAAAATAGATATTAACATACTACTTTAAAATTTATTTAGATTTTATTTATTGCAGAGATAATAATATCAAACACCAAAACAGTTACCACAAAGGTGATAAACTTTTTTAAATACCAATGAATGAAATAATGAAATATGATAATGGTTATTAATAAATTTTAGGTTTTAGCCCTTCGTTTGTCATTTGTTGGAGAATTGGGTTGGGAGTTGCACATTCCCTATGAAAGCTGTAATGCAGTTTACAAAGCCCTCATGGATAAAGGGACTGATTTCAACATCCTGAATGCCGGTTATAGAGCTATTGATTCACTTAGTATTGAGAAAGGTAAAAAATTTAACTTCTGAAACATTTTAGTGTTAAAATGCATGATGAATAAATATGCCTGTGTTAACTAATTTTAATTATATATATATATATACTAAATTTAATGTAAAAGTTAATTAAATGTGTACTAAATTTTCTACTGTCAATTGAGTTCATTCACTAGTAACATTTATCCAGTGGCATCTGGACTACTATGTCTACTTTCTCTTTTTCTACCCTGCTGAAGAGTGCTCAACCACACAGGTCCTGGTGCTGTCTATATATAACAACATGAATGGAATAATTGCTTTGAGCTTGATTATGAATCCTGTATTTGCTGTACTGGTGGGCTTCTGTGGAGGGAAAAATATTTTGCTGTGTTTTCTGTTTGTTTGTGGGTTGGCAGTCCCAAGTGAATAGATACATAGGATATGTTTTATCAGCTGGTGGATAATCCGGAGCAGAGGCCACCACAGGTACCTGAACTATTGCTTCTAAGGGAATCATCAAAGCCTACATGGAGAAAGTCCTACCAGTGTAGATGGTTTCACACTTTAGTAGTGGAGGGAAATGATCTTTGCCCCATGCCTGTGATTAGGAGGCTTTTTTATATTGTTGGCACTTCCTCTCCCAATACACATAGTTTCTTTAAACATTCCACTAACCATTTTTCCTTCACAGATTCTTGAATGTGAGGACTATGCACAGAGATTATTCTCTTGATGTTCTCATACAAGTTGGGTTGTTTTACCTCTGAGCTGCACTTTTTTTGCACACCATGGGCTAAATGGCCAGGTCACAAAGACCCCGAAGGCTCAGAGAAGATCTGGGGAGGGGGCCCACTGGAACAGCTGTTGGGAAACAGATGGTAGCCTCCCGTCAAGGCCATCCAGCGTGTTCTTTAACGTGCACAGAGTATGGCTCTCCTGCACACAGGGCCACAGCTTAACGTCCCATCCGACGGACAACAGCCTTTCTAAGCCCATCGGTGTCCCCTACTAACCATGGACTGGGCAGAGAATTTTGCAGAGATAAATCTCAATGCTGTCCCAGCTGGGACTCGAACCTGGGAACTACAGATTACGAGCCTGGCACACTACCAACTGAGCCACCCCCACCCCTGTTCTCACACAAGAATTCCACCATTATAACTTAAATATTCTTGGCTTGCAAGTGATCAGATGGACAGAAAAAGATCGATACTTAAAAATAAGTCAAATTTCTTTTTTCAGGAAGGTAAGAGGGAAAGCATCTTCAAGACATAGGTTTGCCTCTCAGCAGACCTGCTAGTGATTCTCTACTAGGATGTGAGGGCATTAATGAAAGGTTTCTTACAGCTAAATTTAAAACAAGCATAAAAGATGTGAATGTTATCTTTTGTTATGCCCCCATTGGGGATGCTGATGAGGATGAGAAGGATAGGTTTATGGACTATTTCAGGTTATTTTGAATTCTGTAAAGAAAGGAGATGTTACCCTTCTTCTAGGTGACCAATGCCAAAGTTGGGTACTGACTCTGACCCTTCAGGAGGGATGATAGGCCCTTTTGGTATTGGTAGCTGCAATGGGCAACATTTCCTACAGGTAAGTAAACTTAATAGGTTTCAGAATAACTAACACCTATTAAAAGCACCATGACATACATTCCTGGGTATACCAGATGGTATATGGGCATACTTGGGTTTCACCAGATGGGCCGCATAAGAATATGATTGATTATATATTAATTAACAGGAAATGGGCTAGTTATGTTAGGAATACCAGGTCATATAGGGAAGCTGAAATTGGATCTGAACATTACCTTTTGGGGCGGGGGTGGCTCAGTCGGTAGCGCGCCAGGCTCATAATCTGTAGTTCCCAGGTTCGAGTCCCAGCTGGGTTCAGCGTTGAGATTTATCTCTGCAAAATTCCCCGCCCTGTCCACGGTCAGTAGGGGACACCGATGGGCTTGGAAAGGCCGCCGTCCGTCGGATGGGACGTTAAGCCATGGCCCCATGTGCAGGAGAGCCATACCCTGTGCACGTTAAAGAACACGCTGGATGGCCTTGACGGGAGGCTACCATCTGTCTCCCAACAGCTGTTCCAGTGGGTCCCCTCCCCCAACCTTCTCTGAGCCTTCGGGGTCCATGTGACCTGGCCATTTAGCCCATGGTGTGCAGAAAAGTGCCCCTCAGAGGTAAAACAACCCAACCCAACATTACCTTTTGAAAAGTGTCTGCTATAGACGACATTTTTGACGACTACGACCACTGCCAGCTACAGAGTGTGTTTTTGAGCTCCTGACTTTACCTTTGAGGGCGATTTCTGCTGACTCTTTGGTTCAGTTGACATCTGTACTGCTTTCTTGGTTTCCAGCACAAGGGGTTCTGCTGCTCCTTCCTGCTGGTAAATATATTCTCTTTCTAGCTTTAGTGTTTACCTAGTTTTAATATTGTATTTAGTTTTTCTGCTTTCTTTGTTCTTTAGTATTTCTGTGTACATCCATCTGCTTAGCCACCAGGTATGATACGATCACCCCCGGGAATTAAGCAAAAGATAGGAGGGTCTGTGAGCTTCGCCTGATTCTGTGCCTTCAGACTCTCTCCCCAAGCGGACAACATTGACCTGTCTGACTATAACGATCCCCAGAGCATCACATTCCTCTGCTGCCAAGATCAACAGCACTTTACCACAAAGGACTCTGCAGACCTATTCCAGGGAGAGGAGAACCTCCACCTATTCTCCTGACAAGAAGTCCTGCCCTCGTTCTCTCTCTCTGTGCCAAGGGATAAGACTCTCTTAAGGTCTTCTTAAGGCATCTCAGGCACTCCCTTTGAAGTGCCAGGTCCTTCCACTGCTGCTTCAATGAGTGGCAAGACCCCTTCCACTCTCACCTCAGACACTTACTCTGAAGTGACAAATCCCTTCACTGCTGATCCTAAGAGTGGTACTGACATTCCTCATTCAGATACCTGGTTGACCCTTCTCTCACTGCTTCTAACCTCGAGTTGGGTTGGGTTGTTTTACCTCTGAGCGGTATTTTTTTTGCACACCATGGGCTAAATGGCCAGGTCACATGGACCCCGAAGGCTCAGAGAAGGTTGGGAGAGGGGACCCACTACAACAGCTGTTGGGAGACAGATGGTAGCGTCCCGTCAAGGCTATCCAGTGTGTTCTTTAACATGCACAGGGTATGGCTCTCTCGCACATGGGGCCACGGCTTTACGTCCCATCCGACAGACGGCAGCCTTTCCAAGCCCATTGGTGTCCCCTACTGACCATGGGCTGGGTAGAGAATTTTGCGGAGATAAATCTCAATGCTCTCCCAGCTGGGACTTGAACCTGGGAACTACAGATTGGCGCGCTACCAACTGAGCCACCCCCTCCGCAATCCTAACCTCGGTAATCTCCGCAGATCTAAGGAGACCCTCCTTCATTGTCTCCGAGTTGGTGTCATCTACAGCAACTCTAAGCTTCACACTCTCGGCAGAGCTTACAGTCCAAACTCTGCCACTTGCAGCACATCTGAGACTACATCCCACATACTGCTCAACTGCTCCCTCTACAATGCTGAAAGAGAAGATATGTTCTGGGAGAAGAGAGAATCTTTAGAAGGAAATGTAATAAATGAACTATCTAAATGGTAAATGAAAGCTTTATTCTTAGAATTTTTATTTGCATCATATGTGAAAAATCATATTAACCAAATGACCACCCCCTTTTTGCTCACAAACATGTGCTCTTCTCGCAGCGTTGGGGACAGGGGTGGCTCAGTTGGTAGCGTGCCAGGCTCGTAATCTGTAGTTCCCAGGTTCGAGTCCCAGCTGGGTCAGCGTTGAGATCTATCTCCGCAATAATTCCCCGCCCTGCCCACGGTCAGTAGGGGACACCAATGGGCTTGGAAAGGCCGCCGTCCGTCGGATGGGACGTTAAGCCATGGCCCCGTGTGCGGGAGAGCCATACCCTGCGCACGTTAAAGAACACGCTGGATGGCCTTGATGGGAGGCCAACATCTGTCTCCCAACAGTTGTTCCAGTGGGTCCCCTCCCCCAACCTTCTCTGAGCCTTCGGGGTCCATGTGACCTGGCCATTTAGCCCATGGTGTGCAAAAAAGTGCCGCTCAGAGGTAAAACAACCCAACTCTCGCAGCGTTTTCCATGGCATTTCTCAGAGTTTCAGGGATATTGCAGCTATCTCAGGCCGGATCTTCTCTTTTAGGGCCTCTATGGTTTGAGGGTTATTGGCATGCACTTTATCCTTGCGATAGCCCCAAAGAAAAAGTCTGGGGTTGTCAAATCCGGTGAATGCGGTTGCCATCTCACATCATCATTTTTCGATATAATGTGATTGGGAAAATGTTGCCTTATAAAATCCATTGTGGCTCGAGCAGTGTGATTGAGCTGAGAAATTGTGTACACAAATAATTACAAACTTAAAAAGAAATAAAAAAGTTATAATTTTTTTTAAATGGTCAGCTTATTTTGCATCATTCTGTATAAGTACACATGGATTTCGCCAGATGGGCTGCATAAGAATATTATTGATTATATATTAACAGCAAATGGGCTAGTTCTGTTTAGAATACCAGGCCATATAGGGGAGCTGAAACTGGATCTGACCATTACCTTCTTAAAAGTGTCCTGCAACTTAAACTTAAGAAGTGTTATGCTAAGTTTAAAAAATTTAACATTATTTCTGAAGCTCTTAGGGGCGGGGGTGGCTCAGTCGGTAGTGCGCCAGGCTCGTAATCTGTAGTTCCCAGGTTCGAGTCCCAGCTGGGTCAGCGTTGAGGTGCCGCTCAGAGGTAAAACAACCCACAACCCATGGTCCTGTGTATGAGAGCCATACCCTGTGCACGTTAGAGAACACGCTGGATGGCCTTGACGGGAGGCTACCATCTGTCTCCCAACACCTGTTCCAGTGGGTCCCTTCCCCCAACCTTCTCTGAGCCTTCGGGGTCCTTGTGACCTGGCCATTTAGCCCATGGTGTGCAAAAAAAGTGCCGCTCAGAGGTAAAACAACCCAACCCTGAAGCTCTTAAAGACCCAGTTATAGCTAAAGCTTATGATGATAGGTTATCTGAGTTGGCAGATTCTGAAGCGACATTATAAAATCCAGGTGAATTCTGAAAACTGGGTTTTTTTTTTTGTAAAATTAAGAGGAGTTAACAAAATCTAAACAACTTGGCAAAATCTAGGGTAGTTGTCAAAATCTAGGTCAGTTGGCAAAATTCGAATCCACTTGTAAAGTGGATTCGAATTGCACGGTCTGTTTGGACTTCCGTAGCCCATGGCTTCTTGAGGATGGTGATTCCTGAAAAATGATCATTTTAATTTGATAATAATAAAAAATACGATGTTATTTTTTTTGTATTTTCAAATTATTATTTATTATTTACAACTACTTATTAATAATTGCAAATTTTTAAGAAATAAATGCGTAATTATAAATTTGCAGACCGATTTGCGGGGCTTACGGTAGCCTTAGGCGGATGTTTATCGATTAATCCGGCCATGCCTAAGGTTAGGGCCTCACTTTCTATGGGGGCCACATTTTAAAACCTTAACCCTCACAAACAACAATATAAAAAACAGACTAGTTATAGTTTCAAAATAAAATACTTATTTTTAAATACGAAATTCACTAGCGCAAACTAAAATGTGGAATTTAACGTTTATTGAATGTGAATTGACAATTTTTTTTAAATTGTGATGATTTAATTGATGGTTTCGCCAAAGAGAAAGCTCGCAATAAAACACTTTGATGATTTTCGATCGAAAAGTTTTTAGTTAAATGCTTATCAAGAAATGTTCAATATTGTAATTTGGTAGTAAACTTGAATTCATGCCAAAAATATTTTAATTAATCTTAGTAATGTCTATACTTTTGTTTACTGCGATTGATTTATATTTTTGTGATTATTTTTCTACAATTCTTTAAATAAAATTTTTTAAATATTTTTCTTGAACCAAACACCAAATATTGCAAAAAACCTAAGGGGCCTCGAATCTAATGTGTGCCTAGGGCCTCAAAAAGTTTAGTAAACAGGTCTCGAACTAATGTGCGCCTAGAGCCTAAAAATGTTTTGCAAGGGGGCTTCGAATTTAATGTGCGCCTAGGGCCTCATAGAGTTTAAACCCGGCTCTGCCCAAGGTTTACAATTCGTTAATTCTTTGTATTGTAATTATTGCAAATAAAAAAAAAAAATACCCCCTCAAGCAGCTGCTTGCCACAGAGGTCTGACAGGAGCCTGTCACAATAGAAGATGCCTACAGTATGCCACAGTAGAAGATCTGGGAGGATGGCAGGACCTCGGCAGAGAACAACACCAACATCCATGCCTTAGTCCGGGGCTACGAACCCAGGTCCTTTATATTGTAATTATTACAAATAAAAAAAATACCCTCTCAAGCAGCTGCTTGCCACAGAGGTCTGACAGGAGCCTGTCAGTTTAGTATGCCACAGTAGAAGATGGCAGGACCTCAGCAGAGAACAACACGAACATCCATGCCTTTGTCCGGGGCTACGAACCCAGGTCCTTATATTGTAATTATTACAAATAAAAAAAAAATACCCCCTCAAGCAGCTACTTGCCACAGAGGTCTGACAGGAGCCTGTCAGTTTAGTATGCCACAGTAGAAGATCTGAGAGGATGGCAGGACCTCAGCAGAGAACAACACGAACATCCATGCCTTAGTCCAGGGCTACGAACCCAGATTCCTTAGCCTTAAGATCAGTAGCCTAGCGTGCTAACCACTCGGCCATGAGACGGCTTACAAATATGATCCTTTCAATTACTTGATGACAAAATAATAATGTTGCTTGGGACGAAAAATTGTAGAAATAATTCGTAGAAAGTGAAAATTCGTGAGTGATCTCTCTATGAACGTTAAGAACACTCTCTATGAACGTTAAAAGTGAATCTTTAGCGAAAGGGAGAACTGAAAAGGTTGAATAGTGCTTATTTTTAATCTGTAGAAATTAATGATAAGTTTGAAATTATCAAAAAAAATTATGTGGTACAATTTTTTTTTCAAAAGTACAAATATTAGAAATTTGAATATGACTGAACCCGAGAGTAATCCGAACCCGTCAAATATGTATACATATATTTTTTTGTATAATACATAGAGTTGTGACTGCTTACAAACGTAACAATGGTTACAAGGAATTGTGAAGGAATTATCCTAAAATTCTTGTTTTGATTAGTCGTGCCATCTATCGGTGGCAAAGCGAAGCGCTAAAACTCAAGAGTAGATAAAATTTGTTTTGAAGTTAGTACTGGAAGTATTTGTTTATTGAATATAGACAGTAACGGGGAGGGGGGGGAAGACATCTGTCCAGACCCCGAAAATCTAGTCGTCTTATACGAAATTTCAAATTTGTCTACCTGTTTTGTAATATAAACAGCACCTATAATGAAACAGTATAGTAAGTGATTTTCGAAATCTTTCCAAAATAACATGCACAGTTCACTATTTTACAATTGCCAGATGAAAACTTAATATAAATTTGTTCTTTCGCAGATTCGTTCCTTTAATATTTTATAAAATGAAGAAATGTAATTAACTTTCTTTAAGCAGATTTATAGAGAATTTTTTTGGATACAGAATCTGAAATGCACCTCAAACGATGAGAAGTGTTTATATTCTGCACATAGTTATAAAAAATTGACCATGTACAGTCGCTCAAAAAAAAAAAATCCGAACACTATGGTTGATTACAGAATTCAGAAAAAATATCTGGCAACGTTTTTTTAGAAATTAATGATCTGGTAACCGTGTACAGTCGCTCAAAAAGATAACCGAACAATATGGTTGATTACGGAATTCAGAAAAATATCTGGCAACGAATTTTTTAGAAAATAGTGATCTGGCAACCTTCGTGTACAGTACACAAAGGCTGCCATATTACTAATTTCTAAAAAAAATCGCCAGATATTTTTTCTGAATTCTGTAATCAACCATAGTGTTCGAATATCTTTTTGAGCGACTGTACACGGTTGCCAGATCACTAATTTCTAAAAAAAAGTCGTTGCCAGATATTTTTTCTGAATTCTCTAATCAACCATAGTGTTCGAATATCTTTTTGAGCGACTGTACACGGTTGCCAGATCACTAATTTCTAAAAAAAAAATCGTTGCCAGATATTTTTTCTGAATTCTGTAATCAATCATAGTGTTTGAATATCTTTTTGAGCGACTGTACCAGAAGGTTGCCAGATCACTAATTTCTAAAAAAAAAAAAGTCGTTGCCAGATATGTTTTCTGAGTTCTCTAATCAACCATAGTGTTGGAATATCTTTTTGAGCGACCGTACACGGTTGCCAGATCACTAATTTCTAAAAAAAAAATCGTTGCCAGATATTTTTTCTGAATTCTGTAATCAACCATAGTGTTCGAATATCTTTTTGAGCGACTGTACACGAAGGTTGCCAGATCACTAATTTCTAAAAAAAAAGTCGTTGCCAGATATTTTTTCTGAATTCTGTAATCAACCATAGTGTTCGAATATCTTTTTGAGCGACTGTACATGAAGGTTGCCAGATCACTAATTTCTAAAAAAATTCGTTGCCAGATATTTTTTCTGCATTCTCTAATCAACCATAGTGTTCGGATATTTTTTTTGAGCGACTGTAATAATTTGAAATTGTGTCCTAGTGTCATTTGCAAGCCCTCGGCAGACGCCCCACTTGTCCTTGTCATCTTTAACTGCACGCGACCATTGCTCTTACCTCACTTTGCCTCGTGCTTGATGGAACTAGGACACTTGCATGCCATTTTTTTTAAGTACGTGATAATTCATATGCATTTATATATTTATAAATAGTTTAATTATTTATGAATAGTTTAATTATTTATAAATATATATAATTTTTTATTTGATATATATAATTTAATTATTTATAAATATATATATGTTGCTTATACGAGTATAGGCAGACGATTGTGGGTGATTGATTGACTCACAGAGGGGATGACGCTAATTCTAACTATGAAGCAGAAATGGCAGAGTTCTAAGAATTTGCATCTAGGGGGGTCATCGGGGTCATAGATGTCGGGAAAAATCCGAAATTTGACCTCTGTCGTGTCCTTCAATATCAAGTAGAGGTCAAACCTTGATCTATGAGTGTTAGAAACGTGAAAAATGTGGTCTGGAAATGTTTAGGGTATTTTGAGTTCGGAAAAGTTGCGAAATTGCGGATCCCTAGGGTCCTTCGAGGTCAAAGGTCAGATTTAGATCTGTCAGTGCTAGAGTGCTGAAAATTGATTCTTGAGGGTATTTTGAGTCGTAGGTTTCAGGAATGTGAAATTTTTGGATGCGTTGGGTCGTTTGAAGTTAAAATTCCGATTTTTTTTTTCTTTTTCTGCGACGTGTTCTTCAAGGTCACGTAGAGGTCAAACCTTGATCTACCAGTGCTAGAAACGTGAAAATTGGTGTCTGGGGGTGTTTAGGGTTCTAGATGCCGGAAACATTACAAAATTGTGCATCTGTAGGGTACTTCGAGGTCAAAGGTCAAATTTAGATCTTTCAGTGCTGAAAATTGATTCTTGGCGGTATTTTGAGTCGTAGGTTTCAGAAATGTGCAATTTTTGGATGCGATGGGGTCCTTCGAAGTTAAAAAATCGATTTTTTCTTTTTCTGCGACGTGTTCTTCAAGGTCACATAGAGGTCAAACCTTGATCTACCAGTGCTAGAAGCGTGAAAATTGGTGTCTGGGGGTGTTTAGGGTTCTAGATGTCGGAAACATTACAAAATTGCGAATCTGTAGGGTACTTCAAGGTCAAATTTAGATCTATCAGTGTTGGAAATTGATTCTGGAGGGTGTTTTGAGTCTTAGGTTTCAGAAATGTGAAATTTTGGATGCGATGGGTCCTTTGAGGTTAAATATAGTTCTACCGGTGTTAGAGAGATAAAAATTGGTATCTGGGAGTATTTTGAGTCTCATATATCAGAAATTATGTTAAATTTTAGATACGATGTGTTCTTCTAGGTCATAGGTTAAATTTCGATATACTGGTGTTGGAGGGCTAAAAAATGGTGAATAAGGCTGTTTCAGATAGTAGAATTCAGAAATGGGAGGAATTTTTAGATTTTGTATCGCATTCAAGGAGTGAGGGGCTAGATTATACACAGTATAGGACTGACCCAGCTAGGACTCGAACCTGGGAACTACAGATTACGATTCTGGTGCGCTACCGACTGAGCCACCCCTATGGAAGCTAGGACTGGTGAACAGTCTTAAGTGCTTTTTTTAGAGAGATATGTACAGTTGCTCAAAAAAGTATCCGAAAGCTATAGTTGATTACAGAATTCAGAAAAAATATCTGGCAACGACTTTTTTTAGAAATTAGTGATCTGGCAACCTTCGTGTCACGTGACACGAAGGATCCGACGTTAAGCCATGACCCCATGTGCGGGAGAGCCACACTCTGTGCACATTAAAGAACATGCTGGATGACCTTGACAGAAGGCTACCATCTGTCTCCTAACAGCTGTAGCTGTGGGTGTCCTCTCCCAACCTTCTCTGATCCTTCGGGGTCCTTGTGACCTGGCCATTTAGCCCATGGTGTGCAGAAAAGTGCTGCTCAGAGGTAAAACAACCCAACATTAAAGAACATCCTGAATGGCCTTGACGGGAGGCTACCATCTGTCTCCAACAGCTGCTCCAGTGGGTCCTCTCCCCCAACCTTCTCTGAGCCTTCGGGATCCTTATGACGTTACCATTTAGCCCATTGTGTGAAAAAAAAGTACCGCTCAGAGGTAAAACAACCCAAAGCTCTTGTTAGACCTCTGCTGCAAGTAGTTGCTTGAGGGAATATTTATTTTATTATTAAAATTATAAAACTGATCGGGAGCTTAATATCGTAAATACAAGTTGGTTTGAGTAAATTGAAATGTTAGACAAAAAAAGTTATCAACCAGGCCCGAGGGGCGGGGGTGGCTTAGTTGGTAGCGCGCCAGGCTCGTAATCTGTAGTTCCCAGGTTCGAGTCCCAGCTGGGTCAGCATTGAGATTTATTTCCGCAAAATTCCCTGCCCTGCCCACGGTCAGTAGGGGACACGATGGGCTTGGAAAGGCCACCATCCGTCGGATGGGACGTTAAGCCGTGGCCCCGTGTGCGGGAGAGCCATACCCTGTGCACGTTAAAGAACACGCTGGATGGCCTTGACGGGAGGCTACCATCTGTCTCCCAACAGTTGTTCCAGTGGGTCCCCTTCCCCGACCTTCTCTGAGCCTTCGGGGTTCCTTGTGACCTGGCCATACAGCCCATTGTGTGCTAAAAAGTTCTGCTCAGAGGTAAAACAACCCAACGATAAAGAACACACTGGATGGCCTTGACGGGAGGCTACCATCTGTCTTTGAACAGCTGTTTCAGTGGATCCCCTCCTCCAAACTTCTCTGAGCTTTCAGGGTCCATGGGACCTGGCCATTTAGCCCATGGTGTGGAAAAAAGTGCTGCTCAGAGGTTAAACAACCCAACCGTAATACCTCGAAAAAAAAGATAGAAAAGAAAACTCAGATTAACCTAAATCTCTTTTGGTCAGTTTCGGTTGACTTACTAGCTATTTAAATATAAATAATAAAAAATAATATTCCCTCAATCAGCTGCTTGCCACAGAGGTCTGACAGGAGCCTGGCAGTTTATGCACCATAGTAGAAGGTCTGTGAGGATGGCAAGATCAAAAATTGACTGCATCTTTTTATTCATCTGGTTATCCCTTATTTTGTGTTTTTATTTTGAAATTCAAATAATCAGCCACTGATATATATGTTTTATTTTATTCCCATTGTTACACTATAACTGTAGTTTTATCTATCTATACAAGGGGTACGCTAGTTACATACACATTTCCAGCGGGTACGTGAAGCATAAAAGGTTGAGAACTACTGATATATATGTTTTATTTTATTCCCATTGTTATACTATAACTATAGTTTTATCTATCTATACAAGGGGTACGCCAGTTACATACACATTTCCAGCGGGTACGTGAAGCATAAAAGGTTGAGAACTACTGATATATATGTTTTATTTTATTCCCATTGTTATACTATAACTATAGTTTTATCTATCTATACAAGGGGTACGCCAGTTACATACACATTTCCAGGGGGTATGTGAAGCATAAAAGGTTGAGAACTACTGATATATATATATGTTTTATTTTATTCCCATTGTTGTACTATAACTATAGTTTTATCTATCTATACAAGGGGTACGCCAGTTACATACACATTTCCAGCGGGTACGTGAAGCATAAAAGGTTGATAACTACTGATATACATATTTTATTTTATTCCCATTGTTATACTATAACTATAGTTTTATCTATCTATATAAGGGGTACGCCAGTTACATACACATTTCCAGGGGGTACGTGAAGCATAAAAGGTTGAGAACTACTGATATATATGTTTTATTTTATTCCCATTGTTATACTATAACTATCATCATCATCATCCTCAAGCAGCCATGGGCTACGGAGGTCCAACCAGACCGTGCAATTTAGTTCTCCAAGCAAGTCTATCCTGAGCTACATCTACTGCATCTGGCCACTGCACACCAATTCTAACAAGGTCCTGTTTGACATTGTCTGCCCACCGCATCCTAGGTCTCCCCTTCTTTCTGAGGCCTTTAGGCACACTATTCATAACCCTATTCGCCAATCTATAATTATTCATACAGGCAACATGGCCAAACCAACGGAGTCACTCTCTGCACAATATGCTGCTTAATGGAGGTTGCAAACTCCTTTGCCTAACCTCATCATTAGTTACAAAGTTGAACCACCTAATGCCCAAGATACTGCGTAAGCATCTGGAATCAAAAGCATCTAGTTTCCTGTTATCTTGTTTACAAAGTGTCCAAGTTTCACTACCATAACTAACCCTAGAAATGACCAAACTATTATACAGTCTAATTTTAGTCTTTAGGTGTATACGCCTATTTCTCCACACCCTCCATAGATTCTTAAAAGTCCCAGCAGCAATTCCTATTCGTCTGTTAATCTCATGCCGCACATCACCATTATCTGTTACATAGCTCCCAAGATAATTAGATTGTGACACCTGCTCAAGACTGCAACCATTCAGATTAACTGAATCACAGCCTGCCTGTCCAATTTTCATCACTTTAGTTTTCTCTCTGTTTATAACCAAACCTACTCTACTACTAGTCTCATCAACAGCTCGAATGAAAGAGTTCATCTCATCAACATCATTTGCCAAAAGGGCTAAATCATCAGCATAATCTAAATCAGAAATTTTCGTTCTCCAGCCCATTTAAGGCCAAAAACTTTCCCTTGAAGTGAATTTCGCATAACATAATCAATAACCAAGCTAAAGAGAAAAGGAGACAAAATGCACCCTGTCGAACACCAGAAATAATGCTAAACCAATTGCTACAAGCCTTACCAACTCTCACACACGACTCAGTGTTATTATAGAGAGCTTTCATTATGTTAACTAACTTGTCTGGTATACCATATGATTTCACAAACAACCACAAATTATGACGATCAACAGAGTCGAAAGCCTTTTTGAAATCAAC
Organism: Ryuthela nishihirai; assembly: GCA_038380435.1. Classification (NCBI taxonomy): domain Eukaryota; kingdom Metazoa; phylum Arthropoda; class Arachnida; order Araneae; family Heptathelidae; genus Ryuthela; species Ryuthela nishihirai. The sequence continues at coordinate 104,983,941 of JAWZYU010000002.1, read as the reverse complement.
AAAGCTAGCAACCAAAGGTTTCTGAAACTCTAAACATTTCTCAAGAATCTGCCTAAGTGAAAATATCTGATCCACACATCCCCTACCACTTCTGAATCCACATTGCTCATCACGCAATTGACTGTCAACCAGATTCTTAATTCTATTAAGCACAATCATGGAAAGAACTTTACCTGGAACAGAGAGTAGGCTGATACCCCTATAGTTATCACAAGAACTGCGATCACCTTTTTTGAAAATAGGGATAACAATAGCACTGGTAAAATCCTTAGGAATCATGCCTTTATCATAAAAGATATTCAGAGTTTCAGTCATCCAACTGGTAACTGAAACATTCCCAGCTCTAAGAATTTCTGTAGTAATTTCATCTACCCCTGGGGATTTATGAAGTTTAAGTTGAGAAATAGCCAAAATAACTTCAGACTTTGTTACAGGGCCAACATTAAAGCCACCAATGCATCTATCATCATTGCAAACAATGGGAATAGAACTAATCGCATTGTTTAGAATATCACTGAAATGCTCAGCCCACCTAGCCATGACATAATCCTCCCCTTCTATAACCTTACCTTGTTTATCCTTCAATCCTTGTATGCCTGTCCGTTTTCTACCACACAAAACATTAACTATCTGGTACAGCTCTCTGCTGTTGTGCTGTCTAACTGCTTCCTCGGCTTTGTCAGCCAAAGATTCTTATCAGCAGCTAACTGATCTTTTACACGTTTATTAAGTTCTCTGTAATGCTTTCTATTAGGACTAGTAGGGTATTGATTAAAGACATTCCTGCAGTTCTTTCTTTCCGAAATAAGCTCAAGTGCCTTATCACTCAGATAATTCTGTCTCTTCTGCTCCTTTTTTCCTAAAAGAGTACTGTTAGTGTCCAAAAAAGCCTGTTTAAAATGATCCCATTCTTCCTCAACTTCAGTAGTAAGCAAACCATGACTCTAATAATGACTAAGTAACCTATCATGGTAAGCTTTGGCTATAACTGGATCTTTCAGAGCTTCAGTATTAAAAGTAAATTTTTTAACCCTAGCACAACACTTTTTAAGTTTAAGTTGCAACACACTTTTAACAAGGTAATGGTCAGATCCAATTTCAGCTCCCCTATATGCCCTGGTATTCCTAACAGAACTAGCCCATTTGCTGTTAATTAATATGTAATCAATCATATTCTTATGCAGCCCATCAGGTGAAACCCATGTGTACTTATATATGTCGCGGTGTTTGTAATAAGTGTTAGTTATTCTGAATCCATTGAGTTTACTTACCTGTAGGAGACGTTGCCCATTGCCATTGCAGCTACCAATACCAAAAGGGCCTATTACTCCTCCCCAAAGGTCAGAGTCAGTACCGACTTTGGCATTGTAGTCACCAAGAACAAGGGTAATATCTCCTTTCTTGACAGAATTCAAAATATCCTGAAGTTGTTCATGAAACCTATCCTTCTCATCCTCATCGGCATCCTCAGTGGGGGCATAACAGCAGATAACATTCAAGTCTTTAACGCTTGTCTGAAATTTTGTTGTAAGAAACCTTTCATTAATGCACTCATATCCTAGAAGAGCATCGCTAGCGTGTCTGCTGAGAAGCAGACCCACGCCTTGGTGATGCTTATTGTCGTCCCTCCCTGAAAAGAGAAATTTAAGATTATTTTTAAGAATCCAACCTTTATCTGTCCATCCATTATCTATCTATACAAGGGGTACGCCAGTTACATACACATTTCCAGGGGGTACGTGAAGCTTAAAAGGTTGAAAACCAATGATATGTATACAATTATTTTACATAAAAAAATCCTACTAAATAGAATAATGACATAAAACGAAGAAAAAAAGGAATAAATAAAAAAGAAAAACAAATGACAAACGATTCCGATTAAAAACATCACTTTTTCATCAACCACTCAAATAAATTTTCTTTAACATCAGAAATTTTACTAATTTTTTAAAATAGAGTATAACTTAATTTTTTTTAAAAAATTAACAAGTTTCTTCAGTTCGTTTAATGAATATAAATAATGTCTTTTATGATTTAGTCTTCAATAAATGATTGCGTTAAAAAATAATAAAATAATTATTCCCTAAATGAGAGGGGCGGGGTGGTTCAGTCGGTAGCGCGCCTGGCTCGTAATCTGTAGTTCCCAGGTTCGAGTCCTAGCTGGGTCAGCGTTGAGTTTTATCTCCGCAAAATTCCCAGCCCTGCCCACGGTCAGTATTGGACACGGATGGGCTTGGAAAGGTCGCCGTCCGTCGGATGGGACGTTAACCCGTGGCCCCGTGTGCGGGAGAGCCATACCCTGTGCACGTTAAAGAACACGCTGGATGGCTTTGACGGGAGGCTACCATCTGTCTCCCAACAGCTGTTCCAGTGGGTCCCCTCCCCCAACCTTCTCTGAGCCTTCGGGGTCCATGTGACCTGGCCATTTAGCCCATTGTGTGCAAAAAAGTGCCGCTCAGAGGTAAAACAATCCAAACCCCTAAATGAGATGCGCAGCCCACGCTTATAATAGCGAACAGTGTACCTAAAGGCTCCAGAAGCCCATGGACATGGTAACATTTTGTCTGTAGTGAAGTATATTACAGTCTGGGGGGACCTCCGTAACCCATAGCTGCTCCAGGGGTTTATCTATGTAACATAATAAACTTCTGTGACACTTTTTATGTGCTAAATAAAATAAACTTTGCGCCATGCTATTGAGACGGCAATCAAGTCTGCATTCTCTACTAAATCTCTGGGTTCGTGTTTTCACAAGTGTCTGGCCCTAGTACTCAGGGGTCAGCCGGAAGGAAGGGCCTCCGCAACTTCCGGTGAGCAAGGAGCAGGGTACCAACTCCGACTGAAACTTTATCTTCAAGACAGCTGGTCCGACACTCACTGATGACGCCAGAGGGGGAAAAAATCTTCAAGTTTCCGCCGCTTTCACTCCAGTGATGAGACAGGTTAAAGCCAAGCCCAAACTCAGATTACAAAATGCTGCGCACCCTTTCGTCCAAAGTCGTACGTAGAATGGATGGTTTGTCAAATATTTTACGTGAAACTTTTTTGTTTCCAGATACTAATTTCTTAACCTTGTCCGCATCGGGGAAATAATTCTCAACTGCTCGCGAGCCGTGTAAATACTTCACCAAAGTAATTTTGTCTTTTCTATATAATAAAACATGTCTGTCTGCCTTTGGCAGCCATAACTCGTCGGGAAACTAACGGACAAGCTCCAAATTTTCGGAGAATGTTTCTGGTTGTGGTCCGGATTGCACTGCCAAATTTCAGGTCGCAAGTCCAAAAGGTGGGCTTGCTACAAGCAAATATATTTGCCTTTCTATTCCTACGGGAAACGAGAATTTGCCGTCAAATCTATTGTTGCCATTTTCTGCTCCCTAACTGTGTGTGTAAAGAGTTAAAATTTAAATCTTCTGCTGCAAATCTGCTTCCATTGCCAGATTCCCCACATTTCCAAAGGCATTATTTAGGCGTTCCATTGCAGCTAGGGACTTGATTTTCTAACCAAACATGGGTCGAGCAGGGGAACCCGCCTACGAAATTTGGAACCTTTCGGTGAAGTACGTCGGGAATGACAGAATGCCAAAATCTGACGAAATAAATATCTCGATCGTTTGCCACGGGCTCTGAGAACGCGCGCCGAGTCAGCAATGACCTTTGCAACACCGGGAAATTCTTTCTGTTCAAACTGTGATAAAATGGAGGGGGTGTGGGGGGAAGGATACTCACTAACATTTAGTGCAGGAAACAACAGAATATGCAGATGCCAACACCGAGCAAATTTCATCCTATTGAGTGTGTCGGGGGTTACATACAAAATTTACTTTTAGTGCAGTGAAAATAAGAATATATAGATTAAAACTGACACCCGGGCAGCGTTGGGTTGTTTTACCTCTGAGCAGCACTTTTTTGCACACCATGGGCTAAATGGCCAGGTCACAAGGACTCCGAGGGCTCAGAGAAGGTTGGGGAGGAGACCCATTGGAACAGCTGTTGGGAGACAGATGGTAGCCTCCCATCAAAGCCATCCAGCGTGTTCTTTAACGTTGGGTTGTTTTATCTCTGAGCGGCACTTTTTTGCACACCATGGGCTAAATGGCCAGGTCACATGGAACCCAATGGCTCAGAGAAGGTTGGGGGAGGGGACCCACTGGAACAGCTGTTGGGAGACAGATGGTAGCCTCCCGTCAAGGCCATCCAGCGTGTTCTTTAACGTTGGGTTGTTTTATCTCTGAGCGGCACTTTTTTGCACACCATGGGCTAAATGGCCAGGTCACATGGAACCCAATGGCTCAGAGAAGGTTGGGGGAGGGGACCCACTGGAACAGCTGTTGGGAGACAGATGGTAGCCTCCCGTCAAGGCCATCCAGCGTGTTCTTTAACGTTGGGTTGTTTTATCTCTGAGCGGCACTTTTTTGCACACCTTGGGCTAAATGGCCAGGTCACATGGACCCCGATGGCTCAGAGAAGGTTGGGAGAGGGGACCCATCGTTTGCAATATTTATTAAATTCTTTGCATGTTTCAAAATTTTCATACGTTAAAGGGCGCAATTCATATTTGTCGGATATTCGAAAAGGGCAAATTGTAATTTTTTCGTCAATACTTATTTAACGATTTAACACCGACTGTTTTTTTTTAATTTATCTTTAAAAACAAAGCAATTGATTGGTTACAGAAGTACAGACGACGAAGTTTAAACTTCAGCTCGTTCATTCGAAAACATGCTTCAAAGCATGATCCACGAAACCGTTAAAATGCTATTGTGGAAGAAAAAAACGCGGGATTCCAAAAGATGACGGGGCGGGGGTGGCTCAGTCGGTAGCGCGCCAGGCTCGTAATCTGTAATTCCCAGGTTCCAGTCCCAGCTGGGTCAGCGTTGAGATTTATCTCCGCAAAATTCCCCGCCTTGCCCACGGTGAGTAGGGGACACCGATGGACTTGGAAACGCCGCCGTCCTTCGGATGGGACGTTAAGCCGTGGCTCCGTGTGCGGGAGAGCCATACCCTGTGCACGTTAAAGAACACGCTGGATGGCCTTGACGGGAGGATACCATCTGTCTCCCAACAGTTGTTCCAGGCGGTCCCCTCCCCCAACCTTCTCTGAGCCTTCGGGGTCCATGTGACCTGGCCATTTAGCCCATGGTGTGCAAAAAAGTGCCGCTCAGAGGTAAAACAACCCAACCCAAAAGATGAAATCCAATTTGAAAGCTCATTCGTCCAGTCAATAAACAAAATCTGCTGCCCAAGTATATTTTTTGAAATATTGTTCTGTCGTGCCTTGTGCAAATTTCGTTCAGATATAAGTTTCGCTTGGTACTGTGAAAGGACCAGTTCGTAGTTCAATAATAGGACAACAAAGACTTAACACTAAGAGCATTGACAAAAATGAATGTAACTGGGTGAGGTACTAGTTAATGAGCTATTAGCAAGAGGTGACGTCATTACCAGCATCAGCAGACACTGCACAGTAGCAGCAGCAGCCGCTGCCACCTGACGTCTATCTCAACTGTCAGCTTCAAAGCCTTGCAGTCACCACTTTCCCAGGCACCCGCCGCTGGTCACAGCCCGACTGGCTCGAGGTCAAGGGTGGCACTGGACTGGTGAGAACAACCCAAGTGAGACCGAAAAGGTCACGACCTTAAATGTTTCTGCTTCGCGGACATTTGGGGGAAAGAAAAAAATGGTTGTGGCGGCGGAAAGGGAAATGGAGTTTAGGGGGGAGAAACGTGGAATTCGACTACTGCAAACAGACAGAAGAACCCGGATGTCACTCCACTAAACTAAAAGCAGTAAATGGGGTTAATTTTTTTTAATATACAGGTACTGGACAGAAAAAATGCAAATCAGTTCCATGTTATCTCAACAAAAAATAACATTCAGATTTCAATAACCTCTTCTATATTATTTGTAATGAAAAATGTGACTGAAGATAAAGATCATAATCTAATCTGTTTAAATCTCGATTTTCAACAATGTTCGTTCAGTATTTAAAAAGTTATGGAAAATGGAATATTTAACAATAAATTATCTTCCATGTTATGTGAATGGGAATCTAACTTCGATGCTCTATAACTTCTAGAACATGCATTTAATGGAAAATTGTAATAATCGTAATAACAGATTTAATTGTAAATAATCGAATCTGTTTAAATCTCGACTTTCGACAATATTCGTTCGGTATTTAAAAAGTTAGGGAAGCTGCAATATTTAACAATAAATTATCTTCCATTTCAGTGGGTCTCTATAACTTCTGAAATATGCATACAGCAATGTATTCAAAGAAATTATTAAAAAAAGTTAAACGAATATTGGAGGAATTAATTATTTACACATACTTTACAGTTATTTATGAAATTTGTGAAACAATACTTATTTCAGTTTCAATTATCTTAAAAGGTAAAATAATTTTTTCCGGCATTACTGTTGCCACTCAAACTTCCATAACATTTTAAATATTGAAATTTTATCTAAAATATCGATATTACGTCATAATTTATCACTGTCTAAACTCTACAAAGAAAAGATTGTAGCCTAAAACATAAAAATAAGAAAACATAGAATGAGCTAGTTTTAATATCATATATATATCTCCAAACACAAGCGCCTCGTACTCCGCGTAGCAAGACCATAACTTGGCTATTCTATTTTTGACAGTGTTTAACGTTTTTAATTGTCGCGGTGGCCTAATGGTTAGCGTTCTGATATGCTCATCAAAGACAACATGTTCAAGATCGGCAAAAGACATGGATGTTTTCTTTCTTGTGTTTCTCTTTTTGCCGAGGTCTCGCATTCTTCTCTTGGATGCATTCTGCTGACAGCATGGGGGGGATGTTATGGTTCCGATGACCCACCTGAACCAGGGCCCCAATCCTCGACACTTTTCGAAAAAAAATCGAACTAAAATTTTCACTTTATCGCCTGTCTCTCTGTAAAACATTTAACTTTTTTGTTTCAAAAGATAAATTAAAAATTCTTTTTGGGCTGGATAGATGTTGATAAACTATTACGATTCACACTTTCGAATCTTCCAAAAGTTTTAATTGCGCCTGGGGGCGGGGGTGGCTTAGTCGGTAGCGCGCCAGGCTCGTAATCTGTAGTTCCCAGGTTCGAGTCCCAGCTGGGTCAGCGTTGAGATTTATCTCCGCAAAATTCCCCGCCCTGCCCACGGTCAGTAGGGAACACCGATGGGCTTGGAAAGGCCACCGACCGTCGGATGGGACGTTAAGCCGTGGTTCCGTGTGCGGGAGAGCCATACCCTGTGCATGTTAAAGAACACGCTGGATGGCCTTGACGGGAGGCTACCATCTATCTCCCAACAGCTGTTCCAGTGGGTCCCCTCCCCCAACCTTCTCTGAGCCTTTGGGGTCCATGTGACCTGGCCATTTAGCCCATGGTGTGCAAAAAAGTGCCGCTCAGAGGTAAAACATCCCAACGTTAAAGAACACGCTGGATGGCCTTGACGGGAGGCTACCACCTGTCTCCGAACAGCTGTTCCAGTGGGTCCCCTCCCCCAACCTTCTCTGAGCCTTCAGGGTCCATGTGACCTGGCCATTTAGCCCATGGTGTGCAAAAAAGTGCCGCTCAGAGGTAAAACAACCCAACGTTAAAGAACATGCTGGATGGCCTTGACGGGAGGCTACCATCTGTCTCCCAACAGCTGTTCCAGTGGGTCCCCTCCCCCAACCTTCTCTGAGCCTTCGGGGTCCATGTGACTTGGCCATTTAGCCCATGGTGTGCAAAAAAGTGCCGCTCAGAGGTAAAACAACTCAATTTAATTGCGCCCTCTGACGGTAGAAGAAAATTTCAAACATTAAGGCATGGATTTTTGTGTTTTTCTGTTGAGGTCCCGCCGTCCTCACAGACGGGGACCTCAGCAGGACCTTGTGGCGAATTAAACTGATCGGTTCCTGTCAGACCATGTGGCAAGCAGCTGCTTCAGGGATATTTAGTTATATTTTTTAAAAGAATATTGTAAGCGATTTATTAGGGCTAGAGATTTGATACTTTAGTATCGGATTGCGATGATGATCAAGAGGTTTAACATTTGTAGCAACAATTTGTCCATTTACCACTTGGGGTGAGGGTGGGTTGGGTTGTTTTATCTCTGAGCGGCACTTTTTTGCATACAATAGGCTAAGTGGCCAGGTCACATGGATCCCGAAGGCTCGGAGAAGGTTGGTGGAAGGGACCCACTGGAACAGTTGTTGGGAGACAGATGGTAGCCTCCCGTCAAGGCCATTCAGTGTGTACTTTAACGTTGGATTGTTTTACCTTTGAGAGGCACTTTTTTTTGCACACCATGTGCTAAATGGCCAGGTCACAAAGACCCCGAAAGATCAGAGAATGTTGGGGGAAGGGACCCACTGGAACAGCTGTTGGGAGACAGATGGTAGCCTCCCTTCAAGGCCATTCAGCGTGTTCTTAACGTGCACATGGTACGCTCTCCCGCACACGGAACTACGAATTAATGTCCCATCCGACGGATGGCGGCCTTTCCACGCCCAGCGGTGTCCCCCTAGTGACCATCAGCTAGGTGGGGAATTTTGCGGAGATAAATATCAACGCTGACGCAACTGGGGCTCGAACCTAGGAACTGCAGATTACGAGCCTGGCGCGCTACCGACTGAGCCACCCAGGGGATGAGAAAACGCGATTTTTTGATTTTAAAGGATTATTACTTATTGCTGATGTCTTTGATAACCGGTAGACAAGAATCTTAAATATTATCTTTTTTTTTTTTCCAAAAATTATTTCAAAATGGGGACCTATAGCCTCCTGTAGAAGTGCTGCTTGAGGGTCGATTCATTTTTCGTATTTAATGTTTTAAGAATGTGTTTTCAAAATGTAAAGACTTTGTAAAGATTCTCTGCCTTTGGACAAGTTAAACCTGAGAAAAAATAAGGCGACATTCAAAGACCGTAACCGTTTTGGCTCAAATATCGTCAAGTCACAAATTAAACATCATTTTTCCACTTTCTACAGTCCTGTTGATTGTAGTGTTGAATTCTTGAAAATGAAAGTTGGGTTGTTTCACCTCTGAGCGGCACTTTTTTGCACACCATGGGCTAAATGGCCCAGGTCACATGGACCCCGAAGGCTCAGAGAAGGTTGGGGGAGGGGACCCACTGGAACAGCTGTTGGGAGACAGATGGTAGCCTCCCGTCAAGGCCATTCAGCGTGTTCTTTAACGTGCACAGGGTATGGCTCTCCCGCACACGGGGCCACGGCTTAACGTCCCATCCGACGGACGGCGGCCTTTCCAAGCCCATCGGTGTTCCCTACTGACCGTGGGCAGGGCGGGGAATTTTGCGGAGATAAATCTCAACGCTGACCCAGCTGGGACTCGAACCTGGGAACTACAGATTACGAGCCTGGAGCGCTACCGACTGAGCCACCCCCGCCCCATGGAAATGAAAGTAAATATTTATTGATTACTAGCTGAACGTACCCGGCACTGCCCGGGTGTCACTTTTAACCTGTTTATTCTTAGTTTCACTGCACTAATGATAAATTTAGCAAGTACCCCTCCCCCCGAAAATTTTAGCACGGATTTTCAACAGGAAGAAATTTTCCCGGATCGTTGTTGACGTCAGCGAAGTTCGAAGCCCGTGGTTTAGTTTCTGCGTAAGCTATCGAGATTTCATTTGCGTTATCATAAATTTTGCCACTCTATGGCTCCCGTGATATTCGTTATTACGGTCCAAATTTCCTGCACAATGTGCACCGCTGATTGGTTTAAAAATCAGGTTCCCACTTGGTCCGTGACTTCGTTTCTACAAAAATTGTGACGCTCGTGATTTCCCGGTGTTGAAAAGGTCATTGCTGACTCGGCGCGCGCTCTCAGAACCCGTGGCAAACGATCATGGGGCGGGGTGGCTCAGTCGGTAGCGCGCCAGGCTCGTAATCTGTAGTTCCCAGATTCGAGTCCCAGCTGGGTTAGCGTTGAGATTTATCTCCGCAAAATTCCCCGCCCTGCCCACGGTCAGTAGGGGACACCGATGGGCTTGGATAGGCTTGGCCGTCCGTCGGATGGGACGTTAAGCCGTGGGCCCGTGTGCGGGAGAGCCATACCCTGTGCACGTTAAAGAACAGGCTGGATGGCCTTGACGGGAGGCTACCATCTGTCTCTCAACAGCTGTTCCAGTGGGTCCCCTCCCCCAACCTTCTCTATTCTTTCGGGGTCCTTGTGACCTGGCCATTTAGCCCATGGTGTGCAAAAAAGTGCCGCTCAGAGGTAAAACAACCCAATGTTAAAGAACACACTGGATGGCCTTGACGAGAGGCTACCATCTGTCTCCCAACAATTGTTCCAGTAGGTCCCCTCCCCCAACCTTCTCTGAGCTTTGGGGTCCTTGTGATCTGGTCATTTAGCCCATGGTGTGCAAAAAAGTGCCGCTCAGAGGTAAAAACCCAACAACCTAACCTTCCCCGGAAACTAAATTCTCGATTCTCGACCATCCCATCCGAAATTTCATCCCAAATCGCCAACCATTCCTTGGAATCTTTTAGAAAACGATCATACTTTTCAGTCAAAGACTTTGCGCCATATTTGTTCCATTATTTCAGTTACATCCTTGAACACAAAACACAGAAAGACGAAAAATATATCCCCCCCCCCAACAAAAACATCTAAGTTGAGACATGAATGTTTTTTTAACAACTCTGTGCGATGCTGAGAGGCAGTGAGTAACATGATGCAGTTAACAGCTCCCCAATGAAATGCCAGTAGCCCCCGCGGGTAGAATTTGAGACTGGTTGGCAACAGCTGCGGATCTTCCGTCAGTTGCCATTAGCAACACTGCAGTGGCTGTCCATCGAAGTGATCACATTCCACTGAAAGCGATTGAACTTACCGCCCGTTGTCATTCCCTCTCCTGTTGCCATGTCTGAAACCAAAGTTTCCTTGTCAAAATGGAACATTCACGCGATGACTAATAGACCGCGCCCAATTTGATTTATTTGCATAATTGCCGTAATTTTTTTTTTTTGGGGGGGGGGGGCTCAGTACGTAGCGAGCCGGGCTCGTAATCTATAGTTCCCAGGTGAGAGTCATAACTGGGTCAGCGTTGAGATTTATCTTCGCAAAACTCTCCGCCCTCGGTCAGTAGGGGACACCGATGGGCCACCGTACCTCGGATGGGACGAGCGGCACTTTTTTGCACACCATGGGCTAAATGACCAAGTCACAAGAACCCCTAGGACTCAGAGAAGGTTGGGGGAGAGGACCCACTGGAACAGCTGTTGGAGACAGATTGTAGCCTTCCGTCAAGGCCATCTAGCTTGTTCTTTAACGTTGGGTTGTTTTACCTCTGAGCGGTACTTTTTTTCACACAATGGGCTAATTGGCAACGTCATAAGGACCCCGAAGGCTCAGAGAAGGTTGGGGGAGAGGACCCACTGGAACAGCTGTTGGAGACAGATGATAGCCTCCCGTCAAGGCCATTCAGCATGTTCTTTAATGTTGGGTTGTTTTACCTCTGAGCGGTACTTTTTTTTCACACCATGGGCTAAGTGGCCAGGTCACAAGGATCCCGAAGGCTCAGAGAAGGTTGGGGGAGGGGACCCACTGAAACAGCTGTTGGGAGACAGATGGTAGTTTCCCGTCAAGGCCATCCAACGTGTTCTTGAACGTTGGGTTGTTTTACCTCTGAGCATCACTTTTTTTGCACACCATGGGCTAAATGGCCAGATCACATGGACCCCGAAGGCTCAGAGAAGGTTGGGGGAAGGGACCCACTGGAACAGCTGTTTGGAGACAGATGGTAGCCTCCCATCAAGGCCATCCAGCGTGTCCTTTAACGTGCACAGGGTATGGCTCTCCCGCACACGGAGTCACGGCTTAACGTCCCATCCGACGGACGACATCCTTTCCAAGCCCATTGGTGTCCCCTACTGACCGTGTGCAGGGCGTTGAATTTTGCGGAGATAAATCTCAACGTTGACCAAGCTGGGATTCGAACCTGGGAACTACAGATTACGAGCCTGGTGCGCTACCGACCGAGTCACCAGGATGCACTCTTGGCATAGTTAAGTCTGACACTCCATTTCGTTTCTCCTTAGAGCGATGGTCTTCACCAGATGTGGGCTTCGTTCCGGGACTCTCGATGCGCTTGTGAGAAAGTGGCCGACCTCTTGCACCCTTATGGTCGTTCCGGCTTCACTGACATTCGTAAATCTTCCGGCACAGACACCTTCACTGGGGCTCACAACTTCACTCTCTATGGGATCGACGCATCTGCCCACAATAACCATTCGTGACGTCATGCGGAAAACTAACACACGCGCCACATGTACTAAACATTCGTTTGCATCCGCAACCTCCTTCCGACCCCTTTTGGAACAACCCTAGCACTCTTATTCGAAGGATCTGTAACTTCTAAAATATGCATTTAATGGGAAAAAGTGACTGAAGATAAATTAAAGATTATAATCTAATATGTTTAAATCTCGATTTTTCAACAATATTCGTTCAGTATTTAAAAAGTTATGGAAAATGGAATATTTAACAATAATCTAATAATTTTCCGTGTTATTTCAATGGGGAACTAACTTTCTATAACTTCTGTTGTTGGGTTGGGTTGTTTTACCTCTGAGCGGCACTTTCTTGCACACCATGGGCTAAATGGCCAGGTCACATGGACCCCGAAGGCTCAGAAAAGGTTGGGGGAGGGGACCCACTGGAACAGCTATTGGGAGACAGATGGTAGCCTCCCGTCAAGGCCATCCAGCGTGTTCTTTAACGTGCACAGGGTATGGCTCTCCCGCACACGGGGCCACGGCTTAACGTCCCATCCGACGGACGGCCAAGCCTTTCCAAGCCCATTGGTGTCCCCTACTGACCGTGGACAGGGCGTTGAATTTTACGGAGTTAAATCTCAACGTTGACCCAGCTGGGACTCGAACCTGGGAACTACAGATTACGAGCCTGGCGCGCTACCGACTGAGCCACCACCGCCCTCTATAACTTCTGAAATATGCATTTAATTAAAAAATGTGACTTAAGATATATTAAAGATCATAATCAAATCTATTTAAATCTAAATTTTAAAAAGATTTTCGTTCAGTTTTAAAAGACATATGAATGGTTGAATATTTAATAGGTTACAAAAAATTGATCCTAAAGTTTAAATCAGGTTAAGAGATCAGAGATCGTAGTTGACTCTAGTAGAGTGAAACCTGCTAGAGGGTTGGGTTGTTCTACCTCTGAGCGGCACTTTTTTGCACACCATGGGCTAAATGGCCGGGTCACATGGACCCCGAAGGCTCAGAGAAGGTTGGGGGAGGGGACCCACTGGAACAGCTGTTGGGAGACAGATGGTAGCCTTCCGTCAAAGCCATCCAGCGTGTTCTTTAGCGTTGGGTTGTTTTACCTCTGAGCGGCACTTTTTTGCACACCATGGGCTAAATGGCCAGGTCACATGGACCCCGAAGGCTCAGAAAAGTTTGGGGGAGGGGACCCACTGGAACAGCTGTTGGGAGACAGATGGTAGCCTCCCGTCAAGGCCATCCAGCGTGTTCTTTAACGTTGGGTTGTTTTACCTCTGAGCGGCACTTTTTTGCACACCATGGGCTAAATGGCCAGGTCACATGGACCCCGAAGGCTCAGAGAAGGTTGCGGGAGGGGACCCAATGGAACAGCTGTTGGGAGACAGATGGTAGCCTCCCGTCAAGGCCATCCAGCGTGTTCTTTAGCGTTGGGTTGTTTTACCTCTGAGCGGCACTTTTTTGCACACCATGGGCTAAATGGCCAGGTCACATGGACCCCGAAGGCTCAGAGAAGGTTGCGGGAGGGGACCCAATGGAACAGCTGTTGGGAGACAGATGGTAGCCTCCCGTCAAGGCCATCCAGCGTGTTCTTTAGCGTTGGGTTGTTTTACCTCTGAGCGGCACTTTTTTGCACACCATGGGCTAAATGGCCAGGTCACATGGACCCCGAAGGCTCAGAGAAGTTTGGGGGAGGGGACCCACTGGAACAGCTGTTGGGAGACACATTGTAGCCTCCCATCAAGGCCATCCAGCGTGTTCTTTAACGTGCACAGGGTATGGCTCTCCCGCACACGGGGCCACGGCTTAACGTCCCATCCGACGGACGGCGATCTTTCCAAGCCCATCGGTGGCCCCTATTGACCGTGGGCAGGGCGTGGAATTTTGCGGAGATAAATCTCAATGCTGACCCAGCTGGGACTCGAACCTGGGAACTACAGATTACGAGCCTGGCACGCTACCGACTGAGCCACCCCCGCCCCACCTGCTAGAGTCAACCCCCAAATGTATTTAAAGTCTAGTAGAGCACCGGTGCATTAATAGTACCGATACTCTACTACAGTCTATGATCTCTTCAACCTGTTTAATGTTTTAATTAAATATTCAGGTGAATTTTCTGTAGCTTGTTAAACATTTTCAGCGTTTATAACTTTTTGAATACTGAACAACATTGTTTAAAGTCGAGTCTTAGATAAATTAAAGATCGTAATCAAATCTATCTTTAGACATATTGATATGAATGCTATTTTTTATCTAGATAACATGGAAAAGGGCGGGGATGGCTCAGTCGGTAGCGCGCCAGGCTCGTAATCTGACCGATAATAATCCTCAACTGACCGTAGGCAAGGGCGGGGAATTTTGCGGAGATAAATCTCAACGCTGACCCAGCTGGGACTCGAACCTGGGAACTACAGATTACGAGCCTGGCGCGCTACCGACTGAGCTACCCCCGCCCCTCCGTTGAAAGGGAATTAAAAATTCGAATGAAAAGTGAACGTGATTAATTTTTCTCCTGCTTGTGGCAACGTCACAGTGTAAGAGGAATTAATTAGCTTTGTGGTATTCTCCGTGTGTTTTGGCTATGCCTCAGTCCCCGTGGTTTGAGAAGGAGCCTCATCTTCGTTTCCGCTGTGTGGGAAAGTGAAGAGGAGGAGGGGGACGACTGGGGCGCCGCCCAGCCAAGCGTACAAAGGCACCGCTGCACGAAAACGAGGCCAATCTGGTTGGGGCATCCCCTGTGGGAACGGCATCGATCCAAACCTGGGACCCTGACTTCATCTCCGGTCACAGCGCATGACCCCTGACCTCCCCCCCTCACCCCCCAATCGAAGCAGGTTTTCAGGTTGAGGAAGAGACATCCTCGGAAGATGGAGACGTCACAGGATGGGAATGCGAGAGGATGTGGTCACTTTCCGTGGTCGTCGCGCGCTTCCCACTGACTTACTGCTGCAGGCGACGTTCGCGCCAGAAATCAGGACACGGCACACGGGTTGTCTCCGTCGGGGTCGGTGGTCGACCCAGGATATCACGATTACCCTGTCGATGACCGATGGTGATGATATCTCCGTGCGTAGGCGATCCATCGCTCGAGCGATGTTGTTCGTTGCTTGACGTTTCGAAAGTGATGCGTATTGTTGTCGGGACAACGGGATGCGGGAAGTCGCTCGAGAACGAAAGTGAAAGATGCGAGTTGTTGTTGCTATGGCAACGTCCGATCCACTGATGTTGCGGTTGTGCACGACGTTAAAGATTTCGCTTTTAATGCAAGAGAGTTTTCGAAAATTATGAATTAGAAAAAATAGTGTTTTTTTATATCGTTTTTTTATATAATGGGTTGGGTTGGGTTGTTTTACCTCTGAGCGGCACTTTCTTGCACACCATGGGCTAAATGGCCAGGTCACATGGACCCCGAAGGCTCAGAGAAGGTTGGGGAAGGGGACCCACTGGAACAGCTGTTGGGAGACAGATGGTAGCCTCCCGTCAAGGCCATCCAGTGTGTTCTTTAACATTGGGTTGTTTTACCTCTGAGCGGAACTTTTTTGCACACCATGGGCTAAATGGCCAGGTCACATGGACCCCGAAGGCTCAGAGAAGGTTGGGGAAGGGGACCCACTGGAACAGCTGTTGGGAGACAGATGGTAGCCTCCCGTCAAGGCCATCCAGTGTGTTCTTTAACATTGGGTTGTTTTACCTCTGAGCGGCACTTTTTTGCACACCATGGGCTAAATGGCCAGGTCACAAGGACCCCGAAAGATCAGAGAAGGTTGGGAAAGGGGACCCACTGGAACAGCTGTTGAGAGACAGATGGTAGCCTCCCGTCAAGGCCATCCAGCGTGTTCTTTAACGTGCACAGGGTATGGCTCTCCCGCACACGGGGCCACGGCTTAACGTCCCATCCGACGGACGGCGGCCTTTCCAAGCCCATCGGTGTCCCCTACTGACCGTGGGCAGGGCGGGGAATTTTGCGGAGATAAATCTCAACGCTGACCCAGCTGGGACTCGAACCTGGGAAGTACAGATTACGAGCCTGGCGCGCTACCGACTGAGCCACCCCCGCCCATTTTATATAATGTTTTTACTTTGTTGTTTGTCAGTAGTTAGACGTGGAACTTTTGTTTTTAGGGATAAATTAATTTTTTTTTTAGGTTCGACAAGAATTCGAGAAATATTACGATTCGCACTTTTCGAATCTCTCAAAATCTATAATTGCGCCTCAGTCGGTAACGCGCAAGGCTCGTAATCTGCAGTTCCCAGGTTCGAGTCCTAGCTGGGTCAGCATTGATATTTATATCCACAAAACTCGCCGCCCTGCCCACGGTCAGTAGGGGTCATCGATGGGCTTGGAAAGGCCGCCGTCCGTCGGGTGGGACTTTAAGCCGTGGCCTCGTGTGCGGGAGAGCCATACCCTGTGCACGTTAAAGAACATGCTGTATGGCCTTGACTCGGAGGCTAACAGCTGTTCCAGTGAATCCCCTCCCCCAACCTTCTCTGAGCGTTCTGGGTCCTTATGACCTAGCGATTTAGCCCATGGTGTGCAAAAAACTGCCGCTCAGAGGTAAAACAACTCAACGTTAAAGAACACGCTGGATGGCCTTGACGAGAGGCTACCATCTGTCTCCCAACAGATGTTCCAATAGGTCCCTTCCCCCAACCTTCTCTGAGCCTTCTGGGTCTTTATGACCTGACCATTTACCCCATGGTGTGCAAAAAAGTGCCGCTCAGAGGTAAAACAACCCAACGTTAAATAGCTCGCTGGATGGCCTTGACAGGAGGCTACCACCTATCTCCCAACAGCTGTTCCAGTGGGTCCCCTCCCCCAACCTTCACTGAGCCTTCGGGGTCCTTGTGACCTGGCCATTTAGCCCATGGTGTGCAAAAAAGTCTCGCTCAGAGGTAAAACAACCCGACATTAAAGAACATGCTGGATGATATTGACGGGAGGCTACCATCTGTCTCCCAACAGATGTTCCAATAGGTCCCTTCCCCCAACCTTCTCTAAGCCTTCTGGGTCTTTATGACCTGACCATTTACTCCATGGTGTGCAAAAAAGTGCCGCTCAGAGGTAAAACAACCCAACGTTAAATAGCTCGCTGGATGGCCTTGACAGGAGGCTACCACCTATCTCCCAACAGCTGTTCCAGTGGGTTCCCTCCCCCAACCTTCTTTGAGCCTTCGGGGTCCATGTAACCTGGCCATTTAGCCCATGGTGTGCAAAAAAGTCTCGCTCAGAGGTTGAGTTGGGTTGTTTTACCTCTGAGCGGCACTTTGTTGCACACCATGAGCTAAATGACCAGGTCACATGGACCCCGAAGGCTCAGAGAAGGTTGGGGGAGGGGACCCACTGGAACAGCTGTTGGGAGACAGATGGTAGCCTTCCGTCAAGGCCATCTAGCGTGTTCTTTAACGTGCACAGGGTATGGCTCCCCCGCACACGGAACCACGGCTTAACTTCCCATCCGACGGACGGCGGCCTTTCCAAGCCCATAGGTGTCCCCTACTGACCGTGGGCACGGCGGGGAACATTTGCGGAGATAAATCTCAACGCTGACCCAGCTGGGACTCGAACCTGGGAACTACAGATTACGAGCCTGGCGCGCTACTGACTGAGCCACCCTCGCTCAGAGGTAAAACAACCCAACGTTGAAGAACACGCTGGATGGCCTTGATGGGAGGCTACCATCTGTCTCCTAACAGCTGTTCCAGTGGGTCCTTATGACCTGGCCATTTAGCCCATGGTGTGCAAAAAAGTCTCGCTCAGAGGTAAAACAACCCGACATTAAAGAACACGCTGGATGGCCTTAACGGGAGGCTACCATCTGTCTCCCAACAGCTGTTCCAGTGGGTCCCTTCCCCCAACCTTCTCTGAGCTTTCGGGGTCCATGTGATCTGGCCATTTAGCCCATGGTGTGCAAAAAAGTGCCGCTCAGAGGTAAAACAACCCAACGTTAAAGAACACGCTGGATGGCCTTGACGGGAGGCTACCATCTGTCTCCCAACAACTGTTCCAGTAGGTCCCCTCCCCCAACCTACTCTGAGCCTTTGGGGTCCTTGTGACCTGGTCATTTAGCCCCTGGTGTGCAAAAAAGTGCTGCTCAGAGATAAAACAACCCAACGTTAAAGAACACTCTGGATGGCCTTGACTGGAGGCTACCATCTGTCTCCCAACAGCTGTTCCAGTGGGTCCCTTCCCCCAACTTTCTCTGAGCCTTCTGGGTCTTTATGACCTGGCCATTTAGTCCATGGTGTGCAAAAAAGTGCCGCTCAGAGGTAAAACAACCGAACGTTAAATAACATGCTGGATAGCCTTGACGGGAAGCTACCATCTGTCTCCCAACAGCTGTTCCAGTGGGTCCCTTCCCCCAACCTTCTCTGAGCCTTCGGGGTCCATGTGACCTGGCCATTTAGCCCATGGTGTGCAAAAAAGTGCCGCTCAGAGGTAAAACAACCCAACTAAACCTCTAAATTTGGAATGCAGATTCCCGCTTTTCTGCAAAGGCGTTGATATCAAGAGTTTGCTATGCAGTTTGTAAGAAAAAGAGCTCGTTGCGTTCCCACGTGGTGCTGTGGAACGTGACGCGCCATCTGTGCCAAGGTCGCGGCCACCTGTAAGCACCACATCACGTGACAATCAGACACCGTTAACTAGGCGGGAGGACGAAACCTTTTAAACAGCCAGAAAAATAATTTTCCCACCGAAAAAAACTTTTTATCATTTTTGGATGACTTTTCTAAAACGAACTTCGATTTGTTTTTTTAAATTGCGCCGAATGTCTCTGCACGGATTCGATCGTCTGCACAACAGGAAAAGGCGCGTTTCAGTTTTTATTGCTAATTCGTTAGAAGGAAGTTGCCAGATCGCGTTGTTTATTATCGAAGCGACCTTAACCTTGTCTTAATTAATTCCACGAATGGTATTTTGAATGGATGATTTTCGAGTAGTTGATATTAAAAATTTTCAACCGACGATATTTTGTTAAGTTTTGCTCAGGCTATTTTATTACGTTTACTTGAACGTACCCGCTACTGCCGGATGTCACTTTTAACCTCTGTATTCTTATTTTAACGTGGCTGGGGTGGCTCAGTCGGTAGCGCGCCAGGCTCGTAATCTGTAGTTCCCAGGTTCGAGTCCCAGCTGGGTCAGCGTTGAGATTTATCTCCGCAAAATTCCCCGCCCTGCCCACGGTTAGTAGGGGACACCGATGGGCTGGAAAGGCTGTTGTCCGTCGGATGCGACGTTAAGCCGTGGCCCCGTGTGCGGGAGAGCCATACCATGTGCACGTTAAAGAACACACTGGATGGCCTTGACGGGAAGCTACCATCTGTCTCCCAACAGCTGTTCCAGTGGGTCCCCTTCCCCAACCTTCTCTGAGCCTTCGGGGTCCTTGTGACCTGTCCATTTAGCCCATGGTGTGCAAAAAAGTGCCGCTCAGAGGTAAAACAACTCAAAAACCACGCTGTATGGCCTTGACGGGAGGCTACCATCTTTATCCCAACAGCTGTTCCAGTAGGTCCCCTCCCCCAACCATCTCTGAGCCTTCGAGGTTCATATGATCTGGCCATTTAGCCCATGGTGTGCAAAAAAGTGCCACTCAGAGGTAAAACAACCCAACCCAGCATTAAAGGTAGACTTTGTAAGTAAATACCAGATACTTTAGTACCACCGCGTTCCCCGTGTGGTCCGTTGATTGGCTTAAAAATCAGGTTCACACTTGGCCCGTGGCTTCGTTTCTACACGAATTGTGACAGCTAGTGTCTCACTTTTAATCTGCATATTCTCTTGTTTCCTGCAGTAATGGTTAGTTTTGTAAATATCCTTCCTCGATATTTTACGCAGTTTGAATACGAAGAATTTTCCGGTGTTGGTTTGGTGGTTTGCAGCGCGCTCTCAGAGCCCGTTGCAAACGATCGAGACATTTATTTCGTCAGATTTTGGTATTTTGTAATTCCCGATGTACTTCCCCCGAAAGGTTCCTAATTTCGTGGGGGGGTTCCTCGTGCCTGACCCCATGATTGATTAGAAAATCAAGTCCCTAGCTGCAATGGAACGCCTCAATAATGCCACTGGAAATGGGAATCTGGCAACGGCAGCAGATTTAAATACTATTTAACTCTTTACTTTCATAGTTAGGGAGCAATAAATGGCAACAGTAAATTTGACAGCGATTCTCGTTTCCCGTAGGAATAGCATGGTAAGTATTTTTTGGTTCTAACAAGCCCCCCTTTTTGACTTTCGACCTGAAATTTGGCACTGCAATCCGGACCACAACCAGAAACATTCTCTAGAAATTTGGAGCATGTACGTTGAGTTCACGATGAGTAATGGATGCCACAGACAGACACACAGAGAGACATCTTTTATTATATAGATTAGTGTGGTTTACTATTAAAGTGATTCAACATTAGGCAATATGGATCATGTGTGATTTTGGCGAAGCAATTTTCCGTTAATATTGCTTGTTAAAGTAAAACAGTTAATACTTTCACTTTGTCTGTAGAAATCGAACTGTTTTGTTTAAAAATTCCTTTACGGTTGAATAAGTATTGATCAAATATTACGATTCGCATTTTTTGAATTTCTCAATACCTTTAATAGCGCCCTCTAACGAGGGGAAAATTCTTCGAAAATGTCAACACTTTAAACGAATTATTGCAAAGGTTATATTTATATTAGACAGTTGAAATTTAGGGAATAAAAATGTCAGTCACAAAAATTGACTGAAGAAGGTAATTAAGAATTATTTGCTAATTTAACTTAGCAAATAAATATTACATCAAAGTGTTTAATAAATTAAGTGTGTATTTTAGAAGTTTGTGAAAAGAATAAACTTATACAAAACATCAGTTTTATTATGTTTCTTAAGACTGGTATTCTGTTCAATACTTAAGCGGATTTAACACTGTTATAAAATATTTTGTTAGCAATGCAGGTGACTAAGTTGAATTGTTTTTTTTTTTACCTCTGAGCAGCACTTTTTTGAACACCATGGGCTAAATGGTCAGGTCACATGTACCACGAAGGCTCAGAGAAGGTTAGGGGAGGGGACCCACTGGATGAGCTTTTGCGAGGCATATGGTAGCTTTCCATCAAGGCCATCCAACGTGTTCATTAAGGTTGGGTTGTTTTACTTCTGAACGGCATTTCTTTCCACACAATGTGCTAAATGGCTAGGTCATAAGGACCCCGAAGGCTCAGAGAAGGTTGGGGGAGGGGACCCACTGGAACAGCTGTTGGGAGACAGATGGTAGCTTCCTAGTCAAGGGCATCCAGCGTGTTCTTTAACGTTGGGTTGTTTTACCTCTGAACGGCGCTTTTTTGCACACCATGGGTTAAATGGCCAGGTCACAAGGACCCCGAAGGCTCAGAGAAGGGGGAAGGGACTCACTGGAACAGCTGTTGGGAGACAGATGGTAGCCTCCCGTCAAGGCCATCCAGGGTGTTCTTTAACATTGGGTTGTTTTACCTCTGAGCGGACTTTTTTGCACACCATGGGTTAAATGGCCACGTCACAAGGACCCCGAAGGCTCAGAGAAGTTTGGGGGAGGAGGCCCACTGGAACAGCTGTTGGGAGACAGATGGTAGCCTCCCGTCAAGGCCATCCAATGTGTTCTTTAACGTTGGATTGTTTTACCTCTGAGCGAGACTTTTTTGCACACCATGGGTTAAATGGCCAGGTCACAAGGACTCCGAAAGCTCAGAGAAGGTTGGGGGAGAGTACCCACTGGAACAGCTGTTGGGAGACACATGGTAGCCTCTCGTCAAGGCCATCCAGCGTGTTCTATAACGTTGAGTTGTTTTACCTCTGAGCGGCACTTTTCTCGCCAATGGGTCACCTTCCCCAAACTTCTCTGAACCTTTAGGGTCCTTGTGACCTGGCCATTTAGCCCATGGTGTGCAAAAAGTTTCGCTCAGAGGTAAAACATTCCAACTTTAAACAAAACAGTGGATGGTTTGACGGGAGGTCTGTAGAACAGGTAAAACAACCCAACGTTAAAGAACACGTTTGATGGCCTTGACGGAAGGCTACCATCTGTCTCCAAACAGCTGTTCCAGTGGGTCTCGTCCCCCAACATTCTCTGAGCCTTCGGGATCCTTGTGACTGAACCATTTAGCCCATGGTGTGCAAAAAAGTGCCGATCAGAGGTGAAACAACCCAACGTTAAAGAACACATTGGATGGCTTTGACGGAAGGCTACCATCTGTCTCCAAACAGCTTTTCCAGTGGGTCTCCTCCCCCAACCTTCTCTGAGCCTTCGGGATCCTTGGGACTTAACCATTTAGCCCATGGTGTGCAAAAAAGTGCCGCTCAGAGGTAAAACAACCCAATGTTAAAGAAGACGGATGGCCTGGAAGGAAGTCTACCATCTGTCTCCAAACAGCTGTTCCAGTGGGTCTCCTCCCCCAACCTTCTCTGAGCCTTCGGGATCCTTGGGACTTAACCATTTAGCCCATGGTGTGCTAAAAAGTGCTGCTCAGAGGTAAAACAACCCAACGTTAAAGAACACGTTGGATGGCCTTGACGGAAGGCTACCATCTGTCTCCAAACAGCTGTTCCAGTGGGTCTCCTCCCCCAACCTTCTCTGAGCCTTCAGGATCCTTTTGACTTAACCATTTAGCCCATGGTGTGCAAAAAAGTGCCGCTCAGAGGTAAAACAACCCAACGTTAAAGAACACGTTGGATGGCTTTGACGGAAGGCTACCATCTGTCTCCAAACAGCTGTTCCAGTGGCTCTCCTCCCCCAACCTTCTCTGAGCCTTCAGGATCCTTGTGACTTGGCCATTTAGCCCATGGTGTGCAAAAAAGTGCTGCTCAGAGGTAAAACAACCCAACGTTAAAGAACACGTTGGATGGCCTTGACGGAAGGCTACCATCTGTCTCCAAACAGCTGTTCCAGTGTGTCTCCTCCCCCAACCTTCGGGATCCTTGTGACTTGGCCATTTAGCCCATGGTGTGTAAAAAAGTGCCGCTCAGAGGTAAAACAATCCAACGTTAAAGAACACGTTGGATGGCCTTGACGGAAGGCTACCATCTGTCTCCAAACAGCTGTTCCAGTGGGTCTCCTCCCCCAACCTTCTCTGAGCCTTCGGGATCCTTGTGACTTGGCCATTTAGCCCATGGTGTGCAAAAAAGTGCCGCTCAGAGGTAAAACAACCCAACTTTAAAGAACACGTTGGATGGCCTTGACGGAAGGCTACCATCTGTCTCCAAACAGCTGTTCCAGTGGGTCTCCTCCCCCAACCTTCTCTGAGCCTTCAGGATCCTTGTGACTTGGTCATTTAGCCCATGGTGTGCAAAGAAGTGCCGCTCAGAGGTAAAATAATCCAACGTTAAAGAACAAGATGGATGGCCTTGACGGAAAGCTACCATCTGTCTCCAAACAGCTGTTCCAGTGGGTCTCCTCCCCCAACCTTATCTGAGCCTTCGGGATCCTTGTGACTTGGCCATTTAGCCCATGGTGTGCAAAAAAGTGCTACTCAGAGGTAAAACAACCCAACGTTAAAGAACACGTTGGATGGCCTTGACGGAAGGCTACCATCTGTCTCCAAACAGCTGTTCCAGTGGGTCGCCTCCCCCAACTTTCTCTGAGCCTTCGGGATCCTTGGACTTGGCCATTTAGCCCATGGTGTGTAAAAAAGTGCCGCTCAGAGGTGAAACAACCCAACGTTAAAGAACACGAATGGCCTTGACGGAAGGCTACCATCTGTCTCCAAACAGCTGTTCCAGTGGGTCTCCTCCCCCAACCTTCTCTGAGCCTTCGGGATCCTTGTGACTTGGCCATTTAGCCCATGGTGTGCAAAAAAGTGCCGCTCAGAGGTAAAACAACCGAACTCTTCAATACAGAAAATCACCTGACTTTGCAGACGCCATTTTTTTCCTGCTCAGTCGACGTGAAGGAATGTTATCTACAGCGCCATCTAGTCTGGTGAAGCGTAGGGAGACTTCGAGGTGGTAGAAAAAACGCCTTACCCCCCTGGCTACCTCCTCTCCATTGGTAGAAGAAGTGATATATTGAAGTGGGAAGTTTGAAGCAAACCACCACCACCACCACCACCACCACCAGGCTCGTAATCTGTGGTTCCCAGGTTCGAGTCCCAGCTGGGTCAGCGTTGAGATTTATCTCCGCAAAAATTCCCCGCCCTGCCCACGGTCAGTAGGGACACCGATGGGCTTGGGCAGGTCGCCTTCCGTCGGATGGGACGTTAAGCCGTGGCCTCGTGTGTGGGAGAGCCATACCCTGTGCACGTTAAAGAACATTCTGAATGGCATTGACGGGAGGCTACCATCTGTCTCCCAACAGCTGTTGCAGTGGGTCCCCTCCCCCAACCTTCTCTGAGCCTTCGGGGTCCATGTGACCTGGCCATTTAGCCCATGGTGTGCAAAAAACTGCCGCTCAGAGATAAAACAACACAAAGGGAGACAGATGGTAGTCTTCCGTCAAGGCCATCCAGCGTGTTCTTTAATGTTGGGTTGTTTTACATCCGAGGGGCAGTATTTTGCACAATGGGCTAAATGATCAGATCACAAGGACCCCGAAGGTTCAGAAAGTTGGGGGAGGGGACCCACTGGAACAGCTGAACTGAAACGAATATTGTTGAAAATCGAGATTTAAATAGATTTGAGTATGGTCTTTAATTTATCCTCAGTTACAATTTTCCGTTAAATACATATTTTAGAAGTTATAGGGCTTCAAAATTAGATCCCCATTGAAATAACACGGAAGATAAATTTATTGTTAAATATTTTAGCTTCCATAACTTTTTAAATACCGAACGAATATTGTTGAAAATCGAGATCTGAATAGATTTGATTATGGTCTTTAATTTATCTTCAGTTACAATTTTCCATTAAATACATATTTTAGAAGTTATAGGGCTTCAAAATTAGATTCTCATCGATTTTTTTTCTTTTTTTTTGAATAGCGATTAAAATTGCACCAAGGCAGTATTTTTTTGCTTTTACGAGTTTTAGTATACCGACTGGTTACCAAGGTGATGTGTTTGTCCTGCCTTCGTCATATCACGAACATAGAGTTATTGCAATCCTTTTATAGTTGTCCCATAGAGTCCTTTGACCAGGCTGTTGAACCCAATGTGCGCTGAAAACTAGATTAAAGAATCCTACCAATAGGGACTGAGGATTCTCTCTTGTGTTGGAACATATGGGCAAGTCACAAGGACCCCGAAGGCTCAGAGAATGTTGAGGGAGGGGACTCACTGGAACAGCTGTTGGGAGACAGATGGTAGCCTCCCGTCAAGGCCATCCAGCGTGTTCTTTAACGTGCACAGGGTATGTCTCTCCCGCACACGGGGCCACGGCTTAACGTCCCATCCGACGGACGGCGGCCTTTCCAAGCCCATCGGTGTCCCCTACTGACCGTGGGCAGGGTGGGGAATTTTGCGGAGATAAATCTCAACGCTGACCCAGCTGGGACTCGAACCTGGGAACTACAGATTACGAGCCTGGCGCGCTACCGACTGAGCCACCCCCGCCCGTTTTATCTCTGAACGGCACTTTTACGCACTATGGTCTAAATGGGCAAGTCACAAGGACCCCGAAAGCTCAGAGAAGGTTGGGGGAGGGGACCCACTGGAACAGCTGTTGGGAGACAGATGGTAGCCTCCCGTCAAGAATTCCAATTTTGTCAACTGCCCTAGATTTTGCCAACTCGCCACAGTTTTACAGAAAAAAATCCTAATTTTTACATCTCACCTGAATTTTGCCAACTCTCCATAATTTTACAGAAAAAAAATCCCAATTTTTACATCTCACTTGAATTTTGCCATGTCGGCCTCAGAAAGAAGGGGAGACCTAGGATGCTTGAGGATGATGATTCAGAAAAGGTTGGTGAAAGGGATGCACTGGTGAGTTGCTAGAAGCCAGAATTCAGGAAAAATATCTGGAGCGTGTACAGCAACTGTACACGCTCCAGTTACCGTTCACAGCAAACTGGAGCGTGTGCAGTTACTTGAAACGCTCCAGTTTGCTGTAAACGCTAACTGCACACGCTCAGTATTTCCGTGAGTGAGCCCACACGATCTAGTATCAAAATAATATGACCACCTACAGTCGCTCAAAAAAGTATCCGAACACTACGGTTGATTACAGAATTCAGAAAAAATATCTGGCAACGATTTTTTTTAGAGATTGGTGATCTGGCAACCTTCGTGTGGTGACACGAAGGTTGCCAGATTACTAATTTCATATGAATAATTATAGATTGGCGAATAGGGTTATGAACAGTTTGCCTAAAGGCCTCAGAAAGAAGGGGAGACCTAGGATGCGGTGGGCAGACAATGTCAAACAGGACCTTGTTAGAATTGGTGTGCAGTGGCCAGATGCAGTAGATGTAGCTCAGGATAGACTTGCTTGGAGAACTAAATTGCACGGTCTGGTTGGACCTCCGTAGCCCATAGCTGCTTGAGGATGATGATGATGACTCCGAATTTTGCCAAGTTGTCCCAATTTTGCCAACTCACCTGTATTTTACTAAGTGGCTTCGAATTTTGCCAACTGCTCTAGATTTTGCCGTCTCCATTTTACAAACTATCCTAGATTTGCCAAGTTGCCTCGAATTTGCTAACTCTCCTTAATTTTACAAAACAAGATTACAAATTTTCACCACTCACCTAGATTTTACGAAGTAGCTTCGAATTTCGTCAACTCCGAGTTACTTTAGGCGGGAGCAACCCCCTCCCACCCCCTAGCTACGCCTCTGCTTAGATCTATAGAAAAAATCTGTTGTCCCAAAGTGATTTCGTCCCCACCTTTCGAACGGTTTAAGATTTCTCGGCTTCCTGGGTGGTCCGAGTGGGTATACTTTACTCGGAACTCCCCTCCCCCCCCTACCTCCACCCTCCTCCTCGACACATTCCTGTGGGCGGGAAAGTTTTGGCCTTTACAGAGCGAACTGGGAACTAAGGTTGACCTTAACGAATACAAGGTCAACTTTTCCTACTGAAATATTAGATATCCACGTTATTTAAATGGGAATCTGACTTCGAAGCTCTATAACTCCTAAAATATGCATTTAATGGGAAAAAGTGACTGAAGATAAAGATCATAACCGAATCTATTTAAATCTCGATTTTCAACAATATTCGTTCAGTATTTAAAGAGTTACGCAAGATGGAATATTTAACAATAAAATCTTCCATGTTTGGAATATTTAACAAAATCTTCCATGTTTAAGTGAATGATAAACTTCGAAGCTCTATAACTTTTAAAATATGCATTTAATGGAAAAATGTGACTGAAGATAAATTAAAGATCATAATCAAATCTATTTAAATCTCGATTTTCAATAATATTCGTTCAGTATTTAAAAAGTTAGGGAAGCTGCAATATTTAGAAATAAATTATCTTCCATGTTATGTGAGTGGGAATCTGATTTCGAAGCTCTATAACTTCTAAAATATGCATTTAATGGAAAATTGTCACTGAAGATAAATTAAAGATCCCAATCAAATCTATTTATGTCTCGATTTTCAACAATGTTCGTTTAGTATTTAAAGACATGAATGAATATTTAACAGGTTACAAGAAATTGGTCCTAAAGTTTAATTAAAGCAGGTTGAGATTAGAAACATAGTTGACTCCAGTAGTGTTTGACCCCTAAATGTAATTAAAACTCTAATTCCACACCGGTACATTACTAGTATCGATACTCTACTAGAATCAACTATGATGTCGACCTGTTTTAATGTATTTTAAATATTGAGGTCAATTTTCTCTATCTAAACATTCCAGCATCCATAACTCTATAAATACGGAACGAATATGGTTGAAAATCGAGAATTAAATAGATTTCATTACGATCTTTAATTTACCTTCATTGACATTTTGCCAACAAATGCATATTTTAGAAGTTATAGAGCTTCCAAGTTCGATTCCGATTCAAATAACATGGAAGAAAATTTATTCTTAAATATTCCATCTTCCATAACTTTTTAAATATTGAACGAATATTGTTGAAAATCGAGAATTAAATAGATTTCATTACGATCTTTAATTTATCTTCAGTCACATTTTGCCAATAAATGCATATTTTAGAAGTTATAGAGCTTCCAAGTTCGATTCCCATTCGAATAACATGGAAGAAAATTTATTCTTAAATATTCCAGCTTCCATAACTTTTTAAATATTGAACGAATATTGTTGAAAATCGAGAATTAAATAGATTTCATTACGATCTTTAATTTATCTTCAGTCACATTTTGCCAATAAATGCATATTTTAGAAGTTATAGAGCTTCCAAGTTCGATTCCCATTCAAATAACATGGAAGAAAATTTATTCTTAAATATTCCATCTTCCATAACTTTTTACGGAAATGGAGGTGAAGGCTTCGGCTTTTTGGTCAAGGAAATTCACGTGACAACTTCCAGGAAACAGCCTTTGTCGGCTTTGGTATTTGGTGGTGGTATTTACGTGACCTTTTGAACCCTTTCTCATTGTAGTCAGACGAGCCTCGTTCACTCCCGGAGGTGACGCCAATGCGTGCTCCGGTGGGAATCCGGAGCTGGGAGTGGAAAAGGGGGTGTTTGGGAAGGTGAGGGACGAGGTGAGGGCGCTGTTACCTTCACTCACCAATGAGGAGGGAGACACTGCATTATGGGAACGGCTCTCTGGGGTAATAATGATACCATGGGATATTATATGTATTGTTGAAAACAATTAGGGGAAAAATGTGTATGGGCCGCGGGTGATAGTCAGTAGTGCGCCAGGCTCGTTTGCCAACGATATATATAGTATGCAACGATATATAACGATATATATAGTATACTAGTTTGCAGGTTCGAGTCCCAGCTGGGTCACCATTGACATTTATGTCCGCAAAATTCCCAACCCTGCCCACGGTCAGTAGGGGACACCGATGGGCTTGGAAAGGCTGTTGTCCGTCGAATGGGACGTTAAGCCGTGGCCCCGTGTGCGGCAGAGACATACCCTGTGCATGTTAAAGAACACGTTGGATGGTCTTGACAGATCTGTCTCCCAAACTTGTTCCAGGGGTCCTCTCCCCCAACCTTCTCTGAGCCTTCGGGGTCTTTGTGACCTGGCCATTTAACCCATGGTGTGCAAAAAAGTGCCGCTCAGAGGTAAAACAACCCAACGTTGAAGAACACGCTGGATGGCCTTAACGGGAGGCTACCATCTGTCTCTCAACAGCTGTTCCAGTGGGTCCCCTCCCCCAACCTTCTCTGAGCTTTCGGGGTCCATGTGACCTGGCCATTTAGCCCATGGTGTGCAAAAAAGTGTCTCTCAGAGGTAAAACAACCCAATGTTGAAGAACACTCTGGATGGCCTTGACGGGAGGCTACCATCTGTCTCTCAACAGCTGTTCCAGTGGGTCCCCTCCCCCAACCTTCTCTGAGCTTTCGGGGTCCTTGTGACCTGGCCATTTAGCCCATGGAGTGCAGAAAAGTGCCGCTCAGAGGTAAAACAACCCAACCTAACCCACTTCCTGTATTAGAAATTCTATAACTTCTTAACTAAACTATAATATCGATCTTTAGATAATGAAACATTTAGAATTTTCGTCCGTTTTAAAGGAAATAACTTTTGTCTGTAAACTACTTTGTTTTAATAATTCCTTTTTTTTCCGCAGGGTATCGCCACTGGCATGCTGATATCCGAATGGACGACACTCCCCTCGAGGGTGGATTGGCTTTCACGTGCAAGCTCAAATCGTCGACTCCCTTCTTGGGTCGTTCAGCTCTGGAAAGACAGAAGTTGCAAGGATTGAAAAAGAGGATCGCCTGTTTCACAATAGACGAGTAAGAGAAACGATTTTGCTCTTTGTGACGTCACTTACTGGTTGTTTATTATGCTAGCGAGTTGGGTTGAGTTGTTTTACCTCTGAGCGGCACTTTTTTGCACACCATGGGCTAAATGACCAGGTCACATGGACCCCGAAGGCTCAGAGAAGGTTGGGGGAGGGGACCCACTGGAACAGCTGTTGGCAGACAGATGGTAGCCTCCCGTCAAGGCCATCCAGCGTGTTCTTTAACGTTGGGTTGTTTTACCTCTGAGCGGCACTATTTTGCACACCATGGGCTAAATGGCCAGGTCACAAGGACCCTCTAGGCTCAGAGAAGGTTGGGGGAGGGGACCCACTGGAACAGCTGTTGAGAGACAGATGGTAGCCTCCCGTCAAGGCCATCCAGCGTGTTCTTTAACGTTGGGTTGTTTTACCTCTGAGCGGCACTTTTTTGCACACCATGGGCTTAAATATCCAGGTCACAAGGACCCTCAAGGCTCAGAGAAGGTTGGGGGAGGGGACCCACTGGAACAGCTGTTGGGAGACAGATGGTAGCCTCCCGTCAAAGCCATCCAGCGTGTTCTTTAACGTTGGGTTGTTTTACCTCTGAGCGGCAATTTTTTGCACACAATGGGCTAAATGGTCAGGTCACATGGACCCCGAATGCTCAGAGAAGGTTGGGTGTGGGACCCACTGGAACAGCTGTTGGGAGACAGATGGTAGCCTCCTGTAAGGCCATCCAGCGTGTTCTTTAACGTTGGGTTGTTTTACCTCTGAGAAGCACTTTTTTTCACACCATGACTTAAATGGCCAGGTCACATGGACCCTGAAGGCTCAGAGAAGGTTGGGGGAGGGGACCCACTGGAACAGCTGTTGGGAGACATATGGTAGCCTCCCGTCAAGGCCATCCAGCGTGTTCTTTAACATTGGGTTGTTTTACCTCTGAGAAGCATTTTTTTTTCACACGATGGCTTAAATGGCCAGGTCACATGGACCCCGAAGGCTCAGAGAAGGTTGGGGGAGGGGACCCACTGGAACAGCTGTTGGGAGACAGATGGTAGCCTTCCGTCAAGGCCATTCAGCGTGTTCTTTAACGTGCACAGGGTATGGCTCTCCTGCACACGGGGCCACCACTCAACGTCCCGTCCGACAGACAGCGGCCTTTCCAAGCCCATCGGTGTCCCCTACTGACCGTGGGCAGGGCGGGGAATTTTGCGGAGGTAAATCTCAACGCTGACGCAGCTGGGACTCGAACCTGGGAACTACAGATTACGAGCCTGGCGCGCTACCGACTGAACCCCCCCCCCCCCCCATATTCGTATATGTATCAGTATTTAAAGAGTTATACAAGATGGAATATTTAAGAATGGTAATGGGTCATAATAATTTACCTCAGAAATTAAAATATAAATAATAAATATTGTTTCAAGCCATTTAGTTTTAGATTTTAAATAGATTTGATTACGATCTTTAATTTACTTTCAGTCACATTTTTCCATTAAATACATTTCATATTATTAACTAAATCTATGATTCCCAACTTACCTAAGGGGGTTGGTTCCTATAAACCCTATGTGTCATCTTACTAATACTAACAACCCTTTTATTACTTTAATTGATAAGAGTAGAGTCATTTTTACTCTAATGTTAAAGATACTATTAGCACTTATTGCAAACTTAATTTTTACAAAACCTAACTGGGTGATGTATAATACTTAGCTTAAAAATATAATAAATTAAATAAATACCCCCTCAAGCAGCTGCTTGCCATAGAGGTCTGACAGGAGCCTGTCATTTTATATGCCAGAGTAAGTCTGTGAGGATGGCAGGACCTCAGCAGAAAAACGACACAAACAACCATGCCTTACCTGGGGCTCGAACCCAGGTCCCGTAGATCAGTGGCCAAGCACGCTAACCACTTGGCCATGGTACGGCTACTTAGCTTAATTGTACTTTTTTTAGTCAATGGCTACGTAATCCCAATGCTGAAGGTTCTTGTTGGTGAAAAGTACCTAGTTTCTTCAAAATTGTCTTCCATGCAGGATTAAATTGCGATTCAAAAAAATAATTTGCATGATATTCTTTTTCAGAACTTTCAGATCTGTTTCTTTAGGTATTTTTTTAATTAAAATTGTAAATAATAAACAATTTTTTTTTTTTTCAAATTAACTTGGCCGAGTGGTTAGCGCTCTTGGCTACTGATCTCAGAGAACTGGGTTCGAGCCCCGGGTAAGTCCTGGATGTATCGTTTTGCTGCTGAGGTCCTGCCATCCTCTCAGATCTTCTGCTGTAGCATATAAACTGACAGCCTCCTGTCAGACCTCTGTGGCAAGCAGCTGCTTGAGGGGATATTTATTTTTTTATTTATTACTGATCTAAGGGACCTGGGTTCGAGCCCCGGGTAAGGCATGGATATATGTGTCGTTTTTCTGCTGAGGTCCTGCCATCCTCTCAGACCTTCTACTCTGGCATATAAACTGGACAGGCTTCTGTCAGACCTATGTGGCAAGCAGCTGCTTGAGAGGGTATTTTTTATTTATTTATTTATTACTGATCTAAGGGACCTGGGTTTGAGTCCCGGGTAAGGCATGGATGTATGTGTCGTTTTTCTGCTGAGGTTCTGCCATCCTCTCAGATCCTCTACTCTGGCATATAAACTGACAGGCTCCTGTCAGACCTCTGTGGCAAGCAGCTGCTTGAGAGAGTATTTATTTATTTATTTATTTACTTACTTACTTATTTATTTATTTATTAACTTGTTATTGTGAAGGTATCAAACTTTTATGGTAAAATTATTTTACATATTCTGATTTGGACGAAATATCTTTTTTTATTTTTCAGGTACGTGCCTCTTTGGGGTCTGGAGGCAATTTGGCGTGAAGATCGCGTGGTGGGCTTTGTCCGCAGGGCAGACTACGGCTTTGCCATCGGAAGGAGCATTGCTTACGGCTACGTCAAGGATCCTGATGGAGATGTCGTCACCCCTGAATATCTGAAAGAGGGATCTTATTGTCTCGAGAGCATGGGCATCAAGTATCATGCCATGCTGCACACCAAGTCGCCCTTTGACCCCAACAACAAGCGGGTCAAGGGAATATACGACGAGCCACTACCTATTCACCGGAAATGACATCACTATGATCTAGAGTAGAATTGCAAAGATGGTAAACTGTTGGTTTCAGTATTTTTTTTACATTAAGTATGGAAAAATAATTTGAATTATGAAAAGCAAAAAAAAAACGAATTTTTGTATTTTGTAATTAGTAGTACTCAAAATGGTTTTCTATTGCTGAGTGTTGTGAGTATGGAGTTCTAACACATGAATGACTCAAATTATATTCTCTATGGAATTGGGTTGTTTTACCTCTGAGCAGCACTTTTTTGCACACCATGGGCTAAATGGCCAGGTCACATGGACCCCGAAGGCTCAGAGAAGGTTGGGGGAGGGGACCCACTGGAACAGCTGTTGGGAGACAGATGGTAGCCTCCTGTCAAGGCCATCCAGCGTGTTCTTTAACGTGCACAGGGTATGGCTCTCCCACACACGGGGCCACGGCTTAACGTCCCATCCGATGGACGGCGGCCTTTCCAAGCCCATCGGTGTCCCCTACTGACCGTGGGCAGGGCGGGGAATTTTGCGGAGATAAATCTCAACGTTGACCCAGCTGGGACTCGAACCTGGGAACTACAGATTACGAGCCTGGTGCGCTACCGACTGAGCCACCCACGCCCCTTCTCTATGGAGTAGTTTCCAAGTATTTATGAACCCTGTGACAAAATAATTAAGGTCCTTGTGTTATACATGATGGACAAATAATGTTCAGTTTTCAGGAAGCACTGCCTGCAAATACACAAAAATCATCACATTAAATGTTGTAGCTGTATCTTCCCCCACTTAAATCGTTTCACAACAGATGTTATGAAAGTTCTTGGTGCAACATTTCCCGATGCGGTTGGGGTGGCTCAGTTGGTAGTGGACCAGGCTTGTAATCTGCAGTTCCCAGCTGGGTAGGGGGCGGGGATGGCTCAGTCAGAGGTAAAACAACCCAACCCGATGGGCTTGGAAAGGTTGTCGTTCATTGGATGGGACATTAAGCCGTGATGCCATGTGCAGGAGAGCCATACCTTGTGCACATTAAAAAACATGCTGGATGACCTTGATGGGAGACTACCATCTGTCTCCCAGCAGTTGTTCCAGTGGGTCCCTTCTCCCATCCTCCCATCCATCTCTGAACGATCGGGGACCTTGTGACCTGGCCATTTAGCCCATTGTATGCAAAAAGGGCCTCTCAGAGGTAAAACTACTCAACGTTAAAGAGCACATTGTGTGACTTTCACCGGAGGCAACCATCTGTCTTCTAATAGCTGTCCAGTGGATCCCCTCCCCCATCCTTCTCTGAGTGATGCCTTCTGTTAAGGCCATCCAGTGTGTTCTTTAACGTTGGGTAGTTTTACCTCTGAGCAGCACTTTTTTGTACACCATGGGCTAAATGGCCAGGTCACATGGACCCCGAAGGCTCAAAGAAGATTGGGGGAAGGGGACCCACTGGAACAGCTATTGGGAGACAGATGGTATCCTCCCGTCAAGGCCATCCAGGTTGTTCTTTAACGTTGGGTAGTTTTACCTCTGAGTGGCACTTTTTTGCACACAATTGGCTAAATGGCCAGGTCACAAGGACCCCGAAAGCTCAGAGAAGATTGGGGGAAGGAGACCCACTGGAACAGCTGTTAGGAGACAGATGGTAGCCTCCTGTCAAGGCCATCCAGCTTGTTCTTTAACGTTGGGTTGTTTTATCTCTGAGCGGCACTTTTTTGCACACCATGGACTAAATGACCAGGTCACAAGGACCCAGAAGGCTCAGAGAAGGTTGGGGGAAGGGACCCACTGGAACAGCTGTTGGGAGACAGATGGTAGCCTCCCGTCAAGGCCATCCAGTGTGTTCTTTTACGTTGGGTTGTTTTACCTCTGAGTGGCACTTTTTTGCACACAATTGGCTAAATGGCCAGGTCACAAGGACCCCGAAAGCTCAGAGAAGATTGGGGGAAGGAGACCCACTGGAACAGCTGTTAGGAGACAGATGGTAGCCTCCTGTCAAGGCCATCCAGCTTGTTCTTTAACGTTGGGTAATTTTACCTCTGAGTGGCACTTTTTTGCACAAAATTGGCTAAATGGCCAGGTCACAAGGACCCCCGAAAGCTCAGAGAAGATTGGGGGAAGGAGACCCACTGGAACTTGTTAGGAGACAGATGGTAGCCTCCCATCAAGGCCATCCACCATGTTCTTTAACATGCAGAAGGTATGGCTCTCCCGCACACGGGTCGACAAGTTAACCTCCCATCCGACAGACAACGACCTTTCCAAGCCCATCGGTGTCCCCTACTGACCGAGGGCAGGACGTGGAGTTATCTCAATGCTGGCCCATGTGGGACTCGAACCTGCGAACTGCAGATTACAAGCAATTACCAAATAATTTATTACTGTTTTGAAATACATTGGTTTCATAAATTAAGGAAAATCCCTATGTTAAGTTGATGGGAAGCTAACGTCAAAATTCTATAGCTCCTAAAATAAGTTTGTTTTGAAAAATGTGATTACAGATAAAGTAATCAAATAAATCAATATCTCGAATTTCAAAAATATTCGTTCAATGTTTAATGAATTATTTGAATATTTAACAACAGCAATGCCAGTCTTAAGAAACTTATACAAAACTGAAAAATAGCGAAAGTATTCTTTACACAAAGTTCTAAAATACGAACTTATTTTATTAAACATTTTGATACAATACTTATTACTCAGTTTTAATTAACTTCTGAAGTCAATTTTTGTGACTGGCATTTTTATTGTTAAATATTCAAATAATTCATTAAATACTGAACGAATATTTTTGAAAATCGACATAATGATATATTTAATTTAAATCATCTGCTATCACATATTTCAAAAACAAAAAAAAAAACTATTTTGGAAGTTATAGAGCTCGATTGTCATAACATAAGGTTGGTCCTTCATTTATGAAAACCAGTATAGTACAGTCGCTCAAAAAAGTATCCGAACACTATGGTTGATTACAGAATTCAGAAAAAACATCTGGCAACGATTTTTTTTTACAAATTAGTGACCTGGCAACCTTCGTGTCACGTGACACGAAGGTTGCCAGGTCACTAATTTGTAAAAAAATCGTTGCCAGATGTTTTTTCTGAATTCTGTAATCAACCATAGTGTTCGGATACTTTTTTTGAGCAACTGTACTCAGAAAATATATTGTCTAAAAATATTACCCACGAACTGAGGGGGGCGATCTAGTGGGGGGAAGAATATGCTAGTGAAAATAATGGAAACGAAAAAAAAATCTATTTAAAAACACCTCTAAAAGTAGGGGCGGGGGTGGCTCAGTCGGTAGCGTGCCAGCCTCGTAATCTGTAGTTCCCAGGTTCAAGTTCCAGCTGGGTCAGCATTGAGATTTATCTCCGCAAAATACCCCGCCCTGCCCAAGGTCAGTAGGGGACACCGATGGTCTTGGTAAAGGCAGCCATCCATCGGATAGGACGTTAAGCTGTGGCCCCGTGTGTGAGAGAGCCATACCCTGTGCACATTAAAGAACACGCTGGGTGGCCTTGACAGGAGACTACCATCTGTCTCCCAACAGTTGTTCCAGTGGGTCCCTTTCCCCGACCTCTGAGCCTTCAGGGTCCTTGAGACCTGGCCATTTAGCCCATTTTGTGCAAAAAAGTCCCGCTCAGAGGTAAAACAACCCAACGTTAAAGAACACTCTTGATGGGAGACTACCATTTGTTCCCCAACAGCTATCCAAGTGGGTCCCCTCCCCCAACCTTCTCTGAGCCTTCGGGGTCCTTCTGACCTGCCCATTTAGCCCATTGTGTGCAAAAAAGTGCCACTCAGAGGTAAAACAACCCAACGTTAAAGAACACGCTGGATGGCCTTGACGGGAGGCTACCATCTGTCTCCCAACAGCTGTTCCAGTGGGTCTCCCCCAACCTTCTCTGAGCCTTCGGGGTCCTTCTGACCTGGCCATTTAGCCCATGGTGTGCAAAAAAGTGTCACTCAGAGGTAAAACAACCCAACGTTAAAGAGCACGCTGGATGGCTTTGACGGGAGACTACCATCTGTCTTACAACAGTTGTTCCAGTGGGTCCCCTCCCCCAACCTTCTCTGAGCCTTCGGGGTCCTTCTGACCTTTCCATTTGGCCCATTGTGTGCAGAAAAGTGCCACTTAGAGGTAAAACAACCCAACTCTCTAAAAGTAATGTCTATTTTGTGTGATAGCAAAACACAGACAAAGATTTGTAATGTTTGAATATAGGCTTTTCTGAAAAAATGTTACCAATATAAAATATATCTTAAATCTTGATTTTTCTGCAAAATCCGATCAGTATTCTAAAAGCGATGGAGAGAATCATTAATCAATGACATCATACCTTTCGTTAAAATTTGCGAGAATTTCAAAAAAGTTAATTTTGTGACGAAGTTGAATATCCTAGTTTGTTTGTTATAACTTGAGATAAATTCTAATTAGTACGTAAATTTCTAGCTCCCATAACTCTTTAAATACTGAACGAATATTGTTGAAAATCGAGATTTAAATAGATTCGATTATGATCTTTAATTTATTTTCAGTCACTTTTTTTCCAGTAAATGCATATTTTAGGAGTTATAGAGCTTTGAAATTAGATTCCAATTCACAACATGAAAGATGATTTATTGATAAATATTTCATCTTCCATAACTCTTTAAATATCGAACGAATATTGTTGAAAATCGAGATTTAAATAGATTCGATTATGATCTTTAATTTATCTTCAGTCACCTTTTTCCATTAAATGCATATTTTAGGAGTTATAGAGCTTCGAAATCAGATTCCCATTCACATAACATTGAAGAAAATTTATTGTTAAATATTCCATCTTCCATAACTTTTTAAATATTGAATGAATATTGTTGAAAATCGAGATTTAAATAGATTCGATTATGATCTTTAATTTATCTTCAGTCACTTTTTTCCATTTAATGCATATTTTAGAAGTTATAGAACTTCGAATTCCTATAACATGGATATCAGCTAATAAATTAATAGGATTCTGTACTTCTGGTTATGTGAATATCTTAATATGTACTCGACTAATAAAGTGCAAAATCGTGTAAAACTTTTTTTATATAAAATGTGAAATGTTGCATAAAAACTTCTAGAAATGTATATTTTCACGATATCTGTACTCTCCTTATGTTGACTAATTGATCAGTATTTCCTGGCATATATTTGTTGACTTTTCTCTAAGTTGTACTTTAAGACTGATTAATATGACAATAATTAACTGATCATTAGTGTATATGATCAAAAATTTTATTCCGTTTAAGATAAAGGAAATGTTTTCACCATGATGTTTTCATCACAACATTAGTAAGAAAAACTCGGCCTTTTTCTTTGTGATTGAAATGTAATTAATTTGCAGAAGCTTTTCGTAAAACATATTTAGAGCACCATTAAAAGTACCTGACAAAATCATATCACATTAGAAATAAATTTTTTTCGTTGCGATTTGGTTCTGTACAGTTCGCTTTTGAGAAGAAAGAAGTAAACAAAGATTTTGACGTTCCATCTAGAGGCTATAGTTACAGATTGGCCATCTGAAAATTGGACGCCATGTTTTGTCGTCACCTTGATTGTTTTAGCTTGTATTTTGATTCTGTACAGTTTGCTTTTGAGAAGAAAGAAGTAAACAAAGATATTGACGTTCCATCTAGAGGCTATAGTTACAGATTGGCCATCTCAAAATTGGACGCCATGTTTTGTCGTCACCTTGATTGTTTTAGCTTGTATAGGCTGAATGGTATTGCACGGATACTTATGGATTCCGGAAAAAGATAGGGTAATGTTTGATACAGATTTCACTGGAATTCTATTCACGATTGGAAGCACTTTAGAAAACGGCTAAAAAAGGAAAAGTAAATTTTAGGGCTTTTTTTAAAAAAAAGATATAGTTTTGCTTTGTTGTCTGTCCCTGTAGATATCGACTTTTTTCTTTATACAGATAAATAAAAAATTCGTTTTGTGTTGGATGGGTATTATGAAATATTACGATTTACATTTTTCGAATCTCTTAAAAGTTATAACTGCGCCCTCTAACGATGGGAAAAGTTGAAAATTCCAAAATATCAAACGAATATTCCAAATGATGTAACTACATCATGTTAGAAGTTTGAAATTTTGATGTTGAAATGTGGGTTACGAAGTTATCATTGGCAACAATCACTTGCCCCCCTAGGGCGGGGGTGGCTAAGTCGGTAGCGCACCAGGCTCGTAATCTGTAGTTCCCAGATTCGAGTCCCAGCTGGGTCAGCGTTGAGATTTATCTCCGCAAAATTCCCCGCCCTACCCACGGTCAGTAGGGGACACCGATGGGCTTGGAAAGGCCGCCGTCCGTCGGACGGGATGTTAAGCCGTGGCCCCGTGTGCGGGAGGGCCATACCCTGTGCACGTTAAAGAACACGCTGGATGGCCTTGACGGGAGGCTACCATCTGTCTCCCAACAGCTGTTCCAGTGGGTCCCCTCCCCCAACCTTCTCTGAGCCTTCGGGGTCCATGTGACCTGGCCATTTAGCCCATGGTGTGCAAAAAAGTGCCGCTCAGAGGTAAAATAACCCAACCCACTTGACCCTTTAGACCTAGGGGGGAGGTGAATGCAACTTTTTTTTTGTTATGACAGAAAACTGTATGTTTTTAGAGATAAATTAAAAATTCTTTTTGGGTTGGTCAGGTATTGGATGAAATATTACAACTTGAATTTTGCGAATTTCTCAAAAGTGGGAAAACTGCGCCAAAAAAAAACTGCGCCCTCTAACGGTGGAAAATATAGAAAAATACCAAAAATTTAAAACGAATATTACAAACGATGTAGTTATGCTAGAAATTTGAAATTTTGGTGGTGGAATGTGACAGTCTTGAAAATTCCATTGACAACAATGAGTTTACCCTAAGCCTAAGGTAGGTAAGAAACGGAACGGTTTTGTTTTAAGAGATAATTGGATTGGGTTGGGTTGTTTTACCTCTGAGCGGCACTTTTTTGCACACCATGGGCTAAATGGTCAGGCCACATGGACCCCGAAGGCTCAGAGAAGGTTGGGGGAGGGGACCCACTGGAACAGCTGTTGGGAGACAGATGGTAGCCTCCCGTCAAGGCCATCCAGCGTGTTCTTTAACGTGCACAGGGTATGGCTCTCCCGCACACGGGGCCACGGCTTAACGTCCCATCCGACGGACGGCGGCCTTTGCAAGCCCATCGGTGTCCTCTACTGACCGTGGGCAGGGCGGGGAATTTTGCGGAGATTAATCTCAACGCTGACCCAGCTGGGACTCGAACCTGGGAACTACAGATTACGAGCCTGGCGCGCTACCGACTGAGCCACCCCCGCCCCAAGAGATAATTGGAAATCTCTTTTTTAGTTGGTTACTAATGAAATGTAATTCGCATTTTTAAAGGTAGTTTTAATTTATGTCATTAGAGATCACTAAATATCGAAACTGCAAAACTTTTAACGTATGTTTCAAGTGATCTGTTTATGGTAGAAATTTTGGCTGTAGAGTTCTGTTATTGCAGAAATTCCACTGATAGCAATTTTCTGCTCACTATTTTCAGATGGGTGGGAGAAAAGCAACTTTTTAATTTAAAAACTAAAAGACAAATACTTATTTATGTTGAATATTTACTAATAAAATACTGCTATGTGCATTTCCCCCATCATACATTAAAAAATAAATAACCCCTCAAGCAGCTGCTTGTACAGAGGTCTGACAGGAGACTCTCAGTTTATACGCCATAGGAGAAAGTCCATGAGGATGACGGGACCTCAGCAGAAAGACAACACGAACATCCATAATTGAAACTTTAAGGAGAGAAGAAGTAGGCAAAGGAAGAACTTCATTCCCTTTGGAAATGAGATTCCCATATGCGCCAGAAGCGATATGCGTTCTTCTGGTTATTTTACACTTTCAGTGCCCTCTGACAGTGGAAATTCGAACTACTGTTTAATTGAGAAAATAAACTATTAATATTTTATTAGTACCTGTAATGTGCAAAAGAAGTTTTTCATTTATCTCTTAAAGCAGAAAAGCTGCATTTTACCAACGGGACAAATCATTATTATTATTGTAAATCACTTGCCCATTACACTCTATGAGGAACACTTTAAGTTTGTAGCAAAAATAAGTCGTTTGCAATATTTATTTAAAGATTTGGTATTTTCCAGCTTTTTCCGCCACTAGAGTTCGCTTTTCGAGTTTTTATTTACCGACTTTAGCACTCTCGAACACTGGAAATTCCAAATGATGGGTATTCGAAAAATGTAAATATAAATATTTCTGTGGAAATTTTTTTTGCCAACATACAGGATTCGAACCCGCATCGCTCCAGAAACATGCCAGAGTATTTTAACTTGTTGAACTAACGCCGGCTTTATTTTTTTATTTACCATTATCTTCTAGTTATTTCTGACAGTGGGAATTCGAACTACTGCATA
Organism: Ryuthela nishihirai; assembly: GCA_038380435.1. NCBI lineage: Eukaryota > Metazoa > Arthropoda > Arachnida > Araneae > Heptathelidae > Ryuthela > Ryuthela nishihirai. The sequence goes on along the minus strand of JAWZYU010000002.1, from coordinate 104,942,385 downwards.
ATTTGGAAAATAAATTATTAATATTTTATTAGTACCTGTAAAGCACAAGAAAATGCTTTCCATTTATGTCTTAAAGCAGAAAAGTTGCATTTTACACAACAGTTGACAGAGAGACGGACTGACAGACGAACAAATATTGGCACATGCAGACGACAAAGTGGAAACATTAGCTCGTGTTTTAAACGAATCTTAAAAGAAATTGTTGGTTTTTCAGTTAGCTCATTTCACTTTTGCGGCTGATTGGCATCTTCTGATTAAGTTTCTTGGAAAAAATATTCATTAATTTATTTCAAAGATTTACACCCAAATGCAGTGCAGTTAGGCATTCATAAAATATGAGCTTTTATAGACAAAAAAATTGGTAGAAATATATAAAACTATAACAACTGAGAAGTTTCAACTTGGTACATACACTAACTCACAGGCTTTCGTCTCCCGGTACGACAAAACATGGCGCCCATAAACCACGTGACTCAATCAACCAATAGCAGTAAATCACCGAGATGGCGAGCCTCTAACTATACAGGACCTCTAGTTGGATGTTACGTCTACTTCTATTCGTATTGCAATCGTGTCATAAGTGGTTGTTTTCACGATGTACTTTTTAAGTACCTTTCGAAAATAAGATTTGTTTTTAATGTGTAACAAAATCTATCGGGTGAATGGCTTAAATTCTGAAAGTATAAAATGAGAGTGAATTGTAAAGAGATTATTTCTTTTTTATATTTTTATATAATGATGAATGTTTTTACAAGAATATGGATATGTTTCTTCAATGTAATGCATCTACTGCAAAATAAATTTCGACTTACATATTTCCAACTATTTGTTTTAATTTTTTAGCTCACGACATTTTTCACGATCAGACAGATAAAATATTAATCTGACACATTTTAATAGACACAACTAACACGTTTAGATTGGTTTCAAAAAGGTAATTATGTAGGTATCTTAATAGATATATAAATCAAGATCAATATCTATGTAATAAAAGATATCTGTCTATGGCAGCCATAATTCATCGGGAAATCAACGTACACGCTCCAAATTTTCGGAGAACGTTTCTGGTTGTGGTCCGAATTGCAGTGCCAAATTTCAGGTCAAAAGTCCAAAAGGGGGGCTTGTTAGAACCAAAAATATTTACCATGCTATTACAACGGGAAACGAGAATTGCTGTCAAATTTATTGTTGCCATTTATTGCTCCCTAACTATGAAAGTAAAGAGTTAAAATAGCATTTAAATCCGAAGCCGTTGCCAGATTGCCCACATTTCCAAAAGCATTATTGAGGCATTCTATTGCAACTAGGGATCTCATGTTCTAACCAAACGTGGGGTCAGGCAGAGGGAACCCGCATGCGAAATTTGAGACCTTTCAGTGAAGACCGTCGGGAATAACAGAATGCCAAAATCTTACGAAATAAAAAAAAACTCGATCGTTTGCCACGGGCTCTGAGAGCGCGTTTCGAGTCAGCAATGGCCTTTGCAACAACGGGAAATTCTTTGTATTCAAACTGTGATAAAATGTCGGGGGGGGGGGATACTAAATAACCATTAGTGCAGGATTGAACAAAATATGCAGATTAAATTTGTTGTTGGTTTGTTTTACCTCTGAGCGGCACTTTTTTGCACACCATGGGTTAAATGGCCAGGTCAGAAGGCTCAGAGAAGGTTGGGGGAGGGGACCCACTGGAACAGCTGTTGGGAGACAGATGATAGCCTCCCGTCAAGGCCATCTAGCGTGTTCTTTAACGTGCACAGGGTATGGCTCTCCCGCACACGGGGCCAAGGCTTAACGTCCCATCCGACGGACGGCGGCCTTTCCAAGCCCATCGGTGTCACCTACTGACCGTGGGCAGGGCGGGGAATTTTGTGGAGATAAATCTCAACGCTGACCCAGCTGGGACTCGAACCTGGGAACTACAGATTACGAGCTTGGCGCGCTACCGACTGAGCCGCCCCTGTAGATTAAAAGTGAGATACGAGCTGTCGCAATTTTTGTAGAAACGAAGCCACGGGCCAAATAAGAACCTGATTTTTAAACCAGTCACTGGGTCACACGGGGGACGTTGAGATTCTGACCGTGCGAACGAATATCACGGGAGTCATAGGGTGGCAAAATCTGTAGTAACGGAAATAAAAATCTCGATAGCTTACACAGAAACTAAACAACGGGCTAAGAGAGAGTTTGCTGACGTGAACAAGGATCCAAGTGAACACCTGGAAAATTTTCTGTTGAAAATCTGTGCTAAAATGTCGGTGGTGTGGGGGGATTCTTAAAAAATTTACCTTTAGTGCAGTGAAAATAAGAATATACGTGTTAAACCTGACACCCGGGCAGCGCCGGGTACAGTTTCTCAAAAAAGTATCAGAACACTAAGGTTGAGTACAGAATTCAGAAAAAATATCTGGCAACAATTTTTTTAGAAATTAGTGATCTGGCAACCTTTGTGTCACGTGACACGAAGGTTGCCAGATCACTAATTTCTAAAAAAAATCGTTGCCAGATATATTTTCTGAATTCTGTACTCAACCTTAGTGTTCGGATACTTTTTTAAGCGACTGTACGTTCATCTAGTGACAAATATATATATATATACAGACGATTGGGTCTGACAGGGGATCAGGCTAATTCCAACTATTATGCAGAGATGGTAGAGTACTGAAAATTTGCACCTAGGTGTAATCCGGGTCCAAGATCTCGAGAAAACAATCTGAATTTGACCTACGACCTGTCCTTTAAGGTCAAATGATTGGGTTTTGGGTTGGGTTGTTTTACCTCTGAGCGGCACTTTTTCGCACACCATGGGCTAAATGGCCAGGTCACATGGACCCCGTAGGCTCAGAGAAGGTTGGGGGAGGGGACCCACTGGAACAGCTGTTGGGAGACAGATGGTAGCCTCCTGACGAGGCCATCCAGCGTGTTCTTTAACGTGCACAGGGTATGTCTCTCCCGCACACGGGGCCACGGCTTAACGTCCCATCCAACGGACGGCCGCCTTTCCAAGCCCATCGGTGTCCCCTACTGACCGTGGGCAGGGCGGGGAATTTTGCGGAGATAAATCTCAACGCTGACCCAGCTGGGACTCGAACCTGGAAACTACAGATTACGAGCCTGGCGCGCTACCAACTGAGCCACCCCCACCCCTTAAGGTCAAATGAAGGTCGCGTAGAAGCAAATTTTGATCTACCAATGCCAGAAACATGAAAATTGGTGTACCGGGGGTGTTTTGGATTATAGATGTCGAAAACATTACAAAATATTTGCTCCGGAGGGTCCTTTCAGGTCAAAGGTCAAATTCAGATCTATCTAGAGAGCTAAATATTGGTGCCTGGGAGTATTTCGAATTGTAGATCTCGGAAGTGTTACGCAATTTCAGATCCAATAGGCCCTTCGATGTCGGACGACGGTGGCTCAGTTGGTAGTGTGACAGGCTCGCAATCTGCTGTTTCCAGGTTAGAATCCCATCTGAGCAGTGTCGAGATTTATCTCCACAAAACTCCCCGCCCTGCCCACGGTCAGCAGGAGACGTCGATGGGATTGGAGAGTACGCCGTCCATCAGATGTAACGTCTTCGTCATGGCCACACGTGTGGGAGAGCGATACCTATGCATGTTAATGAACACGCTGGATAGCCTTGATGGGAGGCTACCATCTGTCTCCCAAAAAAACCATCTGTCTTTGCAAAAAAAAAAAAAGTGCCGCTCAGAGGTAAAACAACCCAACGTTAAAGAACACGCTGGATGGCCTTGACGGGAAGTTACCATCTGTCTCCCAACGGCGGTTCCAGTGGGTCCATTCCGCCAACCTTCTCGGAGCCTTCGAGGTCCTTGTGACCTGGCCATTTAACCCATGGTGTGCAAAAAAGTGCCGCTCAGAGGTAAAACAACCGAACGTTAAAGAACACGCTGGATGGCCTTGACGGGAGGCTACCATCTATCTCCCAACAGCGGTTCCAGTGGGTCCCCTCCCACAACCTTCTTTGAGCCTTCGGGGTCCTTGTGACCTGGCCATTTAACCCATGGTGTGCAAAAAAGTGCTGCTCAGAGGTAAAACAACCGAACGTTAAAGAACACGCTGAATGGCCTTGACGGGAGGCTACCATCTGTCTCCCAACAGCGGTTCCTGTGGGTCCCCTCCCACAACCTTCTTTGAGCCTTCGGGGTCCTTGTGACCTGGCCATTTAACCCATGGTGTGCAAAAAAGTGCCGCTCAGAGGTAAAACAACCCAAAGTTAAGGAACATTCTTAATGGCCTTAACGGGAGACTACCATCTGTGTCCCAACAACTGTTCCAGAGTGCCTTTCAGAGTTAAAACAACCCACCCGTTTCCTGTTCCATTTTACATTTGAATCCAGAATCCAAAAGCAACAAACGAGAGAAAGTATCAAGATCTAGATCTCGCGACCTGGCTGCCTCAAACTTCTGTGCTGGTTGTCAGGGCAACAACAGGACACGTTGGGCCAATTAAATGGCGATATTTACATGAAGAAACAACCAAACGACGGTAATTGATCTAAATTCTAATTCATTATAGTTTTGGGGATATCTTGAAACTTTGGATGATTCCTGTTCTATCTTTGCTTTCCACTCGTGAGAAGAACCCCCTTCAACAGACAAGAGTCTTCCCTTCCATGAATGGCAGATGAACACGTGACCGGCATCGTGAATAGGGATCACGTGACGGAGCGTGTTATTTTTGCCCCCGGGAACATGGACGATTTGAAAGGTTCCTTGCTTCTTGTAACTGATTAAAATATATTGATCTTGTAACTGAAAAAAATATAAAAATGAAAGATCCTTCCTGCAGTGACGTATTCTTCATGGATACTTTATCAACTTTTGAGATTTAATGGAGATGGATAAAAAAAATTTCATTCTTAAAAAAATTAAAGAAATATTTAGAGAATTCCCCCCCCCCCTCGATTTTGGAAGATTTTTCCCGGTTAATGGACTTTTTTTTACGATTACAGAGCGATACAGTCGCTCAAAAAATATCTCAACACTATGTTGATTACAGAATTCAGAAAAAAATATCTGGTAACGTTTTTTTTTTAGAAATTAGTGATTTTATCAACCTATGTGTACAGTACATGAAGGTTGCAGATCACTAATTTCTAAAAAAAATCGCGACCAGATATTTTTTCTGAATTATGTAATCAACCATAGTGTTCGGATATTTTTTGAGCGCCTGTACACAAAGGTTGCCAGAACACTAATTTCAAAAAAAAAAAATCGTTGCCGGATACTTTTTCTGAATTCTGTAACCAACTATAGTGTTCGGATATTTTTTGAGCGACTGTACACGAAATTTGTCAGATCACTAATTTCTAAAGAAAAAAAATCGTTACCAGATATTTTTTTTTCTGAATTCTGTAATCCCATGGCCGAGTGGTTAGCGCGCTTGGCTACTGATCTAAGGGACCTGGGTTCGAGCCCCGGGTAAGGCATGGATGTGTGTGTGTCGTTTTTCTGCTGAGGTCTTGCCATCCTCACAGACCTTCTACTGTGGCATATAAACTGACAGGCTCCTGTCAGACCTCTGTGGCAAGCAGCTGCTTGAGGGGGTATTTATTTATTTAATCAACCATAGTGTTCGATATTTGAGCCACTGTACCTATTAGCACGTGTCGTAGCGTACGCACCAACCTTAAATGGGGGGGGGGGGGGCAGAATTGACATGATTGAGTCTGGGGGTTGATGTCCGTCTCTGATTTGAAATTTCGTAGGAAATACACATTATTAAAGGCCTCATACAAGGGGGGGGGGGTTATAACTCGTCTCCCCCTGAGTACACCAATGAACAGGTGGAATAAATGAGTGTGGATCACGTGGTAATATTCGGGGAAGAGGCATTCGAAAGGGCATGCTAATTCTCTGGAATTTTAAAATAAATTTTCCACCGAAAGTTTTTTCTTTTTTAATTTTTGGATTTGTAATTTCCACAATGTCCTTTGAACGACCGCCAGGCCATTGTCGACACTATTATGATTAAATCGGTTGTGGGTTTATTTTCAGTTTACTTTTAGATCCAACTGAAAAATATAAAAATTTGCCTCCGAGATTAAACTTGTTTCCATCTGAATATTAAACAAATTTCCCCAAATGATCGTTTGCATCCTTCTCCAACTGCTGGAAATATATATATATATCCTGAAAAGATGTTTTATATTAAATATTTATAAATTTGTAATGTTTATAAACTGAAATGTCTTAAATTTCCATAACCGACTTTACCTATCATACCTCTAATGGTAATGACATTTTGGATATTGCCTGGATCAGTGGGGCGGGGGTGGCTCAGTCGGTAACGCGCCAGGCTCGCAATCTGTAGTTCCCAGGTTCGAGTCTCAGCTAGGCCAGCGTTGAGATTTATCTCCGCAAGCGTCGTCCGCCGGATGTGACATTAAGCCGTGACCCCGTGTGCGAGAGAGCCATACCCTGTACACGTTAACACTTCGGATGGCCTTGACGGGAGGCTACCATCTGTCTCCCAACAGCTGTTCCAGTGGGTCCCCCTCTCCCCAACCTTCCCTGAGCCTTCGGGGTCATTGTGACCTGGGCATTTAGCCCATAGTGTGCAAAAAAGTGCGGCTCAGAGGTAAAACAACCCAACCCAAAGCTTGGATCAGTTCTTTTAGAAACTTTAGTTTCATCAATTAAGATCAACATGGAGTCATGGTCAACGATAAAATACCGAATGTTTTAAAGTTTTTAAATAATATTTATTAATAATGAAACTTATTTTTAAAATTAATTTCTTTTCCAACTAGCATCCGATGGTTTAAATTATTCTAGCATTATACTTGTTTGAAAAAGGAAGTAAATGAACTTCAATTATGATTGATGAAAATATCGAACAGAATTCGTCGGCAAGAATTCTTTCATTAGGGTTGACTTCAGATATATCTGATTGGTTTTTTGATAATCATTCTTCTGAAAAAGTATGCCGGGTTAAAAAAAAAACTCTTGTCTAGACAGGTTTTTGTTATTTGTAGAGAAACTTTCGTCAGACCATTCCGCAGTACACCGGCTGCACAGAACAGCGAAGACTCGATCGATCAACAACAGATTCAGTTCAGAGAGAGATTCAAATTTTCGCAGTTACGGTTTAGATCAACCACCAATTAATTTCAGGATAAAAGATATTTTTGGTACTCTCAAAGACATATATTCATCGATATTATAGAATAATATTTTATATAAATAAATAATATTAAATACCCATTCAAGCAGCTGACTGCCACAGAGGTCTGACACGTGCCTGTCAACTTAATATAAGTTCTGTAAGGATGGATATAATATAAATAATATTATAAATGGCATGGATGATCGTGATGTTTTCCGGTTGAGGTCCTGCCATCCTCACAGACCTTCTACTACGGTGGATTAAACTGACAGGCTCCTGTCAGACCTCTATGGCAAGCAGCTGCTTGAGGGGGTATTTATTTCATTATTTATTTTTATGGATGGACAGGAGATAACAAAATATGTGAAATTAAAAATTAATTATTAAAGACTACCCCAAACAGCGAATGGATTAGACTTGCAGCAGTCCCTCAGTCGGGCGAGCAATTCTTACAAAGAATAATTTCATAGCGCTGCATAATTTTATGCCTGAAGAAGTTTTAGGCTAAAACGAAATGCATTAGGAAGCTATTTGAATGTATCTTTTAGTTAAAAATGAGTCAAGTCGGTAACAATAGGGAGGAACAGCAATTCCTGGCACGCCGACGGAGTCGTCTTGAGAGAAAAACGTTGGCAATGGTTTCTTGGCGCCTGTGTGGCACGTGAAGATGTACTTTGGATACTAAGCTCACCGGACAAAAATTAGTCATCTCCCTCCGTAAGAGGGTTACGTCCATTCGACAGCAACACACCTCTCTTATGTTCGGCAATTCCCGATTCCGTCTTACGTCACTACCAGTTATGAAAAGTCGTGCATATCTAGAGCCGGGGGGCAAGGAATACGCCATATAGACGCACCTCATCCCCGACCTCACATGGCAGCAGTCCTATAAAAGGAAAGCTAACCAAATGAAGAAACCTAACTTTAATCTATTCCCCGGTTAGCCATGAACGAGGATATATAGATCCAAGTTCGCTCGGCATCCGGGGTGGAGACTCTTAGTAAGGCCCAGACTTTGGTGAGGGCTCGGCCTACTGGGGGACAAATCTTTTCAGAAGAGCCCTCGAACTGCTCACCCAGAGCACCTGAGAGGTGAGGTTTCGGACACCATCACCATCCAACCGGACACGGAACTGGTCAGCGGCATCGTCGACCTCGGTTGGTCTTGGCTATGTCACACCGGTGCAGCCACGCCGGTCAGCACAGCCTTTGACCGGGTTGCTGGGCCCGAAGTCCCCCACACCACACCACGCCAAGGTGGTCCCCTATCGGGGGAGGGGGGGATTCGACAGCAACAGAGGGCGCACCAGTAATAAATGAGTCGTATAAATAGCTGTGCCATTCGCTACGGGGTTCATACAGTGACAAGAAGTGGTTGTGTGCCACGTATGTGTTCAGTCGGAAGTGCGCCAGGCTCGTAATCTGTAGTTCCCAGGTTCGAGTCCCAGCTGGGTCAGCATTGAGATTTATCTCTGGGAAATTCGCCACCCTGCCAATGGTCAGTAGGGGACACCGATGGGCTTCGAAAGGCTGCCATCCGTCGGATGGGACATTAAGCCGTGGCCCCGTATGGGGAGAGCCATAATCTGTGCAACATAAAGAACACACTGGATGGCCTTGACAGGAGGCTACCATCTGTCTCTCGACAGCTGTTTCAGTGGGTCCCCTCCCACAACCTTCTCTGAGCCTTTGGGGTCCATGTGACCTGGCCATTTAGCCCATGGTGTGCAAAAAAGTGCCCCTCAGAGGTAAAACAACCCAACGTTAAAGAACACACTTGATGGCCTTCACTGGGAGGCTACCATCTGTCTCCCAACAGCTGTTCCAGTGGGTCCCCTCCCCACAACCGTCTCTGAGCCTTCGGGGTCTTTGTGACCTGGCCATTTAGCCCATAGTGTGCAAAAAAATGCCGCTCAGCGGTAAAGTAACCGATAACCCAAAGCCACATATGTCTTATTCCCTCCTTGAAACATGGATCGTGACAAAAATGTGAATGAGTCACAAAATGTTGTTATTGTATTTGGCCGAGCCAAAGGGCAATAGTGTACAAGAAGTTGCTGCCTTTGCAAGTTTGTCAAAACGTACTGTCCAAAAGGTTTTCCAGCAGTGGCGTACATCGCAGTCCACTGCTAATCATCGCCAGAACTGCGGCAGAAAAACTGTGCTCACCAATAGGGTTGGGTTGGGTTGTTTTACCTCTGAGCGGCACTTTTTTGCACACCATGAGCTAAATGGCCAGGTCACATGGACCCCGAAGGCTCAGAGAAGGTTGGGGGAGGGGACCCACTGGAACAGCTGTTGGGAAACAGATGGTAGCCTCCCGTCAAGGCCATCCAGTGTGTTCTTTAACGTTGGGTTGTATTACCTATGAGCGGCATTTTTTGCACACAATGGGCTAAATGGTCAAGTCACAAGGATCCCGAAGGCTCAGAGAAGGTTGGGGGATGGGACCCACTGGAACAGCTGTTGGGAGACAGATGGTAGCCTCCCGTCCAGGCCATCTAGCGTGTTCTTTAACGTTAGGTTGTTTTACCTGTGAGCGGCACTTTTTTGCACACCATGGGCTAAATGGCCAGGTCACGTGGACCCCGAAGGCTCAGAGAAGGTTGGGGGAGGGAACCCACTGGATCAGCTGTTAGGAGACAGATGGTAGCCTCCCGTCAAGGCCATCTAGCGTGTTCTTTAACGTGCACAGGGTATGGCTCTCCCGGGCAACGGCTGAACGTCCCATCCGACGGACGGCGGCCTTTCCAAGCCCATCGGTCTCCCCTACTGACCGTGGGCAGGGCGGGGAATTTTTGCGGAGAAAAATCTCAACGCTGACCCAGCTGGGACTCGAACCTGGGAACTACAGATTACGAGCTTGGCGCGCTACCGACTGAGGCCCCCCCCCCGCCCCCCAATAGGGACCACCGAGTGTGTCACGCACTATTAGATGAAACTGCTTTGCAACGAGGCAGGAATTGCTCCAGTCAGTCAATGCAGGCCTGCAACAAGCTGTTTCTGAACGAAAACTCCGAAAAGAACTGCATGCTATGAATATCTGGAGCAGACTACCCCAGAAGAGACTCATGTTAACAGCTCTGCACAAGGGGTACATTGGGCGCAGTGCCACAAAGACTCGACTGTCAACTCTTGGGAGCGTGTGATATGGTAGATAATCACGTTGTTGCTTGTACTCGAACGATGCGAGACTGTGTGTAAGGTTCTGTTCAAGCTCGAGGAAGATCTGTGATATTCTGAGGGTGTTTCACATACGAAGAAATGGGTCCTTTTGAAAAAGAAGGGCTATATCGAGCTCCTGAACGACTGGTTGCCTTCTGTGCACACCATGGGCTAAATGGCCTAATGGCTAAATGGCTCAGAGAAGGTTGGGGGAGCTGTTGGAACAGCTGTTGGGAGACAGATGGTAGCCTCCCGTCAAGGCCATCCAGCGTGTTCTTTAACGTTAGGTTGTATTACCTATGAGCGGCATTTTTTGCACATAATGGGCTAAATGGTCAAGTCACAAGGACCCCGAAGGCTCAGAGAATGTTGGGGGAGGGGACCCACTGGAACAGCTGTTGGGAGACAGATGGTAGCCTCCCGTCAAGACCATCCAGTGTGTTCTTTAACATTAGGTTGTATTACCTATGAGCGGCATTTTTTGCACACAATGGGCTAAATGGTCAAGTCACAAGGACCCCGAAGGCTCAGAGAAGGTTGGGGGAGGGGAACCACTGGATAGCTGTTGGGAGACAGATGGTAGCCTCCTCTTCATGGCCATTCAGGGTGTTCTTTAACGTGCAGAGGGTATGGCTCTCCAGCACACGGAGCCACGGCTTAACGTCCCATCTGACGGACGGCGGCCTTTTCAAGCCCATCAGTGTCTCCTACTGACCGTGAGCAGGGTGAAGAGTTTTGCGAAGATAAATCTCAACGCTGACTCAGCTGGGACTCGAACCTGGGAATTGTAGATTACGAGCCTGGCGCGCTACCGACTGAGCCACCCTCTTGAAAAGGAGATAAATTTCAAAATAATAAAGGCAACCGACGGAGCATTTATTGAAGAACAGCCACGAAATCGTGAAAGGTGAAAGGTCACATTCAAATACAGAATTAGCTGTTGGAAAACTTCATCCCAATGAAATCTATTATTTCAATACCTGCTTTTTAAAAAACACACCAGAAAAAAAAAACTTGTTTCGAAGCATTTCTTAACATTCGTAAAAAAGATGCTCTTCTTTAATAAAAGAAAATATAATTTAACTGTAGACATTCGAGTCTGACGTTGTCACATCCACGTGATCGATGTATAGATGTACAGTCGCTCAAGAAAGTATCCGAACACTATGTTTGATTGCAGAATTCAGATATTTTTTCTGAATTCTGTAATCAACCATAGTGTTCGGATACTTTCTTGAGCGACTGTACACGAAGGTTGCCAGATCTCTAATTTCTAAACAAAAAATCGTTGCCAAATATTTTTTTATGAATTCTATAATCAACCAGTGTTCGGATATTTTTTTGAGCGACTGTACACAAAGGTTGCTAGATCAGTAATTTCTAAAAAAAAAAAATCGTTGCCAGAAAATTTTTTCCTGAATTCTATAAACAACCATAGTGTTACGATATTTTTTGAGCGACTGTACATGAAGGTTGCCAGATCACTAATTTCCAAAAAAATCTTGCCAGATATTTTTTCTCAATTCTGTAATCAACCGTAGTATTCGGATACTTTTTTGAGCGACTGTAGGTGGTCATATTATTTTGATACTAGATCGTGTGGGCTCACTCACGGAAATATTGAGCGTGTGCAGTTACCGTTTACAGCAAACTGGAGCGTGTGCAGTAACTGCACACGCTCCAGTTTGCTGTGAACGGTAACTGGAGCGTGTACAGTTGCTGTACACGCTCCAGATATTTTTCCTGAATTCTGTAATCACGTGACACGAAGGTTGCCAGATCACTAATCTCTAAAAAAAATCGTTGCCAGATATTTTTTCTCAATTCCCTAATCGACCACAGCGTTCGGATACTTTTTTGAGCGACTGTATCTGCTGTTGCCAAAGCCAGCTGGAAAATGATTTATTGGTCGAAGTAGTTTTTCCCTCGTTTAGCAGGTGTTCGAGATTATTTCGCTTGTAATAATTACCTTCTTGGGTTAAGGAGAGTTCTTTCGGCAAGAAAGGTCACGAACCCTTCCGTAAAGCTCACCGCACTGGCCTTAGGGCAGGAACTTCTGAAAGGCTATTAACTGAGGATCTTCTTACAATGCACGGCAGCGGGGGGCCAACAATGGGTTCGGTTGTTTAACCTCTGAGCATCACTTTTTTGCACACAATGAGCTAAATGGCCAGGTCACAAGGACCCCGAAGGCTCAGAGAAGGTTGGGGGAGAGGACCCACTGGAATGGCTGTTGGGAGACAGATGGTAGCCTCCCATCAAGGCCATCCAGCGTGTTCTTTAACGTTGGGTTGTTTAACCTCTGAGCATCACTTTTTTGCAGACCATGGGCTAAATGGCCAGGTCACAAGGACCCCGAAGGCTCAGAGAATGTTGGGGGAGAAGACCCACTGGAACAGCTGTTGAGAGACAGATGGTAGCCTCCCATCAAGGCCATCCAGCGTGTTCTTTAACGTTCGGTTGTTTAACCTCTGAGCATCACTTTTTTGCAGACCATGGGCTAAATGGCCAGGTCACAAGGACCCCGAAGGCTCAGAGAATGTTGGGGGAGGGGACCCACTGTAACAGCTGTTGAGAGACAGATGGTAGCCTCCCATCAAGGCCATCCAGCGTGTTCTTTAACGTTGGGTTGCTTAACCTCTGAGCATCACTTTTTTGCAGACCATGGGCTAAATGGCCAGGTCACAAGGACCCCGAAGGCTCAGAGAATGTTGGGGGAGGAGACCCACTGGAACAGCTGTTGAGAGACAGATGGTAGCCTCCCATCAAGGCCATCCAGCGTGTTCTTTAACGTTGGGTTGTTTAACCTCTGAGCATCACTTTTTTGCACACCATGGGCTAAATGGCCAGGTCACAAGGACCCCGAAGGCTCAGAGAATGTTGGGGGAGGGGACCCACTGTAACAGCTGTTAGGAGACAGATGGTAGCCTCCTGTCAAGGCCATCCAGCGTGTTCTTTAACGTGCACAGGGTATGGCTCTCCCATACACGGGACCACGGCTTAACGTTCCATCCGACGGACGGCGGCCTTTCCAAACCCATCGGTGTCCCCTACTGGCCGTGTGGAGGGCGGGGGAATTTTGCGGAGATAAATCTCAACGTTGACCCAGCTGGGACTCGAACCTGGGAACTACAGATTACGAGCATTTCGCGCTACCGACTGAGCCACCCACGCCCCGTCCCAACAATGACCTAGTCGTTTGTTGAATGGAGTCGAAGATACATTTTTTTTGGCTGACAGAATCAAGGGAGCTTTACGCATTTTCATAATGGGGGTTGGGGGAACTGCATTTCGCCCCTAGGACACAAGCCCTTTTCTTATATGCAGGTTCGAATCCCAGCTGGGTCATCGTTGAAATTTATCTCCGTAAAAACTCCCCGCCTACCCTAAGTCAGTAGGAGACACCAATAGGTTGAAAAGGTTGATATCCGTTGAATGGAACTTTAAGCCGTGGCTCCGTACGTGGGAGAGTCTTATCCTGTGCACGCTAAAGAACACGATGAATGGCCTTGACGGGAGGCTAACATCTGTCTCCCAATAGTTGTGGGTTCTCTCCACCAACTTTCTCTGAGCCTTCAGGGTCCTCGTGACCTGGCCATTTAGCCTATTTTGTGCAAAAAGTGCCGCTCAGAGGTAAAACAACCCAACGTTACGGAACACGCTGGACGGCTTTGATGGGCTCCCATCTGTCTCCCAACGGTTGTTCCAGTGGGTCCCCTCCCTCAACCTTCTCTGACACCTCGGGGTCTTAATGACCTGGCCATTTTGCCCGTTGTGTGCAAAAAAAGTGCCGTTCAGAGGTAAAAAACCCAACGTTACAGAACACGCTGGATGGCCTTGATGGAAGGCTACCATCTGTCTCCCAACGGCTGTTCCAATGGGTCCCAACCCCCAACCTTCTCTGAGCCTTCGGGGTCCTTGTGACCTGGCCATTTAGCTCATTTTGTGCAAAAAAAAAGGTGCCGTTCAGAGGTAAAACAACCCAACGTTAAAGAACACGCTGAATGGCCTTGATAGGAGGCTCCCATCTGTCACCCAACGGCTGTTCCAGTGGGGCCCCTCCCTCAACCTTCTCTGACACCTCGGGGGTCCTAGTGACCTGGCCATTTAGCCCATGCTGTGCAAAAAAGCGCCGTTCAGAGGTAAAACAACCCAACGTTACAGAACACGCTGGATGGCCTTGATAGGAGGCTACCATCTGTCTCCCAACGGCTGTTCCAATGGGTCCCCTCCCCCAACCTTCTCTGAGCCTTCGGGGTCCTTGTGACCTGGCCATTTAGCCCATTTTGTGCAAAATAAAAAAGTGTCGCTCAGAGATAAAACAACACAACGTTAAAGAACACACCGGATGGCTTTGAAGGGAGGCTACCACCTGTCTCCCAACAGCTATTCCAAGGTGTCCCCTCCCCCAACTTTCTCTGAGCCTTAGGGGTCCTTGTGACCTGGCCATTTAGCTCATGGCGGGCAAAAAAAAGTGCGTTCATTGTTACAAAGTTAACATCTAAGATTCTTGAATTGAAATTTAGAGAGAATATAATGTGCATTAATCCGAAATTATTTAATCAATTAAATATTCAAATTAGAATATTAAGTATTGTTATGTATAAAAACGAAATTTTAATTCCATTATTTAGATCTTTAGTACACAGATATTTAATGAATAGATATTACTCTAGGGTCTTTTTAATTTAATTAAAATTATTAATTTTACAATATCATTACGTCCAAATTCAAAAACGCAGTTGAAATATTCCGATAAACGAAGTTGGATTCGATTTTCTCTACCGGATGCCAGATCCTTTCATATGAAATGTAGAGTAAATATCTTAAGGCCACGATTCTCGCCAAAGGAAAAACTCTCGAAGCTTTTTCTTTCTTCTTTTTAATAACGGACGACACAGTTTTCGTTCGCACTATCACGTGTTCGTTTGATGTTTTTTTTTATTTAAAAAGAAAAACGAAACATCAAAGGATCATGGGAAGTCGTTTCTCTTACATCCTGGTTCGTGTCAGTTGCGAAAAAGAATTTCTTAGAAGGAATTAAGACAGATTATTCTGGCAATAGAATTTTTTATTCTCATTTTTTTTATCATTAATAATATTTGTGTTTCCATTTTTTGTTAAAATCTTTCAAGTTAAATTAACAGCTAAAGCTTTTTGGTGTTTACAGTAATTGACGAATTCGATGCCAGGTTTATTAGCTTTAATAATCATTTTAATTCATAATTTTTCGCTAATTATGAAAATAATTTTCACAGTTTTCTTAATTTGTTTTCGTTACGGTTTCAACTTTTAAAGAAGCTTTAGTTATTAAAAAATGGCCCACATTTCATCCTTCGATTTCTTTCTCGTTTTTACTAAAAAAATCGAGATAATTATGATCAAATTTCCGTCTGTAGACATCGAAATATTTTATTTGTTGAGATAAAAATTATTTTTGGTTGGACAGTTATTGATGAAATATTATGACAGACTCGCATCGCGCTATCCAAACTTTCCAAAAGCTGTAATTGCGACCTCTAACGGTGGAAATTCTAAAAATTAAAACGAATTTTGCGAACTTTACAGAAACTTAAAATTTTGATGATGAAATGTGAAGATTACGAATTTTCAATCGATAACAATGAGTTGATCTATTGGATATATACACAGTCGTATCAGAATAATATGACCACTTACCATAGTATATGTATGGTAGGTGGTCATATTATTCTGATACGACTGTGTATTTTTTCTGTTGGATAGGTTCTCTCGCACAACTTGGGGCTGGGGAGGCTCAGTCGGTAGCGCTCCAGGCTCATAATCTGTAGTTCCCAGGTTCGAGTCCCAGCTGGGTCAGCGTTGAGATTTATCTCCGCAATATTCCCCGCCCTGCCCACGGTTAGTAGGGGACACCGATGGGCTTGGAAAGGCCGCCGTCCGTCGGATGGGACGTTAAGCCGTGGCCACGTGTGCGGGAGAGCCATACCCTGTGCACGTTAAAGAACACGCTGGATGACCTTGAAGGGAGGCTACCATCTGTCTCCCAACAGCTGTTCCAGTGGGTCCCCTCCCCCAACCTTCTCTGAGACTTCGGGGTCCATGTGACCTGGTGATTTAGCCCATGGTGTGCAAAGAAGTGCCGCTCAGAGGTAAAACAACCCACTCGCACAACTTTTCTCATCTTCCCACTAGTATCTAGGTGAAACTTCAAAATAACAATCCCCATTTATTGCTTTATATTCAAACATAAAGAAAATTTTAGCAGCGCTCCAACGAAATTCTAAAAGTAATTAAAAGTAGCCTCCTATGTAAAAACGTTTGGGCACCCCTGTATTTGATGAGAAACTAGGAGCCCAAAAGAGCTTTTAGATTATTCTGTTTAAAACTTATTTTAGTGCACCCTCGGGGGTGGCGGCTCAGTCGGTAGCGCGCCAGGCTCGTAATCTGTAGTTCCCACGTTCGAGTCCCAGCTCGACACCGTTGAGAATTATCTCAGCAAAATTCCCCGCCCTGCCGACGGTCAGTAAGGGACACGATGGGCTTGGAAAGGCCGCCGCCCGTTGGATGGGACGTTAAGCCGTGACCCGTGTTCGGAGAGCTATACCCTGTGCACGTTAAAGAACACGCTGGATGGCCTTGACGGGAGGCTACCATCTGTCTCCCAACAGCTGTTCCAGTGAGTCCCTTCCCCCAACCTTCTCTGAGCCTTCAGGGTCCTTGTGACCTGCCCATTTTGTGCCACTCAGAGGTAAAACAACTCAACGTTAAAGAACACGCAGGATGGCCTAGACGGAGGCTACCATCTTTCTCCCAACAGTTGTTCCAGTGGGTCCCCACCCCCAACCTTATCAGTCTTTGTGACCTGGCCATTTAGCCCATTGTGTGGGAAAAAAGTGCCCCCCCCCCCCCAAGAAACTTTGTTTTTCTCTCTATCGAACCTTGAGTACTTAAATTCTTCTGATTACCTTCAGAGTAAATACCTGTCTCACTTTCGAATCATAAGGGCAAAAGGTCGAGAGAGACCCCACACACACTCGGGAGGGTCACCAGAGGGAGGGAGTCCTGAAACCCCTCAGAAAAATCCTTGCGTCTTATATTAAATCTCAACCTTGTCTACCTGCTCTGAAATCCAAAACAGCTCTTGATAAAACTTTGTTTTAGCGACATATTATATACCCAACACAAAGGAGCGGGTTGGGTTGGGTTGTTTTACCTCTGAGCGGCACTTTTTTGCACACCATGGGCTAAATGGCCAGGTCACATGGACCCCGAAGGCTCAGAGAAGGTTGGGGGAGGGGACCCACTGGAACAGCTGTTGGGAAACAGATGGTAGTCTCCCGTCAAGGCCATCCAGCGTGTTCTTTAACGTGCACAGGGTATGGCTCTCCCACACACGGGGCCACGGCTTAACGTCCCATCCGACGGACGGCGGCCTTTCCAAGCCCATCGGTGTCCCCTACTGACCGTGGGCAGGGTGGGGAATTTTGCGGAGATAAATCTCAACGCTGACCCAGTTGGGACTCGAACCTTGGAACTACAGATTACGAGCCTGGCGCGCTACCGACTGAGCCACCCCCGCCCCAATATTCAAAATCCGACGTCATCAGACGATGGATTCAAAGGAGCGGGAGGGTGACTCAGTCGGTAGCGCAATCTGCAGTTCCCAGGTTCGAGTCCCAGCAGGTTCAGTGTTGAGATTTATCTCCGCAAAATTCCCCGCGCTGACCACGATCAGTAGGGAACACCGCCGTCCGTCGGATGGGACGTTAAGCCGTGGCCCCGTATGCGGAGTCATACTCTGTGCACGTTAAAAGACATGCTGGATGACCTTGATGGGAGGCTACCATCTGCGTCCCCACAACTGTTCCAGTGGGTCCCCTCCCCCAACTTTCTCAGAGCCTTCAGGATCCTTGTGACCTGGCCATTTAACCCATGGTGTTAAAAAAGTGACGCTCAGAGGTAAAACAACAGAACGTTAAAGAACACGCTGGATGGATTTGATTCTCAGAGGTGATTTTTTATGCCAATTTATCTAATGAATTGCATTATATTTTTTCATTATGAATTTTTTTTTAATAAAAAAAAATAAATACCCCCTCAAGCAGCTGCTTGCCACAGAGGTCTGACAGGAACCTGTCAGTTTTTACATTACGAAAATTACTTTTATCACCAGTTTTCTAAGAAAAATTAAAATTTGCTAATTTCTGAGAAAAGTTTTTTAAACATTGTTCAAATCTTGATTATTTCCCAGCGAAGAAAACTTTTGTTCAGGAGAATAAATTGTCAGCTGATCTGCTGCTGCGGTTCTCTATGGTATTTAGAAGTTGGTTTTCCCTCTGAGCGGCACTTTTTTTGCACATAATGGGCTAAATGGTCAGGTCACAAGGACCCTGAGGGCTCAGAGAAGGTTGAGGGAGGGGACCTTTACCAAGCCCATCGGTGTCCCCTTACTGACCGCGGGGAGGACGGGAATTTCGCTGAAATAAATCTCGGCGCTGATCCAAACCTGGCAACTACAGATTACGAGCCTGGAGCGCTACCGAATGATTGGGTTGGGTTGTTTTACCTCTGAGCGGCACTTTTTTGCACACCATGGGCTAAATGGCCAGGTCACATGGACCCCGAAGGCTCAGGGAAGGTTGGGACCCACTGGAACAGCTGTTGGGAGACAGATGGTAGCCTCCCATCCAGCGTGTTCTTTAACGTGCACAGGGTATGGCTCTCCCGCACACGGGGCCACGGCTTAACGTCCCATCCGACGGACGGCGGCCTTTCCTAGACCCATCGGTGTCCCCTGCTGACCGTGGGCAGGGCGGGGAATTTTTGCGGAGATAAATCTCAACGCTGACCCAGCTGGGACTTGAACCTGGGAATTACAGATTACGAGCCTGGCGCGCTACCGAATGAGCCACCCCCTCCCCAGGTATTTAGAAGTTAAATTAACTTCGCAGAACAACTCTAAAAAAATTTTAAATCAGTGGTTGACTGCCTAAAAAGTAAGGTAAGTTTTTTTAATTCCACAAAATAAGATTGTGATTGAATATTTCAAAATATGTTTATCAAATAAAAAAAATAAATTTTTTTATAATCGAAGAAACAAAAAATATCAGTATTGAAGTGTTGCTAGAAGAAAACAAATCTTTTGCGATAGTGTCGTGGAACCTCATGAATCCTCTTGTTTTTCACTAGAAAAAATGCAGATTCCAAATTCGTCGAGTCGTAAATAAAATCATTTTAAAAAAAATTCATATTATAGTATACTAGTTTACATATTCTAAGAAGAATGCTTTTGAAGTTCGGAACGGTAACTGTAAAGGTGCCAGTTTTCAAGAGCAAAAATAATTAAGAAAACGTGTTGCAGATGAACTGAAGTAGGATGAAAATGTCATTCAAATAATTAATGTATTAAAATGAAATCACAACTCACAGATTCATGGCTCAACAACAAATATTTAATGACTAACATATTGCTAGACAAAAACTGTACAGGTGACATATTTATTTCATATAATTACGACGTGATGTACATTAAAAGTAACTCTATGAAGTCGATCCCTGAAGGTGAAGATCTGCAGATATTTAGGTGACTATGAACATTAGGACGACGACTTATTTGGATTAACATTTTTCCCCGTTATTTGAGATGAGTGGATATGTATACTTTTACATTAAGGGAAACACTTTGATGAACATGAAAATACAATACATTGCTTTCAATTAGAACTACAGATCTTTACCTGAAGGTCTAGTTTGTCTTTAAATTCCGTTTTTAAACGTGTTTTAGTCCCACATAGTGGAATACTGCAATTGCTGCTGCTCTACAATTGACATCATGCAGCAGACATTCAATAACTAAATGCTTCGTTTTTCATTTTTCTATACATCCATTTATACAATGTATATAGTATACAATCAAGACATTTCGGCACAAACCTTTATGAGAAATTTACAAATATAATACATGATATATAACAGAGTACAAAGCTATATGATCAGTGTACAACACTTTAATTATCTTAGTAGTATTCTTCAATTTCAAATATATATAGTTTCCAAAATTTTAATGCAAGGGTTTTGAAATTCTTGCTAATAGTTTTTAAGAAACGAATCAGTGAAGCATTGGCCATCTAAAATCGATCTCTACGTTATTACAATTGAACTGGCAACACAAAAATCATTGTTTGAACTAAGCCTATATTCAAAGTAGTTTTTAACAACGAGGTAGGAAAGCAAAGTCGCTGGTTTTTAAGTACATTTTTCTTGATTTAAAATACAGGAAATCTGGCAGAGAAGGAAAGGGTTTTGTGAATGTGGAGAATTTCTTTTGAATATTTAGTCAAGCTCTAAAGACGATTGGATTGTTTTACCTCTGAGCGGCACTTTTTTGCACACCATGGGCTAAATGGCCAGGTCATATGGACCCCGAAGGCTCAGAGAAGGTTGAGGGAGGGGATCCACTGGAACAGCTGTTGGGAGACAGATGGTAGTTTCCCGTCAAGGCCATCCAGCGTGTTCTTTAACGTTGTGGGGCGGGGGTGGCTCAGTCGGTAGCGCGCCAGGCTCGTAATCTGTAGTTCCCAGGTTCGAGTCCCAGCTGGGTCAGCGTTGAGATTTATCTCCGCAAAATTTCCCCGCCCTGCCCACGGTCAGTAGGGGACACCGATGGGCTTGGAAAGGCCGCCGTCCGTCGGATGGGACGTTAAGCCGTGGCCCCGTGTGCGGGAGAGCCATACCCTGTGCACGTTAAAGAACACACTGGATGGCCTTGACGGGAGGCTACCATCTGTCTCCCAACAGCTGTTCCAGTGGGTCCCCTCCCCCAGCCTTCGGGGTCCTTGTGGCCTGGCCATTTAACCCATGGTGTGCAAAAAAGTGCCGCTCAGAGGTAAAACAATACAATCCAATACTTTAACGTTGGGTTGTTTTACCTCTGAGCAGCACTTTTTTGCACACCATGGGCTAAATGGCCAGGTCACATGGACCCCGAAGGCTCAGAGAAGGTTGGGGGAGGGGACCCACTGGAACAGCTGTTGGGAGACAGATGGTAGCCTCCCGTCAAGGCCATCCAGAGTGTTCTTTAGCGTGCACAGGGTATGGCTCTCCCGCACACGGCTTAACGTCCCATCCGACGGACGGCGGCCTTTTCAAGCCCATCGTTGTCCCCTACAGACTGGGCAAGGCGGGGAAATTTTCCGGAGATAAATCTCAACGCTGACCCAGCTGGAACTCGAACGTGGGAACTACAGATTACGAGCCTGGTGCGCTACCGATTGAGCCACCCCCCCCCCCCTCTAAAGAGGAATTATTAATATAATATCAATAATTAATATGTAATTTAACATCTATTACTAATGTTCTATTCTCTAGTATCGATACTTAATTAAGGTGACCAGAATTAAAGGAAACGATCTAGACTTTTGAAAATTAAATTCGAAGGATTGAGCAAACGTTCCCGTAAAGTGAACATCTGCTCACTCTGGTTTGACAGCTTGAAAATTCATGAATTCATTATAAAAATCTAGACTCGGTTACGGTGTTGCCACTATTATTAGTAAAAGATAAGCTGATGCCATAGAGTTAATTTAATATTTAAAACTATATATATAAAATTTCCAATTCGAGGACATCTGGTCATCGTATACTTAATCTATTAGTACGTATTTTGAAATAAACTCTACACGAATAATATCAAATCTACTTGAACTTTGTTTTTTCCAAGGGTTGTAGAATAATAATTGAAATAACTACATCTCGATTGCTTCGGGAGTGACTTCAAAATGTCTGCCGGTGTTATGAACCACTCGCTGGCCAATTCACTGCTGTACGGGACACAAAAATTATCACAAATTCCACAGCACAGAAAAAAAAACTTTTGGACTTAGTGAATTACAAATAATTTAGTCAAAACACAAGGGAATTTTAAGATTTTCATATCAGTAACACGCATTCTTCAATTTTATTAAAATGAATACTTATATTATTAACTTTAATTAACAATGTAATGATTATTGATAATGCTGTCCCCAATAATTCAAATCATGGAGGTTGTTTCCAACACTAAAGCGGGGACTGGCGGCAAAATGCTGAATTAAAAATAAGTAAGTGTCAATATTGCACGTAAGTAGTTGATCCCTAGGGGGTGCTGAAGGATTTCTGGGGTAGTGTCCGTGTTGCTGAAAAAATCACTGTTAATTAATATTAGTGACCATTTCATATGTTGATAAGAAAAATATCTGAAAATGTGTTAGCTTTGAGAGAAATTTACTGATAACTTAGGGGGCGGGGGCGGTGGTGGCTCAGTCGGTAGCGCGCCAGGCTCGTAATCTGTAGTTCCCATGTTCGAGTCCCAGCTGGGTCAGCGTCGAGATTTATCTTCGCAAAATTCCCCGCCTTGCCCATGGTCAGTAGGGGACACCGATGGGCTTGGAATGGCTGTTGTCCGTCGGATGGGATGTCAAGCCGTGGTCCCGTGTGCGAGAGAGCCACAAATTACCTCTGAATGGTACTTTTTGCACCCAATGGGCTAAATGGCCAGGTCACATGGACCTCGAAGGCTCAGAAGTTGGGGGAGGAGACCCACTGGAACAGCTGTTGGGAGACAGATGGTAGTCTCCCGACAAGGCCATCCAGCGTGTTGTTTAACGTGCACAGGGTATGGCTCTCCCGCACACGGGGCCACGGCTTAATGTCCCATTCGACGGCTGGCGGCCTTTTCAAGCCCATCAGGGTCTTCTCTCCTGACCGTGGGTAGCGCAGGGAAGTTTGTGAAAATAAATCTCAATGCTGACCCAGCTGGGGCTCAAACCTGGGAACTACAGATTATGAGCCTGGCACTCTACTGACTGAGCCACCCCCGCCCCCATCAATCATTCAATATGGTATATCCTAAACATTGCTCTTTCTAATATGTAACCTCGATATTTTGACAAATATTATTTTACAGTTTACTTATTGTTAATTAATTTTTAATGAAATTGCATATTATATATTAAAAAGATTTTAGATATTTTTCTTGAAAAATATTTTTCTTCTGTATCTATAGCCGTAAAAGGAAAAAAGAAGTATTTCAAGATAAAGACGATAATCTACATTTAAGATAAAAAAAAAGATTTTGGCAGAACTGCAGTATAGGGTCCTCAGCAGCCATGTTGTTTTATTTCGCCGCGGTGAAAAAATAGTCTGAATGGTAAAAGTAGTCCCTTCCGCATCCACCTTGAGATGTGCATTGAGGATATATATATATATAATTTAAAGGATATATATAAAAGAAATATGCAATGCTACATAGAAGAAAATCCTGTTTCTGCACTTTCTAAACAAGATTTTATTAACAACTCTTATCGCTAAAGAATAAACCTTCGTTTTGTACTTAAAAAGAGCCCCAAAAATTAATATTCTCATCAAAACTAGACTTCATTAACAGCTCTTATTGATAAAAAAAAATTCCTTGTTCCTTACTGAAATAAAGCCCCAAAAATAAATAATCTCATCAAAAGATTTCATCAACGTTTATCGCTAAACAATGAAACCTCGTTTCGCACTTAAAAAAAGTCCCTAAAATAAATTTCCTTAATAACACTCACCGCTAAAAGAATCAACTTAAGAATAGCCCCGAAAACAAATAATCTCATTAGAGAGAACTATTCTAAACAGCATATATAAGTCATAAACATTGGAACATGCGGATGCATATCATATTGCAACTCAACGTTACAGGTTTTCCTGGGGGAAAAGTACAACATGGCGGCTGAGGACCCTATACTGCAGCGTAGCCCAAGATTTATAATCTTATTCAAATGCGAGTTTTGTTTGG
The DNA here is from genome assembly GCA_038380435.1 of Ryuthela nishihirai. Taxonomy (NCBI): domain Eukaryota; kingdom Metazoa; phylum Arthropoda; class Arachnida; order Araneae; family Heptathelidae; genus Ryuthela; species Ryuthela nishihirai. The sequence goes on along the minus strand of JAWZYU010000002.1, from coordinate 104,918,297 downwards.
GGCAATTTACAATTAACGGAGGAAGAACAAATGGATGGCAGGAGCCAAATATAAGCTTTTGAACATTTGACGATCTATCATATTGTTAATCACAAGAACAGTTGTGTAGTGGCACCAGGCTGACACATCCACACTTTAACAACTGCTGTATTGTGTTTTTGAGATTTTAGAGGATTGGATTGGATTACCTCTGAGCGGCACTTTTTTGCACACCATGGGCTAAATGGCCAGGCCACAAGGACCCCGAATGCTCAGAGAAGGTTGGGGGAGAGGACCCACTGGAACAGCTGTTGGGAGACAGATGGTAGCCTCCCGTCAAGGCCATCCAGCGTGTTCTTTAACGTGCACAGGGTATGGCTCTCCCACACACAGGGCCATGGCTTAACATCCCATCCGACTGACGGCGGCCTTTCCAAGCCCATCGGTGTCCCCTACTGACCGTGGGCAGGGCGGGGAAATTTTGCGGAGATAAATCTCAACACTGACCCAGCTGGGACTCGAACCTGGGAACTACAGATTACGAGCCTGGCACGCTACCGACTGAGCCACCCCCGCCCCAGATTTTAGAGGAATAGATGAGCAGGCTGAAATTAGTCACTGGTGAATTTAGGTTCACTGATATAAAAAAAATGTGTATTTTTGTTGATATCTTAAAATGTAAAAAAAAAAATCTGATTATCCCTGGTTCAGATTATTTGTCCTATTATCTGTCCCAAACGTGGCTTGAAGGATTCATAAACACAAAAAAAAAAATGTTTTGAACAGATACAATAAATTATTATGCACATAACACGACATGCACGAAATTTTGCTCTTATAACTCAATTTTATAGCTTTTTCAATTACCTTGCAGTAACACTAAAATGAAAATTAATAATAATCGTAAAAATTTAATAGTAACTACACAAAATATTTGCCTGAATTCAGTGGTGCATACATACTTTGCTTGTGTCAAAAATCATACTGATTTTGACTATGCGGATATTTTCACATTAAGAAAATTTTTAGAAAATTATCTAGAACAGTGGTTCTCAACCTTTTATGCTTCACGTACCCTCTAGAAATGTGCATGTAACTGGTATGCCTTGTATAGATAAAAAAAACTATAGTTTTACTATAACAAAAGATAAGATCTTATATAGATAAAAAAACTATAGTTATACTATAACAAAGAAAGCTAGATCTACTAAGAGAAAAAAAAAATATTTTTACTGTTACTAGATCTAGCAACTTTTGAGTTCTCACGGCGTACCCCAAAAATTTTTACTGCGTACCCCACGTTGAGAACCTAGAAGGAAAAAAAAAATGGCAAATAAAAATGACAAGTCTCCAAAAGATAATTCAAATTGGAATTTGATGTTTTCCCATCTTTTTAGTAAACTCTAAATGAATTCCAATATAAATTGTAAAATTTTATTGTTTAAATCATCTAGTTTTTTCAGTTACTAATGTACTCATTGGTCCCTATTAATGTGAATAATCTGAAGTTCGTTCTAATCTGTAATTTATAGTTAGAGACTAAATTTCAATGGAACGTATTAAAACTATCACAGATTTGAGAAATACATGTTAAGTTTTAATTTAGTAGAATTCGCAAAGGTATCCTGAAGAAGGTGTCCCAACTTTTGAAAAAGTCCATTCTACTCAAATTGAAAGGAATGGGTTTGAAATAAGGAGTTTCTTAGGATCTACTTGAGTCACAGGTTCTTCACAACAATTTGTTTCCAACACTCTGTGTTGGATCATTTGCATTTTGAGAAATTATTTCTAATGTTTAAACGTCTACTCATAATTCTGGCAAAATTGAATCTAAAGTAATATATTCCATTGAGTCACATAACTGTTGAAAAACATTTGGTTGCTTCAATCAGTATTATAAGAGAAAAAGTAACATAAAACTACTGCAACATTTTGAAATATAGTATTGGCCAATTTTAAGGACTACCAAAGATTGCTTTGTGGCCCACTCATGTAATTTTAATCATGAAAACTAGTGGAATAGAATCTTCATAGAATTTTATTCATTTACTTAAACAGCCAAATTTTGAGGTTCTTGTACTACTTTTAATTTACCAACCACATCTGCTGGTCAGACACACAGCAAGGGCTTTTGGAGCTTAATCCTGTCTAAAATTCTAAAATAGTATAAAAATTTATAAAATTAAGATCTAAGAAACATTTTTTCATGTCTACTTAGTTATTTTTAATACATTTATTAATGTACAACATGTAATTTTACACTTTTTCAACAAAATAAAAAATATTGCCCCATGAAAATATTACTTTGATAGTCTTTATTATTTCTATTACTTTACTACATGAATACTATTACTCTGCTGTTGGCAGTACTCAATAAAACAGATGGCTGAATGAAATATGTACAGGGAATAACAGAAAAATATTAGAAACTAGAGTTGCAGTATATTTTTTGAGACATTTCTTTCATAAGCATAAATTGTTAATTGACACAAAATGAAGCATAACTGTTCATTTCCTCAGTAACTTTAATGCATCTGTATAAAACGTTTTTTAATCATACAGCATATAGTATAAATCCTGGTCCAGAAGTGCATGGAATTAAACTGCTTAAAAAGGCAAAATTCGATGGGTTGGGTTTTACCTCTGAGTGGCACTTATTTGCACACCATGGGTTAAATGGCCAGGTCACAAGGACCCCGAAGGCTCAGAGAAGGTTGGGGGAGGGGAACCACTGGAACTGCTGTTGTGAGGCTCAAGGCCATCCAGCATGTTCTTTAATGTGCACAGGGTATGGATCTCCCACACACAGGGCCAAGGCTTAACATCCCATCTGATGGACGGCAGCCTTTCCAAGCCCTTCGACGTCCCCTACTGACCATGAGCAGGGTTCTCACCCTGCTCATGGTCAGTTTTGTGGAGATAAGTCTCAACGCTGACCCAGCTGGGACTAGAACCTGGGAACTGCATATTACGAGCCTGGCGTGCTACCGACTGAGCCACCTCTGCCCCCTCACTTTGATTAAAAACAAGATTTAAATAAAAGCTGAGAAATATATCCAAACAAGATAAAGAACTCTGAAAAAATTTGAATAAAAATATTTCAAATCATTTTAGTATGAAGCTACAAAACTGATAGAGAAAAGTTTATTTTTAAATTTTTGGTTAAAATTTGCTATATCCTAATGCTATTTAGAATTGAACAGTGATTACAATTTGGTGTTTTAAAATTTCATAACATTTAAAACTTTTGAACTTTCGAACCATTGCATGAATTGCTTTCATTTTTAATACCCATTTATATCTTTTACATGGGAATGCATCTAAAGCTGTTTTAACTGTAGGCTCAAGTATAGATTAGCAAATGTTTAGGTGGAGGGGGGGGGGGATTTTTTCAGTTAAAGGATATTGATAAAAAATAAATACCCCCTCAAGCAGCTGCTTGCCAGAGGTCTGACAAGAGCCTGTCAGTTTATATGCCATAGTAGAAGGTCTGTGAGGATGGCAGAACCTCAGCAGAAAAACAAATATCAAAAATATTTTCTGTTAGAATATTTTAGCTCTTTTGTTTTGTGATCAAAAACAGCAGAATACATTAAATGTTTTGGCAAATATTGCAATTGAATCTGAACTATTGTAATTCAATCTTCTGCAATAAAATCATTTACTTTGCTAAAATGAAAGCAGGAGTCTTAAGGTTCTCTAAATTTTTAAACTTTGAAGGGAGTTCTGAATGTTATTTAACATAAGAAAAAACACCTTTTAAACATTTACTTTTGTAATAAATGAACAATATATAAATAATTAAATCTTAGAGGCTACAATATATACTTAAACCTATAGGCAGCTAAATGATGCTGCTGCCCTGTTATCAAGTTTGAAAATGAAAGTCTTAGAGCAGAAACCATAACGACAATCAGCTGAGCACCATAAATTAAATGGTCAATAACCAAAACGAAAATTCCTAATTGACTATATTTTTGTTCATTCAACTGTCAGGGGCCAAGTTTTACCAAAACTGCAGTAATTGCTATGGTAATAACAGCACTAAAAGGGAACTCAAAATTAGGGTTATTAACATTAATAAAACAATTTACATAAGATATGTGTTGTAATGCTTCAATAACTGATTGCACAGCTGATAGTGACTGCAATTTCTGTTCTTGGAGATGAATATTAGTTTATTTTGAACTTGAGAAGTGTTTGCTCTGCTTGTTTACATACAATGTCGAAAAGTTCACAATGTCAAAAAGTTCAATACCATCAGTGACCTTCACGTGATCGATTGTTTTGTTTCCAATTCAGATAAGAAAAATATTGCAGTTCTGCGAATATCTAATGATGTAACAGACAATAATTCTTGTCCTTAAATCTTCTGTTCAGTCAAGAATTGTGCCTGTATTGATTCTTCAAGGGAAAGACTTTTAAACTCTGCAAATCATGAGGGTGTAAATATAAGCCATCTATGATTGTGCGCACACACACACACACACAAAAATAAATTTATAGTAAGTAAATGTGCAGGATGGGAGTTTTGCGGAGAGAAATCTCAATGCTAACCCAGCTGGCAGTCGAACCTGGGAACTATAGATTACGAGTCTGGCGCGCTAACGACCGAGCCACCCCCACCCCACTGGATATTTTGTACTTATGTTTATATAGATATTAAAACGAATGGGACATTTTGTTATAAGGGTAAATAAGTGGGCAAAATAAAAATTAATTTCATTTTAGAGAAGGAAAAAGTATGGTCATGAGGAATTTATTACAAAAAAATTGTCACTGTGATGTTCCAATGGGAAGAGGTCAGCCCACTGGCACGAGCATTCTATGCAGTTGCTTGGGGTGACACCATAGCCATCAACAACTTTGCCCTAATTCTAAACCAATACCATAATTCGATTAACTTGAAATGCAAAGATCTTTTGCAGACATAAAAACTTGGAAAGAGATTTTCCAGTGTTTGAAAATCAATTTGATTAAAAAATCATATGCATCAATTTTAAAATGCAAGTTTTATGATTTACTAAACAATTCCTTAGAGCAAATGTCTTGGGCTGGCACTATTAAGAGAGTGATATAGTAGGTAGAGGTTGCCTTGGTAATATATATTACCTATTATAGTCACCTAAAACTGCAACTTTATAACCTATTGTAACTTTCTTCCACTATTTAGTCATATTATCCTTCTAGATCAGGGTGCTCAAATTTAAATCATACGAGGGCTAAATCAGTTACTTTTTAATATATGGTGGGCCACATTTTAAGCAATAATAAGCAAAACATTTATTGCATTATATTATTTAAGCTTTAATACCAAAAACTGAACCTAAATTTGATTTGTAATGGTACGCCATCCCATGGCTGTGTAGTTAGCGTGCTTGGCTACTGATCTAAGGGGCTTGGGTTTGAGCCCCAGATAAGGCATGAATGTATGTCGTTTTTCTGCAGAGGTCCCGCCATCCTCTCAGACCTACTGTGGCATATAAACTGCCAGTGCCTGTCAGACCTCTGTGGCAAGCAGCTGCTTGAGGGACTATTTATTTTATTTACATCTTCAACTGAAGTTGACTACTTTCTCTATACTCGCAAAACATCATTACAGTGAAGCAAAGTTAATGTTACAGTTCATTACTATGATTATGATTAAAATTTCTTGTAGGCTGATAACTTCAGGGCCACATTTTTGAGATTCCTACCCTATGTAAAAAAAAAAGTACAGAATTTCTGTTATCCCAGTGGGCTAAGAAATCCTTGTTAACTTCTAAAGAGAAAAGTTTTGTGTTGTGAAATAGTATCAAAGGTGTATATCTAACTTTAAATTTTTTTTCTCAAAAATATTCACTAAATAATAAATAAATAGTTTTGGAACTGACAGGCTCCTGTCAGACCTCTGTGACAAGCAGCTGCTTGAGGGGGTATTTATTTATTTATTAGTTTTGGAAGCTGAAATATTATCTTGATGTTTTCACAAAAGTGACCAGTATTGAGTTATTGGATGAATTTGTTAAAATGTATTTATTTTAGTGAATAGTTTAAATATTAGATTCTTACTTAAGTTTTAATTAAGCTTTTGAGATAAATTTTTATGACTGGCAACTTTTGTTAAAGTATTTCAGCTTCTACAAATCTTAAATACTGAAAGAATATTTTTAAAATTTACGATTGAGATTAACTTGAGTTTAATCTGTCGTCAGTGCTATTTTACCATATAAAAAAAAGTTTTGGAAGTAGCTTTTCTCTGCTCTAATATGGATATTCAGTTAGTTATATGTTTGGCCAAAGCATATAGATATTTATTAGTCTTTCTGGTTATTTGAATTACATTCTTTAATTTCCTTTCCGACAAAACCACAACAGAGACTTCATGACAGAAAATCTTAAAACAATTACCTGTAATTATATATAATTTTCCATGTTATTTTCTAATTCTACATACTAAAGAATAGTGTAGCTGGCAAAAAATTGCATTTTAATTTAAAGAAAATATATATTTTTATTATTTAAATTCTTTACAGGATTTGCAAAACAATTATTTTATAATTCTTTTAATCATATTTTCAAAAGTTTATAATAAATACTGGTTATAATAAATATTATTGTCTAATAAAACATCGATGAACTTAAAAAAAATTCAATAATCCAGATATCAAACCTGTGTGGGCACCAGGTATCAATTAAATATATTGTTACTAAGATAATATAGGAAAAACACAATTTAAAGTTTCAGATTGCATCATTTAATTTCTAAAGTCCTCACTGAGGTTCCATACCAATATTTTTCCAGTAGTCTAAGTAAATTAAGATTTCACTTACTCTGCCACAATTTTAATTAAAATTCAAGAACTAATTTTGAACACAAAAAAATTACTAAACATATTTAAGTAAATTTACCTAATTTGGCAACAAGCTGCTAATTTTAAAACATTTACAACATGAATGTAAAATATCTTATTTTTTAAATAGAAAAATTCGTACCAATAGAAATTTTCAACGAAATTTTTTCGTTTAGCATGGAAAAAATTAAAAAAACAAATACAAAGTAATTTATCAAAAATATTTTATGGTTGGTCATTAGAATTAAAATGTAGAACAAAAGTTTAAAAACTAAATTCTAACATTTAAGTTTCTCAAACCGAACATTCAGTTACCAGAAAGTCCAACTTACACGCCTTATCTTTTTGGTTTCATTTTTTTGCGTAGCATCACACAGTGTAGCCAGCGACCTTCGCCTCCGCCAGAGGGCGCTGCGTGCGTGGCCTCCTTTGTGATCTCCGCCGGCAGCCCCCAGGAATGTGACGGGAACCGGTAGCAGGCAACCCCGTCGAAGCACCAATTGACTGTGGGCTTCGGTCACATCATTACGACTGCTGCGGTGGGGAGGGTCGAACAAGCTGGAGGGGGAGATTTTTTCCTTCTGCTTTGGCTTTCCCAGCCTTCACGGTTGGCGGACTCGAACAGCATGAGAAATTTAATGCCTGGCCGCAACAACATCACGACACTGAAAAACTCGATTATACTTTCATGAAAATCCAAAACATAAAAAAAGTATTTTTTTTGGTAATTTGGAATTTTTTTCTTCAATTTTTTTTTTTTACTTCAGAGGCAGGGGGCTTGTTTTCCTCATGTTGCCACAAAATAAAACACTTAAACACATTTGAAATGTCTGCACTTATAAAATTGGCAGACGACAGTCTACAGGATCGAATTTGATGACTTTGAAACTCACGGAAAAAGATACTTCTGCACTGGCACAATTGTTGTCATGGTGATAAAAGATGCGTGATCAGATGAACGATAAATTTTGCGAACACAAAACAGATAACTCCAATCTTTGAGTTGAACTTCGGTGAAGAGGCAGTAATATTATTTGTACATCCGTCATCCTCTGCAGTCAGGCGATTTAACATCTCATGGCACTTTAGGATGACGTCAGCAATCCGCGCACCAGCGCTTATGCTTCAAAATTAAAGCGTCGCTTTAAAACGTTGACTAGTTTTATCTCCTAGAATTTGCTATCAAGTAGAGTGCTATGTCTTGATGGCCGCCATAGGCTGCTATGTGCAGAGCACTCCAGCCATCTCTGTTAGCCAGTCTGACGTCAGCTCCGAATTTCACTAGAAGTTTCACCAGTTCGAGGTTACCGTCCATGCAACTCTGGTGAAGGGCTGTCTGACCTTCCTTGTCGTAAAAGTTCACATTAACAGTTCCCTCCGACCTTTGAAGTAACTTCTGCAACTCATTTGTGTCACCTTTTCGCACGGCTTTGAGAAATATTTCCTCACATGATGGACTCGTCTGTACGTCTGTCTGACTCATGATACTTACTTTAAGCGAATATAACACAAGCACACACTAAAAATAAAACACAACAGCTTGGCTTTCCGACACTAGTCTTGATAAATATCCCAGGAACACCAACAATCCGTAAAAAATACTTCACGAGAATAATCTTTAAAAAACCAGCACGCGTGATAGTGACTAGGCTTAACACGTTGGCGCGCGCTCGGCGGTGCTCACCACACGACTGGGATCACTTCTGTGCACATCTCGCGCAACCACGCGCCGGTTTTGAGGCTGCAGCGCCCGCGGGAAACAACGTCACGTCGTTTTCCCGCGCTTGCCGTCTCCCAACCAATGGCGTCGTGGGAAGAGATAATTCCCAGAGTGGCTCCACCCCCCCCCCTCGGCGGCCGATGCCTGCGAAGTGTGCCAAATATCGTGAGAAAAATGGCAAAAGTAACATTTTGCCGTTTTTATCTCGATTTGCGATGCGTGAACCAAAGAGCAACTATCCCTGAGAATAATTCACCATCGACTTTCGCGACGCCGGCAAATTAGTGTTTCGTGCTACCTGTCGTGCCGAGGCTATTAGAATTAGCCTCCATATTTTGAGTAATAACCTCATTTCTGTGCTAAAAGAACGGCAGTCAGATAATTTTGGCATTGTAAGAAAACAAACAAAAAATAACCTACTTTGGTAGGTTATTATTTTTTTCGCTTTCAGATGGATTACAATAATTTGCAAGTTCATTCCATGGCCGAGTGGTTAGCCCCGGGTAAGGCATGGATGTTTGTGTTGTTTTTCTGCTGAAGTCCTGCCATCCTCTCAGATCTTCTACTTTGGCATATAAACTGACAGGCTCCTGTCAGACCTCTGTGGCAAGCAGCTGCTTGAGGGGGTATATATTTTATTTATTTATTATTTCTCAATAAATGCTTCTGCAGTGGTTGCAAAGACGGCGTATTTACATAAACCAATCAAACTGCACGTGGTTGATTATTGGTCCTGCCATCCTCTCAGATCTCCTACTGTGGCATATAAACTGACAGGCTCCTGTTAGACCTCTGTGGCAAGCAGCTGCTTGAGGGGGTATTTATTTTATATTTTTTTCCCAGAGTTAGATTGTTTAGGGGCCCCCAGCAAGTAATGTCTCAAGGGATCAATTTCGTGACAATCTACTAGCTTTCAATTACTGAAGTTTTGTAATCAGATTTCGTATTAATGTCTTTGTTTGAATATTTTCTGTACTATTTAATAATTTAAATTTTTAGAACCCACAGATATTTTACCTAAAACCAAAATTAATACACTTTGCTGCATTTTAAAATGCAAACATGTCGGTTTTGATTCAAACGCTTGCCTTAGTTTTATAATAATAAAAATAAATACCTCCTCAAGCAGCTGCTTGCCACAGAGGTCTGACAGGTGCCTGTCAGTTTATATGCCATAGTAGAAGTTCTGAGAGGATGGCAGGACTTCAGCAGAAAAACGACACAAACAGCCATACCTTGCCCGGGACTCTAACCCAGGTCCCTTAGATCAGTTGCCAAGTGCGCTAACCACTCGGCCATGGGACGTGTACTAAACACTTATAAATCAGTTATCCGAAAGTTAATCATGTACATTTTAAAATGAACTATATCAAGTACCACTTATATTTAATGCTATTCCAAAAGAATTACTAAATATAGATTCTTTTAGAAGACTTAAAATGGAATTAAAAAATTATTTGGTATTTTCTAGTTAGCTGATTTTTATGTGTTGTGTTTTGTGGATTTATTTGATGTACACCATTTTTGTGGCTGAATGACTTATGTTAATATAATTTATTCATTTTCCTGCAGATAAGCTATTTAGCTTTGCGGGTCAAAGTGTAAATGTATTTGTATTCTTTACTTTTATGAATAAAAATTATATTCTAAAAAAAAACTCGGGACTTTCTAAAATGGAACTGTAAAAGAAACTCGGTTTCGAACAATGAGATAGAATACATAGAGTGAGCAACCATTGTATTACAGCGCCCCCAGTCTGAAGCTAAAATAAACTAGTTAATGCCCACACTTTACATGGCCGCGAGCATGTAAAGTATAGGCATTCATGTAGCAAGCGCTCTTCTTAGTATTTTGTTTACTTACCTTAATAAACAAAGGAATTTCAATTTTCATTAAATTGTAGTATCAAACGAAATATTTACTTTAAAAAAAGTCTGAAATAACGCGATCATTTAACTGATATCATTTCTATTTTTTTTTTATTAAATACAATATTTTTGTAGCTTATTAAAGGTTCAACCGACATGACTGATTGGATTTTTTCCTAAGAACCAAAACAACGTAATTTAAAAAAAAAAAGGTTTAACTTCAAATATACAATGCAAATAAATTTTTTTTATTGTTTTCTTTATTAAAATCACCATTCTTTTCTATTGATCTACTACCCGGTAAATTTAAATAAAAGTTGTTGTTTTTTTGAGAAACCAGTTAAAAGAACGTTCTAAACATAAAATTTGAAAGATCTCCCCTGTAATTAAGTTTTTTTTTATTGTGTAGAATTAAAAAACTGTATAAAAGTCATTTAAGGCCCATTAAGGCCTTAAATGGGCTGGAGATACGAAAATTTCTGATTTAGATTATGCTGATGATTTAGCCCTTTTGGCAAATGATGTTGATGAGATGAACTCTTTCATTCAAGCTGTTGATGAGACTGGTAGTAGAGTAGGTTTGGTTATAAACAGAGAGAAAACTAAAGTGATGAAAATTGGTCAGGCAGGCTGTGATTCAGTTAATCTGAATGGTTGCAGTCTTGAGCAGGTGTCACAGTTTAATTATCTTGGGAGCTATGTAACAGATAATGGTGATGTGCGGCATGAGATTAACAGACGAATAGGGATTGCTGCCGGGACTTTTAAGAATCTATGGAGATTGTGGAGAAATAGGCGTATACACCTAAAGACTAAAATTAGACTGTATAATAGTTTGGTTCTTTCTAGGGTTAGTTATGGTAGTGAAACTTGGACACTTTGTAAACAAGATAACAGGAAACTAGATGCTTTTGATTCCAGATGCTTACGCAGTATCTTGGGCATTAGGTGGTTCAACTTTGTAACTAATGATGAGGTGAGGCAAAGGAGTTTGCAACCTCCTTTAAGCAGCATATTGTGCAGAGAGAGACTCCGTTGGTTTGGCCATGTTTCCCGTGTGAATAATTATAGATTGGCGAATAGGGTTATGAACAGTGTGCCTAAAGGCCTCAGAAGGAGGGGGAGACCTAGGATGAGGTGGGCAGACAATGTCAAACAGGACCTTGTTAGAATTGGTGTGCAGTGGCCAGATGCAGTAGATGTAGCTCAGGATAGATTTGCTTGGAGAACTAAATTGCATGGTCTGGTTGGACCTCCGTAGCCCATGGCTGCTTGATGATGATGATGATGATGATGATGATGATGATGATGATGATGATGATAAAAGTCATATTGAAATTTCCCATGCAAAAAAATGAGTCAGCTAGTTAATAAATATTTTCGTTTATATCATATATCAAAATTTGTAGAATCATTTAAGAAAGAGATGGTTATAAAAAGTGGTCCGAAAATGATTTAAAAATAAAAAGGTGTAATTGAAATATTTCTAACTCATTTTTGAAAATGATTTGCTTTTATACATACTTATTTTATATTCACTGTAAGTTCTTCGAAAACAAATTCTTCTAAAACCAGTTCTTCCAAAGCGAATTCTTCTAAAACCAGTTCCTCGAAAGCGAATTCTTCGAAAGTAAGTTTTTCGAATGATCAATTCTTCGAAAAAATAAAATTTTTTCAATTCATCGAAAATTAGAATATCAGAGGCAAATTCACGCAGGTAAGCTTAGGTCAGATTAGGTCGTTAGGTTTGTATTACTTTTAGCTTTTTTTTAATTATGTGGAAATAACTCATAACTTATACCTCATAAGTTGGGTATGATAACTCATTAAATACTGAAAGAATATTGTTGAAAATCAGGATTTAAATAGATTTGATTACGATCTATATTTTATATTCATTCACTTTTTTGCATTAAATGCATATTTCAGAAGTTATAGAGCTTCGAATTTAGATTCTCATTGGCATAATATGGAAGATAATTGATATTAAATATTCTAGCTTCCGCAACTCTTTAAATAATCAATAAATATTGTCTAAAATCGAGATTTAAATAGATTTGATTATGATCTTTAATTTATCTTCAGTCACTTTTTTCCATTAAATGCATATTTTAGAAGTTATAAACGTTCGAAATTTAATTCCCATTTACATAACACGGAAACTATGTAAATATTTTGGTAGTACATAAATAAATAAATAAATACCCCCTCAAAACCTCTGCTTGCCACAGAGGTCTGACAGGAGCTTGTCAGTTTATATGCCATAGTAGAAGATCTGTGAGGATGGCAGACCTCAGCAGAAAAACAATACAAACGTCCATGCCTTAACCGGGGCTCGAACCCAGGTCCCTTAGATTAGTAGCCAAGCGCGCTAACCACTCGGCCACGGGACGGCTATTTGGTAGTACAGTGCATAACAAAATGAATAACATTTCATTCTGGTAAATAAATTACACAAATTCAACTGAAAAGCGCGATTTTTTTTTAAAAAATGAGCTAAAAGGGGGGGGGGGGAAATAAAAAAAAAAAGGAAACTACGGAAGTCTACTTACCGAAATGAATGGAGCGAGCCATTTCAGACCCCCCCCCCCCCCCACCCAAAACTCGTCACCTCATTCAGCGATGACGTCATCATTTTCCCTGAGATTTACCCGCGTGCGTTTTTTCCACGCACAAATCCCCCCCTCATTCCCTACGTCTTTTGTGAATCGCGAGATCTCGCGGCTATGACGTTTCCGTCTGATCGCATTCCGCTTCGACGACGGATGTGACGACGATTTCCTGTCTCCTTCCTGCTGCTAACGGCGCCGGGGACCTGTTGCCACTCACTGAAGTGCAAACAAGTTTCACTTGGCAGCAAGGTGCGATTACTGCTAAAAGAGAACTACCGCTCGATTCCGTCCCCCATTTTCTCCCCCACCCTCCAACTGAGCAAGAATCGTAGCAGACCTTTGTTAAGTTTCGGGAAACGGTGATTCACAAATATCACATCACATGCTTCTCCCCCCCCCCAACAAAATCCAACTCCATTTCCCTATTTGTTTCCGGTATTCTCACGCCAATAGTTCGTCGGTGAATTCCGAATGTTATTATTATTATTTTGCGAAAGGTTGTCGTGTTTGCCAGCTAGCGGAGTGGGTTTTTTTGGGGGGTGTGAAATGACCGGCGATTTCGTTGGGTTATTTTATCTCTGACCGGCGCTTTTTTCCACACCATGGGCTAAATGGCCAGGTCACAACGACCCCGAAGGTTCAGAGAAGGTTGGGGGAGGGAACCAACTGGACCAGCTGTTAGGAGATAGATGGTAACATCCCGTCAAGGCCATCCAGCGTGTTCTTTAACGTTGGGTTGTTTTACCTCTGAACGGCACTTCTTTGCACACCATGTGCTAAATGGCTAGGTTACAAAGATCCCGAAGGCTCAGAGATGGTTGGGGGAGGGGACCCACTGGAACAGCTGTTGGGAGACAGATGGTAGCCTCCCGTTAAGGCCATCCAGCGTGTTCTTTAACGTTGGGTTGTTTTATCTCTGAGCGACACGTTTTTGCACACGTGGGTTAAGTGGCCAGATCACAAGGACCCCGAAGGCTCACAGGTTGAAGGAGGGAACCCACTAGAACAGCTGTTGGGAGGCAGATGTTAGCCCCCGTCAAGGTCATCCAGTGTGTTCTTTAACTTTGGGTTGTTTTTCCTCTGAGCGACACTTTTTTGCGCACCATGGGTTAAGTGACCAGATCACAAGGACCCCGAAGGCTCAGAGGTTGGGGGAGGGGACCCACTGGAATGGCTGTTGAGAGACAGATGGTAGCCTCTACTCAAGGCCATCCAGCATGTTCTTTAATGTGCACAGGGTATGGCTCTCCCGCACAAGGTGCCACGGCTTAACGTCTCATCCGACGGACGGCGGCTTTTCCAAGCCCATTTGTGTCCCCTACTGACCGTGGGCAGGGCGGGGAATTTTGCGGACATAAATCTCAACTCACAGGCGATTTAGTAAATGAATACATATCGGACTCTGGTAAATACAGAAATGATGATTTTGAAAGAAAATAAAAATGTTTTATTTTCTGCTTCTAGCGCCCTCTGAGAGTGAAAATTTGAACTAATGAATAATTGGGAAAACGCAAAGAGTAATATTTTATTATTACCTGTAAATAATAAATAATAAGTAAATAAATACCCCCTCAAGCAGCTGCTTGCCACAGAGGTCTGACAGGAGCCTGTCAGTTTATATGCCATAGTAGAAGGTCTGTGAGGATGGCAGGACCTCTGGATGATTAAAAAAAACCCACATGCATTCCAATGCATATACATTTGCAGTATATATTATATTAGTAATATTTTTATTATTAAAGAGTTCTTTTTTTAATTTTTAAAGAGAAAAAAAAGGAATTTTTTTCTTAAAAATTTTTTAAGTTATGTATTATTATGAAAATATTAAAATTAAATAAAATTTTAAAATACACCTCTAACCCAAAATAATGAAACTATTTAATATTCTTATAAATTTTAAGATATATTATATTTAATAAATTTCCATAAACAAAACATTTAACCCAAAATTTAAATCACAACCTAACATTACAGCCTGCATTCATAATTACGTGGGCGAATTTCATACACTTTTCAAATGTCCGAAAACCTAAAATTATTAATCCCATTCAATAACAAAAATATAAAAGAAAATACTTCGGATAAAGCCTTAAAATTAACTCCTAAATAATTATAAATACCACTATTTTCAAAATTCAACAAAAGAGTTTACTGAGAAAGCCTGAAGGAGGACCTCTCATTTAACCGTAACCTAAAATCAATTAATCAATCGAGGCGTTGGTGGGAAATTTACAAAATTTACCTTTAGTGCAGTTGGGGTTGTTTTACCTCTGAGCGGCACTTTTTTGCACACCATGGGCTAAATGGCCAGGTCACATGGACCCCGAAGGCTCAGAGAAGGTTGGGGGAGGACCCACTGGAAAAGCTGTTGGGAGACAGATGGTAGCCTCCCGTCAAGGCCATCCAGCGTGTTCTTTAACGTTGGGTTGTTTTACCTCTGAGCGGGGGGCGGTGGTGGCTCAGTCGGTAGCGCGCCAGGCTCGTAATCTGTAGTTCCCAGGTTCGAGTCCCAGCTGGGTCGGCGTTGAGAATTATCTCCGCAAAATTCCCCGCCCTGCCCACGGTCAGTAGGGGACACCGATGGGCTTGGAAAGGCCGCCGTCCGTCGGATGGGACGTTAAGCCGTGGCCCCGTGTGCGGGAGAGCCATACCCTGTGCACGTTAAAGAACACGCTGGATGGCCTTGACGGGAGGCTACCATCTGTCTCCCAACAGCTGTTCCAGTGGGTCCCCTCCCCCAACCTTCTCTGAGCCTTCGGGGTCCATGTGACCTGGCCATTTAGTCCATGGTGTGCAAAAAAGTGCCGCTCAGAGGTAAAACAACCCAACAACCTCTGAGCGGCACTTTTTTGCACAGCCTGGGTTAAATAGCCAGGTCACAAGGACCCCGAAGGCTCAGAGAAGGTTGGGGGCGGGGACCCACTGGAACAGCTGTTGGGAGACAGATGGTAGCCTCCCGTCAAGGCCATCCAGCGTGTTCTTTAACGTTGGGTTGTTTTACCTCTGAGCGGCACTTTTTTGCACACCATGGGTTAAATGGCCAGGTCACAAGGACCCCGAAGGCTCAGAGAAGGTTGGCGGAGGGGACCCACTGGAACCGCTGTTGGGAGACAGAGGGTAGCCTCCCGTCAAGGCCATCCAGCCTGTTCTTTAACGTGCACAGGGTATGTCTCTCCCGCATACGGGGCCACGGCTTAACGTCCCACCCGACGGACGGCGGCCTTTCCAAGCCCATCGGTGTCCCCTACTCACCGTGGGCAGGGCGGGGAATTTTTGCGGAGATAAATCTCAACGTTGACCCAGCTGGGACTCGAACCTGGGAACTACAGATTACGAGCCTGGCGCGCTACCGACTGAGCCACCCCCGCCCCATAGTGCAGTGAAAGGAACAATATACAGGTTAAAATGAGACCCGACTTTTTTTGGGAGGGGGGGGGGGGGGGCTCAGTCGGTAGCGCGCCAGGCTCGTAATCTGTAGTTCCCAGGTTCGAGTCCCAGCTGGGCCAGCGTTGAGATTTATCCGCAAAATTCCCCGCCCTGCCCACGGTCAGTAGGGGACACCGATGGGCTTGGAAAGGGCGCTGTCCGTCGGATGGGACGTTAAGCCGTGGCCCCGTGTGCGGAAGAGCCATTCCTATGCACGTTACAGTGTTCTTTAAAGTGCAGCTGTCTCCCAACAGCTGTTCCAGTGGGTCCACTCCCCCAATCTTTTCTGAGCCCTCGGGGTCCTTGTAACCTGGCCATCTAGCCTATGCTGTGCAAAAAGTGCCACTCAGAAGTAAAACAGCCCAACGTTAAAGAACACGCTGGATGGCCTTGACGGGAGGCTACCATCTGTCTCCCAACAGCTGTTCCAGTGGGTCCCTTCCCCCAACCTTCTCTGAGCCTTCGGGATCCTTGTGACCTGGCCATTTAGCCCATGGTGTGCAAAAAAGTGCCACTCAGAGGTAAAAGAACCCAACGTTAAAGAACACGCTGAATGGCCTTGACGGGAGGCTACCATCTGTCTCCCAACAGCTGTTCCAGTGGGTCCCTTCCCCTAACATTCTCTGAGCCTTTGGGGTCTATGTGACCTGGCCATTTAACCCATGGTGTACAAGTAAGTGCCGTTCAGAGGTAAAACATCCCAACGTTAAAGAACACGCTGGATGACCTTGACGGGAGTCTACCATCTGTCTCCCAACAGCTGTTCCAGTGGGTCCCCTCCCCCAACCTTCTCTGAGCCTTCGGGGTCCATGTGACCTGGCCATTTAGCCCATGGTGTGCAAAAAAGTGCCGTTCAGAGGTAAAACAACCCAACGTTAAAGAACACGCTGGATGGCCTTGACGGGAGGCTACCATCTGTCTCCCAACAGCTGTTCCAGTGGGTCCCCTCCCCCAACCTTCTCTGAGCCTTCGGGGTCCATGTGACCTGGCCATTTAGCCCATGGTGTGCAAAAAAGTGCCGTTCAGAGGTAAAACATCCCAACGTTAAAGAACACGCTGGATGACCTTGACGGGAGTCTACCATCTGTCTCCCAACAGCTGTTCCAGTGGGTCCCCTCCCCCAACCTTCTCTGAGCCTTCGGGGTCCATGTGACCTGGCCATTTAGCCCATGGTGTGCAAAAAAGTGCCGTTCAGAGGTAAAACAACCCAACGTTAAAGAACACGCTGGATGGCCTTGACGGGAGGCTACCATCTGTCTCCCAACAGCTGTTCCAGTGGGTCCCCTCCCCCAACCTTCTCTGAGCCTTCGGGGTCCATGTGACCTGGCCATTTAGCCCATGGTGTGCAAAAAAGTGCCGTTCAGAGGTAAAACAACCCAACGTTAAAGAACACGCTGGATGGCCTTGACGGGAGGCTACCATCTGTCTCCCAACAGCTGTTCCAGTGGGTCCCTTCCCCCAACCTTCTCTGAATCTTCGGGATCCTTGTGACCTGTCCATTTAACCCATGGTGTGCAAAAAAAGTGTCGTTCATAAGTAAAACAGCCCAACCAAACTCAAACACATCCATACACGTCTCAAGATATGTTTTCAGGAAGACAATCTCCCTGAAATTTTTTTTAAAAAAGTATCGGATCTGGCCGAAGAAATCCTTGAAGCCACCTTTCGTCGTCCAATGACAAAGTGCGCAGTGCCTGTCGGGAAGTCTCACGCCTGAGAGCAAGAGACGACCGATAATGGGGATAGAAAAAAAAAGGAGGAACGTCCCCCTCCTCCCAAATTCCCCTGCTGGCAACCGATGCCAAAGTGACTGGCAATGCGAGGCAGCAACCAGACGGCTAATGGAGGCCCCACCCAGACAGTTCACGTGACCTATGGGGCCAAAGCAGCCACTTTCTGCCTTTGTGGCGCGCGGAAGCAAAGAAATTTCAGAACCCTGAAAAAAGGATCGCCAGGCCAAGGCCGGTCACTCGTGGTTCGTGGCCTGACCGCTTCGAGGATCTGTGGCCCTACCCTACGCCGCACCTTTCGACCAGCGACAGAGGGACAGGGAGGAGGGGCCGATGCGATATTTCAGTGCTTCCGTGAAGGAAGGAAGGAGCGGCAGGGAGGGGTGGGGGGGTTTAGTCCCTCCCACTTTTGGAATCTCAGAGTACCTTGGTATTTCAGAATGAATAAGACGGAGATTTTTACAATTGTGTGATTATTTTTTACCCAAACAAAGCTAATATTTCTAATATTTCATTTTGGGTTGAGTTGGGTTGTTTTACCTCTGAGCGGCACTTTTTTGCACATTATGGGTTAAATGTCTAGGTCACAAGGACCCCGAATGCTCAGAGAAGGTTGGGGGAGGGGACCCACTGGAACAGCTTTTGGGAGACAGATGGTAGCCTTCCGTCAAGGCTATCCGGCGTGTTCTTTAACGTTGGGTTGTTTTACCTCTGAGCGGCACTTTTTTGCACACAATGGGCTAAATGGCCAGGTGACTAGGACCCCGAGGGTTCAGAGAAGGTTGGGGGAGGGGACCCACTGGAACAGCTGTTGGGAGACAGATGGTAGCTTCCCGTCAAGGCCATACAGCGTGTTCTTTAACGTTGGGTTGTATTAACTCTGAGCAACAGCATTTTGCACACAATGGACTAAATGGCCAGGTCACAAGGACCCCGAGTTCGGTTGGGTTGTTTTACCTCTGAGCGGCACTTTTTTGCACACCATGGGCTAAATGGCCAGGTCACATGGACCCCGAAGGCTCAGAGAAAGTTGGGGGAGGGGACCCGCTGGAACAGCTGTTGGGAGACAGATGGTAGCCTTCCGGCAAGGCCATCCAGCGTGTTCTTTAACGTGCACAGGGTATGGCTCTCCCGCATACGGGGCCACGGCTTAACGTCCCATCTGACAGACAGCGGTTTTTCCAAGCCCATCGTTGTCCTCTGCTGACCGTGGGCAGGGAGGGGAATTTTGCGGAGATAAATCTCAACGTTGACCCAGCTTGGACTCCAACCAGGGAACTACAGATTACGAGCCTGGCGCACTATCGACTCTGAGCCACCGCCGGCCTTCTAATATTTCGTCTATTTTCTTTTTTTTATGTAAGAAGGATATCTGCTTACAGCAATTGGCGGTTTACCCGTTGAAACAACTGGTGGAAAAATCAATGTATGTTCAGCAATACAGGTATACCAAAAATTAAGGTTTTTCGCTGGATTAAAATGGGGGTGGCCTAATCGGTAGCGTGCCAGACGGGTAATCTGCAAAGTTCAGGTTTGGGCCCTCCTGGGCAAGTGTTGAGATTTATCTCCGAAAAGGGTGTACGTGATAATGATTGCTTAGAAAAACCTCCGTCCGTCGGATGGGAGGTTAAGCCGTGATCTCGTGTGCGCAACAGTCATACCTTGGCACTTTAAAGAACATGCTGGATGGCCTTGACGGGAGGCTACCATCTGTCTTCCAACAGCTGTTCTAATAGTCCCCTCCCGCTCTGAGCTTTCGGGGTCCTTGTGACCTGGCCATTTACCCCATGGTGTTCAAAAAAGTGCCGCTCAGAGGTAACGCAACCCAACGTTAAAGAACACACTGGATGGCCTTGACAGGAGACTACGATCTGTCTCCCAACAGATGTTCCAATGGGTCCCCTCTCCCATCCGTCTCTAAGCCTTCGGGGTCCTTGTGACCTGGCCATTTAGCCCATTGTGTGCAAAAAAAGTGCTGCTCAGAGGTAAAACAACCCAACGTTAAAGAACACGCTGGATGGCCTGGACGGGAGGCTACCATCCGTCTCCAAACAGATGTTCCAATGGGTCCCCTCTCCCATCCTTCTCTAAGCCTTCGGGGTCCTTGTGATTTGGCGATTTAGCCCATTTTGTGGAAAAAAAGTGCCGCTCAGAGGTAAAACAACCCAACGTTTAAGAACACGCTGGATGGCGTTGACGAGAAACTACAATCTCTCTCTCAACAGCTGTACCAGTGGGTCTCCTCCCTCAACCTTCTCTGAGCCTTCGGGGTCCTTGTGACCTGGCCATTTAGCACCATTGTATCTGCTGAGGTCCTGCCATCCTCTCAGACCTTCTACTATGGCATATAAACTGACATACTCCTGTCAGACCTCTGTGGCAAGCAGCTGTTAGAGGGTGTATTTATTTTTTTTATTCCAAAAAAAGTGCCGCTCAGAGGTATTATGTATTTTAAGGTTATATATATTTTAAATAATATTATATCCTGATTCAGAAACAAATGCACTCATATTTGTACAAAATTGTGTCTCGGAATATTAGTAATTGTAAAAGACAGAATATTTTTATTAGAATAAAATGGCAACACTGTTTACAAGATCGCGCGAGTGCGCCCGATGGTTAATCATACTGTCCCATAACCAAGGCAACCATCGTTTACTTTCTCACTGTGTTCTGTTAGGCATAGAAAAAATTTCAAGTGAGGTATTCTCGTAGTTGTTTTTTAAACGCATTTTTTGACTGATTCTTTCTATTTTTTTTACATTACGTATATCAAAACTAAACAGAGTTCGTTGTGCGATCCATATAACTTCTGGTTATATCCATTTTTTTTTAAATTAATTAAAAAAATTTAATATAATTTTTAAAAATCAAAAAATTAAAACACACACTTTTTGAAACTCTTTTTAAAAGTCGCGTACAAAATTTTATCGCACACAGAACGTTCTTCAGTTTCGATATCGATAACTTTAGAAATTTGAAACAGAAATTCCAAATTTTGTGGGGCGGGGGTGGCTCAGTCGGCAGCGCGCCAGGCTTGTAATCTGCAGTTCCCAGGTTCGAGTCCCAGCTGGGTCAGCGTTGAGATTTATCTCCGCAAAATTCCCCGCCCTGCCCACGGTCAGTAGGGGACATCGATGGGCTTGGAAAGGCCACCGCCCGTCGGATGGGACGTTAAGCCGTGGTCCCGTGTGCAGGAGAGCCATAGCCTGTGCACGTTAAACAACACGCTAGATGGCCTTGACGGGAGGCTACCATCTGTCTCTCAACAGCTGTTGCAGTGGGTCCCCTCCCCCAACCTTCTCTGAGCCTTCGGGGTCCTTGTGACCTGGCCATTTAACCCATGGTGTGCAAAAAAGTGTCGCTCAGAGGTAAAACAACCCAACCCAAATTTTGTTTAACAATCGTCTACGGAAATAACTCTTCAAACGATTGCTATGCTTCTAGAACACCGCGAGAAACTAAACGACGGTTGTCATGGTTACGTGACGTTATCAATAAAATGTGTACAATCGCGTGCAATTCTAAACACTGTTGCCAATTTACAGTAAAGATATTCTCAGTTGCTTTACGAACCCTTCGTATCTTGAAAATATTGATTAAAACATTTGAAAATATTTTAATCAGGGTGATTCAGAATTCATCATCAATATTTGGTGGGGAGGTAGGTAATAAGAAACGAAGGAGATTTCACATAGGAAAGCATGGGCGCATATGCCATGTAGTAGGGCAAAATGACCCCAGTTCAATGATGGAAAGAACACATAAGAAGGAAGTGGTAAGGAAAAAACATTTATTATCTTACATGTAACATTTCTTTGCGTTGGTTGTACAGACTTACAAGAGGTGCTCGAACTGCCGACCATGTGCTAGAATGCATGACTCACAACGGCGTTGCATGGACAGCCGGACCCTGTGGAAGATGCCTGGCATTTCCCGGATGTTTGAGGCAGCAACTGATATGCGTGCTACAAGATCCATAGCACTATCAACAGGGGTCTCGTACACCATGTTTTTCATAGCACCCCATACAAAGAAATCGATTGGAGATAAATCCGGTGAACGTGGTGGCCAAGAAACCGGTCCACCGCGGCCAATCCATTGACCACCAAACTGTCTGTGTAGGTAAGCACGCACAGCATTTGCGAAATGTGCAGGAGCGCCGTCATGCTGGAACCACATTCGCCGGAGACTACCATCAGGAACCTCGTTCAGAAGATCCGTTAACACAGTCTGAAGAAATGTTAGGTACTTGGCACCGTCCAAACGGGATGGTAGTAAATACGGGCCCAACAAACAGTCACCGACAATCCCAGTCCACACATTGACAGCAAAACGTTGTTGCGCAGCTCCAGGTCTTGTACCGTGTGGGTTCTGATGAGCCCACACATGCCAATTGTGTGTGTTGAAGACACCCTCTCGAGTGAACAACGCCTCATCGGTGAAAAGAACATACGTTGGGAAATTGGGATCAACGGCTGTTCTCTGCATGAACCACTGACAAAAAATAACACGCTTGGGATGGTCGTCTGCTGCCAATAATTGCACTCTTTGCAGATGAAACGGATGTAACCCTTCATCGTGTAATATCCGCCACGCTGTTGCTTGCGAAATTCCAAACTGC
The DNA here is from genome assembly GCA_038380435.1 of Ryuthela nishihirai. NCBI lineage: Eukaryota > Metazoa > Arthropoda > Arachnida > Araneae > Heptathelidae > Ryuthela > Ryuthela nishihirai. The sequence goes on along the minus strand of JAWZYU010000002.1, from coordinate 104,895,505 downwards.
CTAGCCATACCTCGTGTGCTAGCACCAGGTTGTTCCTCGATTTCCTGTAGGACAGCTTCCTCTACTGCTACTGTCCGTGCCGATCTGCGCCTCCCTCGATTAACATTACTAGCAGCAAACGATCCTGTTTCACGCAGTTGGCGATGAATACGTGAAAACATTTGATGCTGTGGCACACGGCGGTTTGGGAAGCGCGCTGCATACAATTGCCTGGTTCGAAGACATCTCTCTCCTGCCGCACCGTAAGTTACATGCATATCTGCACATTCATTCCACGTATACCGGTTCATGTTACTTCTGCAAATTCACCTTGTCGAATGACAACTGACTGCACGCGTCAAACAGCTGTGCTTCTGTATGAGAGGTGTGTACACACAGCGCCCTCTACACCACCATGCGTTCGTCTGCCCCCATACTTTCCTATGTGAAATCTTTTTCTTTTCTTATTCCCTTCCTCCCCACTAAATATTGATGATGAATTCTGAATCACCCTGTATAGTAAAATATTAATATATATCATATATAATATTTTATATTATATTCTTCTCTTCATTAACTCACTTGCTCTATATTCTTAAAAAAATAAAAAAAACTTACTCTATATTCTTCATTAACTCACTTGCTCTATATTCTTAAAAATAACTTACTCTATATTCTTCATTAACTCACTTGCTCTATATTCTTTAAAAAAAACTTACTCTATATTCTTCATTAAATCACCTGCTCTATATTCTTAAAAAATAAAAAAAAAAAACTTACTCTATATTCTTCATTAACTCAATTGCTCTATATTCTTAAAAAAACTTACTCTATATTCTTCATTAAATCACTTGCTCTATATTCTTTAAAAAAAACTTACTCTATATTCTTCATTAACTCACTTGCTCTATATTCTTAAAAAAAACTTACTCTATATTCTTCATTAAATCACTTGCTCTATATTCTTAAAAAATAAAAAAACTTACTCTATATTCTTCATTAACTCACTTGCTCTATATTCTTAAAAAAACTTACTCTATATTCTTCATTAACTCACTTGCTCTATATTCTTTAAAAAAACTTACTCTATATTCTTCATTAAATCACCTGCTCTATATTCTTAAAAAACTTACTCTATATTCTTCATTAAATCACTTGCTCTATATTCTTGAAAAAACTTACTCTATATTCTTCATTAACTCACTTGCTCTATATTCTTAAAAAATTGCTCTATATTCTTCATTAAATCACCTGCTCTATATTCTTAAAAAATAAAAAAACTTACTCTATATTCTTCATTAACTCACTTGCTCTATATTCTTAAAAAACTTACTCTATATTCTTCATTAAATCACTTGCTCTACATTTCATTAACTCACTTGCTCTATATTCTCCTTTAACTCACTTGCTCAATATTCATTCATAAAAAACACCTGCTCTATATTCCTCTTAATTAAATCACTTGCTCTATATTCTTCACAAATCACTTGCTCCATCTTTCACATCATTTATTATTTGCTCTATCTTCCTCTTCATTAAAATCTCTTGCTCCGATTTGTTCTTTATTAAGATCCCCTGTTCCATCTTTGCTCTTCATCAAATCACTTCCTCCATCTTTTTCACTAAATGACATTCTCTTCCTCTTCATTGAATCACTTGCTCCATCTTAATATTCATTAAATCACTTCCTTTATCTTGCTCTTCATTAAACCACATGCTTCGTCTTCATTAAAACGCTTGCTACATCTTCATTAAATCACTTCTTCCTCTTCATTATATCACTTGCTCCATCTTTCTCATCATTATATCACTTGCTGCATCTCATCCTCTTCATGAATCACATCTTTCTCATCATCATATCACTTGCTCCATCTTTTTCACTAAATGACATTCTCTTCCTCTTCATTGAATCACTTGTTTCCTCTTCCTCTTCATTAAATCTCTTGCTCCATCTTCGTCTTCATTATTGCATCTAATCCTCTTCACTAAATCACCAGCTCCTCCTTCGTCATCATCACTTGTGCCATCTTCATTAACCCACTTTCTCCATCTTCCTCTTCGTTAACTCACTTTCTCCATCTTCATTAACTCACATGCTCCATCTTCATTAACTCGCTCGCTCCATCCTCCTCATTAAATCACCTATTCCATCTTCTTCTTTATTATTTCACCTGCTCCATCTTATCCTCCTCATTAAATCACCTGCTCCATCTTCTGTGCTAAAATCGCCTGCTCCATCTTATTAAATCACTTACATCCCTCCACTAAAGGAAAAAAATCTTCCCTACATTTATTGCTTATCCGCATCGAACATCTTCTCTCCCAACAGAAGATCGTAGATAATCGACAAATTATTTTCCCTCAGTTTCCCACGAGGACCGGAAAAAATCCGAGCATATTCAAATGACGCACGAGGCCACCACCATCCCTAATGCGATGGGAGGATCCCATCCCTCCCCGCATCCCCCATCATCTAATTCGTGGGAACCTGTCGTATTAAGCTGTCTGTAAATCGCGCGATTGAAGCCCAGAGTTAGTTCTTCCCATGATGCCTGGGGAGTGAGGATGGGAAACGAGGATCGCAGCCTCCCGCGCACCATTATCGGCAGATCGAAGACGCGCTCCTCTCGTGGGAGGAGAGCGAGGGTCACGTGGGCACTCTCACGAAGACTCGATCTATCGCGTCACGTGTGAATTTCGGAATTCGGTTCTTGCAGTTTAGTCAAGTGGGAATGGAAGATTTCGCTTTAATTATTTGAAAACGGATGGAAGTCCGGAACAATCGCGTTGTTGCAGATCCTTTCGAGGGGAGGGGGGTCATTAACCGAATAAAAGTATTTTGTCGTATAATGGCAACAGAACAACACTTATGTAAATAAATTCCTGAATAACAGTTCAATTCCAATATTCACTGAATCGAAAACTTCATTTCCTTTGAAAACTTTTATTTATGTTTGTTAGGTTTTTTTCCATTGGGTTGTTTTACCTCTGAGTGACACTTTTTTGCACACCATGGGCTAAATGGCCAGGTCACATGGACCCCGAAGGCTCAGAGAAGGTTGGGAGAGGGGACCCACTGGAACAGCTGTTGGGAGACAGATGGTAGCCTCCCGTCAAGGCCATCCAGCGTGTTCTTTAACGTTGGGTTGTTTTACCTCTGAACGGCACTTTTTTGCACACCATGGGCTAAATGGCCAGGTTACAAGGACCCCGAAGGCTCAGAGAAGGTTGTGGGAGGGGACCCACTGGAGCAGTTGTTGGGAGACAGATGGTAGCCTCCCATCAAGGCCATCCAGCGTATTCTTTAACGTTGGGTTGTTTTACCTCTGAGCGGCACTTTTTTGCACACCATGGGCTAAATGGCCAGGTTACAAGGACCCCGAAGACTCAGAGAAGGTTGTGGGAGGGGACCCACTGGAACAGCTGTTGGGAGACAGATGGTAGCCTTCCGTCAAGGCCATCCAGCGTATTCTTTAACGTTGAGTTGTTTTACCTCTGAGCGGCACTTTTTTGCACACCATGGGCTAAATGGCCAGGTTACAAGGACCCCAAAGCTCAGAGAAGGTTGTGGGAGGGGACCCACTGGAGCAGTTGTTGGGAGACAGATGGTAGCCTCCCATCAAGGCCATCCAGCGTATTCTTTAACGTTGGGTTGTTTTACCTCTGAGCGGCACTTTTTTGCACACCATGGGCTAAATGGCCAGGTTACAAGGACCCCGAAGGCTCAGAGAAGGTTGTGGGAGGGGACCCACTGGAGCAGTTGTTGGGAGACAGATGGTAGCCTCCCATCAAGGCCATCCAGCGTATTCTTTAACGTTGGGTTGTTTTACCTCTCAGCGGCACTTTTTTGCACACCATGGGCTAAATGGCCAGGTTACAAGGACCCCGAAGGCTCAGAGAAGGTTGTGGGAGGGGACCCACTGGAACAGCTGTTGGGAGACAGATGGTAGCCTCCCGTCAAGGCCATCCAGCGTATTCTTTAACGTTGAGTTGTTTTACCTCTGAGCGGCACTTTTTTGCACACCATGGGCTAAATGGCCAGGTTACAAGGACCCCGAAGGCTCAGAGAAGGTTGTGGGAGGGGATCCACTGGAACAGCTGTTGGGAGACAAATGGTAGCCTCCCGTCAAGGCCATCCAGCATATTCTTTAACGTTGGGTTGTTTTACCTCTGAGCGGCACTTTTTTGCACACAATGGGCTAAATGGCCAGGTCACAAGAACCCCGAAGGCTCAGAGAAGGTTGTGGGAGCGGACCCACTGGAACAGCTGTTGGGAGACAGATGGTAGTCTCCCATCAAGGCCATCCAGCGTATTCTTTAACGTTGGGTTGTTTTACCTCTGAGCGGCACTTTTTTGCACACCATGGGCTAAATGGCCAGGTTACAAGGACCCCGAAGGGTTGGGTTGTTTTACCTCTGAGCGACACTTTTTTGCACACCATGGGCTAAATGGCCAGGTCACATGAACCCCGAAGGCTCAGAGAAGGTTGTGGGAGGGGACCCACTGGAACAGCTGTTGGGAGACAGATGGTAGCCTCCCGTCAAAGCCATCCAGCGTATTCTTTAACGTTGGGTTGTTTACCTCTGAGCGGCACTTTTTTGCACACCATGGGCTAAATACCCAGGTCATATGGACCCCGAAGGCTCAGAGAAGGTTGGGGGAGGGGACCCACTGGAACAGCTGTTGGGAGACAGATGATCGCTTGTCGTCAAGGCCATCCAGCGTGTTCTTTAACGTGCACAGGGTATGGCTCTCCCGCACACGCTGCCACGGCTTAACGTCCCATCCGACGGACGGCGGCCTTTTCAAGCCCATCGGTGTCCCCTACTGACCGTGGGGACGGCGGGGAATTTTGCGGAGATTGTGACCTGGTAATTTAGTTCATATTGGGCAAAAAAGTGCCGCTCAGAGGTAAATTTGTAATCATAGAGCGTTAAGATTTATCTCCGCAAATTTCTCAGCCCTGACCTCGGTCACTAGGGGACACCGATGGGCTTGGAAAGACTGCCATAGAAAAAATATATAAAAAAATGTATAGAAATATCCACCGGATGTGACGTTCACACCTATCTCTACACTCTCCTTTAACTCCACGGTGGGTGGGACGCAACTGTTTCTTTTTATGAGCTAAAGAAAAAAACATTTTCTGATCTTTTATAGCTGTTGCCAAAATAATCTTATTTCCACTTTTCTAATCACATATTACTTGCAATATTTTCCTCTGTGAGTGTACAGTCGCTCAAAAAAAAATATCCGAACATTATAATTGATTACAGAATTCAGAAAAAATATCTGGTAACAATGTTTTTTAGAAATAACTGATTCCAGAGCAGTAATTTCTAAAAAAAAATCGTTGCCAGATATTTTTTTCTGAATTCTATAATCAACCATAGTGTTTGGATATTTTTTGAGTGACTGCACATCATCCTCGTGAAGCCATGGGCTACGGAGGTCCAACCAGACCGTGCAATTTAGTTCTCCAAGCAAGTCTATCCTGAGCTACATCTGCTGCATTTGGCCACTGCACACCAATTCTAACAAGGTCCTCTTTGACATTGTCTGCCCACCGTATCCTAGGTGTCCCCTTCTTTCTGAGGCCTCTAGGAACACTTTTCATAACCCTATTCGACAATCTATAATTATTCATGCGGGCAACATGGCCAAACCAACGGAGTCTCTCTCTGCACAATATGCTGCTTAAAGACTCCTTTGCCTAATCTCATCATTAGTTACAAAGTTGAACCACCTAATGCCCAAGATACTGCGTAAGCATCTGCAATCAAAAGCATCTAGTGTCCTGTTATCTTGTTTACAAAGTGTCCAAGTTTCACTACCATAACTAACCCTAGAAAGAACCAAACTATTATACAGTCTAATTTTAGTCTTTAGGTGTATGCGCCTATTTCTCCACACTCTCCATAGATTCTTAAAAGTCCTGGCAGCAATCCCTATTAGTCTGTTAATCTCACGCCGCACATCACCATTATATGTTACATAGCACCCAAGATAATTAAACTGTGACACCTGCTCAAGATTGCAACCATTCAGATTAACTGAATCACAACCTGCCTGACCAATTTTCATCACTTTAGTTTTCTCTCTGTTTATAACCAAACCTACTCTACTACCAGTCTCATCAACAGTTCGAATGAAAGAGTTCATCTCATCAAGGTCATTCAACCACCAAAATTTCAGAATTCTAGCATAAAATACGTCGTTTGCAATATCCCTTCAAAAATTTGAAATTTCCTATTTTGTTTTTTCTTCGTTAGAGGGCGCGATTATAGCTTTTCGGAGAAAAATTAGTTTTTGAAGTGATGTTATTAGAATAATGAATGTCAAAGCCATCGACGACTCCATCGTATCGGACAGCCGACTATATTTTCCATAATGGCAACATTAATAACGCCAAAATAATAATTGCGGCCCTGGATTACGTGCAATTTCCCAACATGGATGCCATCACTTGCTCCCCCCCTCCCCCATTCAAGAGTATGGAAGTTTCCCACGCAAGCGATCGGCCGTTCCCATGGCAACACGCGTGACGGAGCCTGCAGGCACGTGCCAATTGCCAAAGATTCAAATGAGAAATCAGTAAAGGCAAAACCGCCTACAAAAGGCCTGTGTACTAAATTATGACGTCATCATACTAGTCCTATAACGCAGATAATTCTTATGTACCGTATTTCTTTATATTATTCAAACTGGTAATTCTTCTAAATAAGAAATATTTATAAATAAATATTAATAAAATAGTATAAAAGTACATCAGTAATAATAATATAAAAAAAATACATAACTTATGTACATTACAGGACTACCTATTGTGACGTCACAACTTGCTTCGCCGGCCTTCTATCGTGTAGGTAAAGGCCAGCCATGAGTACACAAACTTCTAAAATGTATATTTAGTTCACTAAATTGAAACAATATTGTTTTAATCAATTTCTAGGTAAATTTAAAGTTTAATTTTAAATATTCCAGTTCCCATAACTCTTTAAATACAGAACGAATATTGTTGAAAATCAAGATTTAAATAGATTTAATTATGATCTTTAATTTATCTTCCGTCACTTTATTCCATTAAATGCATAATTTAGGAGTTATAGAGTTTCGAAATCAGATTCTCATTCATATAACATGGAAGATAATTTATTCTTAAATATTCCAGCTTCCATAACTTTTTAAATACTAAACGAATATTGTTGAAAATCGAGATTTAAATAGATTTGATTATGATCTTTAATTTACCTTCCGTCACTTTATTCCATTAAATGCATAATTTAGGAGTTATAGAGTTTCGAAATCAGATTCCTATTCATATAACATGGAAGATAATTTATTCTTAAATATTCCTGCTTCAATAACTCTTGAAATACTGAACAAATATTATTGAAAATCGAGATTTAAATAGATTTGATTATGATCTTTAATTTATCTTCAGTCACATTTTTCCATTAAATGCATATTTTAGAAATTATAGATCTTCGAAATCAGATTCCGATTCACATAACATGGAAGATAATTTATTGCTGAACTAGCTGAACGTATCCGGCGCTGCCCTGGTGTCACTTTTAAGTATATTCTTATTTTCACTGCATTAAAGGTAAATTTTTAAAGAACCCCCCACACCACCGACACTTTAACACAGATTTTCATCAGGAAGAAATTTGCCGGGATCGTTGTTGACGTCAGCGAGCACTCCTCGTAGCCCGTGGCTTAGTTTCTGCGTAAGCTATCGAGATTTTATTTCCGTTACCACAAATTTCGCCGCCCTATGGCTCCCGTGATATTCGTTCGCAAGGCTCAAATTTTCTGCACAGCGTCCCCCATGTGGCCCGGTGATTGGTTTAAAAATCAGGTTCTCACTTGGCCGGTGGCTTCGTTTCTACCCAAATTGTGACAGCTCGTGTCTCACTTTTAATCTGAATAATTTGTTGTTTCCTGCATAAAGTTTAGTTTTTTGAGTATCCCCCCCCCCCTGACCTTTTATCACAGTTTGAACACGAAGAATTTCTCGGTGTTGCAAAGGTCATTGCTACCTCGGCGCGCGCTTTCGGAGCCCGTGACAAATAATCCAGATATTTATTTGGTCAGATTTTGGCATTCTGTAATTCCCGACTACTTCATGGAAAGGCCCAAATTTCGTACACTGGTTCCCCCTCCCTGACCTTATTTTTGGTTAGAAAATCAGGTCCCTAGATGCAATGGAACGCATAAATAATGCTTTTGGAAATGTGGGAAATCTGGCAACTGCATCAGATTTGCAGCAGAAGATTTAAATGCAATTTTAAATCTTTACTTCCATACTTAGGGAGCAGAAAATGGCAACAATAAATTTGATAGCGATTCTCGTTTCCCGTAGGAATAGCACGGAAAATATATTTGGTTCTAGCAAGCCCCCCTTTTGGACTTTCGACCTGAAAATTGGCACTGTAATCCGGACCACAACCAGAGACATTCTCTGAAAATTTGGATCGTGTACGTTGATTTCCCGATAAGTTATGGCTGCCATCGACAGATACACAGACAGACAGACTCACAGACACCTTTTATTATATAGATATTCCAGCTTCCATAATTCTTTAAATACCGAACGAAAATTGTTGAAAATCGAGATTTAAATAGATTTGATTATGATATTTAATTTATCTTCAGTCACTTTTTCTCATTAAATCCATATTTTAGGAGTTACAGATCTTCGAAATTTAATTCCCATAACACGGATATTATCTAATATTTTGGTACAATGTATAAAATCTTTAAATAACCGAATTTAGTAAATAGCCATTATAGAAAATCTATATTCTTTAAGAACCGCCAAAAAAGTTTCACTAGTGAAATGCGAAAACATACAGTCGCTCAAATAAATATCCGAACGTTATGGTTAATTACAGAATTCAGAAAAAATATCTGGCAACGATTTTTTAGAAATTAGTGATCTGGCAACCTTCGTGTACAGTCGCTCAAATAAATATCCGAACACCATGGTTGATTACACAAATTCAAAAAAATATCTGGCAACGATTTTTTTTTAGAAATTAATGGTCTGGCAACCTTCGTGTAGCTCAAAAAAAATCCGAACGCTATTATTGATGACAGAATTCAGAAAAAATATCTGGCAACGATTATTTTAGAAATTAGCGTCTGGATATTTAGAATTTAGTGTCTGGAATTAGCGTTCGGATTTTTTTTGAGCTACACGAAGGTTGCCAGACCATTACACAAATTCACAAAAATATATGGAAACGATTTATTTAGAAATTAGTGATCGTTGCCAGATATTTTTTCTGAATTCGGTAATCAACCATAGTGTTCGGACATTTTTTGAGCGACTGTACACGAAGGTTGCCAGATCACTAATTTCTAAAACAACCATTGTCAGATATTTTTTTCCGAATTCTGTAATCAACCATAGTGTTTGGATATTTATTTGAGCGACTGTACACGAAGGTTGCCAGACACTAATTTCTAAAAAAATCGTTGCCAGATATTTTTTACTGAATTCTGTAATCAACCATAAATAAAAAAAAAATAAATACCCCCTCAAGCAGCTGCTTGCCACAGAGGTCTGACAGGAGCCTGTCAGTTTATATGCCATAGTAGAAGGTCTGAGAGGATGGCAAGCCCTCAGCAGAAAAACGACACAAACAGCCATGCCTTACACGGGGCTCGAACCCAGGTCCCTTAGGTCAGTAGCCAAGTGCGCTAACCACTCGGCCATGGGACGTCTAATCAACCATAGTGTTCGTATATTTATTTGAGCGACTGTACATTTCTAAGTAATATGAATTGAGGAAAAAAAAACGTTTTATAATGGATCAAAAAGAATCTTGATTAAAAAACAGAAGCATATTTTTTACCGCGTATTTAGTTGAAAAAATTATTTAGTTACACGCATTAAAAAAAAAATCAAAAAATTGTTTGATTGATGATTTTCTAATAAATAATCCAATAATAACTACCGTATTTGTTCCTAATCATTTTCTACAAAACTTTTTTAAATCCCCCCCCCACCCCCTCTGTAGCTGATTGCTCAGTGGTCAATCGTTGCACGTGCCCACCCACCTCCTCCTTCGGATTCGGCTCGGTCGTTATCACTTTTCCCACGGCATTCGAATTGTCGCTTATCTGTGTCGACCCCCCCAGCTCGTCGCTACTTCACTAGATCGTGGGAAACGCCACGACGCGGCGCTCGCTCCGGAAGTTACGGGAAAAGAGGGCGTGGCCGAGTCATCTGCAAATGTTCTCTTTGCTCCGAGGATAAAAATGTTTCTTCAGATGCTGGGGAAAGGAGACCGTTTCGGAGAGGGGTGGCGGTTAATTGTTCTTTAGATTTAAGGTAATCCAGATGAAATATCGAATTCTTGAGATAGATTTTGTTCCGGATATGCTAGAACAACTAATCTATATAATAAAAGACGGTGTCTGTCTGCTTGTGGCAACCATAACACATCGGGAAATCAATTTACACGCTCCAAATTTTCAGAGATTGTTTCAGGTTGTAGTCCGGATTGCAGTGCCAAATTTCATGTCGAAAGTCCAAAGGGGGACTTGCTAGAAGCGAAAATATTTAACAAGCTATTCCAACGGAAAACGAGAATCGCTGTCAAATTTTCTGCTGCCATTTTCTGCTCCCTAACTATGAAAGTAAAGATTTAAAATAGCATTTTAATCTTTAAAAGAAGGTGTCTGCCTATAGCAGCCATAACTCATCGGGAAATCAATTTACACGCTCCAAATTTTCAGAGAATGTTTCAGGTTGTAGTCTGGATTGCAGTGCCAAATTTCATGTCGAAAGTCCAAAAAGGGGACTTGCTAGAAGCGAATATATTTACCGTGCTATTCCTACGGAAAACGACAATCGCTGTCAAATTTTCTGCTGCCATTTTCTGCTCCCTAACTATGAAAGTAAAGATTTAAAATAGCATTTTAATATTTAAAAGAAGGTGTCTGTCTGTGGCAGCCATAACTCATCGGGAAATCAATTTACACGCTCCAAATTTTCAGAGAATGTTTCAGGTTGTAGTCCGGATTGCAGTGCCAAATTTCATGTCGAAAGTCTAAGAGGGGGACTTGCTAGAAGCGAAAATATTTAACATGCTATTCCTACGGAAAACGAGAATCGCTGTCAAATTTTCTGCTGCCATTTTCTGCTCCCTAAGTATGAAAGTAAAGATTTAAAATAGCATTTTAATCTTTAAAAGAAGGTGTCTGTCTGTGGCAGCCATAACTCATCGGGAAATCAATTTACACGCTCCAAATTTTCAGAGAATGTTTCAAGTTGTGGTCCGGATTCCTACGAGAAACGAGAATCGCTGTCAAATTTACTGTTGCCATTTTCTGCTCCCTAACTGTGAGTGTAAAGAGTTAAAATTTACATCTTCTGCTGCAAATCTGCTTCCATTGCCAGATTCCCCACATTTCCAAAGGCATTATTTACGCGTTCCATTGCAGCTAGGGACTTGATTTTCTAACCAAACATGGGGTCGGGCACGGGTAACTCGCCTGCGAAATTTGGGACCTTTCCGTGAAGTACGTCGAGAATTACAGAATGCCAAAATCTGACGAAATAAATATCTCGATCGTTTGCCACGGGCTCTGAGAGCACGCGCCGAATAAGCAGTGACCTTTACAACACCGGATAATCGTTCGTGTTCAAATTGCCATAAAATGTCGGGGAGGGGGGGATACTCATAAAACTAACCATTACTGCACGAAACAACAAAATATGCAGATTAAAAGTGAGACATGAGTTGTCACGATATCTGTAGAAACGAAGCAACGGGCCAAATGGGAACCTCATTTTTAATCTAATCACTGGTGCACACGGCGGACGCTGTGCAGGAAATTTGGACCGTGCAAATGAATATTACGGGAGCCATAGGGCGGGAATATCTGCGGTAACGGAAATAAAATCTCGATAACTTAAGGAGATACTAGGCCAAGAGCTATGAGGAGTGCTCGCTGACGTGAACATTGATCCGGGCAAATTTCTTCCTGTTGAAAATCTATGGTAAAGTATCGGTACTGTGTAGGGGAGGGGGGTCTTAAAAAATTTGCCTTTAATGCAGTGAAAATAAGAATATACAGGTTAAAAGTGACACCCGGGCAGCGCCAGGTACGTTCATTATATATAATAAAAGAACGTGTCTGTCTGCCAGTGGCAGCCATTACTCATCGGGATCAACGTACAAGCCCCAAATTTTCAGAGAATATTTCTGGTTGTGGTCCGGATTGCAGTGCCAAATTTAAAGGTCGAAAGTCCAAAAGGGGGGCTTGCTAGAAGCGAAAATATTTACCGTGCTATTCCAACAGGAAACGAGAATCGCTGTCAAATTTACTGTTGCCATTTTCTGCTCCCTAACTGTGAAAGTAAAGAGTTAAAATAGCATTTAACTCTTATCTGATGCCGTTGCCAGATTCCTCACATTTCCAAAGGCATTATTTAGGCGTTCCATTGCATCTAGGGACCTGATTTTCTAACCAAACATGGGGACGGGCAGGAGGAACCCGCCTGCCAAATTTTGGACTTTTCGGTGAAGTACGTCAGGAATTATAAAATGCCAAAATCTGACGAAATAAATATCTCGATCGTTTGCAACGGGATCTGACAGCGCGCCGAGTCAGCAATGGCCTTTTCAACACCGGGAAAATTTTAGTGTTCAAACTTTGATTAAAATATCAAGGGTTACTACAAAATTTATCTTTAATGCAGTGAAAATAAGAACATACAGATTAAAAGTGACACCCGGGGCAGCGCTGGGTACGTTCAGCTAGGGTTAACATTATAGTTGTTTGCAACCTGAAATTTATAAACTTTATTTCTTCCATTATGTTTATCGACAAATAAACATATTTGTTAATCGGATCTTGCAAAAGAACTGAACCCTTCTAATTTCATAAACACGAATCTGGCAGGCATTGTTTCGCATGTTACTTTTTTTAGTTCTTTTTCAGGAACGTAATTGGTGTTAGCAGTAATAATTAGGACTAGCAAGTTAAACAATTTAACGGCCGAAGTTGCTCAATCGGTAGCGCACTAGGCTTCTATTCTGTAGATCCCCGGTTCGAGTCCCAGCAGGTCAGCATTGAGATTTATCTCCGCAAAACTCCCCGCCATGCCCACGGCCAATAGGGGACACCAATAGCTTGGAAAGGCCGCCGTCCGTAGGATCGGACGTTAAGCCATGGCCCCCTTGTGCGCGAGAGCCATACCGTGTGAAACTTAAAAAACACGATGGACTGGAGGCTACCATCTGTATCCCAACAGCTGTTCCAGTGGGTCCCCTTCCCCCAACCTTCTTTGAGTTTTCAGGGTCCTTGTGACCAGGATATTTAATCTATTGTGTGCAAAAACCTGGTGATTAGGGGTAAAAAATGCTGCCGTCAATGGCCAGGTCACTAGGACCCTGAAAGCTCAGGAAGGGGACCCGCTGGAACAGCTGTTAGGAGACAGATAGCAGCCTCCGGTCAATATCATCCAGCGTGTTATTTAACGTATGGTTGTTTTACATCTGAGAGGCACCTTTTTGCACAATATAGGCTAAATGACCAAGCCACAAAGACCCCGAAGGCTCAGAGAAGGTTGGGGGAGGGGACCCATTGGAACAGCTGTTATGAGACAGATGGTAGCTTCCCGTCAAGGACATCCAGTGTGTTCTTTAAAGTTGGGTTGTTTTACCTCTGAGTGGCACTTTTTGCACATCATGGGATAGATGGCCAGGCCACAAGGACCCCGAGGGCTCAGAGAAGGTTGGGGACCCCACTGGAACAGCTGTTGAGAGACAGATGGTAGCCTCCCGTCAAGGCCAACCAGCGTGTTCTTTAACGTTGGATTGTTTTACTTCTAAGCAAAAATTTTTAGCACACAATGGGCTAAATCACCAAATCACAAGTACCCCAAAGGCTTATAGAAGGTTGGGAGATGGGACCCACTGGGACAGTTATTGGGAGAAAGATGGTAGCGTACCGTCAAGGCCATCCAGCGTGTTTTTTAACGTTGGATTGTTTTACCTCTGAGCGACACTTTTTTCCACACAATCGGCTAAAAGACCAAGTCACAAGGACCCAGAAGGCTCAGAGAAGGTTGGGGGAGGGGACCCACTGGAACAGCTGTTAGGAGACAGATGTTAACTTCCCGTCTAGGTCATCCAGCATGTTCTTTAAAGTTGGGTTGTTTTACCTCTGAGCGACACTTGATTAGCACACAACGGGCTAAATGACCAAGTCACAAGTACCCCAAAGGCTCATAGAAGGTTGGGGGAGGAGACCCATTGGAACAGCTATTGGGAGACAGATGGTAGCCTCCCATCAAGGCCATCCAGCCTGTTCTTTAATTTCTGAGTAGAAACTTTCTGAGTTTTACTTCTGAGTAGAACTTTTCTACACACCACAGGCTAAATGGCCAGGTCACAAGGACCCCGAAGGCTCAGAGAAGGTTGGGGGAGGGGATCCACTGGAACAGCTGTTGGGAGACTGATCCCGTCAAGGCCATCCAGCGTGTTCTTGAACGTTGGGTTTTTTACCTCTGATCGGTACTATTTTGTACACAATGGGCTAAAAGTGTGCAAAAAAATCCTGCAAAAAATGTGCCTTACGTGTTAACAAAATAAATAAAGACCAATTTTCAGTCAGAGAAGTCACTTTTCTTAAGAAAAAAAATTACACCAGTTTCTGAGAAACTTTTTTTCCGTAAACAATCGTTCACCGCTTATATTTTTTATCAACGTCTGCGTTTGCATTTAATTAAAATTCTGGAACACGAGCCTTAAGGAAAACAGCGCTATAATCAACGCATTTCACTGTAGATTTGGGGCGGGGGTGGCTCAGTCGGTAGCGCGCCAGGCCCGTAATCTGTAGTTCCCAGGTTCGAGTCCCAGCTGGGTCAGCGTTGAGATTTATCTCCGCAAAATTCCCCGCCCTGCCCACGGTCAGTAGGGGACACCGATGGGCTTGGAGAGGCCTCCGTTCGTCGGATGGGACGTTAAGCCGTGGCTCCGTGTGCGGGAGAGCCATACCCTGTGCACGTTAAAGAACACACTGGATGGACTTGACGGAATGCTACCATCTGTCTCCCAACAGCTGTTCCAGTGGGTCCCCTCCCCCAAATTTCTCTGAGCCTTCGGGGTCCATGTGACCTGGCCATTTAGCCCATGGTGTGCAAAAGAGTGCCGTTCAGAGGTAAAACAACCCAACCCTTTTCGCGATAAGCGCGAGCTATCCTCGAGAAATGGGAGTTCAGATTACAAACATTTTCTTTCCTTTATCTCATCCATTTTTTTAAAATCAATTCCATCCGATCCCACCTTCCCGAGAAAAGCGATCCGTTTTAAAGCCTGCACGTGGGAATTTTCGCGCGACGCGGCTCCTTTTTTTCCCACACTCGAGGCACGTGGCCTCGCACTGCCGCCAGCGGTTGGCAGCACGTGCGTCGTCCGAGGTCTTGCCAACTGACAGATATATTCGCATGTTTCGTGCGAGAGTAGACCATTCTAGAAACAACTGGGCCTTTGCTGACAAAGATTAAAATAAATCGTATTGTTATTAAGTTAATTTTCTACTAGTTACACCGGTGGTCACGGATAAACCCGTGTCAAAAGTTTGGCGCCAAACTTATGCAGCTTTCGATATGCATTACTCTATTAACAGCAAAGATGATTCTAGCGCACCAAAAAATTTTGGACACTTTTCGAGGAACCATTTCCTTTCGAAAAATTTCGAGGAACTTTTCGAAGGCTGGAGTGGCTCAGTCGGTAGCGCGCCAGGCTCGTAATCTGTAGTTCCAAGGTTTGAGTCCCAGCTGGGTCAGCGTTGATTTATTTCCGCAAAACTCCCCTCATAGCCCACCGTCAGTAGGAGACACCGATGGGGTTGGAAAGGCCGCCATCAGTCCGATGGGACGTTAAGCCGTGGCCCTGAGTGCGGGAGAGCCATACCCTGTGCACGTTAAAGAACACGCTGGATGGCTTTAATGGGGGCTTCATTACCAACAGTTTGATAACTAACTTTTGTTCCAGTGGGTCCCTCCTAAATTTTCTCCGGGCCCTCGGGGTCCTTGAGGCCTGGCCATTTAGCCCATGGTGTGCGAAAAAGCGCTGCTCAGAGGTAAAATAACCGAACGTTAAAGAACACGCTGGATGGCCTTGACGGGAGGCTACCATCTGTCTCCCAACAGTTATTCTAGTGGGTCCCCTCCCCCAACCTTTTCTGAGCCTTCGGGGTCCTTGTGACCTGGCCATTTAGCCCATGGTGTCCAAAAAAAGTGCCGTTCAGAGGTAAAACAACCCATCGTTAAAGAATACGCTGAATGGACGTGACGGGAGGCTACCATCTGTTTCCCAAAAGCTGTTCCAGTGGGTCCCCTCCCCCAATCTTCTGAGCCTTCGGGGTTCTTGTGACCTGGCCATTTAGCCCATGGTGTGCAAAAAAGTGCCGCTCAGAGGTAAAACAACCCAACGTTAAAGATCACGCTGAATGGCCTTGACGGGAGGCTACCATCTGTCTCCCAAAAGCTGTTCCAGTGGGTCCCCTCCCCCAACCTTCGGGGTCCATGTGACCTGGCCATTTAGCCCTTGGTGTGCAAAAAAGTGCCACTCAGAGGTAAAACAACCCAACGTTAAAGAACACGCTGGATGGCTTTGACGGGAGGCTACCATCTGCCTCCCAACAGTTGTTCCAGTGGGTCCCCTCCCCCAACCTTCTCTGAGCCCTCGGGGTCCTTGAGACCTGGCCATTTAGCCCATTGCGAGCAAAAAAAAAGTGCTGCTCAGAGTTAAAACACGGCCAAATTTCCTCTCTGAGAAAAATTTAAATTTTCTCTCATCTTGTTTTAAAAGTAACTCCTGACCACCAAATAAGAGAACCGAGAACTGTAAAGTGATCGTTTGCAGTCCCCACCAGAAAAAGAACATATAAAGCAAAAAACTCGCGTAACTTTTTCGAGAAAACGATAGAAAGAACTTCAATGGACAACACTGATGATCACCTAGGTAACCGAAACATCATCATCACGTGCTCTTCTTAGAATCTCTCACACTCTTGTTTTCTTCTTTTCACCCCTCTCCACCTTTCTCGTTTTCTCTTTGAGTAAGCAGACGAAGATGGATGACCTATCTTCGTCCCCTGTCATCATTAGCTCGTTTGCTGCAGGCGGGGATGACATTATCCGTCACCATGACAACAGCCTCGTTTCTTCCTCCCCTTTCTCCTAAGTGGCGTTGATTTGAAACATTTCTTTTGATCCACTCTTAGGTCATTTGAATGGCAAACAATGGATGATTTGCAGGTTTTTTTGGGCTGTTTTACCTCTGAGCGGCACTTTTTTGCACACCATGGGAAAAATGGCCAGGTCACAAGGACCCCGAAGGCTCAGAGAAGGTTGGGGGAGGGGAACCACTGGAACAGCTGTTGGCAGACAGATGGTAGCCTCCCGTCAAGGCCATCCAGCGAGTTCTTTAACGTTGGGTTGTTTTACCTCTGAGCGGCACTTTTTTGCACACAATGGGCTAAATGGCCAGGTCACAAGGAGCCCGAAGGCTCAGACAATGTTGGGGGAGAGTACCCACTGGAACAGCTGTGGGAGACAGATGGTAGCCTCCAGTTAAGGCTATCCAGCCTGTTCTTTAACGTTGGGTTGTTTTACCTCTGAGAGACACTTTTTTGCACACCATGGGCTAAATGGCCAGGTCACAAGGACCCCGAAGGCTCGGAGAAGGTTGGGGGAGAGGACCCACTGGAACAGCTGTTAGGAGACAAATGGTAGCCTCCCGTCAAGGCCAACCAGCGTGTTCTTTAACGTGCACAGGATATGGCTCTTCCGCACACGGGGCCACGGCTTAACGTCCCATCTGACGGACGGCGGCCTTTCCAAGCCCATCGGTATCCCCTACTGACCGTGGGCAGGGCAGGGAATTTTTGCGGAGATAAATCTCAACGCTGACCCAGCTGGGACTCCAACCTGGGAACTACAGATTACGAGCCTGGCGCGCTACCGACTGGGCCACCCCCGCCATCTTGTTTTATTTCTCCGCGGTGAAAAAAAATGTCCGAATGGTAAAAAAGTAGTCCGTTCTGTATCTACCTTGAGATTCGTATTGAGGGTATATATATATATAAAAGGATATATATAAATATATCTCATGAAAACAAAATGTTATTAACAACGCTTATCACTACAAAATGAAGAATGAATGATTTTATTAACAACTCTTTAAAGAATAAATCTCCGTTCTGCACTTAAAAAAAGCCCCAAAAAATAATATTCTCATCAAAACTATATTTCATTAACGGCTCTTATCGCTGAAGCACAACTCCCTGTTCCTTACTGGAAAAAAAAAAAGCTCCAAAAATAAATAATCTCATCAAGAGGTAAACAATGCTAAACAATGAAACCTCGTTTCGCACTTAAAAAAAGCCCCTAAAAAAATATCAAAAGTAAATTTCCTTAATAACACTCATTACTAAAGAATCAACTTAAGAAAAGCCCCGAAAACAAATAATCTCTTGGAACATGAGGATGGATATCATATTGCAACTCAACGTTACAGGTTTTTCTGGGGAAAAATTCCAACATGGCGGCTGAGAACCCTATACTGCAGCTTAGCCCTAAAAAAATTCAAAAACAAAGCATTACCATAAAAACTCCTTCCTATATGCTGCAGATCAAAAAACACTATTCTTTCAGAATTTCATCCTCGACGCTAATAAAAAATAACTTACAAAACCATTCTACTGAACGATTCAATAATTATAGACAAAAAAAAAACGAAATTAATCCTTTATTTATGGACTCACTTAGGCTTAGCGATCCATTCGTAGCTCTAAGGTCGTTTAAAACAAACTCAGCACCAAATTCTTGAGCAGTGAGACTTGATGCCAGATTACACTTCACGATATACGAAAAATAAATCGTCGGCTTGGGTGGCCTCTAATTCATTATTCAACTTTCGAAAGAAATCGGGCGGCCTAAATATGGCTAATTAGTATGCTTCGCATTTTTCAAAATGTCAGCCTGATTCCTGGAAGGCAAAAATTAACTGAAGTTCTGCAATCTAGATGAGGTTCTAGATAATAAAACCATCTTAATTCATTCGAGCTGTTGGGTGTTTTTTTTTTCAAAAGGAGAGTTTATATGAATATTGGATGAATTCCAAAAAAGCCAATACGTTCTGTTCAAAGCTGTTTATTGCTGGTAGATCGTAAATATATATCACGTCATTTATTTATGCAAATAATCCCAATTTTGAGAGCCTTGGAGTGATATTATTGCCTCATTATTCGCTGTTGTGGCATCACTTAGTAAAATAAATGATTTAACTAAGTGATGCCACAACATTATTACACACAATTTACAACTAATTATGGAAGAGATTCCGATTCTGATAAGTGAAAGTACAGTCGCTCAAAAAAATATCCGAGCACTATGGTTGATTACAGAATTCAGAAAAATATCTGGTAACGTTTTTTTTTTTAGAAATTAGTGATCTGACAACTTTCGCCTACAGTCGCTCAATAAAAAAATATCCGAACACTATGGTTGATTACAGAATTCAGAAAAAATATCTGGCAACGATTTTTTTAGAAATTAGTTACCATCCTCTCAGATCTTTTACTTTGGCATATAAACTGATAGGCTCCTGTCAGACCTCTGTGGCAAGCAGCTGCTTGAGGGGGTATTTATTTATTTTTATTATTTATTTGGCAACCTTCGTGTACAGTTGCTCAAAAAATACCCGAACGCTATGGTTCATTACAGAATTCAGAAGAACTATCTGGCAATGATTTTTTTCGAAATTAGTGATCTGGCAACCTTCGTTGCAGTAAACGAAGGTTGTCAGATCAATAATTTCTAAAAAATCGTTGCCAGATATTTTTTCTGAATTCTTTAATCGACCATAGCGTTCGGATACTTTTTTGAGCGACTGTAGGTGGCCATATTATTTTGATACTAGATCGTGTGGGCTCACTCACGGAAATATTGAGCGTGTGCAGTTACCGTTCACAGCAAACTGGAGCGTGTGCAGTTACTGCACACGCTCCAGTTTGCTGTGAACGGTAACTGGAGCGTGTACAGTTGCTGTACACGCTCCAGATATTTTTCCTGAATTCTGTAATCACGTGATACGAAAGTTGCCAGATCATCAATCTCTAAAAAAATCGTTGCCAGATATTTTTTCTTAATTCTGTAATCAACCACAGTGTTCCGATATGTTTTTGGGCGACTACTAATAAGATAGTTGAAAAATTGACAAGTTAGAGGGAATTTAATGGAAACTGAAATAACTAGTGATGGGTGAAAATAATGTAAAGTATGAAATAAAGATTGAAGGAGAATATTTTTTTTAAACTTTGTTACATTGAAGAGAATATTGATCAGAAAGAAGCTGATTCTAAAAGTGTTGACTTAAAGAACCATTGTCGCAGTTACGGTTAAATAAGGCTTAATTACTCATGAAATAAATAAGAATAAAAATCAGCACATGGTTTTAACTGTGTACATTTCAAAATGAACTGAAAAATTATTATGCTTTTTTCAGTATGAATTATACTGCTCACAAAAATTAGGGGATATTTCAAAATGAATATGAAGCGATAATATATCCCCTAATTTTTGTGAGCAGTATATTAGCCAGTACTTGAAATAAATTTCGAAAGAAAAAACTCATTTTTGCAAATTTAAAACATGTCCTCCTTTGCGCTACATTTCCAGTTTTTTGGTCTCCCACTTTTTGTTCTCCACTTCTAATTTTGTCCTCCTTTTCCCTCCATTTCTAGATATTTTTGTCCTCCTTAGTTCTCTACTTGTGTTTTGTCCTCTATTTATATTTTTTGTCCTCTATCTTTCCCTCCATCTATAGTCTTTTGTTCTCCATTTCCAGTTTTTTGTCCTCACTTCTATTTTTTGTTCTCTACTTCTACTCTTTTTGTCCTTTATTCATATATATTTTTGCCCACCGTTCCCTCCATTTTTTTTTAGCTCTTTTGGTCCTCTTTTGTTCTCCATTTCTATTTTTTGCCCTCCATTTATATATATATATTTATTTTTTCACCTTCCCCCATTTCTAGCTCTTTTTGTCCTCCTTTATTCTCCATTTCTAGTGTTTTCGGTTCTCCTTTGTTTTCAACTCCCAACATTTTGTCATCCTTTGTCCTCCACTTCTAGGTTTTTTCTTTCTTTCCATCCTTTGTCTTCTAATCCAACCATTGTCTCCATTTCTACTTCTTTGTCCTCCAGTTACAGTTTTTTTCTCTTATTTCTTTTATACCCCACCTTCTCTTTTTTCTCCACTTTTTTTCTTTTTCTCCACTTGTGCTTTTTTTCCTCAAACATTTTGGCCTCCCTGTTACTTTTATTGTCCTCCAGTGTAACTTTTTTGTTCTCTTTCTCTTTATGCCGTCCACTTTTGCCTTTTTCTCCTCCACTTTTACATTTCCCTCTCAGCATTCATTTTTTTGTCATCCACTTTTTCTTTTTCATCCCCCACTCCCCCTTTTGTTTTTCTTCCCTCCACCTTTTTTTTTATCTTCCCTCCACTCCTTTTTTTAATGTTCCCTCCCCATTTTTCTTTATCTTCCCTCCCCCCTTTTCTTGATCTTCCCTCCCCGTTTTCTTTATCATCCCTCCACCCTTTTATCTTCCCTCCACCCTTTTCTTGATCTTCCTTCCACCCCATTTTTTTTTATCTTCCCTCCCCCTTTTCTTTATCATTCCTCCACCATTTTCTCTATCTTCCCTCCACCCTTTTCTTTATCTTCCCTCCACCCTTTTCTTTATCTTCCCTCCACCCTTTTCTTTATCTTCCCTCCCCCTTTTCTTTATCTTCCCTCCACCCTTTTCTTTATCTTCCCTCCCGCCTTTTCTTTATCTTCCCTCCTCCTTTTCTTTATCTTCCCTCCCCCTTTTCTTTATCTTCACTCCCCCTTTTCTTTATCTTCCCTCCACCCCCTTTTTTCCTTCCAACCCCCCCCCCCCTTTTTTTTTATCTTCCCTCCACCCTTTTCCTTATCTTCCCTCCACCCTTTTCTTTATCTTCCCTCCACCCTTTTCTTTATCTTCCCTCCACCCTTTTTTTTTCTCATCATCTTTTACTTTTTTGTCCCTCCTTTTCTTTTCGCCGTCCTCCATCCTTCTCTTTTCTTCCTCATTTTCTCCTTGTTTTTTGCCCTCAAATTTTTTTTCACTTTTGGTCCTTCATTTTCACTTTCTCTGTCCTCCTTTCTTCCCCATTTCTAGCTTTTTTCTATCCCCTTCCAGAGCACAGGTATCTCTATCAAACCCTATGCAAGTGTAAAACCCTCGGCTGTCACACTCTAACACCAAAATTTCAGATTTTTAGCAAGAATATTTCGTTTGCAAGATTCGGTTATGGTTTCGCAGTTTTTTTTTTCACGACTTTCCAGCGAAATTTAAAATTATCGAAATATTCCGATATTGTGAAAATTAATACACAGTCGTATCAGAATAATATACACCTATCATACATATATTATGGTAGGTGGTCATATTATTCTGATACGATTGTGTATTTCCTCCTTATTACTTGTCTCATCGGAAGAGATTGTTTAATCTGTCGCGAATTTCAAAACTTTTTATATTTAGAGATTGATCGAATATTTAAATGTAAATGCGTTCATATTTTAGTCACAGCTCATGTTCACTGAAATACAGCGACAAAATGTGTATAGTACAGTCGCTCAAAAAAGTATCCGAACGCAACGGTTGATTACAGAATTCAGAAAAAAATATCTGGCAACGACTTTTTTTTTAGAAATTAGTGATCTGGCAAACTTCGTTTACAGTCGCTCAAAAAGATATTCCAACACTATGGTTGACTTCAGAATTCACAAAAAATATCTGGCAACAATTTTTCAGAAATTAGTGATCTGGCAACCTTCGTGTCACGTGATTACAGAATTCAGGAAAAATATCTGGAGCGTGTACAGCAACTGTACACGCTCCAGTTACCGTTCACAGCAAACTGGAACGTGTGCAGTTACTGCACACGCTCCAGTTTGCTGTGAACGGTAACTGCACACGCTCAATATTTCCGTGAGTGAGCCCACACGATCTAGTATCAAAATAATATGACCACCTACAGTCGCTCAAAAAAGTATCCGAACACTACGGTTGATTACAGAATTCAGAAAAAATATCTGGCAACGATTTTTTTTTAGAGATTGGTGATCTGGCAACCTTCGTGTCACGTGATTACAGAATTCAGGAAAAATATCTGGAGTGTGTACAGCAACTGTACACGCTCCAGTTACCGTTCACAGCAAACTGGAGCGTGTGCAGTTACTTCAAACGCTCCAGTTTGCTGTGAACGGTAACTGCACACGCTCAATATTTCCGTGAGTGAGCCCACACGATCTAGTATCAAAATAATATGACCACCTACAGTCGCTCAAAAAAGTATCCGAACCCTACGTTTGATTACAGAATTCAGAAAAAATATCTGGCAACGATTTTTTTAGAGATTATTGATCTGGCAACCTTCGTGTCACGTGACACGAAGGTTGCCAGATCACTAATTTCTAAAGAAATCGTTGCCAGATATTTTTTCTGAATTCTGTAATCAACCGTAGTGTTCGGATACTTTTTTGAGCGACTGTACATCGAATAAATAAATTATAAATATACGATGAATGAAGTGACGTCATCATTCCCCCCCTCCAAATCCCCAAACCTGAACCGCAGATTGTATTCCACTCGGCGATGTGTAACCGTAACCGTTTAGTCGTCCATTGTGGTTACTAGTTGCGCATCGCTGATCGAGGCTTTTTCCCTATTCTCGCTCTCAGAGGAAGCGGAAAGCCTGGCCCATTGAAAGATGCCCCTGGGGTCAAGGTTAGATGATCTAGACACAGATTTGAAAGTTCCGTAGGTGAGGGAGAGGAATATATGGTAAGATTTTCTTCCCAATCATCATCATATGGGTTGGGTTGTTTTACCTCAGAGCGGCACTTTTTTGCACACCATGGGCTAAATGGCCAGGTCACATGGACCCCGAATGCTCAGAGAAGGTTGGGTGAGGGGACCCACTGGAACAGCTGTTGGGAGACAGATGGTAGCTCCCCGTCAATGCCATCCAGCGTGTTCTTTAACGTTGGATTGTTTTCCCTCTGAGCGGCACTTTTTTGCACACTATGGGCTAAATGGCTAGGCCACAAGGACCCCGAAGGTTCAGAGAAGGTTGGGGGAGGGGACCCACTGGAAAAGCTGTTGGAAGACAGATGGTAGCCCCCCCCCCCTCCCCCCGTCAAGGCCATCCACCGTGTTCTTTAACGTTGGGTTGTTTTAACTCTGAGCGGCACTTTTTTGCACACTAAGGGCTAAATGGCCAGGCCACAAGGACCCCGAAGGCTCAGAAAAGGTTGGGGGAGGGAACCCACTGGAAAAGCTGTTGGGAGACAGATGGTAGTCCCCCGTCAAGGCCATTCAGCGTGTTCTTTAACGTTGGGTTGTTTTAACTATGAGCGGCACTTTTTTGCACACTATGGGCTAAATGGCCAGGTCACAAGGACCCCGAAGGCTCAGAGAAGGTTGGGGGAGGCGACCCACTGGAACAGCTGTTGGGAGACAGATGGTAGCCCCCCGTCAAGGCCATCCAGCGTGTTCTTTAACGTTGGGTTGTTTTACCTCTGAGCGGCACTTTTTTGCACACCATGGGCTAAATGGCCAGGTCACAAAGACCCTGAAGGCTCAGAGAAGGTTGGGGGAGGGTACCCACTGGAACAGCTGTTGGGAGACAGATGGTAGCCTCCCGTCAAGGCCATCTAGCGTGTTCTTTAACGTTGGGTTGTTTTAACTCTGAGAGGCAATTTTTTGCACACTATGGGCTAAATGGCCAGACCACAAGAACCCCGAAGGCTCAGAGAAGGTTGGGGAGGGGACCCACTAGAAAAGCTGTTAGGAGACAGATGGTAGCCCCCCGTCAAGGCCATCCAGCGTGTTCTTTAACGTTGGGTTGTTTTACCTCTGAGCGGCACTTTTTTGCACACCATGGGCTAAATGGCCAGGTCACAAAGACCCTGAAGGCTCAGAGAAGGTTGGGGGAGGGTACCCACTGGAACAGCTGTTGGGAGACAGATGGTAGCCTCCCGTCAAGGCCATCTAGCGTGTTCTTTAACGTTGGGTTGTTTTAACTCTGAGAGGCAATTTTTTGCACACTATGGGCTAAATGGCCAGGCCACAAAAACCCCGAAGGCTCAGAGAAGGTTGGGGAGGGGACCCAGTAGAAAAGCTGTTAGGAGACAGATGGTAGCCCCCCGTCAAGGCCATCCAGCGTGTTCTTTAACGTTGGGTTGCTTTACCTCTGAGCGGCACTTTTTTGCACACCATGGGCTAAATGGCCAGGTCACAAAGACCCTGAAGGCTCAGAGAAGGTTGGGGGAGGGGACCCACTGGAACAGCTGTTGGGAGACAGATGGTAGCCTCCCGTCAAGGCCATCCAGCGTGTTCTTTAACGTTGGGTTGTTTTAACTCTGAGAGGCAATTTTTTGCACACTATGGGCTAAATGGCCAGGCCACAAGAACCCCGAAGGCTCAGAGAAGGTTGGGGAGGGGACCCACTAGAAAAGCTGTTAGGAGACAGATGGTAGCCCCCCGTCAAGGCCATCCAGCGTGTTCTTTAACGTTGGGTTGTTTTAACGCTGAGAGGCAATTTTTTGCACACTATGGGCTAAATGGGCAGGCCACAAGAACCCCGAAGGCTCAGAGAAGGTTGGGGAGGGGACCCACTAGAAAAGCTGTTGGGAGACAGATGGTAGCCCCCCGTCAAGGCCATCCAGCGTGTTCTTTAACGTTGGATTGTTTTAACTCTGAGCCGCACTTTTTTGCACACCATGGGCTAAATGGCCAGGTCACATGGACCCCGAATGCTCAGAGAAGGTTGGGTGAGGGGACCCACTGGAACAGCTGTTGGGAGACAGATGGTAGCCTCCCGTCAAGGCCATCCAGCGTGTTCTTTAACGTTGGATTGTTTTCCCTCTGAGCGGCACTTTTTTGCACACTATGGGCTAAATGGCCAGGCCACAAGGACCCCGAAGGCTCAGAGAAGGTTGGGGGAGGGGACCCACTGGAACAGCTGTTGGGAGACAGATGGTAGCCTCCCGTAAAGGCCATCCAGCGTGTTCTTTAACGTTGGATTGTTTTCCCTCTGAGCGGCACTTTTTTGCACACTATGGGCTAAATGGCCAGGCCACAAGGACCCCGAAGGCTCAGAGAAGGTTGGGGGAGGGGACCCATTGGAACAGCTGTTGGGAGACAGATGGTAGCCCCCCGTCAAGGCCATCCAGCGTGTTCTTTAACGTTTGGTTGTTTTAACTCTGAGCGGCACTTTTTTGCACACTAAGCGCTAAATGGCCAGGTCACAAGGACCCCGAAGGCTCAGAGAAGGTTGGGGGAGGGAACCCACTAGAACAACTGTTGGGAGACAGATGGTATTCTCCCGTCAAGGCCATCGAGCGTGTCCTTTAATGTGCACTGGGTATGGCTCTCCCACACACGGGGCCACGGCTTAACGTCCGATCCTACGGACGGCGGCCTTTCCAAGCCCATCGGTGTCCCCTACTGACCGTGGGCAGGGCGGGGAGTTTTGCGGAGATAAATCTCAACGCTGACCCAGCTGGGACTCGAACCTGGGAACTGCAGATTACGAGTCTGACGCGCTACCGACTAAGCCACCGGCGCCCCAATATATGGTAAGACTTTCTTCCCAATCATCATCATATGGGATCGTGTAGCAAGAAAAGTGACGGATGCCCGCACTGCGTGTGAACATCCCCAGGGATGATGTCGCAAAGTGGTCTTTACTCCCAAGTCCCGGATTGCTGAAAAATGATCATCGGTGTATGGGTTGCCACCGCAGGGTAGTAGAAAGTGATGTTAGTTTAAAACCAGATTTACGGGCGGGGGTGGCTCAGTCGGTAGCGCACCAAGCTCGTAATCTGCGGTTCCCAGGTTCGAGTCCCAGTTGAGTCTGCGTTAAGATTTATCTCCGTAAGACTCCCCGCCCTGCCCACGGTCAGTAGAGGACACCGATGGTCTTGGAAAGGCCGCCGTCCGTCGGATGGGACATTAAGCCGTGACCCCATGTGCGGAGAGTCATACCCTGTGCACGTTAAAGAACTCACTGGATGGCTTTGACGGGAGGCTCCCATCTGTTTCCCAACAGCTTTCAAGTGGGTCCCCTCCCCCAATCTTCTGAGCCTTCGGGGTCCTTGTGACCTGGCCGTTTAGCACATGGTGTGCAAAAAAGTGCCGCTCAGAAGCAAAACAACCCAACCATAAATGTTTGACCTTTTAATAACCTTTTATATGATGATGATGATGATGAGAAAACAAATTCAGAAGATATAAATGACATCCAAATTTTGTTTCTTAAAGCTCACAGGTACAGTCGCTCAAAAAAATATCGTAACGCTATGTTGATTACAGAATTATATCTGGCAACGAATTTCTAAAAAAAAATTCCCCAAAAAATCGTTGCCAGATATTTTTTCTGAATTCTGTAATCAACCATACTGTTCGGATATTTTTTTGAGCGACTGTACACATGGACCAACTGCATGGCCTGCGCCCTGCGCGCGCTCCCAATTTGAACTCATCGGATTCCTTATTATTGGAACACGTTAAGACTTGTTCACGGTTAAAGTGAAACCAAATAAAGAAGTCCTCTGCGAAAAAAAGAGATCGTGGACAATTTTTTTAAAATTAATTTTCTGACACATTGTTGAGCACATTTTTAGCAGTGACAGTCCAGACGACTTCCTCTATCAGCAACAGAGAAAAAAACCTTCCAACTATCGTCTGCCTGTGGGAAATAGTTTGCATGGGTTGCAGACGCTTCCAACTTTCCCATGTGTCACCGCGCGTCCCCACCCAGCGTCTCCATCTTTCAGACGCCGGGTCATGACCACCTTGCCCTAGTTTTCGTTGCGACCAAGGTCACAGGTCGTAGGTCAGGCAGGGTGTGGCGTTCGGGCTGGGAACGGCAACAGACGACCCCGCACGAGCGTTCACCCTGCCAAGGGTGACACGGCAACATCGTCATCACGTGACTCGAGACGCATTGGGTGGTCGTCTTTCGCTTGAAGGGGACATTGTGAAATATGTTTGGCAGTTTTAAAGTAAGCAAATTTAAAACCTTTTTTAATTTCTTTATTGTAGGAATTAAAATGCAAAATCGCTTGGTCTTTGAAGCGGAGGTGACTCAGTAGGTGGCGCTCCAAGCTCGTAATCTGCAGTTATCAGAATAACAAATGTCCCATAAGCAGGAGAGATATACCCTGTGGAGGTTAAAGAACACGCTGGATGACCTTGACAGGAGGATACCACCTGTCTCCCAACAGCTGTTCCAGTGGGTCCCCTCCCCCAACCTTCTCTGAGACTTTGGGGTCCTTCTGACCTGGCCATTTAGCCCATGGTGTGCAGAAAAGTGCTGCTCAGAGGTAAAACAACCCAACGTTAAAGAACACGCTGGATAGCCTTGACGGGAGGCTACCATCTGTCTCCTAACAGCTGCTCCAGTGGGTCCCTTCCTCCAACCTTCTCTGAACCCTCGGGGTTCTTGTGACCTGGCCATTTAGCCCATGGTGTGTAAAAAAGTGCTGCTCAGAAGTAAAACAACCCAACGTTAAAGAACACGCTGGATGGCCTTGATGGGAGGCTACCATCTGTCTCCCAACAGCTCTTCCAGTTGGTCCCCTCCCCCAACCTTCTCTGAGCCTTTGGGGTCCATGTGACCTGGCCATTTAGCCCATGGTGTGCAAAAAAGTGCTGCTCAGAGGTAAAACAACCCAACGTTAAAGAACACGCTGGATGGCCTTGACGGGAGGCTACCATCTGTCTCGTAACAGCTGTTCCAGTGGGTCCCCTCCTCCAACCTTCTCTGAACCCTCGGGGTTCTTGAGACCTGGCCATTCAGCCCATGGTGTGTAAAAAAGTGCTGCTCAGAGGAAAAACAACCCAACTCTAAAGAACATGCTGGATGGTCTTGACGGGAGGAACAGCTGTTCCAGTGGGTCCCTTCCCCCAACCTTCTCTGAACCCTCGGGGTTTTTGTGACCTGGCCATTTAGCCCATGGTGTGCAAAAAAATGCTGCTCACAGGTAAAACAACCCAACGTTAAAGAACACGCTGGATGGCCTTCACGGGAGGCTACCATCTGTCTCCCAACAGCTGTTCCAGTTGGTCCCATCCCCCAACCTTCTCTGAGCCATTGGGGTCCATGTGATCTGCCCATTTAGCCCATGGTGTGCAAAAAATGTGCTGCTCAGAGGTAAAACGACCCAATGTTAAAGAACACGCTGGATGGCCTTCACGTGAGGCTACCATCTGTCTCCCAACAGCTGTTCCAGTGGGTCCCATCCCCCAACCTTCTCTGAGCCGTTGGGGTCCATGTGACCTGGCCATTTAGCCCATGGTGTGCAAAAAAGTGCCACTCAGAGGTAAAACAACCCAATGTTAAAGACCATGCTGGATGGCCTTGACGGGAGGCTACCATCTGTCTTCTAACATCTGTTCCAGTGGGTCCCCTCCTCCAACCTTCTCTGAACCCTCGGGGTTCTTGTGACCTGGCCATTTAGCCCATGGTGTGCAAAAAAAGTGCCGCTCAGAGGTAAAACAACCCAACGTTAAACAACACGCTGGATGGCCTTCACGGGAGGCTACCATCTGTCTCCCAACAGCTGTTAAAGTTGGTCCCATCCCCCAACCTTCTCTGAGCCTTTGGGGTTCATGTGACCTGGCCATTTAGCCCATGGTGTGCAAAAAATGTGCTGCTCACAGGTAAAACAACCCAACGTTAAAGAACACGCTGGATGGCCTTCACGGGAGGCTACCATCTGTCTCCCAACAGCTGTTCCAGTTGGTCCCATCCCCCAACCTTCTCTGAGCCATTGGGGTTCATGTGACCTGGCCATTTAGCCCATGGTGTGCAAAAAAAGTGCTGCTCACAGGTAAAACAACCCAACGTTAAAGAACACGCTGGATGGCCTTCACGGGAGGCTACCATCTGTCTCCCAACAGCTGTTCCAGTTGGTCCCATCCCCCAACCTTCTCTGAGCCTTTGGGGTTCATGTGACCTGGCCATTTAGCCCATGGTGTGCAAAAAATGTGCTGCTCAGAGGTAAAACGACCCAACGTTAAAGAACACGCTGGATGGCCTTCACGTGAGGCTACCATCTGTCTCCCAACAGCTGTTCCAGTGGGTTCCCACCCCCAACCTTCTCTGAGCCGTTGGGGTCCATGTGACCTGGCCATTTAGCCCATTGTGCAAAAAATTACCGCTCATAGGTAAAACAACCCAACGTTAAAGAATACGCTGTATGGTCTTCACGTGAGGCTACCATCTGTCTCCAGTGTGTCCCCTCCCCCATATTTCTTTGAGCCTTCGGAGTCCTTGTGACCTGGTCATTTAGCTCATGGTGTGCAAAAATTTTCGCTCAGAAGAAAAACAACCCAACGTTAAAGAACACACTGAATGGCCTTGACGGGAGGCTACCATCTGTCTCCAGTGGGTCTCCTTCCCCCAACACTCTCTGAGCCTTTGGGGTCCTTGTGACGTGGCCATTTAGCCCATGGTGTGCAAAAATTGCTCCTGAGAGGTAAAACAACCCAACCGAAACGGGGAGACTTTGCGAGTGCAAGGAATTGGGAATAAGAGCAGCACTAAAAGTAGACGGATTATCGCATTCACGGGGGGGAGGAGGGTGACGTCACCGGCGAGATCCCCGTTCCGTAGGATGTTCGCTCTTCGCACTCCTGTGGGAACAACCTCGTGCTCTTCCTGTCTGGTCTCCTTGGTAACGGATTTCCTCCGCGCGATGTTTTTATTGAAACTGGCCAAGTCGATGATTCCCACGTTATTCGCACGTGGTCGTTCAACACGAGACAACAAGCGATTCGATATTTATTTGGTGGTCTTTTTTCGCCGAGTACGAGCCCCGGGTAAGGCATGGATATTCGTGTTGTTTTCTGCTGAGGTCCTGCCATCCTCTCAGATCTTCTACTGTGGCATATAAACTGACAGGCTCCTGTCAGACCTCTGTGGCAAGCAGCTGCTTGAGGGGGTATTTATTTTTTATTTTATTTTTATAGTATCGAAATATCCGATCCCACCTGACCTTTAACCTCTCTAATTTCTGTGCCGACAGTTCTCGGTAAAGTTACGGGGATCACACCCAGTAGAGGTTTGCCCATTAATTTCCAGAATTATGATTTTTTTCGTTACTATTATTGATATATATATAATTTCCGCAGACTTATAGTCAGTAGGGGACACCGATGGGTTTGGAAAGGACGCCGTCCGTTGGATGAGACGTTAAATTATACCCTGTGCACGTTAAAGAACACACAAGATGGCCTTGACGGGAGGCTACCATCTGTTTCCCAACAGCTGTTCCAGTGGTCCCCTCCTCCAACCTTCTCTGAGCCTTCGGGGTCCTTGTGAGCTGGCCATTTAGCCCATGGTGTGCAAAAAAGTGCCGTTCAGAGATAAAACAATCCAACGTTAAAGAACACGCTGGATGGCCTTGACGGGAGGCTACCATCTGTCTCCCAACAGCTGTTCCAGTGGGTCCCCTCCCCCAACCTTCTCTGAGCCTTCGGGGTCCTTGTGACCTGGCCATTTAACCCATGGTGTGCAAAAAAAGTGCTCCTCGGTGGTAAAACAATCCAACGTTAAAGAACACGCTGGATGGCCTTGACGGGAGGCTACCATCTGTCTCCCAACAGCTGTTCCAGTGGGTCCCCTCCCCCAACTTTCTCTGAGCCTTCGGGGTCCATGTGACCTGGCCATTTAGCCCATGGTGTGCAAAAAAGTGCCGTTCAGAGATAAAACAATCCAACGTTAAAGAACACGCTGGATGGCCTTGACGGGAGGCTACCATCTGTCTCCCAACAGCTGTTCCAGTGGGTCCCCTCCCCCAACCTTCTCTGAGCCTTCGGGGTCCTTGTGACCTGGCCATTTAACCCATGGTGTGCAAAAAAAGTGCTCCTCGGTGGTAAAACAATCCAACGTTAAAGAACACGCTGGATGGCCTTGACGGGAGGCTACCATCTGTCTCCCAACAGCTGTTCCAGTAGGTCCCCTCCCCCAACTTTCTCTGAGCCTTCGGGGTCCATGTGACCTGGCCATTTAGCCCATGGTGTGCAAAAAAGTGCCGTTCAGAGATAAAACAATCCAACGTTAAAGAACACGCTGGATGGCCTTGACGGGAGGCTACCATCTGTCTCCCAACAGCTGTTCCAGTGGGTCCCCTCCCCCAACCTTCTCTGAGCCTTCGGGGTCTTTGTGACCTGGCCATTTAACCCATGGTGTGCAAAAAAAAGTGCTCCTCGGTGGTAAAACAATCCAACGTTAAAGAACACGCTGGATGGCCTTGACGGGAGGCTACCATCTGTCTCCCAACAGCTGTTCCAGTGGGTCCCCTCCCCCAACTTTCTCTGAACCTTCGGGGTCCATGTGACCTGGCCATTTAGCCCATGGTGTGCAAAAAAGTGCCGTTCAGAGATAAAACAATCCAACGTTAAAGAACACGCTGGATGGCCTGGACGGGAGGCTACCATCTGTCTCCCAACAGCTGTTCCAGTGGGTCCCCTCCCCCAACCTTCTCTGAGCCTTCGGGGTCCTTGTGACCTGGCCATTTAACCCATGGTGTGCAAAAAAAGTGCTCCTCGGTGGTAAAACAATCCAACGTTAAAGAACACGCTGGATGGCCTTGACGGGAGGCTACCATCTGTCTCCCAACAGCTGTTCCAGTGGGTCCCCTCCCCCAACTTTCTCTGAGCCTTCGGGGTCCATGTGACCTGGCCATTTAGCCCATGGTGTGCAAAAAAGTGCCGCTCAGAGATAAAACAATCCAACGTTAAAGGACACGCTGGATGGCCTTGACGGGAGGCTACCATCTGTCTCCCAACAGCTGTTCCAGTGGGTCGCCTCCCCCAACCTTCTCTGAGCCTTCGGGGTCCTTGTGACCTGGCCATTTAGCGCATAGTGTGCAAAAAAGTGCCGCTCAGAGGTAAAACAACCCAACATTAAAGAATACGCTGGATGGCCTTGACGGGAGGCTACCATCTGTCTCCGAACAGCTGTTCCAGTGGGTCCCCTCCCCCAACCTTCTCTGAGCCTTCGGGGTCCTTGTGACCTGGCCATTTAGCGCATAGTGTGCAAAAAAGTGCCGCTCAGAGGTAAAACAACC
The DNA here is from genome assembly GCA_038380435.1 of Ryuthela nishihirai. NCBI lineage: Eukaryota > Metazoa > Arthropoda > Arachnida > Araneae > Heptathelidae > Ryuthela > Ryuthela nishihirai. Next base: position 104,862,321 of record JAWZYU010000002.1, on the reverse strand, counting down.
CAACCCAACCTTTTTGAAAAAGCCCCTCTAAATGCCACCATAGGCCTTGTCTGCCGATCCGAAGCGAGGTTCCGAGCCATCTTTACCCCTTTTTAACTCCCACTTTCCACGAGCCCCTCCAGCCCTTTTTAACCCCCCCCCCTCTTTCCACGAGCCCCTCCCCCACCTCCGCCCCCTTCTACCTTTTTACTCGCACCACCAAAGATGGGAAATGCACTCGCATTAGCAGACGCACAGAGTGGCATTTCCGCTTCCTGTTGCCAGATCTTCCTTCCAAAGTGCAGTTGCACGTGAGAATTTCTTTCCACAATCGTCTGTACTTTTTTTTTAACCATTTTTTTTCTTACATTTTCTGTTCCTAATATTATTCGTTATTATAATAAATATATAATATATAAAGAATAAATATATTATTATAAGAATTTGTTATAATAATATTCTTAATATAATATTATCTTAGAATAATTTCTTATAATAATATTTATAAGAATTCTCTTATAATAATAGAATATATTTATATAAATATATAAATAATAATATTATTCATATTTATAATAAGAATACAGTTTCAAGACCCAAAATAAGTTGTTTACAACTCGCTCAATTTGTAAAATTACCAAAAAATAAAATTATTAAAAATCGTTTGAACAGAAATTTTAAAAGTCGTTAATTTTTCTAAATTCGAATTTTCGTAAAAAAAAAACATTCCAAATTAGCTGTTTTTTTTAACCTCGTTTTTGAAATTTGTATCATTTATTATTTTACTGAAATAATCGGTAAACAATTATATTATTTTAAAGATTAATAGTCTGAAAAACTTTTTAGGAAAAAAACTCTTTATTTAGGTACAGTCGCTCAAAAAAGTATCCAGACGCTATGGTTGATTACAGAATTCAGAAAAAATATCTGGTAACGATTTATTTAGAGATTAGTGATCTGGCAACCTTCGTGTCACGTGATTACAGAATTCAGGAAAAATATTTTGGAGCGTGTACGGCAACTGTACACGCTCCAGTTGCCGTTCACAGCAAACTGGAACGTGTGCAGTTACTGCACACGCTCCAGTTTGCTGTGAACGGTAACTGCACACGCTCAATATTTCCGTGAGTGAGCCCACACGATCTAGTATCAAAATAATATGACCACCTACAGTCGCTCAAAAAAGTATCCGAACGTTATGGTTGATTACAGAATTCAGAAAAAATATCTGGCAAAGTTTTTTTTTGGAAATTAGTGATCTGGCAACCTTCGTGTCACGTGACAAGAAAGTTGCCAGATCACTAATTTGGAAAAAAATCATTGCCAGATAGTTCTTCTGAATTCTCTAATCAACCGTAGTGTTCGGATATTTTTTTTATTGAGCGACTGTACGCGAAGGTTGTCAGATCACTAATTTCTGAAAAAAAAACGTTACCAGATATTTTTTCTGAATTCTGTAATCAACCATAGTGCTCGGATATTTTTTTGAGCGACTGTACTTTCACTTATCAGAATCGAAATCTCTTCCATAATTAGTTGTAAATTGTGTGTAATAATGTTCTGGCATCACTTAGTTAAATTACAGAATTCAGAAAAAATATCTGGCAACGATTTTTTTAGAGATTAACGATCGTGACACGAAGGTTGCCAGATTACTACTTTCATATGGATAATTATAGATTGGTGAATAGGGTTATGAACAGTGTGCCTAAAGGCCTCAGAAAGAAGGGGAGACCTAGGATGCGGTGGGCAGACAATGTCAAACAGGACCTTATTAGAATTGGTGTGCAGTGGCCAGATGCAGTTGGGTTGTTTTACCTCTGAGCAGGTCACATGGACCCCGAAGGCTCAGAGAAGGTTGGGGGAGGGGACCCACTGGAACAGCTGTTGGGAGACAGATGGTAGCCTCCCGTCAAGGCCATCCAGCGTGTTCTTTAACGTGCACAGGGTATGGCTCTCCCGCACACGGGGCCACGGCTTAACGTCCCATCCGACGGACGGCGGCCTTTCCAAGCCCATCGGTGTCCTCTACTGACCGTGGGCAGTGCGGGGAACTTTTGCGGAGATAAATCTGAACGCTGACCCAGGTGGGCCTCGAACCTGGGAACTACAGGTTACGAGCTTGGCGCGCTACCGACTGAGCCACCCCCGCCCCCACCAGATGCAGTAGATGTAGCTCAGAAAAGACTTGATTGGAGAACTAAATTGCACGTCTGGTTGGACCTCCGTAGCCCATGGCTTCACGAGGATGATAATTGTAATGAAATTCACCTATTTTAATATTATTTTCTCGTTGTTATTGAAGTAATCAATAGTTTATTTCTGTCAAAATACTTCCTCAAAACGGTCAGTTCCATATTAATATTTTGCTGCAATATAGTATCGGTATCAGCAACATATGCTAAAGCCATGTCATCAGCAAAGGACCATATATATAGCAAAAATAATTGTGGTCCTAAAACATAACCTTGAGGTACTCCAAATCTTATTATGTTAGAACTACTCGAAACAGTTTCAGTTTAAAATTTCAGCGTTCTCTTTGTTAAATACGATTTCAACCAATCTAATGGAGTACCTCTAATTCTATAATTTGTCCAGTATTTTTTAATTAAAATAAAAATGGATAACTAATCAAAGCTTCATAAATATCTACAAATAAAACAGCTACGAAACCCAAATTGACTATCAGAAATAATATATTTTAATTCAATAAAACTTTGCAATCTTACATTTACAATTTTCTGAATTAATTTTAAGAAAATTACTTGTATCGAAAAAATTATTATTAGATAAAATTATTACGGCATATTTAGGGAAAATTTCCATCAATACAAAAGTAATTATCTTCATTTGGTGATTTATTTAAAAACATTTACAATCATTGTGATCTCACATTCAGTTGCTGGTAAAAGTGTCGGTGAACTGAATATTTTTAAACAATATTTTAAATAATTTTTATACAGAATTTTTAAAAATATTTCACGGTCAATAAATATTTCGCATGCTATTAAATATTCAGGCATTTTTGAAGCTATATTTACAAAATAATCATTAAAATATTGAGCAATTTCAGTCTTATTGTCGTTTATAGAAAAACTAATTTTTTACTACTTTTATTTCTATAATACTATTCTTTAGATTGCTGTAATTTCATTATTTATTAATTTCATAATCTAAATGTTTGTTAGTTGACTCTAACCATAGGAATGTGATAATTCACTATCTCAAAACTTATTTTACATACTTTTATAAAGCCTATTTTTGCTCATTAATCATAATGAGTCATTCTGAAAAAAAATTCATTTCAATTATATTTTAATATTCAGTTATACTCAATATTATAGACAGCTTAAATATTTTGTTGTGTCAATGGGAACCTAACTTCGAAGTTCTATAACTTGTAAAATATTCATTTAATGGAAAAATGTGACTGAGGATAAATTAAAGATCATAATCAAATCTATTTAAATCTCGATTTTCAACAATATTCGTTTAGTACTTAAAGAGTTATGGAAGTTGTAATATTTAACAATAAATTATCTTACATGTTATTGCAATGGAGATCTAATTTCGAAGCTCTATAACTTCTAAAATATGCACTTAATGTAAATATGTGACTGAAGATAAATTAAAGATCATAATCAAATCTATTTAAATCTCGATTTTCAACAATATTCGTTTAGTATTTAAAGAGTTATGGAAGTCGTAATATTTTACAATAAATTATCTTCCATGTTATTTCAATGGAGATCTAATTTCGAAGCTCTAGAACTTCTAAAATATGCATTTAATGGAAATATGTGACTGTAGATAAATTAAAGATCATAATCAAATCTCTTTCAATCTCGATTTTCAACAACATTCTTTCAGCATTTAAAAAGTTACGGAAGCTGGAATGCTTAATAATAAATTGTTTTACAAAATGCATTTAAAATTGTCTAATATTAAAATAATCATTACGCATACTTCCAGAATGTATACAGGGTGATTCAGAATTCATCATCAATATTTAGTGGGTAGGAAGGGAATAAGAAAAGAAAGAGATTTCACATAGGAAAGTATGGGGGCAGACGAACGCATGGTGGTGTAGAGGGCGCTGTGTGTACACACCTCTCATACAGAAGCACAGCTGTTTGACGCGTGCAGTCAGTTGTCATTCGACAAGGTGAATTTGCAGAAGTAACATGAACCGGTATACGTGGAATGAATGTGCAGATATGCATGTAACTTACGGTGCGGCAGGAGAAAGATGTCTTCGAGCCAGGCAATTGTATGCAGCGCGCTTCCCAAACCGCCGTGTGCCACAGCATCAAATGTTTTCACGTATTCATCGCCAACTGCGTGAAACAGGATCGTTTGCTGCTAGTAATGTTAATCGAGGGAGGCGCAGATCGGCACGGACAGTAGCAGTAGAGGAAGCTGTCCTACAGGAAATCGAGGAACAACCTGGTGCTAGCACACGAGGTATGGCTAGGCAGTTTGGAATTTCGCAAGCAACAGCGTGGCGGATATTACACGATGAAGGGTTACATCCGTTTCATCTGCAAAGAGTGCAATTATTGGCAGCAGACGACCATCCCAAGCATGTTATTTTTTGTCAGTGGTTCATGCAGAGAACAGCCGTTGATCCCAATTTCCCAACGTATGTTCTTTTCACCGATGAGGCGTTGTTCACTCGAGAGGGTGTCTTCAACACACACAATTGGCATGTGTGGGCTCATCAGAACCCACACGGTACAAGACCTGGAGCTGCGCAACAACATTTTGCTGTCAATGTGTGGACTGGGATTGTCGGTGACTGTTTGTTGGGCCCGTATTTACTACCATCCCGTTTGGACGGTGCCAAGTACCTAACATTTCTTCAGACTGTGTTACCGGATCTTCTGAACGAGGTTCCTGATGGTAGTCTCCGGCGAATGTGGTTCCAGCATGACGGCGCTCCTGCACATTTCGCAAATGCTGTGCGTGCTTACCTACGCAGACAGTTTGGTGGTCAATGGGTTGGCCGCGGTGGACCGGTTTCTTGGCCACCACGTTCACCGGATTTATCTCCAATCGATTTCTTTGTATGGGGTGCTATGAAAAACATGGTGTACGAGACCCCTGTTGATAGTGCTATGGATCTTGTAGCACGCATATCAGTTGCTGCCTCAAACATCCGGGAAATGCCAGGCATCTTCCACAGGGTCCAGCTGTCCATGCAACGCTGTTGTGAGTCATGCATTCTAGCACATGGTCGGCAGTTCGAGCACCTCTTGTAAGTCTGTACAACCAATGCAAAGAAATGTTACATGTAAGATAAGAAGGAAGTGGTAAGGAAAAAACATTTATTATGTGTTCTTTCCATCATTGAACTGGGGTCATTTTGCCCTACTACATGGCATATGCGCCCATGCTTTCCTATGTGAAATCTCCTTCGTTTCTTATTACCTACCTCCCCACCAAATATTGATGATGAATTCTGAATCACCCTGTATTTTACTAAATGGTTTGAAACTATACCTAAGTTTTAATTCATTTCTAAGATAAATTCTATCATTCATTTACTGTTAAATATTCCAACTTCCATTACTCATTAAATACGGAATGAATATTCTTGAAAATCGAGTTTATTAGATTTGATTACGATCTTTAATTTGTCTTCAGTCACTTTTTCCATTAAATGCATATTTTAGGAGTTATAGAGCTTCGAAATTAGATTCCAATTCACATAACATGGAAGATAATTTATTGATAAATATTCCATCTTCCATAACTCTTTAAATATCGAACGAATATTGTTGAAAAGCGAGATTTAAATAGATTCGATTATGATCTTTAATTTATCTTCAGTCACTTTTTTCATTAAATGCATATTTTAGGAGTTACAGAGCTTTGAAATTAGATCTCCATTGAAATAACATGGAAGATAATTTATTGTAAAATATTACAACTTCCATAACTCTTTAAATACTAAACGAATATTGTTGAAAATCGATATTTAAATAGATTTGATTATGATCTTTAATTTATCTTCAGTCACATATTTCCATTAAATGCATATTTTAGAAGTTATAGAGCTTCGAAATTAGATTCCCACTCACATAACATGGAAGATAATTTATTGTTAAATATTCCAGCTTCCATAACTTTTTAAATATTGAAGGAATATTGTAGAAAATCGAGATTTAAATAGATTCGATTACGATCTTTAATTTATCTTCAGTCACTTTTTTCCATTAAATGCATATTTTAGAAGTTATAGAGTTTCGAAATCAGATTCCCATTCACATAACAAGGAAATTCTCTTGAAATATTTTCGCAGGGAACTTTAAAAATCATTGGTAAAAGATTTTAAGTCAACTAAAAAATGAAATCATTGTGGTTCCAAGTAAAAAAAAAATGTAACAAAAATATTTAAACATGACAAATCATTCGCTGGACATCGGAGACGCATAAGTCACGATTCCACGTGGGATGGTCCCTATTTCCCATCAACGACTGTGCCCCTTCTTGGGGGGGTTAGGGCTGATGACATCCTCCCACGCTCCTATACCTCCCAGCATCGGAAGAGCAAAGTCTCTGACCTAACCCATAGTCTGCACCCACGTTCATCAATAACAATTAAGGAACCGGACTCGAATGACCCAGAGGAAAAAATAACACGTGATCATTACCACCCAAACCCCCCATTGCTATGGAAACGGCGACAGTCGTCTGTCAGTATACTTTGAGGTGATTTTTTCGCTGTTTTTAGAAACGTTCTTTAATACACGAGGCTGTCAGGATCAGGTCACGTGCGGACTGATTATCGAAGTTTAGATCAATAATTGTAAAAAAGTGTGATTATGGTTTCTTAAAAATATTTTTTTCTCTGTAGTTTGTTTCTGGGTTGGGTTGTTTTACCTCTGAGCGGCACTTTTTGCACACCATGGGCTAAATGGCCAGGTCACAAGGACCCCGAAGGCTCAGAGAAGGTTGGGGGAGGGGACCCAGTGGAACAGCTGTTGGGAGACAGATGGTAGCCTCCCGTCAATGCCATCCAGTGTGTTCTTTAACGTTGGGTTGTTTTACCTCTGAGCGGCACTTTTTTGCACACCATGGGCTAAATGGCCAGGTCACAAGGACCCCGAAGGCTCAGAGAAGGTTGGGGGAGCCTGGCACGCTACCGACTGAGCCACCCCCGCCCCGTTTGTTTCTGGAGTTTTAAAACTCACATATTTAAGTTATGAATTTTGGACAAAAAGATCTTACAAAATTTGCGGGCGGGGTGGCTCAGTCGGTAGCGCGTCAGGCTCGAAATCTGCAGTTCCCAGGTTCGAGTCCCAGCTGGGTCAGCATTGAGATATATCTCCGCAAAATTCCCCGATCAGCCATCGTTCAGTACGGGACACCGATGGGCTTGGAAAGGCCGCCGTCCGTCGGATGAGACGTTAAGCCGTGGCCCCCTGTGCGGGAGAGCCATACCCTGTGCGCGTTAAAGAACACGCTGGATGGCCTTGACGGGAGGCTACCATCTGTCTCCCAACAGCTGTTCCAGTGGGTCCCCTCCCCCAACCTTCTCTGAGCCTTCGGGGTCCACGTGACCTAGCCATTTAGCCCATGGTGTGCAAAAAGTGCCGCTCAGAGGTAAAACAACCCAATCCAATCCCAACATCCGTTCCAGTGGGTCCCCTCACCCAACCTTCTCCGAGCCTTCGGGGTCCTTGTGACCTGGCCATTTAGCCCATTGTGCAAAAAAGTGACCCTCAGATGGAAAACAACCCAATGTTAAAGAACACACTAGATGACATTGATTGGAGGCTACCATCTGTCTCCCAACAACCATTCCAGTGGGTCCCCTCCCGCAACCTTCTCTGAGCCTTCGGGGTCCTTGTGACCTAGTCATTTAGCCCATTGTGCAAAAAAGTGCCCCTCAGATGCAAAACAACCCAATGTTAAAGAATATGCTGGATGACCTTCATGGGAGGCTACCATCTGTCTCCCAACAGCTGTTCTAGTGGGTCCCCTCACCCAAATTTCTCTGAGCCTTCAGGGTCCTTGTGACCTGGCCATTTAGCCCATTGTGAAAAAAAGTGCCCCTCAGATGGAAATCAACCCAATGTTAAAGAACATGTTGGATGACCTTGATTGGAGGCTACCATCTGTCGCCCAACAACCGTTCCAGTGGGTCCCCTCACCCAACCTTCTGAGAGCCTTCGGGGTCCTTGTGACCTGGCCATTTAGCCCATTGTGCAAAAAAGTGACCCTCAGATGCAAAACAACCCAATGTTAAAGAATATGCTGGATGACCTTCATGGGAGGCTACCATCTGTCTCCCAACAGCTGCTCCAGTGGGTCCCCTCCCCTAACCTTCTTTGAGCCTTCGGGGTCCTTGTGACCTGCCATTTAGCCCATTGTGCAAAAAAGTGACCCTCAGATGCAAAACAACCCAACGTTAAAGAATATGCTGGATGACCTTGATTGGAGGCTACCATCTGTCTCTCAACAACCGTTCCAGTGGGTCCCTTCACCCAACATTCTCTGAGTCTTCGGAGTCCTTGTAACTTGGCCATTTAGCCCATTGTGCTAAAAAGCGACCCTCAGATGCAAATCAACCCAATGTTAAAGAACATGCTGGATGACATTGATGGGAGGCTACCATCTGTCTCCCAACAACCGTTCCAGTGGGTCCCCTCACCCAGGGGCGGTGGTGGCTCAGTTGGTAGCGCGCCAGGCTCGTAATCTGTAGTTCCCAGGTTCGAGTCCCAGCTGGGTCAGCGTTGAGATTTATCTCCGCAAAATTCCCCGCCCTACCCACGGTCAGTAGGGGACACCGATGGGCTTGGAAAGGCCGCCGTCCGTCGGATGGGACGTTAAGCCGTGGCCCCGTGTGCGGGAGATCCATACCCTGTGCACGTTAAAGAACACGCTGGATGGCCTTGACGGGAGGCTACCATCTGTCTCCCAACAGCTGTTCCAGTGGGTCCCCTCCCCCAACCTTCTCTGAGCCTTCGGGGTCTATGTGACCTGGCCATTTAGCCCATGGTGTGCAAAAAAGTGCCGCTCAGAGGTAAAACAACCCAACCCCTCACCCAACCTTCTCTGAGCCTTCGGGGTCCTTGTGACCTGGCCATTTAGCCCATTGTGAAAAAAAGTGACCCTCAGATGCAAAACAACCCAATGTTAAAGAACGTTATTACAATGAAATAATTACAACCCCATTACAATGAAAATGAATACTGAAGTTCATCCTTCGCACTACGCGAACCCAACAATTACTTCTAGATTTCGTTCTGGCGTACGTAATTCGTGTGAAGACTGTTGCCACTCTGAAGAACAAAACTATTACAAAACATAAATAATGTCAGTGAAAAGTGAAAGATGCATTGAGGCAGTGAGAAGACCAATCAATTAACAAGCAAAAGAGAGATCATGTTGCCTATTGTGGTGATGTTCGTTTGTGAGCCATTTTGTTCACACAGACCGACGGGATACTTTTTCTCAGCACACCAATTGACTCGAAGGACAAGTCCGCGGGACTACAAGCCGCTGCCTTCTCCCATGGGAAGTCGATGCCATGCAACCAGCCAGGCAAGTAGCCACTCGCCCGCGCTTAGAATGAGAACTTCGCCACCCACTAGCGCCGCCAGGTAGAGAGGGTTCAAAAGTTTCATGATGTTGAATAAATTCTGACGTATTTGATGATTGCAAATGGCGGTGGTTTTTGCTTTTGCTGATATTTCGCTCATTCACGTGCGTTTGGGTTCGATTTCGATAGAAATTGATGTTTTTTTTTATGCAATTCTGGGAGTATAAAAATATTTTGTTAAAATTTGGGTTGGGTTGTTTTACCTCTGAGCCGCATTTTTTGGACACCATAGGCTAAATGGCCAGGTCACAAGGACCCCATAGGCTCAGATAAGGTTGGGGGAGGGGACCCACTGGAACAGCTGTTGGGAGACAGATGGTAGCTTCCCGTCAAGGCCATCCAGTGTGTTCTTAAATTTGGGTTGTTTTACCTCTGAGTGGCTTTTTTTGTGCACCATGGGCTAAATGGCCAGGTCACAAGGAGCCCGAAGGCTCAGATAAGGTTGGGGGAAGGGACCCACTGTAACAGCTGTTAGGAGACAGATGATAGCTTCCCGTCAAGGCCATCCAGCGTGTTCTTAAATTTGGGTTGTTTTACCTCTGAGTGGCTTTTTTTGTGCACCATGGGCTAAATGGCCAGGTCACAAGGAGCCCGAAGGCTCAGATAAGGTTGGGGGAGGGGACCCACTGTAACAGCTGTTAGGAGACAGATGATAGCTTCCCGTCAAGGCCATCCAGCGTGTTCTTAAATTTGGGTTGTTTTACCTCTGAGTGGCTTTTTTTGTGCACCATGGGCAAAATGGCCAGGTCACAAGGAGCCCGAAGGCTCAGATAAGGTTGGGGGAAGGGACCCACTGTAACAGCTGTTAGCAGACAGATGATAGCTTCCCGTCAAGGCCATCCAGCGTGTTCTTAAATTTGGGTTGTTTTACCTCTGAGTGGCTTTTTTTGTACACCATGGGCTAAATGGCCAGGTCACAAGGACCCCAAAGGCTCAGATAAGTTTGGGGGAGGGGACCCACTGGAACAGCTGTTGGGAGACAGATGGTAGCTTCCCGTCAAGGCCATCCAGTGTGTTCTTAAATTTGGGTTGTTTTACCTCTGAGTGGCTTTTTTTGTGCACCATGGGCTAAATGGCCAGGTCACAAGGAGCCCGAAGGCTCAGATAAGGTTGGGGGAAGGGACCCACTGTAACAGCTGTTAGGAGACAGATGATAGCTTCCCGTCAAGGCCATCCAGCGTGTTCTTAAATTTGGGTTGTTTTACCTCTGAGTGGCTTTTTTTGTGCACCATGGGCTAAATGGCCAGGTCACAAGGAGCCCGAAGGCTCAGATAAGGTTGGGGGAGGGGACCCACTGTAACAGCTGTTAGGAGACAGATGATAGCTTCCCGTCAAGGCCATCCAGCGTGTTCTTAAATTTGGGTTGTTTTACCTCTGAGTGGCTTTTTTTGTACACCATGGGCTAAATGGCCAGGTCACAAGGAGTCCGAAGGCTCAGAGAAGGTTGGGGGAGGGGACCCACTGGAACAGCTGTTGGGAGACAGATGGTAGCCTCCCGTCAAGGCCATCCAGTGTGTTCTTAAATTTGGGTTGTTTTACCTCTGAGTGGCTTTTTTTGTGCACCATGGGCTAAATGGCCAGGTCACAAGGACCCCAAAGGCTCAGATAAGTTTGGGGGAGGGGACCCACTGGAACAGCTGTTGGGAGACAGATGGTAGCTTCCCGTCAAGGCCATCCAGTGTGTTCTTAAATTTGGGTTGTTTTACCTCTGAGTGGCACTTTTTTGCACTCCATGGGCTAAATGGCCAGGTCACATGAACCCCGAAGGCTCAGAGAAGGTTGGGGGAGGGGACCCACTGGAACAGGTTTTGGGAGACAGATGGTAGTCTCCCTCAAGGCCATCCAGCGTGTTCTTTAACGTGCACAGAGTATGGTTCTCCAGCACACGGAGCCACGGCTTAACGTCCCATCTGATGGACGGCGGCCTTTTCAAGCCCATCAGTGTCTCCTACTGACTGTGAGCAGGGTGAAGAGTTTTGCGGAGATAAGTCTCAACGCTGACCCAGCTGGGACTCGAACCTGGGAACTACAGATTACGAGACTGGCGCGCTACCGACTGAGCCACCCCGTCCCCTTGTGAAAATTTCTCTGGTTTTTAGTTATATTGAATCGTTTGCATAAAGTACCGGTCATGACCAATTTTAGTTTTTTAGAGGCTAAGAGGTAAAATTCGTAAATGATTGCTGAGATGAGTTAATGAAATTGAGTTAGAAACCCAAGAAGCGGGAAAGCATGCTAATATAAAAATAAATTCTCCCTCAAGCAGATGTTTGCCACAGAAGTCTGACAGGATTTGGGTTGTTGGGTTGTTTTACCTCTGAGCGGCACTTTTTTGCACACCATGGGCTAAATGGCCAGGTCACATGGACCCCGAAGGCTCAGAGAAGATTGGGGGAGGGGGACCCACTGGAACTGCTGTTGGGAGACAGATGGTAGCCTCCCGGCAAGGCCATCCAGCGTGTTCTTTAACGTTGGGTTGTTTTAACTCTGAGCGGCACTTTTTTGCACACCATGGGTTAAATGGCCAGGTCACATGGACCCCGAAGGCTCAGAGAAGGTTGGGGGAGGGGGACCCACTGGAACTGCTGTTGGGAGACAGATGGTAGCCTTCCGTCAAGGCCATCCAGCGTGTTCTTTAACGTGCACAGGGTATGGCTCTCCCACACACGGTGCCACGGCTTAACGTCCCATCCGACGGACGGTGGCCTTTACAAGCCCATCGGTGTCCCCTACTGACCGTGGGCAGGGCGGGGAGTTTTGCGGAGATAAATCTCAACGCTGACCCAGCTGGGACTCGAACCTGGGAACTACAGATTACGAGACTGGCGCGCTACCGACTGAGCCACCCCCGCCCCAAAAAGTCTGACAGGAGCTTCTCGGTTTAATAATAACCGATCTATGACGGTGTGGTGACGACCGACGTAAGTGGATGATACAGGTTTCTTGACACAACAGGGGAGGGGGTGGCTCAGTCGGTAACGCGCCAGGCTCGTAATCTGCAGTTCCCAGGTTCGAGTCCCAGCTGGGTCAGCGTTGAGATTTATCTCCGCAAAATTTCCCCGCCCTGCCGACGGTCAGTAGGGGACACCGATGGGCTTGGAAAAGTCGCCGTCCGTCTTATGGGACGTTAAGCCGTGGCCCCGTGTGCGGGAGAGAGAGACATACCCTGTGCACATTAAAGAACACGCTGGATGACCTTGACGGGAGGCTACCATCTGTCTCCCAACAGCTGTTCCAGTGGGTCCCCTCCCCCAAACTTCTCTGAGCCTTCGGGGTCCATGTGACCTGGCCATTTAGCCCGTGGTGTGCAAAAAAGTGCCGCTCAGAGGTAAAACAACCCAACGTTAAAGAACACGCTGGATGGCCTAGATGGGAGGCTACCATCTGTCTCCCAACAGCTGTTCCAGTGGGTCCCCTCCCCCAATCTTCTCTGAGCCTTCGGGGTCCATGTGACCTGGCCATTTAGCCCATGGTGTGCAAAAAAGTGCCGCTCAGAGGTAAAACAACCCAACCCTGACACAACAGGAGGATAGTGAATTTTCGTTAGGAATTAAGGTTACGCTGCAGTATAGGGTCCTCAGTCGCCGTGTTGTACTTTTACCCAGGAAAACCTGTAACGTTGAGTTGCAATATGATATCCATCCGCATGTTCCAATTTTTATGGGTTGGGTTGTTTTACCTCTTAGCGGCACTTTTTTGCACACCATGGGCTAAATGGCCAGCTCACATGGACCCCGAAGGCTCAGAGAAGGTTGGGGAGGGGACCCACTGGAACAGCTATTGGGAGGCAGATGGTAGCCTCCCGTCAAGGCCATCCAGCGTGTTCTTTAACGTGCACAGGGTATGGCTCTCCCGCATACGGGGCCACGCAGCCTTTCCAAGCCCATCGGTGTCCCCTACTGACCGTGAGCAGGGCGGGGAATTTTTCGGAGATAAATCTCAACGCTGCCCCAGCTGCCCAATATTTATGATGATATATGCTGTTTAGAATAGTTCTCTCTAATGAGATTAGTTGTTTCGGGGCTTTTCTTAAGTTGATTCTTGAAATTTAAATAAAATAAAATAAATACATCCTGAAGCAGCTGCTTGCCACAGAGGTCTGACAGTCATATATGACCTGTCAGTTTATATGCCATAGTAGGTCTGTGAGGATGGCAGAACCTCAGCAGAAAAACGACACATACTTCCATGCCTTACCCGGGGCTCGAACCCAGAGTCCCTTAGATCAGCAGCCAAGCGCGCTAACCACTCGGCCACGGACGGCCTTGAAATTTACTTTTGATATTTATTTTAGCTTTTTTTTAAAGTGTGAAACGAGGTTTCATTGTTTAGCGATAAGCGTTGTTAATGAAATCTTTTGACCAGATTATTTTTGTGGCTTTTTATTTCAGTAAGGTACAAGGAGTTATTCTTGAGCGATGAGAGATATTAATGAAATCTAGTTTTGATGAGAATATTAATTTTTGGGGCTTTTTTTAAGTGCAGAACGACGGTTTATTCTTTAGCGATAAGAGCTGTTAATAAAATCTAATTTTGATGAAATTGTTTAATTTTCGGTTGTTTTTTTTAAGTGGGAAACGAGGATTCATTTTGTAGCGATAAGCGTTGTTAATAAAATCTTGTTTTGATGAGATATATATTTATATATCTCTCCCCAATACGCAAGCATTTTAAGGTAGATGGAGAACTTTAACTTATCAGACTTTACTTTTACCATTCAGACAAAATGGCGGCTGAGGACCATACAGCATTTCTGCCCTTCCAATAATAAAATAAGCGATTGAAATAGATTTTGGAAATTGGACACACCTTTCGGAAATGAGAATATCTGTTTTAATAAAAAGTCCAGATTACTGTTCTTAAATTACAAAAGGAAATGATATTAAATATATTAAAATTTTAGAAACACTTCCCAACAGCGATGTAAAAATATTGCATCTCAGGATCCCCGATTAAAACTAAGAAGCCATTTCCGTTCAAGTTCTCGTTTCCCAAATGTTCGCAAAACTGCAGATTTGTCTAATTCTATAAATTTATAATACAAAAAGTTAGGGAAGTCATTTACTCTCAAAATACATTTATTAGTTTCCTTATTAGACTATTATTAACGCTAATTATCCATGACATTATAAACTAACCTTTAATTCTCAATAACCCCATTACCGGAAACTTGAAAGTAAAACGTACAGCCAGATTCGAAAATGTTGGATAAATTTAGTAAACTATTTTGCCAGATTCGAAAATGTTGATAAATTTAGTAAACTATTTTGCCAGATTCGAAAGTGTTGATAAATTTAGTAAAGTATTTTGCCAGATTCCTAAATGATATAAAAATGTTGCCTTTACGATAACTTGTTTTTCATTACACATAATTCTTTCTAGAAAAAAAAACATTCTAATACTTTTTTCTCTGAGGTGGAAGTGGTTAAATCGAACTTGAAAGAAATACTTTCGCTCCCATCCACTTTGGAAAAGTTCGTGTTTTTTTTTTTCATTTCTCACGTCCAACTTGGCTTTCGGATAAATTAAATTGATCAAAATCAGTTTCTAACCAAATGAGACCAGTAGAACGATACGAAAAACGAAACAAAAAGCAACAAAGGCAAGCTCTCTTTTTCTTGAAGTGTTTACCCAGTTTCCCAAGGAAGCGGAATTTTCCTACTGCAATTATTGGCGAGGTAAAAAGGAACGTTTCTCTGGGAACAAGTGCTGCAACAAGTCCCAGTGAGTTTCCAATTTGCAGCCAGGGCTCTGTGCTGTGAGGGGGGTGTGAGATTGTGTCGGCTCACTTGTCCGTGTCTTGCCACGGGAAAGTGATTCTTGATGCCGTGGTGTGGGACAGGCGACACTTTAACAACTTCCCAGCAGCAGGGAGAGACACACTAAACAACGGACGAAAGACGAACTTGGCCGATTGTGGAAATTGGGTTTGAGGGATGAGAACTTCTCACAGAAGGAGAGAGATTATTTCCCAAGGAAACTGTTTTGGAGAAGGAGTCGCACAGGAATACGAAGAATGATTAAAAGCTGAGTTAGATAATTAGACAGGGAGGAAGTTAAAGTGATCGATTCTTTCACATGAAATCTTGACTCCTAGGCTTAGGATAGTACAACTGTATATGTGGCAGATACTACAGCTGCGGGGGAGGGGAAGTCAACTGTGGCTTAGAAGGGCTTTTAAAAATGAAATGGGCGAACGATATTTATAAAAGTGTAGGATTTTAATTTTTATTACAATATTGCCGAGTGGTTAGCACGCTTGGTTGCTGTTATAAGGGATCTGGGTTCGAGTCCCGGGTAAGGCATGGATGTATGTTATTTTTCTGCTGAAATCCTGCCATTTTCTCAGACCTTCTACTATGGCATATAAACTGACAGGCTCCTGTCAGACCTCTGTGGCAAGCAGCTACTTGACGAGGTATTTATTTATTATTTAATATTATGTTATAAAAATGCAGTTTATTTCTTAGTAGCAGTTTGCTTTTTCCCCCTACTGGTAATTTGGAAATTAAAAATGAAAGTGATTTGGAACTCTTATCGTAGGTAGAGTTTGAATTTTCAATGAAAATCCGTAGTGATTATGTAAAACCAATATGAGAAATTTGAGCTGATTTACCACTGGGCGGCACTTTTTTTGCACACAATGGGCTAAATGGCCAGGTCACAAGGACCCCGAGGGCTCAGAGAAAGTTGTGGTGGTGGTGGTGGTGGTGGGGGGGGGGGACCCACAGGACAGCTGTTAGCAATCTGGATGGCCTTGATTGGGTAGCCTCCCGTCAAGGCCATCCAACGTGTTCTTTAACGTTGGGTTGCTTTTCCTTTGAGCGGCTGCTATTTTTGCACACAATGGGCTAAATGGCCAGGTCACAAGGACCCGGAGAGCTCAGAGAAAGTTGGAGGAGGTGACCCACAGGACAGCTGTTAGAAGACAGATGGTAGACTACCATCAAGCGTGTCCTTTAATGTGCATAAGGTATGGCTCACCTCACACACGGCTTAACATCCCATTCGACGGACGGCGGCTTTTCCAAGTCCATTGGTGTCCCCTACTGACCGTGCGTAGGGTGGGAAGTTTTGCGGAGATAAATCTACACGCTGACCCAGCTGGGACTCGAACGTGGGAACTTATTAGATTCGAAATCAGATTCTATTATAGGTAGAAATTGAATTTTTAATAAGTGAAATGTACGGAGAACTCATCCTTTGGCATGTCCCTTGTGAAAATTCCCAAGCATTACGTAAAACATGCATTTTTTGAAAACCGTGAGCGTCCACCCAGAAGAATTACCACTAATTACGTAGTTTTGTAGAGCGTGAATTTTACAGAAAACGTGTATGTGGGATATTAAAGAAATTTTACATGGTATTAGGAATATTTAATTTTTTCTGTTTGGCAGCAGATGTCGAGGGCAATTTTTTTGCACACAATGGGCTAAACGATATTTTATTTCGCCTTAGTGTGGCCTGTAAATGGTAGCTAGGTAGTCACTGGAAGGAGAGCTATGCGGCTATGCACCAATCCCCTGTGATGATGCATAGAACCGGCCAGGTCTAGCACCTAATGTCCGACCCCGCCTTCTCGTGGTGCAGACCGTTAGTACCTTTCAAAAGAGATACTCTCTTGTGGAAGTGAACGGAAGGGGAGGGCTGCCAGATTAGTGTGGCCTACTGATCTGGACAACTACGGCTACTTTTCTTTTTTTTCTACCCTGCTGAGGAGTGGTCAACCACACAGGGTCCTGGTGCTGACCATATAAACCCACTGGACTGGACAGATATATGGCTCTTAGCTTGATTATGGATCCTGATTTTGCTGCACTGGTGGGCTTCTGTGGAGGGAAAATCTTCCGCTGTGTTTTCTGTTTGTTTGTGGGTTGACAGCCCCAAGTGAATAGATTCACAGGATATGTTTATCAGCTGGTGGATAATCCTGAGCAGAGGTCATCGCAGGCACCTGAACTCTTTGCTTCTAATGGCATCGTAAATTTCTACATTGGGGGGTCTTCCAGTGTAGATGGCTTCAGCCTTTAGTGGTGGGGGAACGGGTCTTTGCCCCATGTCTGTGATTAGGGGGCTGTTTGATATTGTCGGCATTCCCTCTCTCAATAAACATAGTTTCTTTAAACATCCCACTAACCATTTTCTCTCCATAGGTAGTTGGAATGTGAGGACTCTGCACAGAGCTTTTTCTCTTGATGTCCTCACACAAAAATTCCACCGTTATAATTTAGATATTCTCGGCTTGCAAGAAACCAAATGGACAGATAAAGGTCAGATTCTTAAAAATAATCTTCAATTTCTCTTTTCAGGGAGGAACGATAATAAACATCAACAAGGCGTGGGTCTGCTTCTCAGCAGACACGCTAGTGATGCTCTTCTAGGATACGAGTGCATTAATGAAAGGTTTCTTACAGCAAAATTTCAGACAAGCGTTAAAGACTTGAATGTTATCTGCTGTTATGCCGATGAGGATAAGGATAGGTTTTAAGGACAACTTCAGGATATTTTGAATTCTGTCAAGAAAGGAGATATTACCCTTGTTCTAAGTGACTTCAATGCCAAAGTTGGTTCTGACTCTGACCTTTGGGGAGGGGTGATAGGCCCTTTTGGTATTGGTAGCTGCAATGGCAATGGGCAACGTCTCCTACAGGTAAGTAAACTCAATGATTTCAGAATAACTATCACATATTACAAACACCACCCATAAATACACATGGGTTTCACCTGATGGGCTGCGTAAGAATATGATTGATTACATATTAATTAACAGCAAATGGGCAAGTTCTGTTAGAAATACCAGGGCATATAGGGGAGCTGAAATTGGATTTGACCATTACCTTGTTAAAAGTGTGTTGCAACTTAAACTTAAAAAGTGTTGTGCTAGGGTTAAAAAATTTACTTTTAATACTGAAGCTCTGAAAGATCCAGTTATAGCCAAAGCTTACCATGATAGGTTACTTAGTCATTATGACAGTCATGGTTTGCTTACTGCTGAAGTTGAGGAAGAATGGGATCATTTTAAACAGGCTTTTTTGGACACTAACAGTATTCTTTTAGGAAAAAAGTAGCAGAAGAGACAGAATTATCTGAGTGATAAGGCACTTGAGCTTATTTCGGAAAGAAAGAACTGCAGGAATGTCCTTAATCAATACCCTACTAGTACTAATAGAAAGGATTACAGAGAGCTTAATAAACGTGTAAAGCAGGCATGTCAAACACGCGGCCCGCCGGGAACTGTTCTGCGGTCCGCCAAGATTGATAACCAATACGTTTATTTAACTTTTGACAACACTGGATTCTTTAATTAAAATTATAAGTACGTACACGGTACATGAATTAAATAAACGTATTTCAGAAAACATTTCCATTTATATATAAGGGAAACTATTGCGCATAAATGTATATGTCGGAGCCCGATCATATCATGAAATGCCCGATCATTTCATGAAATAGTGGCATTTCATGATATGAGCAATTCTACGATCGGGCTCCGACATGTATACACATGTCTCGAGGTTATTCAAATGCACCTACTTTGCGCATGGCAATGAGTCACGAAATGCCAGTAGAGTCGGAAGCTATTCGTTAGCAGTCAGTGAACGAATACTGCGTTCTAGTCTACTTTGCACATAACAATTTTCATCTGGTTTTTTTTGTTTTGCGGCCCGCGATTTAATATATAATATTTAATATGGCCCTCGGTGGTTAACGAGTTTGACATGCCTGGTGTAAAGGATCAGTTAGCTGCTGATAAGAATCTTTGGCTTGATGGTTTGGCTGACAAAGCCGAGGAAGTAGTTAGACAGCACAACAGCAGAGAGCTGTACCCGATAGTTAATGTTTCGTGTGGTAGAAAACGGACAGGTATACAGGGATTGAAGGATAAACAAGGTAAGGTTATGTAAGGTGAGGATTCTGTCATGGCTAGGTGGGCTGAGCATTTCAGTGATGTTCTAAACAATGTGGTTAGTTCTACTCCCATTGTTTGCAAGGATGATAGATGCATTGCTGGCTTTAATGTTGGCCCTATAACACAATCTGAAGTTATTTTGGCTGTTTCTAAACTTAAACTTCATAAATCCCCAGGGGTAGATGAAATTACTACGGAAATGCTTAGAGCTGGGAATGTTTCGGTTACCACTTGGATGACTGAAATTCTGAATATCTTTTATGATAAAGGCATGGTTCCTAAGGATTTTACCAGAGCTATTGTTATCCCTATTTTCAAAAATGGTGATCGTAGTTCTTGTGATAACTATACGGGTATCAGCCTACTCTCTGTTCCAGGTAAAGTTCTTTCCATGATTGTGCTTAATAGAATTAAGAATCTGGTTGACAGGCAATTGCGTGATGAGCAATGTGGATTCAGAAGTGGTAGGGGATGTGTGGATCAGATATTTTCACTTAGGCAGATTCTTGAGAAATGTTTAGAGTTTCAGAAACCTTTGGTTGCTAGCTTTGTTGATTTCAAAAAAGCTTTCGACTCTGTTGATCGTCATAATTTGTGGTTGATTGTGAAATCATATGGTATACCAGACAAGTTAGTTAACATAATGAAAACTCTCTATAATAACACCGAGTCCTGTGTGAGAGTTGGTAAGGCTTATAGCAATTGATTTAGCATTACTTCTGGTGTCCGACAAGGGTGCATTTTCTCCTTTTCTCTTTAGTTTGGTTATTGATTATGTTATGCGAAATTCACTTCAAGGGAAAGATTTTTGGCCTTAAATGGACTGGAGATACGAAAATTTCTGATTTAGCCCTTTTGGCAAATGATGTTGATGAGATGAACTCTTTCATTCGAGCTGTTGATGAAACTGGTAGTAGAGTAGGTTTGATTATAAACAGAGAGAAAACTAAAGTGATGAAAATTGGTCAGGCAGGCTGTGATACAGTTAATCTGAATGGTTGCAGTCTTGAGCAGGTGTCACAGTTTAATTATCTTGGGAGCTATGTAACAGATAATGGTGATGTGCGGCATGAGATTAACAGACGAATAGGGATTGCTGCCGGGACTTTTAAGAATCTAGGGAGAGTGTGGAGAAATAGGCGTATACACCTAAAGACTAAAATTAGACTGTATACACCTAAAGACTAAAATTAGACTGTATAATAGTTTGGTTCTTTCTAGGGTTAGTTATGGTAGTGAAAGTTGGACACTTTGTAAACAAGATAACAGGAAACTAGATGCTTTTGATTCTAGATGCTTACGCAGTATCTTGGGCATTAGGTGGTTCAACGTTGTAACTAATGATGAGGTTAGGCAACCTCCTTTAAGCAGCATATTGTGCAGAGAGAGACTCCGTTGGTTTGGCCATGTTGCCTGTATGAATAATTATAGATTGGCGAATAGAATAGAATAAACAGTGTGCCTAAAGGCCTCAGAAAGAAGGGGAGACCTAGGATGCGGTGGGCAGACAATGTTAAACAGGACCTTGTTAGAATTGGTGTGCAGTGGCCAGATGCAGTAGATGTAGCTCATGACAGACTTGCTTTCAGAACTAAATTGCACGGTCTGGTTGGACCTCCGTAGCCCATGGCTTCACGAGGATGATGATTAGTTACTGTTGTTGTTAGTGTGCTTGAGGTATTGATTGCAGGGACCTGGATTTGAACCTTGGATTTTTATCTGTCTCTCATGGATGTTTCTTCTTGTGTTGCCTCCCCCCGCCCAGGTGGGAGGATTGAGTGAGAAATTATTTTGTGTTGTAGGCGGATCAGAAATTAACGTCTTTTTCTTTAATGAACCTTGAATTTTAAAAGTTTTCTTTTATTCTTTAGGAACATATTATTTACTTTTATTTATTAATATGAAATATTAACAATAAAAATTTGGCGAGGGTTCCTCAGTGTTCCACGTCAGCTAGTAATCTAAAGTTCTCAGGTTCGAATCCCGACGATCCCAAAATTTTGAGATTTTTTCGTCCAATTTTGAGATGGTTAACCTCTACCTATTTAGGACCTCTAGTTCCTTTAGGAACTAGAGGTCCTAATACTGATAATAAACCACAATATTAGATACCGAATTTTTCCGTATATAAGACGAACCCAAAATTAAGAAATCAATATTTTAAACATGAAACAGAACACATTTGATATACTTTTTAAATATTACACTGTGTACGTTAAAGAACATGCTGGATGGCCTTGACGGGAGGCTACCATCTGTCTCCCAACAGCTGCTCCAGTCGGTCCCCTCCCCCAACCTTCTCTGATCATTCAGAGTCCTTGTGACCTGGCCATTTAGTCCATGGTGTGCAAAAAAGTGCCGCTCAGAATGTTGTGTTGTTTTACCTCTGAGCGGCAATTTTTTGCACACCATGGGCTAAATGGCCAGGTCACATGGATTCCGAAGGCTTAGAGAAGGTTGGGGGAGGGGACCCACTGGAACAGCTGTTGGGAGACAGATGGTAGCCTCCCGTCAAGGCCATCCAGCGTGTTCTTTAACGTGCACAGGATATGGCTCTCCGCACACGGGGCCACGGCTTAACGTCCTTTTCCAAGCCCATCGGTGTCACCTACTGACCGTGGGCAGGGCGGAGAATTTTGCGGAGATAAATCTCAACGCTGACCCAGCTGGGACTCGAACCTGGGAATTAGATTACGAGCCTGGCGCGCTTCCGACTGAGCCACCCCCGCCCCGCCGCTCAGAGGTAAAACAACCTAACATTAAAGAATGCGATGGATAACCTTGACAGGAGGCTACCCTCTGTCTCCCATCAGCTGTTCCAGTGGGTCCCCTCTCCCAACCTTCTCGGAGCCTTTGGGGTCCTTGTGACCTGTCCACTTAACCCGTGGTGTGCAAAAAAGTGCCGCTCACAGGTAAAACAACCCAACGTGAAAGAACACGCTTGATGGCCTTAACGGGAGGCTACCATCTGTCTCCCAACAGCTGCTCCAGTGGATCCCCTCCCCCTTCTTTAATCCTTCGGGGTCCTTGTGACCTGGCCATTTAGCCCATGGTGTGCAAAAAAGTGCCGCTCAGAGGTAAAACAAACCAAACCAGACCTCTGTGGCAAGTTGTTGGGTTGTTTTACCTCTGAGCGGCACTTTTTTGCACACCATGGGCTAAATGGCCAGGTCACATGGACCCCGAAGGCTCAGAGAAGGTTGGGGGAGGGGACCCACTGGAACAGCTGTTGGGAGACAGATGGTAGCCTCCCGTCAAGGCCATCCAGCGTGTTCTTTAACGTGCACAGGGTATGGCTCTCCCGCACACGGGGCCACGGCTTAACGTCCCATCCGACGGACGGCGGCCTTTCCAAGCCCATCGGTGTCCCCTACTGACCGTGGGCAGGGCGGGGAATTTTGCGGAGATAAATCTCAACGCTGACCCAGCTGGGACTCGAACCTGGGAACTACAGATTACGAGCCTGGCGCGCTACCGACTGAGCCACCCCCGCCCCCATAGTACTGTCCATTTATAGCAATTTTTTCAGGTAAGATGTCTGTCACTCTTTGGGAATTGAAAAAAATTGTGAATATCCTCTTCCTCGAACGAAAGTCTTGTCGGAGGATTTGGGAGACCTGGTTAATCTTCTGCAACCCATAGTTGTCGATCTTTCTGGGAGTTGAATAGTAATATAAGCACCTCTCATTGCCTGTGATATCTGTTAAATGATTGGGGCCACTAAGTTTCACCTTGCACGACTTGACTGTAGTTCTTTTTTGCTGTTCTCTCAGTTTGTGGAGTACCCATTTGGCACAGATCTTTCAAACTTTAAATGTTGATGAATAATTGTTTCCAGACTGCCTATTGGGGCGGGGGTGGCTCAGTCGGTAGCGCGCCAGGCTCGTAATCTGTAGTTCCCAGGTTCGAGTCCCAGCTGGGTCAGCGTTGAGATTTATCTCCGCAAAATTCCCCGCCTTGCCCACGGTCAGTATGGGATACCGATGGGCTTGGAAAGGACGCCGTCCGTCGGATGGGACGTTAAGCCGTGGTCCCGTGTGCGGGAGCCATACCCTGTGCACGTTAAAGAATACGCTGGATGGCCTTGACGGGAGGCTACCATCTGTCTCCCAACAGCTGTTCCAGTGGGTCCCCTCCCCCAACCTTCTCTGAGCCTTCGGGGTCCATGTGACCTGGCCATTTAGCCCATGGTGTGCAAAAAAGTGCCGCTCAGAGGTAAAACCCAACGTTAAAGAACACGCTGGATGGCCTTGACGGGAGGCTACCATCTGTCTCCCAACAGCTGTTCCAGTGGGTCCCCTCCCCCAACCTTCTCTGAGCCTTCGGGGTCCTTGTGACCTGGCCATTTAGCCCATGGTGTGCAAAAAAGTGCCGCTCAGAGGTAAAACCCAACGTTAAAGAACACGCTGGATGGCCTTGACGGGAGGCTACCATCTGTCTCCCAACAGCTGTTCCAGTGGGTCCCCTCCCCCAACCTTCTCTGAGCCTTCGGGGTCCATGTGACCTGGCCATTTAGTCCATGGTGTGCAAAAAAGTGCCGCTCAGAGGTAAAACCCAACGTTAAAGAACACGCTGGATGGCCTTGACGGGAGGCTACCATCTGTCTCCCAACAGCTGTTCCAGTGGGTCCCCTCCCCCAACCTTCTCTGAGCCTTCGGGGTCCTTGTGACCTGGCCATTTAGCCCATGGTGTGCAAAAAATTGCCGCTCAGAGGTAAAACAACTCACGTTAAAGAACACGCTGGATGGCCTTGACGGAAGGCTACCATCTGTCTCCCAAAAGCTGTACCAATGGGTCCCCTCCCCCAACCTTCTCTGAGATTTCGGGGTCCATGTGACCTGGCCATTTAGCCCATGGTGTGCAAAAAAGTGCCGCTCAGAGGTAAAACAACCCAACCCAGACTGCCTATCGATACTCCTACATCTGAACGTGTTACCCGAAAGGTGAAGTGTGGGTTTTCCTTAACGAGTTCATGACCAGCAGCAATGGCTCTCTCATTCATGGCCTCCTTCAATCTTTCTGTACAAGGGACGTCTTCAAAGCTCTGCATCCTTCTCTGAATTTGTGCATGCATCCCATAACAGTGCCATATGAAAGGCATGAATTTTTGTGTCGTTCCCAAGCTGCATCTTTAGTACTCTACAGCAACACTGCACAGATTTCACAGAATGGACTTTTAAGTGCCATCTGCAAAAGAGTGGTAGGTAGGGTTATCTCTGAGTGGCATTTTTTTGTACACAATGGGCTAAATGGCCAGGTCATGTGGACCCTGAAGGCTCAGAGAAGATTGGGGTTGGGTTGTTTTACCTCTGAGCGGCACTTTTTTGCACACCATGGGCTAAATGGCCAGGTCACATGGACCCCGAAGGCTCAGAGAAGGTTAGGGGAGGGGACCCACTGGAACAAGCTGTTGGGAAACAGATGGTAGCCTCCCGTCAAAGCCACCCAGCGTGTTCTTTAAAGTGCACAGGGTATGGCTCTCCCGCACACGGGGCCACGGCTTAACGTCCCATCCGACGGACGGCGGACTTTCCAAGCCCATCGGTGTCCCCTACTGACCGTGGGCAGGGCGGAGATAAATCTCAACGCTGACCCAGCTGGGACTCGAACCTGGGAACTACAGATTACAAGCCTGGCGCGCTACCGACTGAGCCACCCCCCGCCCCCCCAGGCCACAAGGACCCCGAAGGCTCAGAGAAGGTTGAGGGAGGGGACCCACTGGAACAAGCTGTTGGGAGACAGATGGTAGCCTCCTGTCAAAGCCACCCAGGGTGTTCTTTAAAGTGCACAGGGTATGGCTCTCCCGCACACGGGGCCACGCCTTAACGTCCCATCCGACGGACGGCGGCCTTTCCAAGCCCATCGGTGTCCCCTACTGACCGTGGGCAGGGCGGAGATAAATCTCAACGCTGACCCAGCTGGGACTCGAACCTGGGAACTACAGATTACAAGCCTGGCGCGCTACCGACTGAGCCACCCCCCGCCCCCCCAGGCCACAAGGACCCCGAAGGCTCAGAGAAGGTTGAGGGAGGGGACCCACTGGAACAAGCTGTTGGGAGACAGATAGTAGAGTCCCGTCAAGGCCACCCAGCGTGTTCTTTAACGTGCACAGGGTATGGCTCTCCCGCACACGGCTTAACGTCCCATCCGAAGGACGGCGGCCTTTCCAAGCCCATCGGTGTCCCCTACTGACCGTGGGCAGGGCGGGGAATTTTGCGGCGATAAATCTCAACGCTGACCCAGCTGGGACTCGAACCTGGGAACTACAGATTACGAGCCTGGCGCGCTACCGACTGAGCCATCCCCGCCCCAAAGATTGGGGGAGAGGACCCACTGGAACAGTTATTGAGAGACAGATGGTAGCCTCTGGTCAAGGCCATGCAACGTGTTCTTTAACGTTGGGTTGTTTTACCACTGAGTGGCACTTTTTTGTACACAATGGACTAAATGGCCACGTCACATGAACCCCAAAGGCTCAGAGAATGTTGGGGGAGGGGACCCACTGGAATAGCTGTTGGGAGACAGATGGTAGCTTCCCATTAAGACCATCCAGCGTGTTCTTTAACATGCATAGGGTATTTCTCTCCCACACACACGGCTTAACATCCCATCCGATGGACGGCTTGGATAGGATTGTTTTACCTCTGAGCGGCACTTTTTTGAACACCATTGGCTAAATGGCCAGGTCACAAGGACTCCTAAGGCTCAGAGAAGATTGGGGGAGGGGACTCACTGGAACAGCTGTGGGACACAGATGGTAGCCTCCCGTCAAGGCCATACAGCGTGTTCTTTAACGTGCACAGGGTATGGCTCTCCCGCATATGGGGCCACGGCTTAACGTCCCATCTGACGGATGGCGGCCTTTTCAAGCCCATCAGTGTCCCCTACTGACTGTGGGCAGGCCGGGTAAATTTTGCGGAGACCGATGGACGGCGGCATTTCCAAGTCCATTGTGTCTCATACTGACCATGGGCAGGACACAGAATTTTGTGAAGATAAATTTCAACCCTGACCCAGCTGGGACTCGAACCTGGGAACTGCAGATTACGAGCCTGGTACGCTAACAACTGAGCCATCTCCACCCCGCCAGCAAAGAGAGAAATGATACTGCCTTTGTTTTTAACATGTAATGACAAGTTTAGACAAGCCTTCAAACAAGCTGTAGCTCATTAACTTTGGAGGAGGTAGTGGAAATCTATAGACATCTCACGAGCTTTTTGAACGTAATAAAGCAAAGACTGAAATTAACTACCAAATTGTCAAGACATATAGGTTGGGTTGTTTTACCTCTGAGCGGCACTTTTTTGCACACCATGGGCTAAATCGCCAAGTCACATGGACCCCTGAAGGTTCAGAGAAGGTTGGGGGAGGGGACCCACTGGAACAGCTGTTGGGAGACTGATGGTAGCCTCCCGTCAAGGCCATTCAGAGTGTTCTTTAACGTTGGGTTGTTTTACCTCTGAGCGGCACTTTTTTGCACACCATGGGCTAAATCGACAAGTCACATGGACCCCTGAAGGTTCAGAGAAGGTTGGGGGAGGGGACCCACTGGAACAGCTGTTGGGAGACTGATGGTAGCCTCCCGTCAAGGCCATCCAGCGTGTTCTTTAACGTGCACAGGGTATGGCTCTCCCGCACACGGGGCCACGGCTTAACGTCCCATCCGACGGACGGCGGCCTTTCCAAGCCCATCGGTGTCCCCTACTGACCGTGGGCAGGGCGGGGAATTTTGCGGAGATAAATCTCAATGCTGACCCAGCTGGGACTCGAACCTGGAAACTACAGATTACGAGCCTGGCTCGCTACCAACTGAGCCACCCTTGCCCCATCAAGTCATATAAATAGTAATATTCAACTTAAACATGGTTACATTAAAATAAAAAATACTTTAATGATCACAGAGAATACGCATTTACAATTACCTTTGTGAGTTATATACAGATAGACCCCCTGATATTTAACATAACCAGAGGTCAATCAAGTAATATAACAGAATCTATTAATTAAAAATGATAGAAGAACGGTATGAAATCATTTTTACTTATGTTCTTCTAATTTACTTAATATAAAATGGTTCACTGTACACATATATATGTAAACATTCTCTTCTAAAAACTATCACCAACAAACCAGATCGTCATCATCACTATCTGCAGAACTAAAATCTAAATTTGATGCAGTTCTTTGTTTTTGAAGCATTTCTGTGGTGTAGGAGGATCTATTCAGAGAGGAAGCTGCTTCTTGATCTTCTGCCAAATGGTGCATTTCCTCCGCTTGTCTCTTTTCCTGTGAACGGGTCTCCTTACTTTTAGCTAAATCCATTTCTTCAGAGCTCTCTTTAAGTGCAATGGTCTGCATTTCATCGCTCAAATACTTCTGTAGAGAAAAACAAAACTAGCTCAATAATCATGCAGTTCATTAAGTCTGAAGTTATTAGTCTCTTTAATACTGGATTCTGAAAAAAATCCATCGCCGCCACGGCGGGAATCGAACCCGCATCTCTCCAGATTCATGCCAGAGCGCGCTAACCATTGCACCACGCGTCGGACAACGAATATTTTCAGAATATGACCTTTTTTTTAAATCTTCTTGAGACGTGACTGAGACAGCGCCATCTATACTCAAGGAGATGCAACGTTTTCAGTCGTTGCATTTGACCCATTAACACCTGATAATCAAATGCAACGACTGAAAACGTTGCATCTCCTTGAGTATAGATGGCGCTGTCTCAGTCACGTCTCAAGAAGATTTAAAAAAAAGGTCATATTCTGAAAATATTCGTTGTCCGACGCGTGGTGCAATGGTTAGCGCGCTCTGGCATGAATCTGGAGAGATGCGGGTTCGATCCCCGCCGTGGCGGCGATGAATTTTTTTCAGAATCTGTTAATATTCTTAACAGGGAATACTGTGCTTCACTTTGGATTGACTCTTTAATACTTTAGATCTCCAACTTCTCTAAGACCGCGGGCCATTTTTTCTTTTGCCAATATTTCGTGGGCCAAAAAAAAAATAGGACAGGATAGTTAATTGAAAAGTCAATTCATGTCACCTCAAAAAATTATTTTATTTATGCGAAAAATAATAAGTAATAATAAGCGAGTATAAATTTTCTAAACCATATCAAATATTCAATAAATTTAATGGGAGCATTGTGGACACAGTTGTTGGGCAATAAGAATAGAATGAGTAAGTTGAAATAATGCAATAATAATTGCAAATAGAATGAGTAAGTTGAAGATTGCATATCAAGTATAGTAATATAAGTTGACAAAAACTTATAAGGTGGATTATAGATATTTAAAATTTCAAGTAAAAACTTGATTTTGTTCACGGGCCACAAAAATTCTTGTGTATTAGATAATACAAATAAATTTATTTCTGTATGCAAATTACTTGTTATAGTTTTTTTTAGTTGGCTGGAGTTTTTAAGGTACATTAGCAACTGTTGATATAAGTGCACTAAAGCAGATGAAAAAATATTAAAAAAAGGATGGGTTGTTTTACCCCTGATTGGCAATTTTTTTCACACAATGGGCTTAATGGCCAGGTCACAAGGACCCCAAAGGCTTAGAGAAGGTTGGGGGAATGGGGCCCACTGGACACCTGTTAAGAGACAGATAGTAGTTTCCCATTAAGGTCATCCAGTGTGTTATTTAACGTTGGGTTTTTTAACCTCTGAAAGGCACTTTTTTGCACACAATGGGCTAAATGGCCCTATTTACAAGGACCCCAAGGGCTGAGAAGGTTGAGGGCAGGAAAACCACTGGACAGCTGTTAGGAGACAGATGGTAGCCTTCCATCAAGGCCATCCAACATGTTTCTTAATGTTGGGTTGTTTCACCTCTGAGTGGGACTTTCTGCACACAGTGGGCTAAATGACCAGGTCACAAGGACCCCAAAGGCTGAGAGAAGGTTGGGGTTGGAGACCAACTTGGACAGCTGTTAGGAAACAGATGGTAGCCTCCTGTCAAGGCCATCCAGCATGTTCCTTAACGTTGAGTTGCTTTACCTCTGAACTGCACTTTTTTACACACCATGGGCTAAATTGGCCATGTCACAAGGACTCCAAGGGCTCAGAGAAGGTTGGAGCAGGGGAACCATTGGACAGCTGTTAGGACAAACAACCTCTCATAAATGTCATTCAGCTTGTTCTTTAACGTATACAGTGTATGGCTCTTCTGCAAACGGGGCCATATCCATTAAACTTTATATTAAGTGCCACAACAAAGACTCGTAGCAGGAAGCACATTTCCACTGTCTCTGAGGTTATAATCCAACTGTCAGATGATGACTTGTTGGGCAATAAGGGCCATACACCCTAACAGTGCATAAGGCATTACCACGACACTCTCCGAAGATCAGATGTGTTACGATGTACAGATATTACTTGGCTGGTGCACAATTTTTTATACTAACTATGGGATGCATATCAGAAGGAACGTAATTTGCACATGGCAGCAGAGAATGACACTACAGATAATGTGCATTTTGCAAACTCGTCAATCTTTAGGCTCATTTGGAAACTATCGCTCATATAGGCATAGTTCTTTGGGCATATCTGATTCTCACATGAAGAGGAATATTACCATGCAGAGTTTATGTGGTTGTTGGGTTGTTTTACCTCTGAGCAGCACTTTTTTGCTCAGTGGGGTAAATGGGTAGGTCACATGGACCCCGAAGGCTCAGAGAAGGTTGGGGGAGGGGACTCACTGGAACAGCTGTTGGGAGACAGATGGTAGCCTCCTGTCAAGGCCATCCAGTGTGTTCTTTAACGTGCACAGGGCTCTCCCGCACATGGGGCCATGGCTTAACATCCCATCTGATGAACAGCGGCCTTTCCAAGCCCATTGGTGTCCCCTACTGACCACGGGCAGGGCGGGAAATTTTGTGGAGATAAATCTCAACTCTGACCCAGCTGGGACTCGAATCTGGGAACTACAGATTACGAGCCTGGTGCGCTACTGACCGAGCCACTCCCACCCCAAGTTTATGTGGCTGTTTAGGGGCACCCTGTATAGAGTGGTCCAAAAGTAATTTTTATGTAAATAATCCAATGTGGCCCAAAAGTAATGTTTAGGGGCACCCTGTATAGAGTGGTCCAATAATAATTGCGTGTCTTTTAAGAAATCTGATCACCTGTCTTGCAATTTTATAAAAGATGAACGTGTTGTTTTAAAATTTATTAAATTGTTTTTCTCTTTACAGCTAGGTGATAATTTATTTAACAGTACTTTACATATCATGTAGAATTATGGGAAAATTAAATCCACCACTGTTCACACAATCCTGAAGTCTGTCTGCCACACTTCTGCAAACTCTCTGTCCATCAGTTTTTGTAAATGCATCTGTGATGTATCCTTTCATTTTATAAACATTATCCTTTAGTAATCTCCAAAAGATAAAGTCCATAGGAATACAGTTCTGATTGTCCCTCTTTAACCATTGTGGAAAGAGTTTTTCCCTCTCCCATCGCTGTGGAAAATCTCCAGAAAATCATGGACTATGCAAGCAAAATGAGGTGGCACTCATCTTGTTGGAAGTAGAGTTGAGATAAATCTGGATGCTGTTGTTAATTCTGGAATAATGCGGCCCATCACAATCCACAGGTATGTGGGGCGGGGGTGGCTCAGAGTAGCGTGCTAGGCTCGTAATCTGTAGTTCCCAGGTTCGAGTCCCAGCTGGGTCAGTGTTGAGATTTATCTCTGAAAAATTCCCTGCCCTGCCCATGGTCAGTAGGGGACATCAATTGTCTTGGAAAGGCCGTTGTGCGTCAGATGGGACATTAAGCCATGGCCCCACGTGTGGGAGAGCCATACCCTGTACACGTTAAAGAACACATTGGATGGCCTAGACGGGAGGCTACCATCTGTCTCCCAACAGCTGTTCCAGTGGGTTCCTTTCCCCAACCTTCTCTAAGCCTTCAGGGTCCATGTGACCTGGCCATTTAGCCCATTGTGTGCAAAAAAGTGCTGCTCAGGGGTAAAACAACTCAACATTAAACAACTCAAACAAAAACGCTGGATGGCCTTGATGGGAGGCTACCGTCTCTCTCCCAACAGCTGTTCCTGTGGATCTCCTCCCCCAACCTTCTCTGAGCCTTTGGGGTCCATGTGACCTGGCCATTTAGTCCATTGTGTGCAAAAAAGTGTCGCTGAGAGATAAAACAACCCGACTCACAAATATGCATCACCTGTGACAGTTTCATTAAAGAAAATTGGACCTAGGATACCAAAACTTGTAATGGCTCCAAACAGTGACACCAAGCTGGCTGAGTTGCTGCTCAAGTGTCATGTGTGTTGTTCTTGGCTCTGCAGTACACATAATTATGCCTGTTAACATGTCCTGACCATTTGAAGGTCACTTCCTCAGACCTTAAAATTTAAGATTGCACAGTTTTCTGAGATCTCATCCAGCATGAACCTCACAAAACTGCAGCTGTCTAGATCAACCTTCAATAACCCAATGCAAATAAAATTCTTGGAAGACATGAAATGAATACCTACATTTGAGCCACCCTGTTTATCTGTTGACCATTGTAAGATAAATGTCAGATCTTTGTTTTTTCTGAAACAACAAACAATTTTGGCCACCATTGCATTCATTGTAAAAAACTCAATATTTTAAGGATTCAGCTCTGTTGGGTTGTTTTACCTCTGAGCGGCACTTTTTTGCACACTATGGGCTAAATGGCCAGGTCACATGGACCCCGAAGGCTCAGAAAAGGTTGGGGGAGGGGACCCACTGGAACAGCTGTTGGGAGACAGATGGTAGCCTCCCGTCAAGGCCATCCAGCGTGTTCTTTAACGTGCACAGGGTATGGCTCTCCCACACACGGGGCCACGGCTTAACGTCCCATCCGACGGACGGCGGCCTTTCCAAGCCCATCGGTGTCCCCTACTGACTGTGGGCAGGGCGGGGAATTTTGCGGAGATAAATCTCAACACTGAACCAGCTGGGACTCGAACCTGGGAACTACAGATTACGAGCCTGGCACGCTACCGACTGAGCCACCCCCGCCCCGATTCAGCTGTCTAATGCTGTCTATTAAGACTAGAAGGGTGTTGATTTAATTCAGCATTGAATTCCTTTTTTTGACAAGTATACTGAATGGCCTCATCAATCAAACAAATCTATCTCCTAGGCTCCATTTCAATTAGAACAGCCCATTCAAAATTATCCCATTTATCCTCAATCTCAGCAGAAAATAAACAATTGTCATAATGACTGAGTAATCTTTCATGGTAAACTTTGGCTATTTGAAGGTCTTTTAGAGGTTCAGTGTTAAAAATAATTCCTTGAAACTTAGCAAAATGGAGTGGTGGTGGTTGTCAGTAGTACTCCAGGCTCATAAGCTGCATTTCCCAGGTTCGGGTTCCAACCGGGCCTGAACTTGGGAATGGCAACTCCCTGCCCTGTCCATGGTCAGTAGGGGACACTGTTCGGTTGGAAATGCTGCCACCTGTCAGATGGTATGTTAAGCTGTGACCTCATCTGCATATTAAAGAACATGCTGGATGGCCTTGACAGGAAGCAACCATCTATCTCCTAACAGCTGTCCAGTGAGCCACCTCCACCAATCTTCTCTGAGCCTTGTGACCTGGCCATTTAGCCCATTGTGTGCAAAAAAAAGTGCCACTCTGGGGTAGAATAACCCAACTTAGCAAAATATTTCTTAAGTTTCATTTGCAAGACGCATGTATCAAGGTAATGATCAGACCCAAAATCAGCTTATATATTCCAAAACAGAGCTAGTCCATTTGCTATCTATCTATCTGCTTTCCACCCATCTATCAAATCGTCAAGCAATCACAGACTATGGAAGTTTAGTTCTCCACATGTTTATCCTGAACCACTGCAGGCCAATTCTAAGAAGGTCCAGTTTAACATTGTCCAAAGATTGCATTAAAATTAGCATTAAAATTAAAAACCTCTTTTTCTAAAGCTCCTAGGAATATGCCAACGGGGGCATTTGTAAGGTGGCTGATCAAATACAGAACCAACCTACATCCAGTTTGAAGTTTAATAAAAAAAAGGGCCATTCAGTGGTGTACCCAGAATGTTCAAAGAGCGGGGATTGGTGTTATGATTTGGAGGACATCCTGAGAAAACATATATCATTCAAGCCCAGAGTTGGGTTGTTTTACCTGTGAGTGGCACTTTTTTGCACACCATGGGCTAAATGGCCAGGTCACATGGACCCCGAAGGCTCAGAGAAGGTTGGGGGAGGGGACCCACTGGAACAGCTGTTGGGAGACAGAAGGTAGCCTCCCGTCAAGGCCATCCAGCGTGTTCTTTAACGTTGGGTTGTTTTACCTCTGAGCGGCACTTTTTTGCACACCATGGGCTAAATGGCCAGGTCACATGGACCCCGAAGGCTCAGAGAAGATTGGGGGAGGGGACCCACTGGAACAGCTGTTGGGAGACGATGGTAGCCTCCCATCGAGGCCATCCAGCGTGTTCTTTAACATGCGCAGGGTATGGCTCTCCCACACACGGGGCCACAGCTTAACGTCCCATCCGGCGGACGGCGGCCTTTCCAAGCCCATCGGTGTCCCCCACTGACCGTGGGCAGGGAGGGGAATTTTGCGGAGATAAACCATCTGTGACACATTACTCCAGTTTATGGTTAGTGATGAAAGAACTAGTTTCTTGGGTTTCAGGGTACCTGTGATGGCTTCTAATCAGGATAATATACCAGCTGATATAAAGTATCTATTCATTTGGAGCTGGCACAGATGTAGATTCACCTTCAAGAGAAACCACATGCATCGAGTCCAAAATCAAAACACAGCCAGTAGACAATCAGATAGATTTAGGTGGTGAGAATCAAAAGTCTGAGAAGTTTATCACTCCTCAACAAGGGTGAAAAAAAAAAGGAAATTATGCAAGAAAATTTTTGTGGAAAAATTAGTTTCACTGACGAGTAACACGAACCCACATGTCAGGTGTTCATTTCTCCACTAATTGTTTTACCTGGCATTAATTGGGAGACACATGTTCATGTTCCAGTCATTGATGACGAAGTCTTACCTGGCATTAATTGGGTTGGGTTGTTTTACCTCTGAGCGGCACTTTTTTGCACACCATGGACTAAATGGCCAGGTCACATGGACCCCGAAGGCTCAGAGAAGGTTGCGGGAGGGGACCCACTGTAACAGCTGTTGGGAGACAGATGGTAGCCCCCCGTCAAGGCCATCCAGCGTGTTCTTTAACGTGCACAGGGTATGTCTTTCCCGCACACGGGGTCACGACTTAATGTCCCATCCGACGGACAGCAGCCTTTCCAAGCCCATCGGTGTCCCCTACTGACTGTGGGCAGGGAGGGGAATGGCATTAATTGGGAGACACATGTTCATGTCCCAGTCATTGATGACAAAGTCCATTTTTCTGTAAAAGTACTTCTTGGATTCTATAATCAGCAAGTAAATCTGTGTATTTATTATTGACTGATAAGAAAAGTATAGCCCCAGAAACAGAAGTCCAAATCAGTAGGCAATACTGATCTGGAAGCCCTCCCCCTTCTGTTCTCTTTCAGGTGAAAGAATATCTCCCTGAAAGGAATGGCTTGTTTTGCCTCTGAGAGCACTCTTTTGCACACAATGGGCTAAATGGCCAGGCCACAGGGACCCTGAGGGGAGGAGACCCATTGGACAGTTGTTAGGAGAAGGTGGTTGCCTCTCGTCAAGGCCATCCAGCATGTTCTTTAACGTTGAGCTGTTTTACCACAGAGCGGCACTTTTTTGCACACAGTCGGCTAAATGGCCAGGTCATAAGGACCCTGAGGGCTCAGAAAAGGTTAAGGGGAAGAGACCCACTGGATAACTGTTAGGAGACAGGTGGTTGCCTCCTGTTAATACCATCCAGTGTCTTAATGTGCACAGGGTACTCCTGTACAAGGGGCCACAGCTTAAAGTCCCATCCAATGAATGGCAGCCTTTCCAAGCTCATCAGTGTCCCCTAGTGACAAAGGGCAGGATGAGGAGTTTTGTGGAGATGCTGGCTTAGCTGGGAACTGCATATTAATAACCTGGTGCACTACCGACCGAGTCTCCCCACTCCCACTTCCTTGACAGGCAGTAATGGCACCATGAGAAGGTGGTGTCAGACTTTAGGTGCTATGCTGGCCAGTTCTGTACATCAACACAGAGGGCATCACAGATCTCTCAGTTATGGCTAACTACTATTTACAGATCATTTGCTATTAATACAATTTTAATAAATATAAATATTATTTCCTTTTTTGAACAGAATAAAAAATATGCTGAAGTGGTCCATAGAAACCTATCTTTCTTATTTTTGTCATAGTCCTAAAGTAGAAACATAGCACCAGATAACATTCAAGTCTTTAATCCTTTGCATTCGAAGGAAAGTAGCAACTCGAACTAAAAACAGACTAATTAAAATTATTTTAAACTTAAACACAATGCTGTACTATGAAGTGCACATAGACAATAGATTCACACATCTAAAATGTAAAGAGGAAAAATATCGGTGTATAAAACAGTTATTGTCGCTCTCAGTCGCCATTCGAGTTGCTGCATCAAACTAAGTGGTGACTGAGGGTCACCTCTCGAG
The DNA here is from genome assembly GCA_038380435.1 of Ryuthela nishihirai. NCBI lineage: Eukaryota > Metazoa > Arthropoda > Arachnida > Araneae > Heptathelidae > Ryuthela > Ryuthela nishihirai. The sequence goes on along the minus strand of JAWZYU010000002.1, from coordinate 104,826,247 downwards.
TGCAAAGGGTTAATATAGCTTTAAAAATTTCAGTAATTCAATTACAGTCACTATGCTGATAGGAACTCAGCCAAATAATGGCGTTCTTACAGTTACAAAGGACTACTGAAGTTTAGGGTTAGGGTTATTTTACCTCTGAGCGGCACTTTTTTGCACACAATGGGCTAAATGGCCAGGTCACATGGACCCCAAAGGCTCAGAGAAGGTTGGGGGAGGGGACCCACTGGAACAGCTGTTGGGAGATAGATGGTAGCCTCCCATCAAAGCCACCCAGTATGTTTTTTAACGTGTGCAGGGTATGGCTCTCCCACACACGGGACCACAGCTTAATGTCCCATCCGACGGATGGCAGCCTTTTCAAGCCCATTGGTGTCCCCTACTGTCCGTGGGCAGGGCGGGGAATAGTTTGCGAAGATAAATCGCAACGCTGACCCAGCTGGGACTCAAACCTGGGAACTACAGATTGCGAGCCTGGCACGCTACCAACTGAGCCACCCCCGCCCCACTGAAGTTTAGACCTATGATGACTTCTGATCAGGATCATCCACTATCTAATATTAAGTAACTTGTGTGTCTGTTCAGTTCGAACTAGAAAGCCCATAAACAAGGAGAAATTTTTTCTGCGAAGAAAAAAAAAATCAAGCAGGCAAATTTGCCATTTACAAGAATCCAAAATCATAGCCAGTTGGGTTCGCTTATGAGGTCAGCATCAAGACACTGTGAAGTTGGGATGAAAAAAAGGAAAAGTGGCCACCAAAATCCAAATCAGTAAGCCACACTAATGTGTCAGCACTTCCGTTTGCCTTCAGGGAAAAGAATATCTCCTGAAAGGTACTAATGGGCTTCATTGAAAGAAGGCATTATGCATCATCACAGGAATATACAGCTTCTCCTTATGCCTAACTAGCTTTTATAGGCCACAATAATCAGTAATATATATAATATACTTACCTCTGATCATGCTGAGGGGTGGGGGTGGCTCAGTTGGTAGCGCGACAGTCTCGTAATCTGCAGTTCCTAGGTTCGAGTCCTAGCTGGGTCAGCGTTGAGATTTATCTCCGCAAAATTCACCGCCCTGCCCACGGTCAGTAGGGAACACCGCTGGGCTTGGAAAGGCCGCCGTCCGTTGGATGGGACGTTAAGCCATGGCCCCGTGTGCGGGAGAGCCATACCCTGTGCACGTTAAAGAACACGCTGGATGGCCTTGACGGGAGGCTACCATCTGTCTCCCAACAGCTGTTCCAGTGGGTCCCCTCCCCCAACCTTCTCTGAGCCTTCGGGGTCCATGTGACCTAACCATTTAGCCCATGGTGTGCAAAAAAGTGCCGCTCAGAGGTAAAACAACCCAACCCAACTCTGATCATGCTGTTATTTATAAACGTTTTTGCTGAAGTTTAATTCACGCATGCTATTATCAGTGAAATTAACTTTGAAAAGCTTAGCTGAAGCTTAGCCTCACTTAATTCACCCAATGATCCTCCTATGATTGCTTTAGTGTATAAAACAAATACCTCCTCAAGCAGCTGCTTGCCACAGAGGTCTAACAGGAGCCTGTCAGTTTAATAAGCCATAGTAGAGAGATGTGTAAATATACATAGTAGCAATGAAAGTTTTATCAGTTATAAAGTGTCATTGCATGCATATATCTCAGCCACACGAAGAGCCACCTTGGCTCTGACATATGAGGGACCTGACAGTGTTAAAAATTTAAAATGACTAATTACAACAGCATTTTAGAAATGAATTATTAATTTTATGATATACACTCTAATCATTATTATACTATTTAATAGGAATAAAATTATTAATGTTAAACAATATAATTTATTTAAAAAAAAAAAACAATTATTTTGCACTTATTACTTGATAAATGTTTTCCACTGGTTCTTCAGTGTTAATCATCAGTTGAGAAATATTTTTTTTCACCCGTACAAAGTGAGAACCTTCCCAATAGACTTTTCCACATTTTCCACACACCATAAACATTTCTATTCTTGAAAACACATTTGGCAAGAGGGTATTTAGTTGAATAGGAACGCCAGTACTCATCACTGCAGTTTCAGCATTTATAAATCCACCATTGCATCTAATATATTGTGACGGCAGAGAGTCTTTTGCACTTTCCATATAATTGCCTTGTACTTGAGAGTGAAACTTCATCCACATCGACTTCATCTCTTTGGAAGGGATGTGTAGGTAATGGTTCCCATTACATACCTGGCATAATAAAAGAAGATAAGGTTGTTCGACATTATTTATCTAAGTGCATAGTATTTTTATCATTAATACTAATGGAACAGCAATATTATTTATTCTTATCAAGGGTGATGAATGACCAATATTGGATCTCACGATATAACATTACAAAATATTGAATTTTTTATCGAGTTCATTTGTTTGGAAAATTAGACCCTGAAAGCTTTCAATCATAATATGATTGCTTAACATTTATTAAAATGTCACTTGTAATTAAGGATTGGGTTGGGTTGTTTTACCTCTGAGCGGCACTTTTTTTCACACCATGGGCTAAATGGCCAGGTCATATGGACTCCGAAGGCTCAGAGAAGGTCGGGGGAGGGGACCCACTGGAACAAGCTGTTGGGAGACAGATGGTAGCCTCCCGTCAAGGCCATCCAGCGTGTTCTTTAACGTTGGGTTGTTTTACCTCTGAGCGGCACTATTTTTCACACCATGGGCTAAATGGCCAGGTCATATGGACTCCGAAGGCTCAGAGGTCAGGGGAGGGGACCCACTGGAACAAGCTGTTGGGAGACAGATGGTAGCCTCCCGTCAAGGCCATCCAGCGTGTTCTTTAACGTTGGGTTGTTTTACCTCTGAGCGGCACTTTTTTTCACACCATGGGCTAAATGGCCAGGTCATATGGACTCCGAAGGCTCAGAGAAGGTCGGGGGAGGGGACCCACTGGAACAAGCTGTTGGGAGACAGATGGTAGCCTCCCGTCAAGGCCATCCAGCGTGTTCTTTAACGTTGGGTTGTTTTACCTCTGAGCGGCACTTTTTTTCACACCATGGGCTAAATGGCCAGGTCATATGGACTCCGAAGGCTCAGAGAAGGTCGGGGGAGGGGACCCACTGGAACGAGCTGTTGGGAGACAGATGGTAGCCTCCCGTCAAGGCCATCCAGCGTGTTCTTTAACGTGCACAGGGTATGGCTCTCCCGCACACGGGGCCACGGCTTAACGTCCCATCCGACGGACGGCAGCCTTTCCAAGCCCATCAGTGTCCCTTACTGACTGTGGGCAGGGCAGGGAATTTTGTGAAGATAAATCTCAACGCTGACCCAGCTGGGACTCGAACCTGGGAACTACAGATTACGAGCCTGGCACACTACCGACTGAGCCACCCCTGCCCCAGATGTAATTAAGGATAATAATGTTTTGTGGTTTCTAGTTATCGATGCATTAGGTAACTGGTTACTTTTCCAAAAAAAGTCAAAACAATTTTTTTTACATATGTTTATAGTTTGGTTGCTTATTTTGTTTCTTCAAGTATTTTATTTGGCACTATTCGAAAACTTTATGATAGAGACTAAAAGCGATTATGGTTTCAACTTGCTCTAAGCTACATGTTTTAGCTCTGTAGTATTTGTGAGATAAAACTATTTTTAAATTCATTAGTTATTTTATCAGATTATATTGCAAATCAAGACTAGGGAAGTGTGAAAAATTCATCTAGCTAGGAGATGGCTTGATAAATATTTCGCATATCATTAGAATGATTGATCATAAATGTCATTTTGTGAGTATCTTCGATTGTAAAATAAACACTGCGATTTCAAAATGCAGTGTTAATTTCAGCATCATAATTTTCGAGCATATTCATTTTAGTTACTTACAGTTCCACACGTCATGAGAAATAATTAACTTTTAAAGTGTCAAGTTTCCTACAATTCATGCAATTGTGGCAAAGATAAATTTCAGCTTTATTCAGCAGAAAACAGAAATTAATTCCACATTAAATGAATGAAGGTTTAATTAAAAAAAATAGTGTCAGACTTTTTAGCCATCTTTGACCGAGTGGTTAAAACACTTGGTTACTGATCAAAGGACCTGGGTTAGAACCCCATGTAAGGCTTTGGGTTGGGTTGTTTTACCTCTGAGCGGCACTTTTTTGCACAACATGGGCTAAATGGCCAGGTCACATGGACCCCGAAGGTTCAGAGAAGGTTGGGGGAGGGGACCCACTGGAACAGCTGTTGGGAGACAGATGGTAGCCTCCCGTCAAGGCCAACCATTGTGTTCTTTAATGTTGGGTTGTTTTACCTCTGAGCGGCACTTTTTTGCACAACATGGGCTAAATGGCCAGGTCACATGGACCCCGAAGGTTCAGAGAAGGTTGGGGGAGGGGACCCACTGGAACAGCTGTTGGGAGACAGATGGTAGCCTCCCGTCAAGGCCAACCATTGTGTTCTTTAATGTTGGGTTGTTTTACCTCTGAGCGGCACTTTTTTGCACAACATGGGCCCCGAAGGTTCAGAGAAGGTTGGGAGAGGGGACCCACTGGAACAGCTGTTAGGAGACAGATGGTAGCCTCTCGTCAAGGCCAACCATTGTGTTCTTTAATGTTGGGTTGTTTTACCTCTGAGTGGCACTTTTTTGCACAACATGGGCCCCGAAGGTTCAGAGAAGGTTGGGGGAGGGGACCCACTGGAACAGCTGTTGGGAGACAGATGGTAGCCTCCCGTCAAGGCCAACCATTGTGTTCTTTAATGTTGGGTTGTTTTACCTCTGAACGGCACTTTTTTGCACAACATGGGCCCCGAAGGTTCAGAGAAGGTTGGGAGAGGGGACCCACTGGAACAGCTGTTGGGAGACAGATGGTAGCCTCCCGTCAAGGCCATCCAGCATATTCTTTAATGTTGGGTTGTTTTACCTCTGAGTGGCACTTTTTTGCACACCATGGGCTACATGGCCAGGTCACATGGACCCCGAAGGCTCAGAGAAGGTTGGGGGAGGGGACCCACTGGAACAGCTGTTGGGAGACAGATGGTAGCCTCCCGTCAAGGCCATCCAGTGTGTTCTTTAACGTGCACATGGTATGGCTCTCCCGCACACGGGGCCACGGCTTAATGTCCCGACGGACAGCGGCCTTTCCAAGCCCATTGGTGTCCCCTACTGACCTTGGGCAGGGCGGGGAATTTTGCGGAGATAAATCTCAACGCTGACCCAGCTGGGACTCGAACCTGGGAACTACAGATTACGAGCCTGGTGCGCTACCGACTGAGCCCCCCCCCCCATGTAAGGCATGAATGTTTGTGTTGTTTTTCTGCTGAGGTCTTGCCATTCTCACAGACCTTCTACTATGGTGTAATAAAAAAGTGAATAAAATAAGTATAATATAATAAAAAAGTGAAAAACTGATAGGCTCCTGTCAGGTCTTAAATAAATAATAAAAAAATAAAAAATAAAAAAATTATATAAAATAATAATAATATATTAAAGAAATAATAAAAAATAAAAAAAATAAAAATAATAAAAAATAAATAATATAAAATAATTTAATTAAAATAATAATATTATTTTATTATTATATAAAAATTATATAAAAAATAATAAATCATAATATATATAATAATATAATAAAAAAGTGAAAAACTGATAGGCTCCTGTCAGGTCTCTGCTTGAGGGAATATTTATTAATTATTAAACCTTCTTCGGACACTTTAAGGGTTAATGCTTTCATATTTTGTTTCACAATATAATAAGCCCGAGATTTTTATGTAACTAAACTGATGATAATTCTTTTTCGCTTCACAGCCTCTTGACACAGAGTATTCTTTCTTTCTCCTGAAGAAATGAAAATTTCAGACTTGCTTGGATTTTAAATGATTGCCTTTTCAAAGCATCCTTCATTCACTTACAAGATTTTATTAAATCAGTTAACTGGTGTAGATGGAAGTTGGAAACATCCATCTATTAAAAAATAAATAATAAAATCATTTTAAATGGTGGAGAATTATTATTATTATTATTATTATTATTATTATTATTATTATTAAAATTTACTTTCTAATTATTCTAGGGGGGTTTATCTGCTCATTAAAATATTTAGATGAAATGTAATATTGTATTCAGAATGTCATATGAAATGGCACCATCAGAACCAATGTCAAAAGCTTTCTAGCTCAAAATGCTCTGAACACATTATTACAGTTATATGACATTGAGAATGAAAATCTAAATTTTTAGCTCTACCTATACAGTGAATAGTTAACTTGACTACTAAGACAGTGGATGTGTAAGCACTACAAATTGTGTGCATGACAAGTTTAGATGAAGTCCTCATTTCTCTTAAAATCTTTTTCTGGATTGATTTGGTCTTTACATTCAGGCCATTTTCTATTGAGAGAAATTACTGTAGCCTTAAGCAACATGAATTTGTTGCACAAGATAGCGTTGGGTTGTTTTACTTCTGAGTGACACTTTTTTGCACACCATGGGCTAAATGGCCAGGTCACATGGAACCAAAGGCTCAGAGAAGGTAGAGGGAGGGGACCCATTGGAACAGCTGTTGGGAGACAGATTGGTTGCCTCCCATCAGGGCTATCCAGCATGTTTAACATGCACAGGGTATGGCTCTCCCGCACACGGAGTTATGGCTTAACGTCCCATCTGATGGACGATGACCTTTTAAAGCCCATCGGTCTCCTACTGACTGTGGACGAGGTGTAGAAATTTGCGGAGATAAATCTCAATGCTGACGCAGCTGGGAACTATAGATTATGAGCCTGGCGTGCTACTGACTGAGCCATCCCCACCCTATCTCACAAGATAAATATCATAACTAGTAAAGAACGCAAAATTTGTTTTTTCTTAATTATTAGGCTTACTATTTTTATTCTATTGCTGAACAGGACTAAGTAAAAATATCATGGTGGTATATTACATAAAATTAGATAGCCAGGTGGTCTAAGATAAGAAGTATTCGGATTACTATTTAAAAAAAAAAAGATAGATTTTGGCTTACATGTAAAATTATTAGATGACAAACTGCGACACAAGTAAAACAGTCACAATGAAACTGAACTAATATTAGGAAGCACCAACATAAAAATTTAAAGCACTTTATGAAACACTTACACTACAGCGTGAAAAAATATCTGCTTCTGTGATTTGCACATTATAGAGGTGAAATACAAAGGCTGCTTGCTCTTTGGCAGTCATGGATTCAGGCACATTGGCACACATTCCTTCTGGCATGTAACACTTCAGCTTTAAATTAAAACATATTTTTATAACATATACTTTAATTAAAACATTATTTTTATAACATAAGCTGCTGTTTTAAAATTTTAATTCAGACATATAGAGTAGAACTTGCATGATAAACATTGGAAACCAAAATTTTTGTTTAAATTACTGATATGTGCATATATAAAGAGCTTCAAAATATTATTTATATCATGCATGTTGCATGTACACTCTCCTACCAAAATATTCAAGAATTTCCATGTTATATGAATGGGAATCTAACTTCAGAACTCTATAATTTCAAAATTACAAATGTAATGGAAAAATGACTAAATATAAATTAAAGATCATAATCAAATCTGTTTAAATCTTGGTTTTCAACAATATTCGTTCAGTATTTAATGAGTTATGGAAGCTAGATATTTTATAGCAGTAATGCTTCAGAAATTACTTAAAACTTTAATAAGTATCATTTCAAACCATTTGATAAAAATAAACAACACATTTTAGAAGTTTACAATGATTCTCTGAATATTAAGCAACCATGAAAGTTTTTTGCAAAACAAGATAATTTATTGTTAAATATTCTGGCTTCCATAACACTTTAAATCTCAAATGAATATTGTTGAAAAATCAAGAATTAAATGGAATTGATCATATCTTTATTAACATTTTCTCATTAACCCTTTCACTACCATCCCATCCCAAAATGGCCGAAGTTTTAAATGGACTCGCATTCAATCGATGTTATTCCTTTCTCCTCACTACCTCCTACTTGCAGTCTGGGCCAGTATGATAGTAAAAGAGTTAAATGCATATTTTAGAGGGTTGGGTTGTTTTACCTCTGAGCGGCACTTTTTTGCACACCATGGGCTAAATGGCCAGGTCACATGGACCCCGAAGGCTCAGAGAAGGTTGGGGGAGGGGACCCACTGGAACAGCTGTTGGGAGACAGATGGTAGCCTCCCGTCAAGACTATCCAGCGTGTTCCTTAACGCGCACAGGGTATGGCTCTCCCACACACGGGGCCATGACCATGGCTTAACGTCCCATCCGACGGACGGCGGTCTTTCCAAGCCCATCGGTGTCCCCTACTGACCGTGGGCAGGGCGGGGAATTTTGCGGAGATAAATCTCAACGCTGACCCAGCTGGGACCATATTTTAGAGGATATAGAACTTTAAAGTCAGATTCCCATTGACATAACATGGAATTTCTCAAATATTTTGGTAGGTCAGTGTATAATAAGCAACAGGCACATAGTAAGAAAATTTTCTAAGAAAGTGGGGATTAGGGGGAGAAAGCAAAATTTAAATGCAGTGGATGGTAAGAAAAAAAATATTGGTAGAATATTTATTTACAGCTGATCAAGCTTATAATCAAATGTAATAGTTGGGTTGTTTTACCTCTGAGCGGCACTTTTTTGCACACCATGGGCTAAATGGCCAGGTCACAAGGACTCCTAAGGCTCAGAGAAGATTGGGGTAGGGGACCCACTGGAACAGCTGTGGGACACAGATGGTAACCTCCCATCAAGGCCGTCCAGCGTGTTCTTTAACGTTGGGTTGTTTTATCTCTGAGGGACAATTTTTTGCACAATGGGCTAAATGGCCAGGTCACAAGTGATGAAGGCTCAGAGAAGGTTGGGGGAGGAGACTCACTGGAACAGCTGTTGGGAGATAGATGGTAGCTTCCCGTCAAGACCATCAACTGTGTTCTTTAATGTGCCAAGGGTATGGCTCTCCCGCACACGGGGCTATGGCTTAACGGAATTTAATAGTAAAGAAGAATAATTAAAAATGATTTAATACACCTCAATCTAAATTCTTTTGCCAAAATTTATCTTTCAAAATAACATTCACTTTTCCACTGTAACACAAAAACTTGCAAAGATGACATCTAGAACTTTGGCATTTCATTATGCAGTGTAATATAGAGTGTTAAATAAATATCCACAGATTATGATTCCCTGGTCAAAAATACAACAAAATGTTTCTATGGACATTTCTTGATAGGACATAGTTAATGAGCAAAATGGGCTCAGAATTAATTGATGTTATATTCAGTTCTTAAAAATATGCATTTACCGATTTTTTTTGTTTCATGAATTTAGCACGAATCATAATGGAAAGCATGTCTGACACTTGCACGTCAAAGTACATGAAAATATGACTCAGAAAAGACACAATTCAGACTGTGACAAAAGTTGGTTTCATCATAGCAAAGTAACTGCAGAAAATGGTAAATCTGACAACCTTGCAATACACCATAGTTTTGAAGAGAATCCATATGAATCAACATGATCTAAAAATGTTACTAAATAAAATATGCTGATGGGTTGGGTTGTTTTACCTCTGAGCGGCACTTTTTTGCACACCATGGGCTAAATGGCCAGGTCACATGGACCCCGAAGGCTCAGAGAAGGTTGGGGGAGGGGACCCACTGGAACAGCTGTTGGGAGACAGATGGTAGCCTCCCGTCTAGGCCATCCAGCGTGTTCTTTAACGTGCACAGGGTATGGCTCTCTCGCATACGGGGCCACGGCTTAACGTCCCATCCGACGGACGGCGGCCTTTCCAAGCCCATCGGTAGGGCGGGGAATTTTGCGGAGATAAATCTCAACGCTGACCCAGCTGGGACTCAAACCTGGGAACTACAGATTAAATATGCTGATGAACAGGAAGGTTGGCCAAAAGGGGTACAGCATGCTGTTCATAAAAGCAACACTAACTCACATGAACAGGATTTGGAGTGACAACTGATCTTATGCTAATACTCCACAGCTGATACTCACACAGCAGAAATGGAGTTATTTGCATTACAAAGCATCTGACTGTTGTACCTACAATAGTAAAGTTCAAAGTTCTCACAATTAATGGGTTGTTGGGTTGTTTTACCTCTGAGCGGCACTTTTTTGCACACTATGGGCTAAATGGCCAGGTCACATGGACCCCGAAGGCTCAGAGAAGGTTGGGGGAGGGGACCCACTGGAACAGCTGTTGGGAGACAGATGGTAGCCTCCCATCAAGGCCATCCAGCGTGTTCTTTAACGTGCACAGGGTATGGCTCTCCCGCACACGGGGCCACGGCTTAACGTTCCATCCGACGGACGGCATCCTTTCCAAGCCCATCGGTGTCCCCTACTGACCATGGGTAGGGCGGGGAATTTTGCGGAGACAAATCTCAACGCTGACCCTGCTGGGACTCGAACCTGGGAACTACAGATTACGAGCCTGGCGCGCTACCGACTGAGCCACCCCCGCCCCACACAATTAATGGCAGCTTAGAATGTAGTATAGGTGGCAGTCACATCTGAAGTCTACGGTTTGGATACTTTTTGATATTAATGAAAATAGCAGGAACTGTCACATACACTTTCGCCATTTTTGGCTAAGAAATCGTATTATATGGGGTTTATGTGGTATTTATGAGACATCCTGCATAATGAAAAATTGAAGAATATTATACAAATGTAAAATTTATGTTTTGATGAAACTTATTAAAGTTATGAAAACACTTTTATGTCAAATCTTCACATGTTTAATATATCTTCCTTTTTATTTGTAATATTTTAAAGGAAACATTCTTCCTTTGCTTTAATGAATAGTTCACTATTTTTATTAAGTAAAAGCTTTGTCTAAATCTAATTATTAATTTTCAGTAATCCGTCCCATGGTCGAGTGGTTAGCGCGCTTGGCTACTGATCTAAGGGACCTGGGTTCGAGCCCCGGATAAGGCATGGTTGTATGTGTTGTTTTTCTGCTGAGGTCCTGCCATCCTCTCAGATCTTCTACTTTGGTATATAAACTGACAGGCTCCTGTCAGACCTCTGTGGCAATGCAGCTGCTTGAGGGGGTATTTATTTTTTTATTATTTAATACTTCTCTGCACACTACTTCAAAACACTAGTTAGCATCATACTCTACCATGTTACTCAGAGATACTAATAATTTTGTATAAACCTTAATATATAAAGTATTTTTGTAAATCAAGAATCTATGCTTGTCCCAAGATAAAAACTTGTTAAGATGTCGGTAAATATATATTTCAACAGAATTTTTGAGTTGATAATCTTGAAATTCTGATTTAATATTACACAAATGTTTTATACTTCATTTCATAGCTTATTTTAAAGGTCTTTAAAATAAGCTACGAAGCTTTTAAAATAAGACCTCTTTTAACATTGTAAAATAAACAAAATTTGAGTTTAAAGAATGTTTCATCACTCACATTTAAAAGTGTTGGAACGTTTAAAATATAACCCCAAAACTACTTAGGAGAATCCATACCAATGTCATCAAAATTAGAGAAGTGAGACTGTGAGGGAGGTTAATTTACATGGAATAACCTGATCACTAAATTAGATCTAACAAGTAGTGCTATGAAAATTTTATTTTTCTCTAAAACCTTGATAGAAATCTCACCAAAACACATGATCAAACCAACAGTCTCTCTCTCTGCACAATATTCTGCTTAAAGGAGGCTGCCGACTTATTTGCCTAACCTCATCATTACTTACAAAGTTGAACCACCTAATGCCCAAGATACTGCGTAAGCATCTGGAATCAAAAGCATCTAGTTTCCTGTTATCTTGTTTACAAAGTGTCCAACTTTCACTACCATAACTAACCCTAGAAAGAACCAAACTATTATACAGTCTAATTTTAGTCTTTAGGTGAATACGCCTATTTCTCCACACTCTCCATAGATTCTTAAAAGTCCCGGCAGCAATACCTATTCGTCTGTTAATCTCATGCCACACATCACCATTATCTGTAACATAGCTCCCAAGATGAACTGACACACTTGCTCAAGAGTGCAACCATTAAGATTAATTGAACCACAACCTGCCTGACCAATTTTCATCACTTTAATTTTCTCTCTGTTTATCACCATACCTACTCTGCTACAAGTCTCATCAAGTTCTTTCATCAATGAGCATAATCTAAATCTGAAATTTTCAGATGTCTAAACCATTTCAGCCTAAAATTTTTCCTTGCAATGAAATTCACATAACATAATCAATAACCAAAGAGAAAAGGAGACAAAATGCACCTTTATTGAACATCAAAAGCAATGCTAAACCAATTGCTACAAGCTTTACCAACTCTCACACATGACTTAGTATTATAGAGAACTTTCATTACATTAACTAACTTGTTTGATATGCCATAAGATCTTGCAATCAACCACAAATTATGACAGTTAACAGTAAAAAGCCTTTTTGAAATCAACAAAGCTAATAACCAAAGGTTTCTGAATCTCTACATATTTCTCAAGAACCCACCTAAGTGAAAAAATCTGATCTACACATCCCCTACCACTTTTGAATCCACACTGCTCATCACACAATTGTGTGTCAATCAGATTCCTAATTTTGTTAAGCACAATCATGCAAGAAACTTTACCTGGAACAGAAAGAAGGCTGATGCCTCCTATAGTTATCACAAGCACTGTGATCACCTTTTTTAAAAATAGGGATAATAATAGCTCTGGTAATATGCTTAGGAACCATGCCTTTTTCATAAAAGATATTCAAAATTTCAGTCAGCCATGTGGTAACAAACATTCCCAGTTCTAAGTATTTCTGTAGTCATTTCATCTAATAAAAAAATAAATACCCCCTCAAGCAGCTGCTTGCCACAGAGGTCTGGACAGGAGTCTGTCAGGACCTCAGCAGGAAAACGCCACATACATCCATTACTTACCCAGGGCTCGAACCCAGTCCCTTACATCAGTAGCCAAGTGTGCTAACCACTCAGCCACAGGACTGCTTACCCCTGGGAATTTATGAAGATTAATTTTAGAAACAGCCAAAGTAACTTCAGACTGCGTTATAGGACCAACATTAAAGCCACCAATGCATCTATCATCATTACAAGCGATGGGAGTAGAACTAACCACATTGTTTAGACCATCATTGAAATGCTCAGCCCACCTAGCCAAGATAGAATCCTCCCCTTCTATAACCTTACCTTGTTTATCCTTCATTCCTTGTATCCCTGTCCGTTTTCTACCACACAAAACATTAACTATCTGGTACAGCTCTCTGCTGTTGTGCTGTCTAACTGCTTCCTCGGCTTTGTCTGCCAAGCTATCAATGCCAAAGATTCTTATCATTTGCTAATTGATGTTTACACTCTTATTAAGCTCTTTATAGCTTTCGATTAGGATTAGTAGGGTATAGATAAAGGATACCCTGCAAGTCTTTCTAAAATAAGTTTCAGTGCCTTATCATTCAATTTTGACTCCTCTGCTCCTTTTTATCCAAAAGAATGGAAACAACATGATAAACAAGAGTATTAAGATTGCTTTTCCCAACATTGCAAATGATATCAACTAATAAAAAGAGTAATGAGTGAAAACTAATTGTCAGAAACTGAGCTTTATTTTGCTATACTTGTTTATATACATATGGTGAAATTTATGAAATTAGCAACATGTCAGCACCTGTCTAAGTTGTTAATAATTTTTTAATCAAATCATGAAAAAGACAGTATAATGTTTTAATAAGTGTGGGTCAACCATCTGCAACATAACCTCTTGCTTAAACCAGTCTCATTTTGGAGAATCATCAACTGGACAACTTACATACACAGTCGTATCAGAATAATATGACCACCTACTAAGTATTACCTATTGTAGGTGGTCATATTATTCTGATACGACTGCATATTTCCCTGCATATAAATATGACGATTAAAGACTTCTAAATTATTTGTGCTAAATTTAATACCTGGTTAAAAGGAGCACCACTGGTTAGAACAATTCTATCTTCAGCTTGTGCTACCTACAGATAAAAAACATATAAATGAATATTAAACATTTGGCCATTTGATGTCATACTGATAATATGGACATCAATATAATAAAACATGTAAATTAAAAAAATTCTAAAAGAATAAAATTTAAAAAAATGTGTTAAGGATATTGGGTTTGGTTGAGTTGTTTTACCTCTGAGAGGCACCTTTTTGCACACCATGGGCTAAATGGCCAGGCCACAAGGACCCCGAAGGCTCAGAGAACGTTGGGGGAGGGGACCCACTGGAACAGCTGTTGGGAGACAGATGGTAGCCTCCCATCAAGGCCATCCAGCGTGTTCTTTAATGTGCACAGGGTATGGCTCTCCCGCACACGGGCCACGGCTTAACATCCCATCCGACGGACGGCGGCCTTTTCAAGCCCATCGGTGTCCCCTACTGACCGTGGGCAGAGTGGAGAATTTTTGGAAGAGATAAATCTCAACACTGACCCAGCAGGGACCTTAACCTGGGAACTGCAGATTACGAGCCTGGTGCACTACCAACCAAGCCACCCCTGCCCCGTGTTAAGGATATATTTTGACAATAAAAATATAGAAATATATATTTTTTTAAAAATCATAGAGCCATAAATTATCCAAATCTAGTATTACACAAAAAATGCATTTTTTAGGTTAGAATGACCACCTACAACTACATGCAACACTAATAAATGTTTAAACTAAAACTTAAGAACATACCACCCTTGTGGATATGAGATACACTTTGCTAAACAGTCTGAGGTTGCTCATCTCACTGGAGAAAAAGCAATTTTCAACTAGTATCTGACACACCTTAGTACCCCCAATCAAATTGTCGTTTCTGGCAGGTTGAATTTTAGTAAAGTTTTTATGCAATGTTGTCAAGATAGTAATTTCACTCCACTGAAAAACCACCTGATTTAAATTCTTGGAAAAAAATATCTTAGTACGTACTGATCAGATTTCACTGGGTGATTTACACTATTATACTGCATTTAGTTGCATTGTAACAGACTTTCAATTGTATTTGGATATTTGACAACCAAGCATGAATTTGAAATAGACTATAAATGAACTGATTTAATAACTAAGGCAGCAAAAACTACATAAATCATAAACTATTTCTTAACTATTCACACAAAACACTAATATGCTATCTATCAGTATAAAATGATACTGATAATCACAATTACCAGACTATCTGTTAAACCAAGCACATTTTTCTGTGATACAGATAAACTGCTATTTTACTTCAAACCGTGACCTTTCTTATCAGTTAAACATCCAAAACTTATCCCTGCGCATATCACAAACCAAAAGTGCTCCAAAAAACACGCTTTTTACTACCAATGTGCACAGATTCAGATAAACATCTTAATTTTTGTATTCATTTTTCTATATTGTAATATTATATATTTAATAAATTTATATATTATAAATTATATATTTATATCATTTTTTTAATTGTAAGAGCTTCTATATACAGATTCTCCGACCTACTATTAGACCTTCAACTATTTAGTACATAATCAGGTAAGTGGAAAACAAACTATTAGAATTCTATTCTTTCATTTTAACTTCTTGTTTGAACTCCTAAGTGATGTAATTCTCACTCTGTGCTCTCAAGTAACATGTAGTACCACAGAGTCCCATCTTCATTGTTATATGTATGTGTTCCTTTTCAAAATGATGACAAAGGTATAGAGGAAAATTTGTCTTTAGCCAGGTGGGATCCGAACCCACAACCTTCTGATAATGTCAGGTGTTCTGACTACTGAGCTAGTGGATGCCGAACAGTTATCCTCTATTGTTGATCTTAAGCCTTACACCATAGGTTCAGCATCAAGAAGCCAGCTTTGCCGGCATTCTGGAGACCATCCTTAAGAGCCATCCAGGCAAGTACACATGACACACATGTTCAGGAGCAACCCAACTGGCTTCTTTTTTTTTTTTTGAAAATTTCCATTGAGATTTTCCTCTATATCTTTGTTATATGAATAAATACAGCATAACAATGTAAATCACCTGATGAGCTTGAATTTAATTAATAACTGATTAGATTTCATTCTTTTCTGTAGAAGGGTGTTCCAAAATAATAATGTGCCTATATGAACCATACGAACAATCTACATCAATCTGAATACACATTTTTCATCTCCACTGGTGAATTAAAGTATCTGGAGGCCCTAGGTGTAAAGATTTCTCTTCTTTATTTGAGAGATCTGTTTGGCCAAATGTCTTTACTGGATTTTTTTCAAGCTGTACTTAAATGCTCACTAAGAAAATCAGGCACTTGGTATCTCTAGGTTAGAAATCATTTAATGTTACAATACATTACATAAATAAACAGACTACTTAAGTTTGGTACAGTACTTAAGTTCTTTCAAATATGCTGGCTCCTTGAGCACAGCATTCTACTTTACTTTTGACCTGTTCAAAGGTCAGGAGAGAAAACAAAATACCCCCCCTAAAGCAGCTGTTTGCTACAGATTGGATTGTTTTACCTCTGAACGGCACCTTTCTGCACACCATGGGCTAAATGGCCAGCTCACAAGGACCCCGAAGGCTCAGAGAAGGTTGGGGGAGGGGACCCACTGGAACAGCTGTTGGGAGACAGATGGTAGCCTCCCGTCAAGGCCATCCAGCGTGTTCTTTAACGTTGGGTTGTTTTACCTCCGAGGGGCACTTTTTTGCACACAATGGGCTAAATGGCCAGGTCACATGGACGCCGAAGGCTCAGAGAAGGTTAGGGGAGGGGACCCACTGGAACAGCTGTTGGGAGACAGATGGTAGCCTCCCGTCAAGGCCATCCAGCGTGTTCTTTAATGTGCACAGGGTATGGCTCTCCCGCACACGGGGCCACGGCTTAACGTCCCATCCGACGGACGGTGGCCTTTTCAAGCCCATTGGTGTCCCCTACTGACCGTGGGCAGGGCGGCGAAATTTTGCGGAGATAAATCTCAACGCTGACCCAGCTGGGACTTGAACCTGGGAACTACAGATTACGAGCCTGGCGCGCTACTGACTGAGCCACCCCTGCCCCATGTTTGCTACAGAGGTCTGACAGGAGCCTGTCAGTTTATGCTATAGTAGAAGGTTTATGAGGTTGGCAGGACCTCAGTAGAAATAAAACACAAACATCCGTGCCGTACCTGGGGCTCGAACCCAGGAACATTGATCAGTAGCCAAGCATGCTATCCACTCAGCCACCGGGAGAGCAAGTCCCTTTTTTCTCTGATAGGCTCCTCTCCTGCCTACCTTCCTGCTGTAAGAGCGCAGCAGACCTATGATGCACCAGTCTGAAATCCACAGGTCATCTGGGTCACATATGGCTCTTGCCTCATACCACATACAGCAGAGAGGCAATACGAAAGCCCAAATGAAAACATTCTTGACACTAGGTGCCAAAGATTTGAGAAGATTTGAGAGACCCCCAACTGTTCAGGAGTGTGTGTGTTTAGGGAGGGGGGAGGGGTGCCATTCTACAAAAACATTTGCAACTTACAAATGGGAAAAAAGCATACAGCAGGTTAAACTGAATTACAGAAATGCATAAACAGAAAATATAAAATGTATTACATAAATTTGCACACTGAAAAATAAACAAAACTTAATATAAGACAAAATAAATATTGTCATTTCAGTGAATTTAACAAAAATAACATCATATTTGGTATTAACCCAAGTAGAAATATGAGATGCGTACGCAAATAGTACATTATACTGATTATAAAATATTTAACACAATAAAATGCTTAAAAAAAAAAGGAATTCTGAGGACTCCATGAATATCAATCAAGGCCCTAGACAAGTGCCTCGTGTGCCTATTTGGGTAATCTGCTTCACTAGCAGCAGTTACCTATCTTCAAGTAGTAAACATGGCACATTCTAAATTACCAGTACAGTTTACATTACATTAGTAAGTTTCTATAATAATTTACAATAGAAAATAATAGTATGTATATTTAAAAGCTTAAAAAGTAGCCAAAACAAATTTTGGGGCTTTCCAATTTTAAATGATGCTCAAAAATTATGAGATACAAAATTAATGAAAAAAATAAGGCCCTAAAATTATGAGGTCCCAGGCTGTAGCCTATAGGTAAATCTGATACCACAGGAAATTTCAGCTGCCACATATTAAACAAATGAACATCTGGGAGAGATTTCAGAATGTCAGCTGTAGTATCATTGCTAGAACAATGGCTTTCTTACAGAAGAATGTTAGAGAATTTCATCAAATGCAGGTTCCGATGGACACCAAATTGCATTAAACTTTGTTAATCTGACACTACTCCACTTAACTTCATGGCATTAATTTTTATACAGGGAGAAATTCAACTCACAATTTGAATTGCTGAACTTACCATACATGTTGTTTTTGAGGAAATAAGTAAGTATTCATTTTATTTCTATGTTCCGAAGGAGATTTTTTTTTTGCATAATCAGCAATGAAATAATAGTACACCTACTCATTAACATAATAGATGGTTTCTTCAAAAAAATCATATTAATCATACATCAATTTCTCATAAGAAAAAATGTAAATACGGAGAATGTATTGCAGAATCTTAACTGAACAACAAAATATAGTAAAGGAATAATATTTTTAATTTTATTCCTTTTCTATGACTATATTTTGGATAATGTTTTGAATCTGTTATTTGCCTAAGTATGTTTCATATTATCTAACTCATTTTTACAGAAAAGAAACAATGATAAAGGTAGAAACAAAAAACAGTTGGGTTGTTTTACCTCTGAGCGGCACTTTTTTGCACACCATGGGCTAAATGGCCCGGTCACATGGACCCCGAAGGCTCAGAGAAGGTTGGGGGAGGGGACCCACTGGAACAGCTGTTGGGAGACAGATGGTAGCCTCCCGTCAAGGCCATCCAGCGTGTTCTTTAACGAACACAGGGTATGTCTCTCCCGCACACGGGACCACGGCTTAACGTCCCATCCGACGGATGGCGGCCTTTCCAAGCCCATCGGTGTCCCCTACTGTCCATGAGCAGGGATGGGGAATTTTGCGGAGATAAATCTCAATACTGACCCAGCTGGGACTCGAACCTGGGAACTACAGATTACAAGCCTGGTGCGCTACCGACTGAGCCACCCCACAAAAAACAGTTGTATGCAGTTTTAATACATGGTACATATAAATCATGGGTGTCAAACTCAATCTTGTAAAGTACCAATTTTTCTTTCAAAGCATATCAATAGGCCGGGATTCAATTAAACACTAATTTTATATAAAAAGATCTTTTATTTAAATTTAAAGCATAAATCAAAATGGCATTAAGTCATAACGGTTAAAAAACAGTGCATTATTTTGAAGATCCAGATAATTGACATCTTTTCAGCTTCTTTTCTGTAATCTGTACCTATGTGTTCAATGTATAGAAAAACTATTCATGAAATTCGAGTATCATTAATTGAGGTCGCAGGCCGCATCTAAATGCCCCGGAGGCTGCTCATGACCTGCGGGCTGTATCTTTGACATGCCTGATATAGATGATTGTGGAGTGATGAAAACTGTGAGAAATTTACTATTTTTAAAATTGTTGTTGAGTAATGAAGATAATTAGATGAATGATTACAAAATGTTTCTACTCTATATATGACAGGCAGCTCAGTTGGTAGCATGCCTCACTCATAATCTGTATTTCCCAGGTTTTCAAGTCCCACCTGTGCCAGTGTTGAGATGTATCTGAAGTAAAACTGCACCCTGCCCTTAGTCAGAAAGGGGACACTGATGGACTTGGTCCATTGTGTGCAAAGAAGTGCTGCTCAGAGGTAACACAATTCAACAGCAACTCTATAGCCAACAATTTATAACTTTTAACCAATCAGGGTGAATTTGTATATGTATACATTGTTATCAGTCAGCAAGAGTTCAAAGTGTTCTTTATTGTTTTCAAAATATAGCTGTTTAAACACATGAATTTGTATATGCAGATTGGACATTTCGAACGAGGATAGGTTAGATAGGTGAAACAAGGAAAGCATCCCAGATGTCTTATATAAGAAACATAATAAACAATCACAGAGAAGTAGTTGAGAAAAAATAGTAAGGGTTCAGGTACCTTGGGTTGTTTTACCTCTGAGCGGCACTTTTTTGCACACAATGGAGTACTTTTTTGCACTCAACCCCGAAGGCTCAGAGAAGGTTGGGGGAGGGGACCCACTGGAACAGTTGTTGGGAGACAGATGGTAGCCTCCCATCAAGGCCATCCAGCGTGTTCTTTAACTTGCACAAGGTATGGCTCTCCCGCACACGGGACGACGGCTTAACGTCCCATCCGACGGACGGCGGCCTTTCCAAGCCCATCGGTGTCCCCTACTGACCGTGGGCAGGGCAGGGAATTTTTGCGGAAATAAATCTCAACGCTGACCCAGCTGGGACTCAAACCTGGGAAGTACAGATTACGAGCCTGGCGTGCTACCGAGCCACCCCCGCACCAGAGGTTCAGGTACCACTGATGGCCTCTGTTCAGGATTACCCACCAGCTGATATAAAATATCCTGTACATCTATTCACCCAGGGCTGTCAACCCATAAACAAACAGAAAACACATCAACAGATTTTCCCTCAATAGAAGCCCACCAGTGCAACAGTTTCAGGATCTGGAATCAAGATCAGAGCCATTATTCCATTGTGGTTGATATATACAGGGTGATTCAAAACTCTTGGGCGAAACTTTAAGGGGTGATAGAACACTCCTAAACAAGCACTTTTCGTCATAGAATGCATGGTCAGAACTCAAGTGGTGAAGTGCTAGAGGGCGCTTTCTACTTATAAGCACTGGTTTTCGCACTCATCATCATTTCTACCATGGATTGCAGAACGCATGGATTGTTTCACAAATCAGGAGAAGGCGGACATGCATTTCACATACGGAGCTGCGGACAGGAATGCGAGGGAAGCCCAAAGGCTGTACTGGGAGCACTTTCGGAGCAGATGTGTGCCTGATCATAAAACCTTTCAGTGGCTTCCCTCGCATTCCCGTCCACAGCTCTGTACGTGAAATGCATGCCCGCCTTCTCCCGATTAAGTGAAACAATCCATCCGTTCTGCAATTCATGGTAGAAATGACGATGAGTGCGAAAACCAGCGCTTATAAGTGTTCACTAGAAAGAGCTCTCTAGCATTTCACCACTTGAGTTCCAACCATGCATTGTATGACGAAAAGTGCTTGTTTAGGTGTGTTCTATCACCCCTTAAAGTTTGGTCCAAGAGTTTTGAATCACCCTGTATATACATAGTCAGCACCAAGACCCTCTGTGGTTGGGTTGTTTTAGGTTGTTTTACCTCTGAGCGGCACTTTTTTGCACACAATGGGCTAAATGGCCAGGTCACATGGACCCCGAAGGCTCAGAGAAGGTTGGGGGAGGGGACCCAGAACAGCTGTTGGGAGACAGATGGTAGCCTCCCGTCAGGGCCATCCAACGTGTTCGTTAACGTGCACAGGGTATGACTCTCCCACACACGGGGCCATGGCTTAACGTCCCATCCAACGGACGGCGGCCTTTCCAAGCCCATCGATGTCCCCTACTGACCGTGGGCAGGACGGGGAATTTTGCGGAGATAAATCTCAACCCTGACCCAGCTGGGACTCGAACCTGGGAACTACAGATTACGAGCCTGACGCGCTACCAACTGAGCCACCACCGCCCCTCCCTCTGTGGTTGACCACTCCTCACAGCAAGGTAGGAAAAAACCCTAAAAAGTAGCCATAGTACTGCAGATTAAGAGACCACGCTGATCTGGTATCCCTCACCTTATGTTCCCTTCCCAAGAGTATCTCTTTTGAAAGGTACTAATGAGCTGCACCATGAGAATCCAAGGTGTCTTATACAAAAAACATAATAAACAATCACAGAGAAGTAGTTGAGAAAAAATAGTAAGGGTTCAGGTACCAATGATGGCCTCTGTGATAGGAATGAGATGCAAGGCCTGGCAGATTCTCTGCATCATTACAGGAGATTGGTGCATAGCTTTCCTTCCAGTGTTTACCCAGCTAACATTTCCAGACCACCTATACAAGACGATTTTATTTCCAAACCTAATAAAAGATTAACAAACTTATACTACCTTAAAAGTAGACTGTTTCTAACCGATGGGCTTGGAAAGGCCACCATCCGTCGGATGGGACGTTAAGCCATGGCCCATATGGAGAGCCATACCCTGTGCACGTTAAAGAACACGCTGGATGGCCTTGACGGGAGGCTACCATCTGTCTCCCAACAGCTGTTCCAGTGGGTCCCCTCCCCCAACCTTCTCTGAGCCTTCGGAGTCCATGTGACCTGGCCATTTAGCCCATGGTGTGCAAAAAAGTGCCGCTCAGAGGTAAAACAACCCAACGTTAAAGAACACGCTGGATGGCCTTGACGGGAGGCTACCATCTGTCTCCGAACAGCTGTTCCAGTGGGTCCCCTCCCCCAACCTTCTCTGAGCCTTCGGGGTCCATGTGACCTGGCCATTTAGCCCATGGTGTGCAAAAAAGTGCCGCTCAGAGGTAAAACAACCCAACCCAACTGTTTCTAACATTGAAACTCTTTGTCAAGTAAGTTTAAACTCTTGTGTACACAGAAAAACAACAGAATTTTAAAACATATCGAAGACATAAATCATGCTAACAAATGAAAAAACACAGGTCTATTTAGTCAACATGGTAACAGAGAGCCATCCAGGTGATAGTGTCAACACTGTGTTGTAAATGTCCCTACCATGAGATGATGAATACTGACATATTCATCATCTCATGGGTACACCACTTAATGAAATACTCTGCCACTTAATGAAATATACTGAAAGATTTCTAAATAGAAAGTGACATTTTGTGGCAATTTTGCCTTAGTTATAATTTAAAGGGTAGTATCTAGTTGATAACTCAATTAAGCATCAGCCCTGAGAAAAAAAATATATAACTAATGTAAAAACAAATATCAGTAAAGCTAACTTAATATTAGAGCATATAGTTTGCAGCTTAGTGGTCTGGATATGATTTCTAGTCGCATCATTTTTGAGAAGCTTTTTCGTCGTTCATTACAATATCTAACATGGTTATTGGTTTTAAACCCTGTACATGTAACATTAATGTTAATAACTGAAAACAACTTAAAAACTATTTAAAAACAAATTGGAGAAATTATTTGTAATCTTTTTTTCTTTGACATTACTGAGATCAATGTGTGGAAAAAACAAAAGCAGCATAAGAAATATACCTTTATGGCTTCCATATGATCATCAGAATTTTCTAGGATGGAAACATCAGCACCACAAATTCGAAGAGCTTTCCCCAAGCCTTGCAACATGTTATCAACAACTACTTTAAAATCTCCAACAGCAAGTGGAGGATGGCTACCTGATACAGAGATTCCTTTTGGCTGAAAAAAAGGGAGAAAAAAAAACATGAATGGAAATAATTGCAACTTAAATTATTTTTAGTACATATTTTCCAAATCAGTGCTACTCAAAGTGTGGTTTGTGGACAGGTGCTGGTCTGCGTTGGGTTGTTTTACCTCTGAGCGGCACTTTTTTCCACACCATGGGCTAAATGGCAAGGTCACATGGACCAAAGGCTCAGAGAAGGTTGGGGGAGGGAACCCACTGGAACAGCTGTTTGGAGACAGATGGTAGCCTCCCGTCAAGGCCATCCAGCATGTTCTTTAACGTGCACAGGTATGGCTCTCCCACATACGAGGCCACGGCTTAACGTCCCATCTGATGGACGGTGGCCTTTCCAAGCCCATCGGTGTCCCCTACTGACTGTAGGCAGGGCGGGGTGCTGGTCTGCTGTGGTTGCTGGTTGGAAAGGTGTTTGTTACCGGTCCACAAGATAGGTACAGAAATTGAGAGTACTATCTCATCTTTATCAAAATTATAACATGTAAAAAATAAAATAAATAAATACCCCCTCAAGTAGCTGCTTACCAGTGGTCTGACATGAGCCTGTCAGTTTATCTGTCATAGAAAAAGTCTGTGAGGATGTGGGACTTCAGCAGAAAAACAACACAAATATCCATGCCTTATCCAGGGCTCAAACCCAGGTCCCTTAGATCAGTGTAACAAGTATAATTATAACAAGTTTAACATATATATAAATGACGTGCATGAAAATATTCTGTGCTTGGATGTAACTTGTTTCTTGAGGTAACATATCTTACAGTGTATGCACAGCTACACACCAGTCCCTGATACACTGAGAAAAAAATTGCTGATCCACAATGTCAGAAATTTTGAGAAGCACTGTTCTTAATAACTCTTTACAGAATTAAAACTAAGATTTCATTAACAAAATACCTCAATTAAAATAACTGAAAGTTCTCTGTTGTTGAGCAATAAATAGATTTTATCCTTCAAACTATTTGCATATTAAGAAGTTTTCAGAGCAGTTCTTGCTCTGAAAAGCTTTTGAGTTTGCACCTGAAAACTTTTTAATATGCATTTAAGTTTGGAGGGTAAACTTCAAAATTTAATTGCTCAATGACATTACTTCCAGATATTTTAATTGTTTTCTGAGCAAGATCTTTTTATTGTTTTTAAAATACCTCCAGTTTTACCTTTCAGTGATCAAGTATATTTTTCTTCACAAATTTTATCTAATAATTCTAAAACAGTAATGATCATGAAGTTGCTATGTTAGAATAGAATATGCTATTCTATTTCAGAAAACCATTACCTGTTTCTGTTTTTTCTTTGATCCTGCAGAACTTTTAGAGGCTTTAATTTTAGATGTTGGAACAAGGGATTCTTTAATTAACATGTCTAAATTTAATTCTAGCTCCTGGGTTTTAGCATGCAAAGTTTCATAGATCTGCAGAAGGCAATATGCATCCAAAGCTGAAAGAAATATAACAGAAATAAAAATAAATAAAAATTTAAGTTACAGTACACTACAAAGTTAGGAAAACAGAAATGGATTTATCAATACATTAGTTTTATTGATTCAATGAAATTACATTAAAAAAAATGAGGTTTATATGAAATAGTTTAGCTAAGCACTAAATTTTATTATACCTGCATATATAAGTTGAGTATCTCTTAATGGCCGCCTTTCCCAGTCAGAAAACTGCTCACTCTTGTCTAATGGCCTACCCAAAATAATCTTACTTAATTCGCTAAGACCTTTAGTATCTTTCCCACAAGGGCTGCTATCTGGAAGCTTTAACATTATTTCTGGATGGGATTTCCTAAACTGAAAGGGGAAAAAAAAATAGAAATTAAACATATTTAGTTCCATTTGTAATGATTAGAACTAATATCTAACTGCATAAAACTGAAAGAAAAAGTACGAATTTAACCCTTTCACGACTAAGGGAAACATTTTTCCCATTTTAAAATTGGTGATTGTCGCATTTAATTATAACCTTATCTACATTTTTTACACAGAATGTCAAAATAGAACGTATGCCGAACGCAATTACGTAAACGGGAACGTTTATAAAACAAAACCAGAACTATCAGGACGCATAATATATGTACTATCTGCAATGTCCATCTTTGCCTCACTACCAAAAGAAATTGCTTTGCAGAATATCATAATTAGCAGATCATTTTGTATAGTAATTTTATTTCATAATTTTGTATTATTTTAGTTAACATTTTGTTCTAATAAACCAATAAATAAAAGACATTGCATAATAAGCCTAACTATAATTTGTGTTACCTTTATAGTCCATTGGGAAAAATATTTCCCATAAAATTCCAAAAAAACTACACATTGTTATGTATTTTTCTTATGATTTTTATT
Organism: Ryuthela nishihirai; assembly: GCA_038380435.1. Classification (NCBI taxonomy): domain Eukaryota; kingdom Metazoa; phylum Arthropoda; class Arachnida; order Araneae; family Heptathelidae; genus Ryuthela; species Ryuthela nishihirai. Next base: position 104,800,504 of record JAWZYU010000002.1, on the reverse strand, counting down.
CATTTTACGCCTAAACAAACTAAAATAAACAGTTACATACTAATATTTACTCTTAGAAACCTTATGGTCCTGAAAGGGTTAACAAAATTTTGACAACTACATGATCTCAGTGTTTGATAATGCATGGTGTATTAGAGAAACTAGGCCTACAGCCTAGTTTCTCAACTCTTTTAGTGCTCCTGATGTGTGTGTGGTTGGTTGTTTGGGTTTTTTTTTGGCACAAGAGCAACTAAAGCTATACTGCACCAAACAAAAAGACAAACAGATAAAAGTCATTTAACCCACAACCAAATTTAAAATACACTGAAACGAAAACAGCATAATAAGATAAGTATAAAAAGGACGAATAAAAAGAATCAACAAGTGTATAAATTTACAATAAAAATGGGTGTATAGGACCTATTAAAAATCAGAAACAAGTGTATAATTGAGAAAACATAGTAAAAATCATAAACGACAAAAAAACCCAGTAAAATGTAAAAAGTCAATAACGGGAGTTAAACGCAATTCATCAGATAAAAGATGTCCAAGTGTAAGGGGCTCAGATGTAAAATCATGGAAGTTAAAATGAAATCGACATTCAATGTTAAAAGCTGGACATGATATTAAAAGATGCTTAATGGTTAAAATGGTCTCATAAAACACACAGGTTCATCGTCTGCCTGAAGAAAAGAATGTGTAATGTACGAATGACCTAAGCAGAGCCGAGCAAATACAACTTCCTCCTTATGATTCCTGTGAAAACAAGACTGCCACAGTTTGACAATGGATTTGATCTCGAAAAGCTTGTTACCAACCTGTTCAGACCAAGATCTCTGCCACTGTGCCTGGAGATCAATGGAAAAACGCTGCCTGAAGTCCATTTTCGGGTTGGGTTGTTTTACATCTGAGCGGCACTTTTTTGCACACCATGGGCTAAATGGCCAGGTCACATGGACCCCGAAGGCTCAGAGAAGATTTGGGTAGGGGACCCACTGGAACAACTGTTGGGAGACAGATGGTAGCCTCCCGTCAAGGCCATCCAGCGTGTTCTTTAACGTGCACAGGGTATGGCTCTCCCGCACACGGGGCCACTGCTTAACGTCCCATCTGAAGGACAGCGGCCTTTCCAAGCCCATCGGTGTCCCCTACTGACTGTGGGCAGGGCAGGGAATTTTGCGGAGATAAATCTCAATGCTGACCCAGCTGGGACTCGAACCTGGGAACTACAGATTATGAGCCTGGCGCGCTACCAACTGAGCCACCCCCGCCCCTGCCTGAAGTCCAAGTATGGAACTGGCAGCAGAGAGTCGGAGAGGGGCGTGGCTGACTTGGCAGAAGCATCTGATAAGTCATTGCCGCTGATACCGATGTGACCAGGCACCCAACAGAAGAGAACATTGGTGGTGGCTGACAGACGATGAACCTGCAGGCAGTTCTTGGAGAGAACAGGGTGAGGCCAATACCTCACTGAGATCAAAGCCTGTAGCGAGTCGGTGTAAAACATAAACCAACAATGATGCTTAGCTGCTATGTGGTCCAAGGCAATGCTGATAGCATGCAACTCTGAATTTTGTGTGTGAACTGAAAAATGACAAAAATCACCAAGTGTTGATGAGTATAATTCATTCCTAATGCAAAAAACGAAACTTGCTTTTTTTCTAAAAAAAAATCTGGTTTAAATTTTTTACATGCTAGGTATCACTGGAAGAAATATGCACCAATCCCGTGATGTTGCACAGAACCGGCCAGGCCTAGCACCTAAAGTCTGACCCCCCCCCTTCTCGTGGTGCAGACTGTTGGTACCTTTCAAAAGAGATACTCTTTGTGGAAGGAAAGAGAAGGGGTTGGGTTGTTTTACCTCTGAGTGGCACTTTTTTGCACACCATGGGTTAAATGGACAGGTCACATGGACCCCGAAGGCTCAGAGAAGGTTGGGGGGAGGGGACCCACTGGAACAGCTGTTGGGAGACAGATGGTAACCTCCCGTCAAGGCCATCCAGCATGTTCTTTAACGTGCACAGGGTATGGCTTTCCCGCACACGGGGCCACGGCTTAACGTCCCATCTGACGGACGGCGGCCTTTCCAAGCCCATCGGTGTCCCCTACTGACCGTGGGCAGGGCGTGGAATATTGTGGAGATAAATCTCAACGCTGACCCAGCTGGGACTCGAATCTGGGAACTACAGATTACGAGCCTGGTGCGCTACCGACTGAGCCACCCCCACCCCAAAAGAGAAGGAGAGGGATGCCAGATCAATGTGGCCTACTGATCTGGACTACTACATCTACTTTCCTTTTCCTACCCTGCGAGGAGGAGTGGTCAACCACACAGGGTCCTGATGCTGATGATATACACCAACTGGAATGAAATAATGGCTCTGAACTTGATTATGGATCCTGATTTTGCTGCACTGCTGGGCTTCTGTTCAGGGAGAATCTTCTGTGTTTGTTTGTGGGTTGACAGCTCCAAGTGAATAGATTCACAGGATATGTTTATCAGCTGGTGGATAATCCTGAGCAGAAGTCATTGCAGGCACCTGAACTCTTTGCTTCTATTGGCATCGTCAAATTCTACATTGGAGGAAGTCTTCCAGTGTAGATGGCTTCAGCCTTTAGTAGTGGGGGAACGGGTCCTTGCCCCATGTCTGCGATTAGGGGGCTGTTTGATATTGTCGGCATTCCCTCTCTCAATAAACACAGTTTCTTTAAACATCCCACTAACCATTCTCTCTCCACAGGTAGTTGGAATGTGAGAACTCTGCACGGAGATTATGCTCTTGACGTCCTCACACAAGAATTCCACCGTTATAATTTAGATATTCTCGACTTGCAAGAGACCAGATGGACAGATAAAGGTCAGATTCTTAAAAATAATCTTAAATTTCTCTTGTTGGGGAGGAAAGATAAAAAAAAGCATTTAATTCACGATTATGCTGTAATATTAAAAGCTCTTGAGCAACATTATTCTACATTAAGCTTAGTCCTATTCACATAGACAAGCCGGGGCGGGGGTGGCTTAGTCGGCAGCGCGCCAGGCTCGTAATCTGTAGTTCCCAGGTTCGAGTCCCAGCTGGGTCAGCGTTGAGATTTATCTCCGCAAAACTCCCCGCCCTGCCCACGGTCAGTAGGGAACACCGATGGGCTTGGAAAGGCCGTCGGATGGGACGTTAAGTCGTGGCCCCGTGTGCAGGAGAGCCATACCCTGTACACGTTAATGAACACACTGGATGGCCTTGACGGGAGACTACCATCTGTCTCCCAACAGCTGTACCAGTGGGTCCCCTCCCCCAACCTTCTCTGAGCCTTTGGGGTCCTTGTGACCTGGCCATTTAGCCCATGGTGTGCAAAAAAGTGCCGCTCAGAGGTAAAACAACCTAACCCATAGACAAGCCCTGAGTATTTCTCACCATGGTATACCGCCACTTAAGACACTTTTATCATTACAAATGGTTCCCATGTAAAAAGATGGAAACTGTTACCATTTTCAGGTATCTTCAAAACTTCTTGCTGGCTCAGCCAGCCATGCTATTATCCTTGTATTGTTCTTGCAAGGGTGCTGCATCAAGATTTTTTTTCTTGGTTGCCACTGATCTCTTATTGACAGCCATCACTAATGTATAGCACTGATGTTTTTCACTCGATATTTACGTTCTGGATACCAGTTTTGAAAACACCTGAAAATGATAATTTCCATCTTTTCACTTGGGAACTTTTTGCAATGATAAAAGTGTCCTTAAGTGACAGTATACCATGGTGAGAAATACTCACGGCTTGTCTATGTGAATAGTACTAAGCTTAATGTAGAATAATGTTGCTGGGTTGGGTTGTTTTACCTCTGAGCGGCACTTTTTTGCACACCATGGGCTAAATGGCCAGGTCACATGGACCCCGAAGGCTCAGAAAAGGTTGGGGGAGGGGACCCACTGGAACAGCTGTTGGGAAACAGATGGTAGCCTCCCGTCAAGGCCATCCAGCGTGTTCTTTAACGTGCACAGGGTATGGCTCTCCCGCACACGGGGCCACGGCTTAACGTCCCATCCGACGGACGGCGGCCTTTCCAAGTCCATCGGTGTCCCCTACTGACCGTGGGCAAGGCGGGGAATTTTGCGGAGATGAATCTCAATGCTGACCCAGCTGGGACTCGAACATGGGAACTACAGATTACGAGTCTGGCACGCTACCGACTGAGCCACCCCCGCCCCAGAATAATGTTGCTCAAGAGCTTTTAATATTACAGCATAATCGTGAAAATACCTTTAAACAAACTGTTATGTAGTTTAAATTAAGGAAGATAAAAACATCTCCAAGGCATATGTTTGCTTCTTAGCAGACACACTAGTGATGCTCTTCTAGGATATGAGTGCATTAATGAAAGGTTTCTTACAACTAAATTTCACACAAACATTAGACTTGAATATTATCTGTTATTAGGCCCCCACTGAAGATGCTAATTGCAATAAGAATGATGGGTTTTACGGACAATTTCAGAATATTTTGAATTCTGCCAAAAACGGAGATACTACCCTTGTTCTAGATGACTTCAATGCTAAAGTTGTACTGACTCTGACCTTTGGGGTGGGGTGATAGGCCCTTTTGGTATTGGTAGCTGCAATGGGCAACATTCCTACAGATGAATAAGCTCAATGTTTTGTGACTAACTAACATTACAAACATCATGACATACATAATGTACACACAGGTGAAACCCATGTGTACTTAGGTACACATGGGTTTCACCTGATAGGCAGCATAGGAATATGATTTATTATATATTAATTAACAACAAATGGGCTAGTTCTGTTAGGAATACCAGATCTTATAGGGGAGCTGAAATTGGATCTGACCATTACCTTGTTAAAAGTGTCTTGCAACTTAAACTTAAAAAGTGTTGTGCTAAGATTAAAAAATGTGCCTTAAACATTGAAGCTCTGAAAGGCACAGTTATAGATAAAGCTTACCATGATAGGTTAGTTAGTCATTATGACAGTCATGGTTTGCTTACCACTGAAGTTGAGGAAGAATGGAACCATTTTAAACAGGATTTTCTTGAAACTAACAATACTCTTTTGGGTAAAAAGGGGCAGAGGGGAAATATTATTTCAGTGATAAGGCCCTAGAGTTTATTTTGGAGAGAAAAGAAGTGCAGGAATGTCTTTAATCAATACCCTACTAGTCCTAATAGAAAGCATTACAGAGAACTTAATAAATGTGTAAAAGATCAGTTAGCTGCTGATAAGAATCTTTGGCTTGATGGTTTGGCTGACAAAGCCGAGGAAGCAGTTAGACAGCACAACAGCAGAGAGCTGTACCAGAGAGTTAATGTTTTGTGTGGTAGAAAACGGACAGGCATACAAGGATTGAAAGATAAACAAGGTAAGGTTATAGAAGGGGAGGATTCTGTCATGGCTAGGTGGGCTGAGCATTTCAGTGATGTTCTAAACAATGTGGTTAGTTCTACTTCCATTGTTTGTAATGATGATAGATGCATTGATGGCTTTAATGTTGGCCCTATAACACAACCTTTAGTTATTTTAGCTATTTCTAAACTTAAACTACATAAATCCCCAAGGGTAGATGAAATTACTACGGAAATGCTTAGAGCTGAGAATGTTTGTTACCACATGGCTGACTGAAATTTTTAATATCTTTTACAATAAAGGTATGGTTCCTAAGGACTTTACCAGTTATTATTAATACCTTTTTATAAAAAAAAAGGTGATCGCAGTTCTTGTGATAACTATAGGGGTATCAGCCTACTCTCTGTTCCAGGTAAAGTTCTTTCCATGATTGTGCTTAATAGAATTAAGAATCTGGTTGACAGTCAATTGCGTGATGAGCAATGTGGATTCAGAAGTGGTACGAGATGTTATGGATTAGATATTTTCACTTAGGCAGATTCTTGAGAAATGCTTAGAGTTAGAGAAACCTGTGGTTACTAGCTTTGTAGATTTCAAAAAGCTCTTGTCTCTGTTGAATGTTATAATTTGTAGTTGATTTTGGTTAATTTTGAGATCTGATGGTATACAAGACAAGTTAGTTAACACAATGAAAGCTCTCTATAACAACACTAAGTCATGTGTGAGAGTTGGTAAGGATTGTAGCAATTGATTTAGCATTACTTCTGGTGTTCGACAAGGGTGCATTTTGTCTCCTTTTCTCTTTAGTTTAGTTATTGATTTACGTTATGCAAAATTCTCTGCAAGGGAAATATTTTGGACCTAAAATGGTCCAAAGATCTGATGCTGATGATTTGACCCTTTTGGCAAATGATGTTGATTGGATGAATTCTTTTATTATAGCTGAGACTGGTAGTAGAGTAGGTTTGGTTATAAACAGAGAGAAAACTAAAGTGATGAAAATTGGTCAGGCAGGCTGTGATTCAGTTAATCTGAATGGTTGCAGTCTTGAGCAGGTGTCTCAGTTTAATTATCTTGGGAGCTATGTAACAGATAATGGTGATGTGCGGCATGAGATTAACAGACGAATAGGGATTGCTGCCGGGACTTTTAAAAATCTATGGAGAGTGTGGAGAAATAGGCGTATACACCTAAAGACTAAAATTTGCCTGTATAATAGTTTGGTTCTTTCTAGGGTTAGTTATGGTAGTGAAACGTGGACACTTTTTAAACAAGATAACAGGAAACTAGATGCTTTTGATTCCAGATGCTTACGCAGTATCTTGGGCATTAGGTGGTTTCAACTTTGTAACTAATGATGAGGATAGGCAAAGGAGTTTGCAACCTCCTTTAAGCAGCATATTGTGCAGAGAGAGACTCCGTTGGTTTGGCCATGTTGCCCATATGAATAATTATAGATTGGCGAATAGGGTTATGAACAGTGTGCCTAAAGGCCTCAGAAAGAAGGGGAGACCTAGGATGCAGTGGGCAGACAATGTCAAATAGGGCTTTGTTAGAATTTAACTTTTTAGTTTTAACTTTTAACCTACTTTATAGTAGTTAAAAAAAAGTAGGTTAAAAGTAAAAAAAAAAATTACTTTTACTTACTTGTAGAAGATGTTCCCCATTGCTATTGCAACTACAGATGCAAAAAAGGGCCTATTAAGCATGTCCAAAGGTCAGAGGCAGTACCAGTTATGCAATAAAGTCACCCAGCACAAGAACAATATCTCCTTTTTAGGACAGAATTGAAAATTTACTGAAGTTGTTCATAAAATTCATTAGAGTTCTAAATGGAGGCTATAATAATCAATTTTTAAGTATTTGACCTTTACCCACCTATCTGGTATCATATAAGCTCAAATTATTCAAGTTATACCTCTGGAGTTTCTGTATGACATTTCCATAATAGTATTTGTTACGAGTCTTCAATTCCAAGAGGTGTGGAAAGAAAATGGTCATAAATGTTTTTAAAAGAAATTAGATTTATTTAAAAAGTTATGGTTAATATGAAACATCCCCCTAATTGCAGGCATAGGGCAAAGACCTGCTTCATATCTACTGAAAGCTGAAGATAACCAATGGGATTCTTTACCATCAGAATCCATCAGGCTCTTTTAAGCATCATCATGTGAGCATATCAGTATTACTCCAGTTTCAGACTGGATTTGGGTTGGGATGTTTTACCTCTGAGAGGCACTTTTTTGCACACCATGGGATAAATGTCTAGATCACAAGGACCCCGAAGGCTCAGAGGTGACCCACTGAAACAGCTGTTGGGAGACAGATGGTAGCCTCCTGTCAAGGCCATCCAGCATTTCTTTAATGTGTGCAGGGTATGGCTTTCTGGCACATGGAGCCACGGTTCAATGTCCCATTCAATGGAGGGCGGCCTTTCCAAGCCCATCAGTGTCCCCTACTGACCATGGGCAGTCAGGGAGTTTTGCGGAGATAAATCTCAATGCTGACCCAGAGTTTCAGACTAGAAATGCTAGAACTAGTTTAATGAATTCCTATGATCGCTTCTGATCATTAACTGATATTAAGAATTCTGTAAATCTTTCAGTTGGGGCTGGCAACCAACAAAAAAGTAAGTAACATACATAACTCACTTCAAACATTTTTCTCACTTCAGTAGTATTCATATTATAATAATTACTAATCTCTCAAAATATAATATTTGACTGGATGTCAACTTTTAATTTCTGCCCTGTATAAAACCAATGTCTTTTAAAAATATCTTTTTTATAGGTAATTAAATCATAATTAATAAAATAACAATATATAGCTACCTTGTAGTTTGACATTAAATTAACAAAGTCAGGATATTAGAAATATGAAAAATTATAAATTTGGCTTTTGAGACAAAAAGTTGCTCGTCGTGCTTTAACACATCTACATTTATAAATGTAGTTCTCATCATGGATATATTTTAAAATACGTTACAAATTAGGTATTTTATATTCTACCTTCTTAAAAAACACTCCAATGTCTAAGACATACAAGAACTCGTCCATCTTTATTTGCAGTCCTGTATAACTTTGAGTCAACATTTGAAGATCTGCATCAATGCCATAACCTGTATACAGAATACAACAATAAACATTTAGTTTTATTTGAATGAAAAATTCATGATATATATATATTATATTGAAAGGCTCCTGTCAGATATCTGTGGCAAGCAGCTGCTTACGGGGTAATTTGTTTAATTGCTCATAAATGGTATTAATAACAAAATTTTTGAAAACTCCCATACTTCCAAATATTTTGGCCACTGATTTTAAATGAAAGAATTATATATAATTCATAAACTTTATTCTTGTTATTAAAAACACAAACTTGTCTATCTGTTTTGAAATTCAAAACAGTTGTATAATTTTATTTTAGCCCCATAGTATAAGTCAGACATTAGAAATAGATTTAAAAAACAACTATAAAATTTTATTCCTTATAGAATATCCAGTTTAACCTTTCTGTCCAGTTCAATATTTTAGTAATCGGGAAATTCTACTCAAGGCTTATTCTCAGTGCCCCCCCCCCCCCCAAAAAAAAAAATATCCTATGTGCCTGCCTGCTCTGAGTGGCATTGTTTTGTGCACATAATGGACTAAACATTCAGGATTTAGGTCACAAGGACCCTTAAGGACTCAGAGTTGAGTAGAGGATGAGAAAATTAGCCTAAATTCAGTATTCTAAATATGCTGAACTGATATCCAAAAGCATTCTTATGCCGTTAATGTTCACTGAACTTATATTATTAGCAAATACTAAAAAAATGAGAAAGTATTATGAAAAAACAAAACAGAGTTAATTATCAAATTATAGGTATTTAATAGTTTACAATTTTCACACATTAGTTTTTCACAGTTTGTTTTCAAAATCACACTTCTGTTTTTGCATATTTCAGAATTTTTCAAGAGCCACAAAATATATTTCTTATGCCACAGGGTTGGGTTGTTTTAACTCTGAGCAGCACTTTTTTGCACACCATGGGCTAAATGGCCAGGTCACATGGACCCCGAACACTCAGAGAAGGTTGGGGGAGGGGACCCACTGGAACAGCTGTTGGTAGACAGATGGTAGCCTCCCATCAAGGCCATCCACATCCAGCGTGTTCTTTAACGTGCACAGGGTATGGCTCTCCCACACACGGGGCCACGGCTTAACATCCCATCCGATGGACGGCGGCCTTTGCAAGCCCATCTCCCCTACTGACCATGGGCAGGGCGGGGAATTTTGCGGGAGATAAATCTCAACGCTGACGCAGCTGGGACTCGAACCTGGGAACTACAGATTACGAGCCTGGCGTACTACCAACTGATCCACCCCCACCCCTTTTATGCCACAGACAGCTACCTTAGTACCCATGATATATATTATATCCCTTTCAAAAAAATAGCTCTTGATGTCACTTATATCCTAAGTGGCACTATTGATAAATGGTGGCAACCAATCATAGAGCAAACAGTCTGCCTCTAGCAGTTAGTGAGAAAGGTGTAAAACCTACACAATACTACGAAATGGACAACAAAGCAGCATCCATAAGAGAAATTTCTGCTACGAAATGGACAACAAAGCAGCATCCATAAGAGAAATTTCTGCTACGAAATAGACAACAAAGCACCATCCATAAGAGAAATTTCTGCTACGAAATGGACAACAAAGCAGCATCCATAAGAGAAATTTCTGCTGGTTGAATATGGAAAGCGGGACTTCTACTGTGAGATAAGATGACCAATGCAGTAGCAATGAAGCAAAGTTTTCAAACACACCTAGCTCAGAAACACTGGCAAATTGGTGATTCTATTTATTATACAGTGTAATATAACAGGAAAATTTGAAGAGTATTAAACATAAATCTATTCGACTTATTAAACTTTTGAAAATACATTTACTTTTATGTATCTTTTCTTTGATCTTTTTCTTATCTTTTCTTTTATGTATCTTTACCTTCTTTGATCCCTTGGGGTCCTAGTGATCGGGTCATTTAGCCCGCTGTGTGCAAAAAAAGTGCTGCTCAGAGATATTTAACAAAAAAAAAAAACTAACATTGATTTTTCTTGGAACCAATTAACATTAAGTAGGGTATGACTTATGTTGAAAAAATAGGAAATCACAGACATGCACCTGTTGGTGGTATGTTGAATAAATATAGAGGAAAAATTGTCATTAGCCAGGTGAGGTATGAACCCACGACCTCCTGATGATATGTCAGATGCTGTGGCCATTGAGCTATTAGCTTCCGAACAATCATCCTCTATTGGTGGCTTTACCCTTACAGTGTCAATTCTGAAACTAAACTCACTGTGGTGACTGAATTTATTTCAAAATGTTTATAGAAAATAAACAACTTTAGAACCTCATCCTGAAGTAACTAATGAACAGAAATATGTCATGTTATATACCAAAAGAAAGAGCATTTAAAAATGCTTAATAAAATGGCAAAAATTCAAAGAAAACAAAATGGTCAATTCAATTTTTAAGCATTTTTTTTTAAAAAACACTGCAAAAATTTTACTGTTTTTTCCCACTTTATTTTTAATAAAATTTCAAAAATATATTTTTTCCTGTTCATTCTATGTTTTTTTATTCTAATATACATAATTCATAATATTTCTATTAATGCTTAAAATTTTCATTTATTTAATTTTTTTCTAAATTATTTAGTCATTTATGCATATAACTTAAAATGGCAAACATTAGATTGGCAAACATTTTTTTAAGACATTTCGAGCCTCAGGTAAGACATGGATGTTTGTGCTGTGTTTTCTGCTGACCTTCCTCACAGACATTCCACTATGGCATATAAACTAACAGGCTTCTGTCAGACCTCTGATGCAAGAAGCTGCTTGAGGGAATATTTAAAAAAAATAAACTAAAGCTAATTTAGTAAAATGCTATATGGAATATTATATTTGGTGAACTTATCATAGGTGGTTTTTGTATTGTACTTGTACAGTCCATATAGGGTGTTTCAAAACGGATTTGGGTTGTTTTACCTCTGAGCGGCACTTTTTTGCACACCATGGGCTAAATGGCCATGCCACAAGGACCCCGAAGGTTCAGAGAAGTTTGGGGGAGGGGACCCACTGGAACAGCTGTTGGGAGACAGATGGTAGCCTCCCGTCAAGGCCATCCAGCGTGTTCTTTAAAGTGCACAGGGTATGGCTCTCCTGAACATGGGGCCACGGCTTAACGTCCCATCCGACGGACGGCGGCCTTTCCAAGCCCATCGGTGTCCCCTACTGACCGTGGTCAGGGCGGGGAATTTTGCGGAGATAAATCTCAACGCTGACCCAGCTGGGACTCAAACCTGGGAACTACAGATTACGAGCCTGGCGCGCTATCGACTGAGCCACCCCCGCCCCTTTCAAAAAGGAAGCAACACTAAACATAAGAGAGTAGAACTTACGTGCATGTACATTTTATGCCATAATATTAGTCAGTTGGCATTACTGTACTCAAGGTTAACAGCCTTGAGCAGTTGAAATGACCTTGTCACATGCTAGTCTCACTCGAGCATTCATTCCTTTGTGTTGTGTCAGCTATGTCATTTTCCAAATACAAACATGTATTTATTGTTGAGACTTAATGTGCATACAAATCTTACAAATATGGGAGAGAGGAGTTTGTCGATTTGCATCGATTGAGTGGAAAATTTTAATAGACCAGATTTCTGCTTGTGATTTGCTCCTGCAATGCAATGAATGTGACCCATTTTTGAAGAGTTTAGTGAGAGGTGATATAAAATGGATCCTTTACAACGATGTCCAAAGAAAAAAATCCTGGAGCAAGCAAAATGAGCCTCCATTACCACAAGCCAGGGCCAGCCTGCATCCAAAGAAGGTCATGCTCTGTGTGTGGTGGAAATGGAAGGGAATCCTTCACTATGAGCTCTTGCCAAGTAATCAAACGATTAATTCAGATCAGTATGCTTGCAATTGGATTGGCTAAACAGAGTTATCAATAAAAAACATCCAGAATTGGCGAATCGCAAAGGAGATGTGTTCCACCATGACAACACATCTTGGACTTCCAGCAAAGACTGTTGCAGTTGGGGTGGGGATGGCTCAGTCGGTAGCGCGCCAGTCTCGTAATCTGTAGTTCCCAGGTTCGAGTCCCAACTGGGTCAGCGTTGAGATTTATCTCCGTAAAATTCCCCGCCTTGTCCACGGTCAGTAGGGGACACCAATGAGCTCGGAAAGGCCGCCGTCCATCGGATGGGACATTAAGCCGTGGCCCCGTGTGAGGGAGAGCCATACCCTGTACACGTTAAAGAACACGCTGGATGGCCTTGACGGGAGGCTACCATGTCTCCCAACAGCTGTTCCAGTGGGTCCCCTCCCCCAACCTTCTCTGAGCCTTTGGGGTCCATGTGACCTGGCCATTTAGCCCATGGTGTGTAAAAAAGTGCCGCTCAGAGGTAAAACAACCCAACAACCCAACCTGTTGCAGTTGGGATGTTTTGTGCCACCCAACATATTCACCTGACATTGCACCCTCAGATTCCATTTATTCTGGTCATTGCAAAATTGTTTGAATGGTAAAGAGTTCCAATCTTTGGAGGGCATCAAAAACCACCTCGGTGGTTTTGATGGCCTCCAAAAGGTGAACTACTTTTGATCAGTTCTTCAATGACAGAATAATGAAGCTATCCGACAGATGGCTTAAGATAATAGAACAAAATGGTGGATGCATTATTGGGTTGGATTGTTTTACTCTGAGCAGCACTTTTTTGCACACCATGGGCTAAATGGCCAGGTCACATGGACCCCGAAGGCTCAGAGAACCCACTGCAACAACTGTTGGGAGACAGATGGTAGCCTCCCGTCAAGGCCATCCAGCGTGTTCTTTAACGTGCACAGGGTATGGCTCTCCCACACAAGGGGCCACGGCTTAATGTCCCATCCGACGGACGGCGGCATTTCCAAGCCCATCAGTGTCCCCTACTGACCGTGGATGGGGCGGGGAAATTTGCGGAGATAAATCTCAACGCTGACCCAGCGGGACTCGAACCTGGGAACTACAGATTACGAGCCTGGTGCGCTACCGACTGAGCCACCCCTGCCCCAGGATGCATTATTGATTAAAGATATTTTTTAATATTTAAATTTTAGTTTGAAATTTTGCCTAAAATCCAAATGAACTCATGGTTCAACCAAATATATGCAGTGCCAGCTATAGGTGCGTGCGTGTGTGTGTGTGTGTGAAGTGCCATGCCCTCGGATGGAGGCTTGAGAAGGGCAGTCTTCTGGCATCAGTGTTTTAAACATTTGAAGCACAGCTAATATTGTTTGTCACCAGCATCTTAAATCAACCAAACAAAATATATACTAGAGTATAATAAAAAAGCAAACAAAACTAAGGTAGGTTTTAATTCTACCAATGAAAGTCATATTTACTGCCAAAATTTATAAATGTCATGTTACATTAATCATTTTGTGTTGAGCATTATATTTATGATGTAATATTAAATTACCTTCACAGTGTAGTCTTTTAATATCTTTAATTTTATGCATTAAAGTTTCTTTCTAAGTGTTTTTCTATATAATCATCATAATAACAGATTCAGGCAATACTTGCACAATGCCATTTAAACTACTTGAAAAATGAATGTGATCTTTATACACATTTTTCATTAATAGATTCTGAAAAAAATTCATCGCCGCCATGGCGGGAATCGAACCCGCATCTCTCCAGATTCATGCCAGAGCACGCTAACCATTGCACCACGCGTCGGACAACGAATATTTTCAGAATATGACCTTATAAATTTTCTTCTTGAGACGTGACTGAGACAGCGCCATCTATACTCAAGGAGATGCAACGTTTTCAGTCGTTGCATTTGATTATCAGATGTTAATGAGAAGGTCACTAACGCATTAAATATATAATTAAAATCAATCCAAAGTGAATGCACAGTATTCCCTGTTAAGAAACATTAATTAATAGATTCAGAAAATATCCAATAATTTTATTGTGTTCAACAGAAGTTATACGTGCATACCTTTAATAAAGAGTGTTTCCAATGAATGACTCTTGTATATATCCAGGACTTATAATTTAAATATATGTTCTAAATAGTCACAAAAATGGTACCTAATTTCAAGAGATGCCGATTGCTAAATATGCAATTTGTAAGCATACTCCAGTGATGATGCTGTAGACATTCTGTTAAAGCCAGGAAGTCCAACAGATATACTCCATCCCATACAGCTAACTGAAGAAATGACAGCCTCAAAATAAAAAAAATATATATTTCACTATTTTGTCACACAATGATAAATAATTGTATTTAAAGCCAAATATACAATTTGTATTAAAGAAAATGTTTCAGTAATTTTTATTAGAACATGAACCCTTTACCTTGTAAGGATTGTAATCGAAAGCTAGTAATGTCATTATTGAGATTTATTTTGCTTCTCTGCACTCTATTGTCACTGAAAAGAAATGGCCTATTGGGTTTTAAATACTTGCTCTTGGATCGATTTAAACCAGGAGTCGGCAATGTTTCATTAACGCGGGACTCATTACAACTGCAAAATTTGTAAGCTTTTGGGTTGGGTTGTTTTACCTCTGAGCAGCACTTTTTTGCACACCATGGGCTAAATGGCCAGGTAACAAAGACCCCAAAGACTCAGAGAAGGTTGGGGGAGGAGACCCACTGGAACAGCTGTTGGGAGACAGATGGTAGCCTTCCGTCAAGGCCATCCAGCGTATTCTTTAACGTTGGGTTATTTTACCTCTGAGCGGCACTTTTTAGCGCACCATGGGATAAATGGCTAGGTCACAAAGACCCCGAAGGCTCAGAGAAGGTTGGGGGAGGGGACCCACTGGAACAGCTGTTGGGAGACAAGTATTCTCCAACAAGAACCTCCCATCAAGGTTATCTCCATCAAGTAACCTCCATCAAGGTAACCTCCCATCAAGGTTATCCAGCGTGTTCTTTAACATGCACAGGGTATGACTCTCCCACATACGGGGTCACAGCCTTTCCAAGCCCATCAGTGTCCCCTACTGACGTGGGCATGGCAGGGAGTTTTGCAGATATAAATCTCAATGCTGACCCAGTTGGGACTCGAACCTGGGAACTGCAGATTAAAAGCCTGGCGTGCTCCCGACTGAGTCATCCCTGCCCACAAAATTTGTAAGTGGCCACCCTTGAGGTAATAAGAGTGGGTACAAAATGAATGCTTATTTTTTATATGTCGATTTATTATTGAAATAATATTTATATGTATAATTATATCTTTATGAAACAAGATTTGAATAAATGAAAAAAATACCAAAAACTCTTATTTAAAAAAAAGGGAAAAAATATACTCCCCTACACAAGAAACAAATGTAATCTAGAAGCACTACTAGGCTTGTCCTGGTTCCTCATACAAACACTTACACAAGGATAAGCCTGCTTATTTAGTAGTTAGGATGCTAACCACTAGACCATGTGGGGGCGGGGGTGGCTCAGTCGGTAGCGCACCAGGCTCGTAATCTGTAGTTCCCAGGTTCGAGTCCCAGCTGGGTCAGCGTTGAGATTTATCTCTGCAAAATTCCCCGCCCTGCCCACAGTCAGTAGGGGACACCGATGGGCTTGGAAAGGCTGCTGTCCATCGGATGGGACATTAATCCGTGGCCCTGTGTGCGGGAGAGACATACCCTGTGTACGTTAAAGAACACGCTGGAAGGACTTGACGGGAGGCTACCATCTGTCTCCCAACAACTGTTCCAGTGGGTCCCCTCCCCCAACCTTCTCTGAGCCTTCGGGGTCCATGTGACCTGGCCATTTAGCCCATGGTGTGCAAAAAAGTGCCTCTCAGAGGTAAAACAACCCAACACCTAGACCATGTCTGTGCTTTATACATGCATAAATAAAAAGAACATTTTATGTTAACATATTAATGAGAGGCTTGATTTTTCTTTAAAAATATTTCTTGTCAATTTAATAAAATTAACTTCAAAGCTAGCAGTATTCTTGTGATCCAAATTTGCTTGTGATAAAATTCACATTAAATTCAATGCTTGTTTGCAAACATAGTCCTATCTTTACGTAGTACTATGCCACCGTGGCAGTACTGCGCAGCGCCATCACACAATTATTGTGCTGTGCTTAGGACATGTCTTCATTCTTCATAGGAAGGAAAACTGAGAGGTGAAACCCCTTAGAACAAAGGCAGTCACATGGCCAATGAGTTCATGTGGCAGTGTATCAAAATATAATGTTATAATAATACAATGTTTCAAAATAGCATCGTTATGTCCTGTCTAAAACATAACAGCATTAGACTGTTGAAAAATAAAATTATTTAACATTGTTAATTAAAAAGTAATTTTTTTTACCAATATTGCTGGTGGGACAATTTTATGTTATAAAGCCCAAAGATCCACAGGCCACTTAAAAAAGCAAAGAGGGCCACATGTACACACAAGCGGGCACAGTGTGGGCTTGTGGGTTGGGTTGTTTTACCTCTGAGCGGCACTTTTTTTGCACACAATGGGCTAAATGGCCAGGTCACATGGACCTCGAAGGCTCAGAGAAGGTTGGGGGAGGGGACCCACTGGAACAGCTGTTGGGAGACAGATGGTAGCCTCCCGTCAAGGCAATCCAGCGTGTTCTTTAACGTGCACAGGGTATGGCTCTCCCGCACACAGGGCCACGACTTAACGTCCCATCCAACGGACAGCAGCCTTTCCAAGCCCATCAGTGTCCCCTACTGACTGTGGGCAGGGTGGGGAATTTTTGCGGAGATAAATCTCAATGCTGACCCAGCTGGGACTCGAACCTGGGAACTACAGATTACGAGCCTGGCACGCTACCGACTGAGCCACCCCCGCCCCTGGACCTGTGGGCTGTATGTTGCCAATCCCTGATTTAAACCATGGTGCCATATGGAACAAAATAAACATCATTTACATATTAATAATTTTTCTGCTATGTTTGATTATAATCTAATTACACCTTTAGCTGCTATATTCAACTTTACATTATCAGAATTTTAATGCTTTTTCACTTCAATATTTCACTAAAGTTAAATCATGAAGTAGAAGCAAATTTTCTATCTTTGAATGTCCTACACTTTATTGGAAGCTTTCTGTAATTTTGAGGCTAAGAATATTCCTGTGATATTAAAATCTTAATTACTATCCAAGCTGTTTTATTTATTCTTCCAGTAGATCAAAATAGCATTTTGATCAATGAATACAGGATAGTAGGGATGTTATTACTACTATCCTACTTTCACTGATCACTGTCCTGTATTCACTACTATCCTGTAGGATTTAATACAGGATAGTAGATATATATATATATTCACTTCTTCTTGTCGAAATATTTGAAGTCCTTTCTTGTTGCACTGATCACACAATTTTTTCCATTGTGTGATCAAGTGCATTGATAACAATTTTTCCATTGCACTGATCACACAATGGTATAAATACCATTGTGTGATCAGTGAAACAGGAAAGGACTTACTTCAAATATTTCAACAAGAAATGAATAACATTCCTATTATCCTGTATTCACCAATCAAAATGTTATTTTGATCTACTGGAACAAAAATAAAACAGCTTGGATAGTGATTAAGATTTTAACTCAGCTGTGTTTAATCTGTTATCCTGTAATGTTATTATTTTTATGCATTAATTATCCCTTCATTTACCAAGCTTCCATCTCTATACTTTATTGTGTTTAGAATAGGTTTATCCACAAAAATTAAAGGTTTAAATGTCACAAAGTATATGATTTTAGGTGTAAAAAGAGAGACATTCTGGGGATGAAGGTTTTAACATACAATTTCTATACCTGCAATAGAA
Organism: Ryuthela nishihirai; assembly: GCA_038380435.1. Taxonomy (NCBI): domain Eukaryota; kingdom Metazoa; phylum Arthropoda; class Arachnida; order Araneae; family Heptathelidae; genus Ryuthela; species Ryuthela nishihirai. The sequence goes on along the minus strand of JAWZYU010000002.1, from coordinate 104,782,316 downwards.
ATTTTAGATGAAGGCTTTAACATACAATTTCTATACCTGCATAACAACCACCATTACAGAATGGATCACAGTTGTTATGCGAGGGTCTACTGCCGTGTTTCCCAACGTGGGGCCCACGCCCCACAGGGGGGCAATTTGATTGTCAAGGAAGGCAATTCGAAAATGGAATCGTTCAGAGTTTAACCGTATGGCGGTTAAATTTTACATAGTGGGGGGACATAAGAATTTTAGAAAGGCTTAAGTGGGGCATGACACAAAAAAGGTTGGGAAATACTGGTCTACTGTATAAGTTAAATGTACAAGAAATTTCTGAGCAGGGGAGAGTGAGAAAAACAAATCAATATTTCAAGACACAAAACAAAGGGCATCTCAAAACAACAGAATACTTCTACTATAAATTGGCAACACTATTTAGAAGCCATGCAAGTGTACCCATTGGTTAATCATACTGTCTCATACCATGGCAATTGCTGTTTAGTTTCTCATGGTGTTCTTTACACACAGAGATCATTTGAAATGAGGCATCTTCATAGTCACCTGTTAAACGCATTTTTATGGATATTTCTTTCAAGGTTCTTAAGTTATGAATATCAAAATTAAACAGCATTGTGAGATCAAAATCTGTTGCAATGTGACTTCTTCTCTCAACCCAGATCTGCTGCAATGCGACATTAAAAAAATTGAGAGGACGAAAATTCAGCATGGATTCAGAGGTGGTTTCAAAAACACAGGCAATTTTGAAGGCTGTTCAAACAGTAAGTTCCAGAACATGTTTAACAAGTGGCAGGAATATTCGGGACCAGTCCTTCAATAATTGCAATTTTTGAAACACTTTTTCCAAGTCGCACACAAAAATTTATTGTACAATGCTGTTCAGTTTTGATATTTAGAATGTAAAATACTTGAAGAAAGCCACCAAAATGCATTTAACATGTGGCTACAAAGATATCTTACTTCAAGCAATTTTTATGTGTAATAAAACACAAGAAACTGAACAATGGTTGTCATGGTTATGAGATGGTATGATTAATTAATGAGTACTTCATGTGGCTTCTCTAAACAGTGTTGCAATTTAGAGTAAAAATATTCTCAGTTGTTTTGGGACACACTTTGCAATTATTTACCCTTAACCAACAAACATGCATTAATTTACTTATTTTACATAACTTACTGAATGTGTATATGCCTAGGCATTTTAGTTGATGGACCAAATAAACAAATTTCCAAAACTAGAATAAAATATGTAAAATTTTTTCACGCAAATTTTGATAGTCTTGTGAAATTTCTTGTTTCTCTCTCTCTCTTACAATAAGATCAAGAAAGTTATTAGTGCATTATAAAAGAGAAGAGAAAGGTAGCTTTTAACTCTTTCAAAATATTTCATTCAATACTGATCCAAATTAAAAAAAAAAAGATTACAAGGTTGGGTTGTTTTACCTCTGAGCGGCACTTTTTTGCACACCATGGGCTAAATGGACAGGTCACATGGACCCCGAAGGCTCAGAGAAGGTTTGGGGAGGGGATCCACTGGAACAGCTGTTGGGAGACAGATGGTAGCCTCCCGTCAAGGCCATCCAGCGTGTTCTTTAACGTTGGGTTGTTTTACCTCTGAGCGGCACTTTTTTTGCACACCATGGGGTAAATGGCCAGGTTAAATGGACCCCGAAGGCTCAGAGAATGTTGGGGGAGGGGACCCACTGGAACAGCTGTTGGGAGACAGATGGTAGCCTCCCGTCTAGGCCATCCAGCATGTTCTTTAACATTGGGTTGTTTTACCTCTGAGCGGCACTTTTTTTGCACACCATGGGGTAAATGGCCAGGTCAAATGGACCCCGAAGGCTCAGAGAATGTTGGGGGAGGGGACCCACTGGAACAGCTGTTGGGAGACAGATGGTAGCCTCCCGTCTAGGCCATCCAGCATGTTCTTTAACGTTGGGTTGTTTTACCTCTGAGCGGCACTTTTTTTGCACACCATGGGGTAAATGGCCAGGTCAAATGGACCCCGAAGGCTCAGAGAAGGTTGGGGGAGGGGACCCACTGGAACAGCTGTTGGGAGACAGATGGTAGCCTCCTGTCAAGGCCATCAGCGTGTTCTTTAACGTGCACAGGATATGGCTCTCCTGCACACAGGGCCACGGCTTAACGTCCCATCCGACGGACGGCGGCCTTTCCAAGCCCATCGGTGTCCCCTACTGACCGTGGGCAGGGCGGGGAGTTTTGCGGAGATAAATCTCAACGCTGACCCAGCTAAGATTACAAGGACTTCTAAAAATACACTCATTTCAGTGAATGAATTGATATATTGCATTTATATTTTAATTAAATATCACTGCAAAGCAAAGCTGTATATATATATATATTGAAAATCTTAGTTTTCTGTAAAATGCTTAATTTACAAGTGTTCGAGCTTTAAATTAAGCTTTCCACTTGCACATATTCTTTAAAAATTTAGTAAATACTGCAGATTATAATTCTGAATATCTTACAGATTATTTTCAGATATACTCTACACCAGCCAAAAATATAATAGCTGACTTACCTGCTTTGTGATAAACCAAAGCTAGGTTTCCATTCAGCATCAACACCAACAATATCGTAATTCTAAAAAGCAACAGTAATATGAAACAAATAGCAACAGTAATATAAAAATATTTCATTCAACATTATGTTTATTCATTCAACATTATTAATATTTTTTATCATGCTATAAAAAAAATGTGTAAAATCATGTTATTGAATAAACTCGACTTTCTTGGTATATACTAAATATTCACCATGATTTTTCCTCTAAAATTAAATCAACTTGCTAAATGGCCAGGTCACAAGGACCCCGAAGGCTCAGAGAAGGTTGGGGGAGGGGACCCACTGGAACAACTGTTGGGAGATAGATGGTAGCTTCCCGTCAAGGCCATCCAGCATGTTCTTTAACGTGCACAGGGTTGGGTTGTTTTACCTCTGAGCGGCACTTTTTTGCACACCATGGGCTAAATGGCCAGGTCACAAGGACCCCGAAGGCTCAGAGAAGGTTGGGGGAGGGGACCCACTGGAACAGCTGTTGGGAGATAGATGGTAGCCTCCCGTCAAGGCCATCCAGCGTGTTCTTTAACGTGCACAAGGTTGGGTTGTTTTACCTCTGAGCGGCACTTTTTTTGTACACCATGGGCTAAATGGCCAGGTCACAAGGACCCCAAAGGCTCAGAGAAGGTTGGGGGAGGGGACCCACTGGAACAGCTGTTGGGAGATAGATGGTAGCCTCCCGTCAAGGCCATCCAGCGTGTTCTTTAACGTGCACAAGGTATGGCTCTCCTGCACACGGGGTCACGGCTTAACGTCCCATCCGACGGATGGCGGACTTTCAAAGCCTATCATGTCCCCTACTGACCATGGTCAGGGCGGGGAATTTTGCGGAGATAAATCTCATCGCTAACCCAGCTGGGACTCGAACCTGGGAATTACAGATTACGAGCCTGGTGCGCTACCAACTGAGCCATCCCTGCCCCCTAGTTCCAGTGATGTGAGTGCTAGGTTGAGTGCTGATAAAGTATTATTCAGTCAGAAGCAAGTCTTGGAGAATTTGAGCAAAAAAATATAAATAATAAAAATATTTCAAAAAATAAAAAATAAAAATAGAATTATAAATATAAATAATTAATTTAATTAAATAAATTAATTTTTAATTAATAAAAATAAAATTACTAAATTAATTTATTAAATTAATTTAATTAATTAAATTATTTAAAAAATTATTTAAAAAATTTATTTAAATTAATAAATTAATTATAAAATTAATTAAATTATTAAAAAATTATTTAAAAAATTTATTTAAATTAATAAATTAATTTACCATAAATATAAATATTTCAAAGCAATCATTGAGCAGGATAAGAATTTCCATTTGTAGGAACTAATTTATTGTAAGTATCAATGACTTTCTTCTAGCAGATGTTTACTCACATTCTCATATTATGTGGTGGGCATTAAAATCTCCATGCATTACAAATGTGCAGCTATAATTTCTTGGAATATTTTGGCCCAAATATTTTTTCCTTGGTTATATATATATAATGGATACTGATTTTATTCCTATTTTTGTGGTACTACAATGGTTTCTAATCTGTGGCCAAATTCTGGCAGTTTGATTTGTGTCTGTGAGATTTTGTGTATGAAGATTGCCGTTTCTTTACTATTTTAACTTTTGTGGGTAGTATAGGATATCTAATTTGGTATTTTTATACTGGGGTTTTATCACTACAGTAACATTCTTGAATAACTATAGCAGCAAGATCTATTGCAGGTGTGATATTAGATATTTTGTTTATTTTAAAGTCCCCTTGCGTTCCATTGTAGTATGGCTAAGGAGAAATATTTGCTTTATGCTATTTGGTAAGAATGAAAAAAAAATGTCTGTAGACCTCTAGTTGTGATATATATATATATACAGGGTGTATCTGAAAAAGTGGGCAAAACTTTACAGGGTGGTAGAATGCAGCTATCCGAGCAATATTCGTCATAGAATGTATGGTTGGAACGCAAACGGTGAGCTGCTAGGTGGCGTTGGAAATGGTATAAAAGGGTCGGTCCTCGCACCCAAGTGTCTTCGCAAATGTGCGTCAGTCCCTATCCCGCAGGTGTGAAGCCTGCATTACAGCTGGTGGCAGCTCTTTTGAGCAATTTCTTTGAGCATGTACCTCAATTACATTCCTGTTAATAAAATGTTTTCTGAAGTATCTCCTCTCCTTCTTGTGTTCATTCTTTAAATGTGACAGTGGAAAACTACCTTTTAACTTCTCACCGCTTGCGTTCCGAACATACATTCTATGACAGATATTGCTCGTATAGCTGTGTTCTACCACCCCATAAAGTTTTGCCCACTTTTTCAGATTCACCCTGTATATTCTTCATTTCCCTTAGTTTGCAGCAGATAGAATAAAATAAAAATAAATAAATACCCCCTCAAGCAGCTGCTTGCCACAGAGGTCTGACAGGAGCCTGTCAGTTTATATGCCACAGTAGGAGATCTGAGAGGATGGCAGGACCTCAGCAGAAAAACGACACACACATCCATAGCCTAAATCCGGGGCTCGAACCCAGGTCCCTTAGATCAGTAGCCAAGTGTGCTAACCACTCGGCCACGGGACGGCTTGCTATCTAGATTTTGCAGTTCTACGTCAGTAGCACTATCTTCTGTTCTGGAGCATGAATTATAATTTTTCATCATGTGCATATTGTATGTATATGCCAAGTTGTTCTTTAGGATCATGACAATTTCTTCTTGGACCTTTTCTGCTAATTTGTGCAGGGTGGGCTGTTCTTGTGGTTGCTAGTTTTCTCTTCTAATTGCATGGGTTTTAAATGTCGTTTTCATACGAGTTTTTATCTTTTATTTTTTGTACATTTGTGATTTTTTTAATGGTTTAGCGAATGATAATTCCGACTGTAATTATAGTTTCTCAGTCATCTCATATTTACAATTTCCTTTCTGTTTAAAGGAGGAGTGTTATTCGATGACTCTTCTTCAACACCTATGCACTGCCTCACCACATACATGTCTTTTTGATAATTTTGAAGGCTACTTGTTTAAAAATAATTTTATTTTGAATGTGGATGCAGAAAAATATACTTCTTTAGAGCCACAAAAATGGTAAAATTTGTTCAAGATGACAAAAATGTTACAATCACTTGAAAAAACAAATAAACATCCCTTCAAGCAGCTGCTTGTCACAGATGTCTGAGAGGAGCCTGTCTCTATCCACCATAGAAGATTTGTGAGGATGGCAAGACTTCAGCAGAAAGTAACACAAACATCCATGCTTTACCTGGGGCTCAAACCCAGATCCCTTAGATAAGTATCCAATTGCACTAACCACTTGAGGTGGCAAAAACAAAATTAGTTGGAGCAGCAAAACATTCACTTGAATGGAAAAATGTCTTGAGCCATCTGTTTTTTCTAAAAACTGATTCTAAAACATTTAGTTTAATTCAGGGTTGGGTTGTTTTACCTCTGAGCGGCACTTTTTTGCACACCATGGGCTAAATGGCCAGGTCACAAGGACCCCGAAGGCTCAGAGAAGGTTGGGGAGGGGACCCACTGGAACAGCTGTTGGGAGACAGATGGTAGCCTCCCGTCAAGGCCATCCAGCGTGTTCTTTAACGTGCACAGGGTATGGCTCTCCCACACACGGAGCCATGGCTTAACGTCCCATCCGACAGACGGCGGCCTTTCCAAGCCCATCGGTGTCCCCTACTGACCGTGGGCAGGGCGGGGAATTTTGCGGCGATAAATCTCAACGCTGATCCAGCTGGGACTCGAACCTGGGAACTACAGATTACGAGCCTGGTGCGCTACCGACTGAGCCACCCCCGCTCCGTTTAACTCAGGAAAATATGCATCTGCATTACAGTACAGATCTTGGGGATGAATCTTAAATAATAAATAAACTTGACATATTTGGTATCTACTAATAAATTACCACTTTGAAGTCGATTCAAAATTTTAGAGGAAAAATTGTCTTAAGCTGGGTGGAATACGAACCCACGATCTCCTGATAACATGTCAGGTGCTCTGGATCACTGAGCTACCGGCCACCGATCAAGATCTCTAATTGATGATATGAACATTTTCAACCTACATTACATCTTATGCAGGGACTATTCCGGCAATTTCACCACAAGCGGCAGACAAATGCCATGTAGATGGAAAGTATTTATTACAAGTATACTGTTGATAAATAATAAATAAACTAGACATATTTTGTATCTACTAATAAATTACCACTCTGAAGTCGATTCAAATTTTTAGAGGAAAAATTGTCTTAAGCCAGGTGGGATATGAACCCACTACCGATTTGGATCGCTTGTGGCAAAATTGCCGGAACAGTCCCTGCATATGATAGGTTGAAAATGTTCATATCATCAATTAGAGGAGATCTTGATCGGCAGCCGGTAGCTCAGTGGTCCAGAGCACCTGACATGCTATCAGGAGGTCGTGGGTTCGTATCCCACCCGACTTAAGACAATTTTTCCTTTAAAAATTTGAATTGACTTCAATGTGGTAATTTATTAGAGATGAATCTTAATTAAATTGGTTAGTTGTTTGAGGTTTTATGATGTATGAGCTACTGAGGTTATAAAATATAAAAATCTTAATTAAAAAATAGCTAAATATTTGTTTTCTAAGTATTTGTTTCTGTCAAGTTTTCTTGTGCTTCTGTTTAGAGTGAAATAGATCAAAAATGAAACAATACAAATTTTGTAATAACAGTTAAGAACCTGAATAAAGTATGTAATATAAATCACAAGGCAGAGTAAAAATGAATTAACAATCTAAAGAATGAAAATGGAATATTTTAATTGGCTTTGAAAGTGGTAAAAAAAAAATTAGAGGATTGACCCTTTTAGTATTCAGCATAAAAAACTGCAGTTCTAACCCTGGATAAGGCATGAACATTTGTGTTGTTTTTCTGCTGAGATCCTGCCATCCTCACAGACCTTTTACTATGGCATATAAATCGACAGGCTCCTGTCAGACCTCTGTGGCAAGCAGCTGCTTGAGGGGGTATTTATTTTTATAAAAAACTGAAATGAATCTGGAGGCCTAGCTGTTTGCTCATTTGTCAAGCAAAAAAAAAGATTACATTTTACAATAAATAAAAAAATAGTGTTACTTATTGAGTATATAAAAATGTATGTATATAAAATATTAAACCAGATATTCATATTTTTGAATATTAAAATTTTGTGTACTGTAATAAATATGTATGCATTAATTTCTGGTTTCAAAATTTATTAATGTCTGCAGATGATGGGGAATCTGGAAGGCTGAGGAATGATACTAATTGGTTGATTATTTGAGGTTTTATGGTACAATAGCAGTGATGGCTATATTGTACCAATTATGCTAAATGGGTTGGGTTGTTTTATCTCTGAGTGGCACTTTTTCACACACAATGGGCTAAATGGCCAGGTTACAAGGGCCCCGAAGGCTCAGAGAAGGTTGGGGGAGGGGATCCACCAGAACAGCTGTTAGAAGACAGACTCCTGTCAAAGCCATCCAGTGTGTTCTTTAATGTGCACAGGGTATGGCTCTCCCACACTTGGGGTGACGGCTTAACATCCCATCCAATGGACGGCATCTTTTCCAAGCCCATCAGTGTCCCCTACTGACTGTGGGCAGGGTGGGGAGTTTTGCAGAGATAAATCTCAATGCAGACCCAGCTGGGAATTGAACTTGGGAGTTGCAGATTATGAGCCACCCCCACCCTGATACTAAATGGCACATCAGATGAGAAATAAATGAACTAGAGGGGAAACAACAACAAACTTTGTAAGAAAGAAGTATATATGAAAGAGTAACACTGGGAATTTTTTTTTAATCAAACGAAGTCACAGTTCTTTGCGCACATAAATTCCACTATATTTATGCGATGCTATGACTGTTTACCTTTGATTATTTTTTTAAACTAAAGGTAAAAAAGGTAAGCTACAAGAATGATTTTCTTAAATTAACAGATATTTATTTGTATAAATTGATTACCTGTGATATAATGTTCATACAATCCATAAACTGGCCAGTTGTCTCTACCAAGTGAATATCTGTTTTATCTAATCGAAAATTCAAATATATAATGTTCTTACTCTCTTTCTCAAACTCTAGATCCCATTCCTCACTTGGCAATTGCCCTTCTTTTATTAATGCAGCAGAATCAAGAGCAGATTTTCTAAAAATTTAAAACCAAAAAAAAAAAAATCAATTAAACACAACTTTATATAGTTATCAAGATATTTCAAAACATATTCAGGTTTCAAGCTAAGGATTGTAAAAGTTGTAGATAAAAAGAGTTTAACTCATGTGTAACTTAATATTGTAACTCTAATATTGCTTGCATCATTCTCCTTGACTCTTAATTTGTTTTATTATACAAGGGTTATTCAAAAAGCAAGAATTCAAAGCCTGTCATAGATGAGCAAAAAATAAAAAGCCACACAGAAAAAAATAACTGTTTAGAATTCATTAATAGAGGTCTTAATTATTTTTTAACTACTGCCAATAGTTCAAAGCATTTTTGACAATGTGATTAGAATTTTTACGCCCTCTTTGTAGTATATTTTATCCAATTATAAAAACAATTGTTTACAGCATATTTCACCCCAATCATCAATCAGGAAGTTTGTCTTCCAAATGCTTGTTTCAGCACTGAAAAATCACTGAATGTTCTGCATGTTTTGTCTCTGTTGCATAATGGTAACAAGTTTTATCTCTTATAACACAAGAAAGATAGTAGTCTTCTTATTCAGAATAGTGTTGCAACAATGCACATGCCAGATGCTAGGATTGTACTCTTTTGGGTAAAAAGGAGCAGAGAGGCCAAAATTCTGCAAGCAATTTTGGCACTTGAGAGCTAACTCATCATGAAAAGAAATTGTAAAATGATCATTCATTACTAAAAATGTGACATAGTATTGCACAAGAGACTTAGGAAAATTGTTTGAAGCTGAGTAATCATGAATTTGCAGTTTCGAATAATAACATCGATTACACGAATAACATTTTCCAGAGTGGTCACTGTTTGCAGCCTGACTTTTATTGGTTCATCTTCTGTTGATTCTCTTCCTTCATTAAAACTGACTGAAGATAAAGATCCTATTTTCAACAATAGTTATTCAGTATTTAAAGTGTCATTGGGGTTGGAATACTTAACTCACAGTCACTTATACAACATATGAAAATTTAATTCAAATTTTAATTATTAAAATTAATTGAAATAAGTTAAAACAAGGACTGTAAATGGTAGCTAGGTAGTCACTGAAAGGAGAGCTATGCACCAATCCCCTGTAATGATGCATTGAACCAGTCAGGCCTAGCACCTATGTCTGACCCCACCTTCTCATAGTGTAGATCATTAGTATTGCATTGTTTTACTTCTGAGCGGCACTTTTTTGCACACCATGGGCTAAATGGCCAGGCCACAAGGACCCCGAAGGTTGGGAGAGGGGACCCACTGGAACAGCTGTTGGGAGACAGCTGGTAGCCTCCTGTCAAGGCCATCCAGCGTGTTCTTTAACGTGCACAGGGTGTGGCTCTCCCGCACATGGGGCCACGGCTTAACGTCCCATCCGATGGACTGTGGCCTTTTCAAGCCCATCGGTGTCCCCTACTGACCGTGGGCAGGGTGGGGAAATTTTGCAGAGATAAATCTTAATGCTGACCCAGCTGGGACTCGAACCTGGGAACTACAGATTACGAGCCTGGCGCGCTACCGACTGAGCCACCCCCACCCCATAGATCATTAGTGCCTTCCAAAAGAGATACTCTCTTGTGGATGTGAACAGAGAAGGAGAGCTATCAGATCAGTGTGGCCTACTATCTGAACAAATATGGCTACTTTTTTTTTCTCTACCCTGCTGAGGAGTGGTTAACCACACAGGGTCCTGCTACTGACCATATAAACCCACTGGATAGGAATAAAGCTCTGAGCTAGATTATGGATCCTGAACTTTCTGCACTGGTGAGCTTCTGCAGAGGAAAAATCTTCTGCTGTCTTTTCTGTTTGTTCATGGATTGACAGCCTCAAATGAAAAGATTCACAGAATATGTTTTATCAGCTGGTGATAATCCTGAGCAGAGGTCATTGCAGGCACCTAAACTCTTGCTTCTACGGGCATCATCAAATTCTACAATGGAGGAAGTCTTCCAATGTAGATGGCTTCAGCCTTTAATAGTGGGAAACGGGTTTTTGCCCCATGCATGCGATTAGGGGGCTGTTTGACACTGTCAGCATTCCCTCTCTCAATAAACATAGTTTCTTTAAACATCCCACTAACCATTTTCTCTCCATAGGTAGTTGGAATGTGAGGACTCTGCACAAAGATTATTCTCTTGATGTCCTCACATAAGAATTCCGCCATTATAATTTAGATATTCTCGGCTTGCAAGAGACCAGATGGACAGATAAAGGTCAGATTCTTAAAAATAATCTTAAATTTCTCTTTTCAGTGAGAAAAGATAAAAAGCATCCCGAAGGAGTAAGTTTGCTTCTCAGCAAACATGCTAATGATGCACTTCTAGGATATGAATCATTAATGAAAGGTTTCTTACAGCTAAATTTCAGACAAGCATTAAAGACTTGAATGTTATCTGTTTTTATGCCTCCATTGAGGATCACGATGAGGATGACAAAGATAGGTTTTATGAATAACTTCAGGATATTTTGAATCTGACAAAAATGGGAGATACTACCATTGTTCTAGGTGATTTCAATGCAAAAATTGGTACCGACTCTGACCTTTGGCGAGTGGTGATAGGGCCCTTTGGTATTGGTAGCTGCAATGGGCAGCATTTCCTACAGATGAGTAAGCTCAATGTTTTGTGAATAACTAACATTACAAACATCACGACATAGATGCCACCAGATAGGCAGCATAAGAATATGATTAATTATATATTAATTAACAGCAAATGGGCTAGTTCTGTTAGGAATACCAGGTCATATAGAGAAGCTGAAATTGGATCTGAACATTACCTTGTGAAAAGTGTCCTACAACTTAAACTTAAGAAGTGTTGTGCTAAAGTTATGAAAATTACTTTTAACACTGAAGGTCTGAAAGATCCAGTCGTAGCTAAAGCTTATCATGATAGGTTACTTAGTCATTATGACAGTCACGGTTTGCTTAGTACTGAAGTGGAGGAAGAATGGGATCATTTTAAACAGGCTTTTCTTGAAACTAACAATACTCTTTTGGGTAAAAAGGGGCAGAGGGGGCAAAATTATTTGAGTGATAAGGCACTTGAGCTTATTTCAGAAAGAAAGAACTGAAGGAATGTCCTTTATACACTACTAGTCTTAACAGAAAGCATTACAAAGAGCTTAATAAATGTGTAAAGAATCAGTTAGCAGCTGATAAGAATCTTTGGCTTGATGGCTTGGCTGAGAAAACTGAGGAAGCAGTTAGATAGCACAATAACAGAAAGCTGTACCAGATAGTCAATGCTCTGTGTGAGAAGAAATGAACTGGTATACAGAGATTAAAAGGTAGACAAGGTAAGGTTACTGAAGGTGAAAATTCTGTCATGGCTATGTGGGGTGAGAATTTCAGGGATGCTCTAAACCAGTGTCTCGTAAACTGTGTGCCGCGAGAGATTCCTAGTGTGCCGTGAGAGCTTTTCAAATGGACACTAGATATTCCAAAGATTTCATTTTGACTTGACTTGTTTTATCGATGTGTTTTAATATTGACATGCTATCGATGTGCTTTAACAAAAATCTTTCAGATTTTATCAACTGGGATCTTGTATTTATCAAGCTTTTTCCAAATTTTGGTATTAATTTTTGATTATTTCAAGCCATAGAATGGACAAATATTTGAAACAAACCCCGAGTTATGAATTAAAGAACGAGAGCAAATCTTCAAGTAAAACCAGGCTGATGACTTCAACAAAGCGCAAATATAATGACGATTATATAGAGTTTGCTTTTATTCTTTTTTAGGTGTGCTGCGGGGAAAAAAATTAGATTCAGTGTGCCGCAGAAAAAAAATTAGATTCAGTGTGCCGCAGAAAAAAAATTAGATTCAGTGTGTCGCAGAGTAAAAATGTTTGCGAGACACTGCTCTAAACAATGTGGTTAGTTCTACTCCAATTGTATGTAATGATGATAGATTATTACTGGCTTTAATGTTGGCCCTATAACACAACCTTTAGTTATTTTGGCTATTTCTAAACTTAAACTACATAAATCCCCAGATGTAGTTCAGGACAGATATGATTGGAGAACTAAATTGGATGGCCTAGCTGGACTTTCATAGCCCATGGCTGATTGAGGATGAGGAATTTAAAACAAAAGCAAAAACCATAATATTATACTAAAATGTATAAGCTTATTTTTGCTACACTGTAAAAATTCTTTTAATAATCATCAATTTTGAATATTTTGCAAAATAAACCATATTCTTATTAAACATTTTAGCTTCCATAAAACTTTAGACACTGATATATTTTTGAAAATCAAGATGCACAAAGATTTCAATAGTAGAGTAGACGAGAGATTCCCTTCAAACCTGTCTCCTGAATAATATCAGGCATTCTAACTCATGACAAAACTTGGTTGTTTTAGCTAACTGTTCATGAGTCACATATTTACAGGAAATATCCTATGCTATGCTACTATTGAATTAATGATATAACACCGAGAGCATGATTGATTGATTATTAACATCATTTGAAGCAACTTGGTGGCCTGTTCCTGACACTGATGCTATCACAAGTGGAAAACAAAATTGGTAAGGTTTATAGTCATAATTAGCTGAGAAAAAGTTAGTTGCTAATAGTTTAGTGGTTAAAACACCTGACTTTGAGGTACTCAGGAGATACGAGTTTGAGTCCCACTCATAGTAATCACAGATTTCATTGAAATCTTTATTTCCAGTCACATTTTCCCATAAAAAGCTTCTTTAGGTAGCTACAAAGCTCTGAAATGAGATTCCATATTGACATAATATGAGGATGCACCTAATAAAAATGCTAGTGATTACATATTTATTATTATTGTAAGTAGAGCCACTTTGTAAAATTAGGTTCTCTAAACACGAACCTCGTCTGTAATGAGCCAATTTTTGCTGGCATTTGCTGTAATGATATTTGACTGTATACTAGCATAATTGATTAGAAATAAATGAAACTGAATAATACATAAAATTATACATGTTAACCTTTCATTCTCTTCTGTTTGATGAAGAGCTATAGGCCATTCATTTGGAGGTATTCCTAATATTTTTGCCATTTTTAGTGCTGTTTTTCCTTCACTTATGGAAATCAGTTCAATTATTAGTTCCTTTTGCAACTCTGGCTTCCTTTCTACAGCAGCCTATATGAAAAATTAAAGTTTATAGTTCAAAATAAGAGCTACCTTTACCTTTAAACAAAATATTAGCTAATATACAAAGTAGTACAAAACATCAGGAATTATGTTAGAGTAAAATAGTTTTTAAAATAGAAGTTAGGAGGGGAAAGGGTGAAGGGCATACTTGAAAGTTAACTGAAACATAAAACTATTTTAGAAAAATTAATATTTAACATTGATGAAAGATTCATTTTTTTGTTGATACAGAAAAATAACATTACTAATAAAATTTGTTCACAAAATTCTAATGATGAACAATATCTCTCAGTATTTCAATATTAAGAGACATTTTCAGTCAAACTCACCCCAACTGGTCTGCATGACATAGTTTAACAATCCCTGCACAAGAAGTAACACAAGGCAAGTATAACTGAATAACCAATACCATCTATGTTTAACACTAAAGTGTCCAGTTTCTGAAACTGAATTCACTCTACTGGAAAACCTAATTCTGAAGTGTTTTTAAATCTTAGAACCTTATCCTGAAGAAACTAAGATATTTATGGATTTTATTTCTGACACTTCCATTTTTTTTTTACTTATGATTTTACTTTTACTCCTTATAATATATGCTTTAATTATGCAGTTATACAACTTACTTGTTCTGGTGATGAAATAATATTATGAGCATTAAAATAAAAGTGACACAGATAATGAAACTTACCAAAACTAATTCTTCCCAACAATCTTGAGTGATTGATTGCTGCAAAAGGAACAAAAAACAAAATTAAACTTAAGTGTAGAAAATACAAAAACAATTTTTGTTAATAGAAGAATGTTTACTTTTGAGAATTGCTAATGTGATGGTCCATCCATTTACTTTTACTTTTCCTTAACCAGTTTTGCTTTATTTACATTACATTTCTCATTTTGGGGATTAATTTCAATTGGACTTAATCACTTTTCCCACTTCTGATCTGCTAGAGGAGTTACACATGTGCAGCTCCGACTTTTGATTGTCAGCAGCTAATGCGTGTAAGGACATGCCCCCTCCTGCGTCATAGTGTGTGTAATTGTCTGATTATGCAAATGTTTTTCCCAACATGCAACACATGCCGCATGTATACTAAGTGATGTTAGGTCAAGGAGTTAGTAGTGGAGATAGTCAGAATGAGATATTAATGAGAAAATGTTAGCTGAGAAGTTAGTCAGTGTTTAAACGAGCTTTTAGATGCTCAAACTTTTGTATCCATCAGTATATTTGGTGTCTTGAATTTTTTGGAAATAAACTGTTTATATGAATATTTTGACCACTATTTTTTTCTCTTGAGAAACAATAATTGATTTTTTTACGACTTAAAAAATTTGACGAACTTTTGAATTCTGTGACTAGTAATGCCCATATACCTAGTGAACCCTCACTTACACTTTATTTGGCAAGATTAATTGCCTGGTGCCCGATATGCTATCCGGAATTTAATTTAATTTGGATTAGTCAAAAGGTCCAAAGAGAAGAAGTTTAATAATCTTTTGGAGCATTACACTAAGATTAAGAAAAGTGAAATAATAATAGTTGTCTTGAGCAAAGGAACTTTTTCAGTATCAACATAATGTTATGCGCTCAATGTACTTTCAAGAATATTAATGGACAAAAGGTGATTTGTATATATTGGCATAACAAAATGAGTGAACTGTGCAATACTATTTGTTCCAAAACCTTTCTTTATAGTAAATGAATGGATAATTTATATTAAGGTATTTTGTAAAAGAGAGTGTTTATCACTTACATTATTATTAACTGTTTGACTTGTAATATTAAAAATAAATTTTAAAAATTGTTTTAAGACATTAACATAAATTTTGCTTTGTATATAGAAACCTGACATTATCTGTATATAAAGTGACTTCATACCTTTTGCTTTTGCAAATGTCCAAAATACCTTGCTTTGTAACTTGAGTATCTTTGGCAGTTGAGGTGATGCCATAAGTGATCCCATTGTTTCTACAGAATATCTCCTTGACTGCAGGCTGAGCAAATCCTTTCCCCACCACCAGATGTGAATGCACCCATTGCTAGCTTTCAAAAAGAAGGAAGATTTTCTTAATGGACATTTCGTGATGTCATTCATACATTATTTGGCTCTTACTTAACATCAATGTAAATGTTGATAACATAACTGCCTGGCCACATTATTATGAATACTTCATCCGGCCTTTGCAGGCAGAGATGACAATCTGGATTAAACATGGCGTGCTTTCCACATACTTTCAAAATAAGGTGAGATTTTGAACCACTCTTCCTGCAAAATAGCTTTCTCCATTTAAATAAACTTCATTTCTTGTTCTTCAAACCACTCTTGTGTTATTTGAGAGTGATGAATCAGTCCATTATCATCCTGGAATTTGCCATTTCAATTGGGGTAAGAATGTTGCAGTATTGGCGGCACATAATTGCCCAAGATGCTTTTATACTTTCGGAAAATGATGGATTGGGTTGTTTTACCTCTGAGCGGCACTTTTTTGCACACCATGGGCTAAATGGCCAGGTCACATGGACCCCAAAGGCTCAGAGAAGGTTGGGGGAGAGGACCCACTGGAACAGCTGTTGGTAGACAGATGGTAACCTCCCGTCAAGGCCATCCAGCATGTTCTTTAACATGCACAGGGTATGGCTCTCCCGCACACGGGGACACGGCTTAACGTCCCACCCGATGGACGGCAGTCTTTCCAAGCTCATCGGTGTCCCCTACTGACCGTGGGCAGGGCAGGGAATTTTGCGGAGATAAATCTCAACGCTGACCCAGCTGGGACTCGAACCTGGGAACTACAGATTACGAGCCTGGCGCGCTACCGACTGAGCCACCCCCACCCCTAGGAAAATGATGGAACCCTGCATAAAAACCAGAGGAACCAATTCATGCCAAGAAAATGCTCCACATACCATCACACTGCTTCCAGCATCTTGAATAGTAGGAACTACACATGATGGGTCCATTATTTACTGGGTTTGTTGCCACTCTAATTGGTCAGCAGCTGAAGCTTCAATCAGCAGAAGAAAATCCGACTTTAAGCAACTAACTCCAATTCTTCAGCATCCCTCATCACCTTTTCACTTCAAATCTGCCTCCGACTCATTACTTCCTGGCAAGGACTTTACAAAATGAACTTGTCACTCACTATCAACTTTCATCTATGAAGTTCCTCTCCTTTGTCACCCCTACAGTACGTTAAATCTCATTCATTACATTTGATATTAGATAGCATTGATGTTTTATTGAAGTACTTTAAAACATTTAACAGTGTCAGAGAGAATTAAAGATATTAGTTTAAATTTTAAATACTGCACTGTGAAGTTCTACTGTAACTTTTGTTAGTTGAAAACAGTGCATAATTTGTTGGACCACACAATACATTTCCAGTCGTCCACTGACCAGATTTGTCCCTATACACCATCAGAGTTTTCAAATCCTGTTGTTTTTAGAAATGAAAGGCCTTCATATCACAGTAAAGTCCCCTAATTTCAAAAATTTAATTCTCTGTGCATAGTCTACATTAAAATGGGTTTCAAAGCATTGCTAGTGGTCATCTCTCTTAGCTCACACATTGTAGCATCATCCCTGTCAGAACCCAAGAGAGATGACCTTGATGGTCATCTCTCTTGGGGATCACGGTCACTTAACATCAATGTAAATGTTGATAACTTAACTGCCTGGCCACATTATTATGAATTAATACTTCATCTGGCCTTTGCAGGCAGAGATGACAATCTGGATTAAACATGGCATGCTTTCCACATACTTTCAAAATAAGGCGAGATTTTGAACCACTCTTCCTGCAAAATAGCTTTCTCTTGTTCTTCAAACCACTCTTGTGTTATTTGAGAGTGATGAATCAGTCCATTATCATCCTGGAATTTGCCATTTCAACTGGGGTAAGAATGTTGCAGCATTGGCGGCACATAATTGCCCAAGATGCTTTTATACTTTCGGAAAATGATGGATTGGGTTGTTTTACCTCTGAGCGGCACTTTTTTGCACACCATGGGCTAAATGGCCAGGTCACATAGACCCCGAAGGCTCAGAGAAGGTTGGGGGAGAGGACCCACTGGAACAGCTGTTGGGAGACAGATGGTAGCCTCCCGTCAAGGCCATCCAGCGTGTTCTTTAACGTTGGGTTGTTTTACCTCTGAGTGGCACTTTTTTGCACACCATGGGCTAAATGGCCAGGTCACATGGACCCCGAAGGCTCAGAGAAGGTTGGGGGAGAGGACCCACTGGAACAGCTGTTGGGAGACAGATGGTAGCCTCCCGTCAAGGCCATTCTCTTGTGGAAAATTCAATTCTCATTCAATTCAATTCATTCAATTCTCATTCATTTGCCTGTCATCACGCCAACGAACACCTGTCCCT
The DNA here is from genome assembly GCA_038380435.1 of Ryuthela nishihirai. NCBI lineage: Eukaryota > Metazoa > Arthropoda > Arachnida > Araneae > Heptathelidae > Ryuthela > Ryuthela nishihirai. The sequence goes on along the minus strand of JAWZYU010000002.1, from coordinate 104,764,072 downwards.
GTCAGAACCCCCCCCCCCCCCCCCCCCCCCGCCTCAATTGCCCTAATTAACCCTTAAGATAAGCCAAATGAGTTTTTTTTTACATCCAAGTACATTGGGTAACTTTTTAAACATTATAAAAGTTAGCCGAGTATATTTACATTATTTTCAATAACCACTTCTACATATATGTTTATTTACTATTTATTACTTACTTCAGAAAATCTCCTATACATAAGGTACTTAAGGGCTCCATTGCCTCTAACTTGGCACAAATTTGGGCACTCCTCTAAAATAAAAAAAAAAATGCAGCTCATTTTACACTACATATATATATATCACAAAAAAACTCACAAAAAAAATAATAAAAATGAATAAAGATTGATTTATTCCTCCATAATAAATGTAATATTTACCAGGATTAAAATGATGCATTTTGCAAAAGTTGAACATAAAATATCCATATAAATGATGTGAAATATATCATACTTGATTAAGGAGGAAATATCCACTTGCTTATCAATACTGAATTGTCATATGTTTATACATATACTTTATTTGACATTATTCATTATAAATCAACTCCCATGTTCGGAAAACATTGCAAGGATTATTTACGAACTTCCTCATTTATAGAAGGATGGCACAAATTTGTGTTAGCCTATAACACTCTTTATGTCTTAAGATTCCATTTAACATATACACTGAGATACTAGTTTATTAGATACCCTACCTAGTGGCATGTTGGGCCTCCTTGGGGCCTTCAGAACAGCCCAAATTCAGTGGAGCATGGAACTTACAAGATTCTGGATGCATTCTGCAGGAATGTTGTATAATGCGGAAATGATTGTGTTGTGCAGTTGCTGCAAATTGATGGTGGCACGTTTTGCAGTGAACAGCTCTCACCATCTCATCCCAAAGATAATTGATAGGGTTTAGATCTGGGGATTGTGCAGACCAAGGAAGCAAGGAAAACTCGATGACATGTCCCTCGGTTGTTGTTTTACCTCTGAGCGGCACTTTTTTTGCACACCATGGGCTAAATGGCCAGGTCACATGGACTCCGAAGGCTCAGAGAAGGTTGGGGGAGGGGACCCACTGGAACAGCCGTTGGGAGACAGATGGTAGCCTCCCGTCAAGGCCATCCAGCATGTTCTTTAACATGCACAGGGTATGGCTCTCCTGCACACGGAGCCACGGCTTAACGTCCCATCCGTGTCCCCTACTGACTGTGGGCAGGGTGGGAAATTTTGAGGAGACATGTCCCTGGAACCATTTGATGACAATACATGCCTTGTGAGTGGGTGCATTATCATGCTGAATGTGTCAATCTGAATATGGATAAGCTGTAGTCAAGAACTTGGTCAGCATCAATGTTCAAATATACAATGGCATTCAGATATTCTCCAATGGGTATCATGGGTCTAATGTGTGCTAGAAAAACATTTTCCACACCATCATCACTGGCCTGTACTGTTGACTATAGACAAGATGGCTTCACGTTGCTTGCACCAAATTCTGATCCATCAGCATGATGTAAAAAGAACCTGGATTCATACAACCAGGATCTTTTTCAAGTCCACAACAGTCCAGTGTCAATGTTCCTGTTGCTCGTGTTGCCCTTTCTGACGCTCAATCCAACTCTAATGCTCGAAGAGCTGGTCTGCTCAATTTATACAGCACACCAAGATCGTGTGATGTATTGTGTTGGAATGAACCATTTATGTGATGAGGGGTGATGTACCTAATAAACTGGCATTTCAGTGTAACTCATAACAATAGCTTTCAATGCTTGGAAGCTATAATAGACCAACTATTTACAATTAACTTCCATTTTTGGGGAGAGGAAAGGGTTTTCTTTTATGGTACATAACTCATTACAATTAGCCACATTATTGAGAAGATATGGTAGAACAGGAGTTTTGGTAAATCCATAAATCAAGAAGCAGCAAGCAAAAACAAATAGTATGATAGGTAAAAATAGATTAAGTGCATTTATTTGTAAAAGATAACCCGTAGCTAATAATCTGATAAGTGACTATGGCATATTTATTTGTAAAGAATAAACAACCTGAGTTAGTAAGTTTAAGATTAGATTTACATAGAATTTTTGCTATTTTAAGATTAGCTTTATAATTCTGGATTATTTGATACAACAGTTATTTATTTGAAGTTATGAGAATAATAATATTTTCAACTAAAACATTAACCCAATTTTGAACAAATTTTATAAAGTTCAAATGAGTTGTTTTACATTTGAGCATTAATAACTAACCTGGAGGAATTTTGTAAAGCTTTATAAGTCTTGATATAAGTTTATAGAGCGGTCTTGGTTTTAGCTTATCAAAATGAATTCCACCAATGTGAAGGTCACTAAAAGAGAACAATCATTAGTTACAATTATCGTTGACTTTAACTTAAGAGTAAGAAACATGTTATTAATTATAAAAACACAATTATACTGTTCATACACATAACCTATATATAGGGTGACCTGGAAAGATATGTCATAAATCAGGGAGTGGTATCAGGACATGAAACAGTCGAAAAGGTCTAGTAAGCATGGTGGATAAAATGCATCATTACAGAGATACAGCTCTTTCGAACTACCCATCCTATGAGGAGGGTTTCCACACTGGCATGTGCAACAACACGGAAACCAGTGCAAATCCTGTAGGTAGGGAAGTCTGACATGACACATAGGGGACAGACAGTTACACATGAAAATATCAAATGGACAGGACACATTAGTGAAATGAGACATGAAAACACAGAATTTCTGAAAAAAAAAAGGGGTTATTAATGTGATCATTACAAAAGATACTGGAAGGTTGGTTGTTTAGGGGTTTTATGGTGCATTGGCAGCTTACGCCATAATGTGCCAAAGGAAGGTAAATAAAAGGTAAAAAACATTGAATGCACAACCAAAGTTAAAATCAATACACAAAAGAAGAAAAAAGATAAATAACAATGGAATAAAAAGATAGGGGAAGGTGAGAAAGAAGAAAAGATAAAAAAAAATAAAATAGAGGGAGGGTACTAATAAGGAAAAAAGGAAGAGGAAAAAAAGGGGGAGGAGGAGAGAAAGAAGAGAAAAAAAGTGGGGATGGAAAAATAAAAATAAATAAAAGACACGGGAAAGAGAAAAATAGAAAAGAATAGAGGGGGGGGGGGGAATAGCAGAAAAAATGAAATAGAAGGAAATGTGCCACAGATTTTTGAGGGAATGATGGGCTTTCCAGTAGCCACAATGTCATATAAGAGTTCGCCTGGTGGGGAGGGCAGTTCAACAATCTTTCGCACTTCTGAGTATGAGATGTTCTTACAGTTTTTACATGCTGAACCTCTTTTTCCTCTTTCCATTTTGGACAGTCACGGGAATATGCTGGATGGGCACCATTGCAATTGATACAGCTTGCCGTCTCAGCTGTGCAGTCTGAATCAAGGTGATCCTGACTGATGCAGCAAACACAAGTCGGCTTTCCCCGGCAAGCTGTGTGGTTATGACTGTATCTCTGCCACTGGAAACAGTGCAGAGGGTTGGGGATATAAGGATGTACCCTGCAATGTAAGTAATCTGCCTTGATGGAGGTAGTAGGCAGGTATGGTGAATTGAAAGTAAGAATTAGTACTCTGGTGGGCACTAAATTCCCTTCCTGGCAAACCAAAACATGGTGGATTGCAGTCACTCCTTGGGCAGATAACTCCGAGAGGATCTCTTCCTCAGAGACTTTGAGGAGGACCCACTTGGATATTACCTGACATGAGGAATTCAGCGATTTGTGGGGCATCACGGTGATGCCCACCCTACCAACAAGTCACCAGATCTTAGGCACTTGACAGATTTCAGTGGTCCCACAAGACCCTCCAAACCCTTATTGATAAAAAAGGGAGATGTGCCCCAAGTTACTGATCACCTATGGAGTGAACGATCAGAAACACTGGGGATGAAGAAAGACACAAAGATTATGGTGATGACGACAAAGATGACACAGAAGATTGGGGCTCTTGCCAAGCTTTTTTTGCAGCATTCAATGAATTCCATTAATGAAATTCCATTAATGGACTCATGTTAGGTTTTAGGTTGGGTTGTTTTACCTCTGAGCGGCACTTTTTTGCACACCATGGGCCCCGAAGACTCGGAGAAGGTTGGGGGAGGGGACCCACTGGAACAGCTGTTGGGAGACAGATGGTAGCCTCCCGTCAAGGCCATCCAGCGTGCTCTTTAATGTGCGCAGGGTATGGCTCTCCCACACACGGGACCATGGCTTAACATCCCATCCGACAGACGACGGCCTTTCCAAGCCCATCAGCGTCCCCTACTGACCTTGGGCAGGGCGGGGAATTTTGCGGAGATAAATCTCAACACTGACCCAGCTTAAAACTAATTTTTGAGCAAGAAAGTCTTTTTAATTGCACACAAACTGACAAATGTCAAGTGAGAAACAATAGGAAAAAGGTAAAAAAAAAAGAAGTCTTCAAGAAGCTTACAGGTCATATAGTACAGGAAGTTGCAAGTGTTCTAACTGCTCACATGTACCAGAATGGGAAGCGCCGTCTGGTAAATAGTTTACATGGATGATTTAAGTCAAATACTTCTTCCCAACAAATTGTTTTATAAACCCTCTTTACAAAGTCAGTTATTTCCTTTTTTATAATTAAACCTTAGTTTTCATTTCTGTAGATTCACTTTATTTCCATAAATTATTGATCTTTCAGTCAATTGATTATTATTGTTTTTGTGCAGTTATGCTGCATCAGGTGGCTTACAACTTGTTGCTGTAGACATTTTAACATCTCACTAGGTTATATGTTATTTTTGCTTTTATATATTTCCTCATTTTTCAGTAAAAAAATGATTTTGTACCATTTTCTGGAAATGAATGAGGTTCTTGGGATACTGAAGCAAAAAGGACTTCCTTGGTATGAAAATCAGTCTTCATTTGGGAGGGCAATTTTTTTTTTAATTACCAGTTTTTAAGTTTATATTGAATGGTGCTACTCTGACGATATAGACATTTTTTTTGCTTTGGTGCACAAACTATTTGGCACTTAGCCAAGATTCCCAAAATTCAACCCTCCCCCCCCCAAAAAAAACATGCTTAGTAAAAAAAGCAGCTAAGAGAGTATTCCTCCATTTCATAAACAGGACAGAAAATTTCATTAATGTGAGTAATCCAAGTCACCTTGTATAATGCTGGCTCATGTTTTAAAATACACACACTGAAAAATCAGGCACTGAATTAGGAAAATTTATGCAGATGTATGTAAAAGTTACTTGCGCAGCGTATATGCAAAATACGTGGTCACATTCATCACCACACGATCTAGGCAATTATTTAACCCGTAACTGGTATGGTACATTTTCTGGAACGGCGTTGGTAAGGTGGGGTCAGGAAGTCTTAGTGGCTCAAAATACATGACGTCATGGCATCTCACTGATTTCTGATAGGTTACTATTGATTTTCAGATATTTAACAAATTATTTGAATTATTGATTATTTGAACTATCAAGAAAAATAATAGCGCTGGGGTCTACCAGACCCCACATACCAGTTAAGGGTTAAGACTCCTGCTTATCAGTAGCGTTGATCACAATGGGAAAACAAAGGATCTTCTGGGGTTCAATAAAGGGCTTATTGTGGATGCCCATCTGGTGGAGCAACAATTTTAAAAAAGCAGAGCTGACTGGTTTCCCAAAAGATATCTTGGGTTTTTAATCAGTGAAAAAATAACTCACATTGCTTGTCAAAGAGGTGTAAGTGTGGTGTGACGACAATCTTCCAGGAATGAGATTGCTGTCATCTGAAAAGGCTTATATGGTGAAATAGGACTTCCTGTGCGCAGCAATTGATCGAAGCATTCAATGAAGGCTATTCCCGACTCATATCTCAGCAACTATGTGCAGGGTTGGGTTGGTTTACCTCTGAGCGGCACTTTTTTGCACACCATGGGCTAAATGGCCAGGTCACATGGACCCCGAAGGCTCAGAGAAGGTTGGGGGAGGGGACCCATTGGAACAGCTGTTGGGAGACAGATGGTAGCCTCCCGTCAAGGCCATCCAGCGTGTTCTTTAACGTGCACAGGGTATGGCTCTCCCACACATGGGGCCACGGCTTAACGCCCCATCCGACGGACGGCAGCCTTTCCAAGCCCATCGGTGTCCCCTACTGACCGTGGGCAGGGCGGGGAATTTTGCGGAGATAAATCTCAATGCTGACCAAGTTGGGACTCGAACCTGGGAACTACAGATTACGAGCCTGGCGAGCTACCGACTGAGCCACCCCCCGCCCCACTATGTGCAGGGAAATGAAGAGGATCGGTATTAGCAGTCGCATGCCAATACGGAAACCACTGATTCCTGCGAAGAACCGGAAAGTTTGTCTACAGTGGTGTCAGGAATACCGTGACTGGACACTGAAAGTCTGGAAAAAAGTCATGTGGTCTGATGAGTTGCAGTACACCTTGTTCTGTACCGACAGTAGGCAGAGAGTTTGGCAGGAGTCCCATGAAGCAATGGCCCCAGCTTGCCTTGTAAACACAACTCAAGGTTATGGAGTCGATGTCATGGTGTGGGGCATGTTCTGTTGGTACGGAATGGGTCCTCTGATATTGCTAGAAGGTCGTGTGTCCTCCAAAGTTGCAGATTAAGTGCATCCTGCAATGTTGACATTTTATCCAGCAGGATATGTCTGTTTCATGGACAACAATGCTACTATCCATCGCATAAGATGTGTTCAGCAGTAGTTCAGCGAACATGACAGCGACTTCTACCATCTTCCCTGGCCACTACAAAGTCCGGATCCAAACCCCATTGAGAATGTATGGGATATGTTAGAAAAACAGATCCGGGAGCAAAATCCTCTTCCATCAAATCTGAGCCAGTTAAAGGACTGTCTGGTATGTCTATGCTGCAGATGTAAAGGCACTCCAACACTTTTGGAATCTATGCCAAACCACATATGTGCTGTAATTCGGGCTGAAGGATGTTCAACTCAGTATTGAATAAAGGTTTCTAATTCAACATCTGGTGTGTGCATTTTTCATAAGTTTAAATAGAGTAAGGATGTACCATGACAATGAACTCAATGTTTATAACTTCACTGTAGAACATCTGAATCACCACTGTCTTAGTTCAGGTGGTTAGAGCAACTAGACACAATGAGAAGCTCCTGAGTTCAAATATGGGAGATGACTGGATGAAAATTGATTAAGATTACCTTCTTATAAAAAAGCAGTTAATCAAAAGACAATAGGCTATGTTGGTGCTAAGATGTGGAATGAGACAATCCCTGAAAACATCGATCAGTCATGGGTTGGGTTGTTTTACCTCTGAGCGGCACTTTTTTGCACACCATGGGCTAAATGGCCAGGTCACATGGACCCCGAAGGCTCAGAGAAGGTTGGGGGAGGAGACCCACTGGAGCAGCTGTTGGGAGATAGATGGTAGCCTCCCGTCAAGGCATCCAGCGTGTTCTTTAACCTGCACAGGGTATGGCTCTCCCGTACACGGGGCCACGGCTTAACGTCCCATCCGACGGATGGCAGCCTTTCCAAGCACATCGGTGTCCCCTACTGACCGTGGGCAGGGCGAGGAATTTTGCGGAGATAAATCTCAATGCTGACCCAGCTGGGACTCGAACCTGGGAACTACAGATTACGAGCCTGGCGTGCTACCGACTGAGCCACCCCCGCCCCGATCAGTCATGGAATATAGATTCAAACTGTATTATAAAAATTATTTATTGTCTACACAATAATTTTGGGTAATTTGCCATTCTCAATTATGACTTAGCTTAAAATTTTAATATTATTTCTATGGACATATTTTTATAAAAGCTACAGCTTGAAAGTCCAGCCCTGGCTAAAAGCAAGTATTTTTAGTTCAAATACTTGAAGTATAAGGTAGCAAAGTAACCCTTTTTAAAAAGATTTCAAGAACTGAGAGTACTTGAAGTGCATTATATTACAAAAAGTGTCTGGACACTTTCATGTTAAGTGAAAGAATAGCCACATTGAAAACTACCTAACTTTGAAAATAAGCTTTTTACAGAAAAAAGTCACTAGACATAAATTGAAGATCTCAGTCAGAGAGTTCTCTAAATCTCTATTTTCTATAATGTTAATCTAATATTTAAAAAGTTATGGAAGCTGAAACATTTGGAGTTTTGAAAATTTACTTCAAAAAGTTAAATCACAACTGTTATAACAAGTTGTTCACAATATAAATGCAATATTTGAATATTGTGTGAGGATTTTGAAGCTTTCATCAATTTGGGGGGAAAATGTTTTGGAAGTGTGGTGTGTCGTAACATCTGTTGGTAAATATTATAGCTTCCACAACTCTTTAAGTATTAGATTAACATTATAGAAAATAGAGATTTAGAGAGGTCTGACTTTGATCTTCAATTTATGTCATCACTTTTTTTCTGTAAAAAGCTTATTTTCAAAGTTAGGTAGATTTGAATGTGACTATTCATTCACTTAACATGAAAGTGTCCAGACACTTTTTGCAATATAGTGTATATTGCAAGTTTATTCCAAGTGCTACCCAGGGGCGGGGGTGGCTCAGTCAGTAGCGCGCCAGGCTCATAATCTGTAGTTCCCAGGTTCGAGTCCCAGCTGGGTCAGCGTTGAGATTTATCTCCGCAAAATTCCCCGCCCTGCCCACGGTCAGTAGGGGACACCGGTGGGCTTGGAAAGGCCATTGTCCATCGGATGGGACGTTAAGCCGTGGTCCCGTGTGCGGGAGAGCCATACCCTGTGCACGTTAAAGAACACGCTGGATGGCCTTGACGGGGGCTACCATCTGTCTCCCAACAGCTGTTCCAGTGGGTCCCCTCCCCCAACCTTCTCTGAGCTTTTGGGGTCCATGTGACCTGGCCATTTAGCCCATGGTGTGCAAAAAAGTGCCACTCAGAGGTAAAACAACCCAACCCAAGTGCTACCCAGCCATGTCTAGATAAGTGGTCTCCATCTACCCACACTCGCAATTACATGTCTTTGCAATATTTTTTTTTTAACTCATTTTGTTGAAATTCAAATGGAATTTGTAAAGGGGCTACATCAGAATACACACCTTGCAAATATCAATAAAATTCAAATTATAAAAGTTACACACCTTATTAACTCTCGGACTTCATTTGGCTTTCCACAAAGAAAATCAAGATACCTCACTAGCTTTAACTGAAGAGCTGGATGATTTTTAATGTACATTTCTGCAAGACTAACTTTATCCTGCACGACAAGGGGTAAAACAATCTGAAAAATTAAGAACAGACTTTAATCATATAAATTTCATTTTAAAATATGTTAATATTAGATATATCTAAATACACTGATTCTGCAGGAAAAAAAATAATAATAGTTAATAACAGCTCAAAAAAATTAACCACCCACATCTTTTGCATGTGTAATACATTTTTCGTCATCTACAACAAAATTATCACCATCTTTTGTGAGAATCTCCTGCAGAGATAATTTGCAGTTTCTTGATTGAGAACAACTGAGCTCAAATTTGCAACTTTTTGCTAAATGCACAAAATATTAAATTTTCATAAATTGGTTCCATTCCCAAACACTTGGAAGCCTTCTAAGAATTTTCTCATCGGGTTTGGATTGTTTTAATCCAAGTGGCACCTTTGTTCCCATAATGGGTGTAACAGGCCAAAGAATACGACAAATTACTTTTAAGTTTGGACCCTTCTTCTGATCCAATTACGCTTATGCTCTGGATAGTTGAGTCGGGTTGGGTTGTTTTACCTCTGAGCGGCACTTTTTTGCACACCATGGGCTAAATGGCCAGGTCACATGGACCCCGAAGGCTCAGAGAAGGTTGGGGAAGGGGACCCACTGGAACAGCTGTTGGGAGACAGATGGTAGCCTCCCGTCAAGGCCATCCAGCGTGTTCTTTAACGTGCACAGGGTATGTCTCTCCCGCACACGGGGCCACGGCTTAACGTCCCATCCGACGGACGGCGGCCTTTCCAAGCCCATCGGTGTCCCCTACTGACCATGGGCAGAGCGGGGAATTTTGCGGAGATAAATCTCAACGCTGACCCAGCTGGGACTCGAACCTGGGAACTACAGATTACGAGCCTGACGCACTACCGACTGAGCCACCCCCCACCCCTAATCTTTGGAGCATTACAAGCTTAGGAGACATGTAACCTCCCATGAAGGCCATTCAGTGTGCTCTTTAAGGTGCACAGGGTATGGCTCTCCTACACATGGAGCCATGGTTTAATGTCTCATCCGAAAGAGAGTAGCCTTTCGGAGCTCATCACTGTCCCCTTTCTGACTGAGGGCAGGGTGGAGGGTTAGCAGAGATAAATCTCAATACTGGGCCAGCTGGGAATCGAACCTCAGAACTGCAGATTACGAGTCTGGTGTGCTACCAACTGAGCCACCCAATCCCTGAATGTATTGAATGGCCTGCAAGATTCCCTGATCAATCCCATTGAGTATGCCTTAGAGAGACGCATCACTAGTCCTCCACCCAGAAGTTTCTATGATCTAAAGACAGGATTTTTGCGCCAGTGGACTCTACTACCTTCGGAATTGATTGGAGACATAGTTGGCACTATGAGGAGGAATTCTGAGTCCTGCATTGCTCTCAGGAGTAATCACAATCCTTATTAGCGTGAATATTCATTCATTTTATTTAACCTGTATCTTCATTTAAGCGTGGCAATTAATCATACAGCTATTCATCTTACAACTTTTACTCTTATGCCGAATTGTAATCATACTACATCTTACCTATATACAGGGTGAATCTGAAAAAGTGGGCAAAACTTTACGGGGTGGTAGAACGCAGCTATACGAGCAATATTCGTCATAGAAAGTATGGGCAGAACGCAAACGGCGAGCCGCTAGGTGGCGTTGGAAATGGTATAAAAGGGTCGGTCCTCGCACCCAACGGCATTTCTACCGTGGATTGCCGAGAGGATGGCTGGTTATACTAACCACGAAATGGCGGATATGCACTTTGTGTATGGTGCGGCGGACGGGAATGCAAGTGAGGCACAGAGTATCTCCTCTCCTTCTTGTGTTCATTCTTTAAATGTGACAATGGAAAACTACCTTTTAACTTCTCACCGCTTGTGTTCCAACCATACATTCTATGACGAATATTGCTCGTATAGCTGCGCTCTACCACCCCGTAAAGTTTTGCCCACTTTTTCAGATTCACCCTGTATATTCTTTTTAAAACCTATAGACTGTTTGATTATTTTTAGCAGTTGTTGGAAATTTATTTTTATGGTATATGGCATATACACCCAAGAGCCAAAACATTATGACCAGCATGTCTTTATGCAAATCAAAGCAACTGCAGGTAAACGACGGTGCAAGTGTAGGTCATGAAACAGTATAAATAACACCTGATACTGAGCTCTGTTAATCAATGTTATTCTTGCTCTTCAGATGGAAAAGGCAGCAGACTTAAGTGAGTTTGACAAAGGCCAAATGGCTGGGTCAGAGCATTTCCGAGACAGCAAGATTTGTGTGGTGCTCACAGTCAGCCATGGCTAGTACCTACAAAAAGTGGTCCAAGGAGGGAAAAACCGTGAACTGCTAGCAAGGTGTGGGCTGACCACGGCTCATCAATGCCAGAGGTGAGTGAAGGCTATCATGTATGGTACGAGCCAACAGAAGGGATACTGTGGTGTAACGCCGCCTGTAATTTGAATGCTGGTGACAGGAGTAATGTGTCACAACATACAATAACATCGAACCTTGCTGAAAACGGGGCTACATAGCCGCAGGCCACTCCGAGTGCCATGCTAACCTCGGTTCACCATCGAAATCACCTACAATGGGCACATGAGAATCAAAACTGGACCTTGAATGATTGGAAGAAGGTAATCTGGTCTGATGAATCTTATTTCCTGTTGCACCATATGGATGGCTGGGTACATGTGGGTCATTTACCTGGGGAAGTGTTGGCACCAGGATGCACTGTGGGATGAAAACAAGCTGGTTGAGGAAGTGTAATGCTTTGGGCAATGTTCTGCTGAGAAACCCTTGGTCGTCATTCATGTACAGGAAACTATGATGTCTACCATCTACCTAAACATCATTACAGACCAGGTACATCCTTTCATGGAAATGACATATTCTTCTAGAAGTGCCTTCTTTCAGCAGGATAATGTGCCATGTCACACTGCCCGGATTGTTTGAGAATGGTTCACGGAACATGATCAAGACTTCTAGGTATCGCTCTGGCCTCCAAATTCCCCAGACATCAATCCAATTGAGCATCTGTGGTTTGTGTTGGGACAACATATGCGATCTGCACTGGCTCAACCACATAATTACAAGAGTTAAGGATCTGCTGATAACGTGTTGGTACCAGAAGACACCTTTAGAAATCTTGTAGCATCATACCTCGCTGGGTAGTTTGGGTTGTTTTACCTCTGAGCGGCACTTTTTTGCACACCATGGGCTAAATGACCAGGTCACATGGACCCCGAAGGCTCAGAGAAGGTTGGGGGAGGGGACCCACTAGAACAGCTGTTGGGAGACAGATGGTAGCCTCCCGTCAAGGCCATCCAGCATGTTCTTTAACGTGCACAGGGTATGGCTCTCCCGCACACGGGGCCACGGCTTAACGTCCCATCCGACGGACGGCGGCCTTTCCAAGCCCATCGGTGTCCCCTACTGACCGTGGGCAGGGCGGGGAATTTTTGCGGAGATAAATCTCAACGTTGACCCAGCTGGGACTCGAACATGGGAACTACAGATTACGAGCCTGGCACGCTACCAACTGAGCCACCCCCGCCCCTCACTGGGTAAGAGCTGTTTTGGCAGCAAGTGGAGAAAACATCATATTAGGCAGGTTGTCATGTTTTGCTCTTCGGTGTGTGTATGTATATATATATATATATTCACATAATTATATGAATCGGTCCCTGGTTAAAATATTACCTTTTCAATAGGAAAATCTTCTTGTAGTTTCAATACAACTGCACAAAAGCAAGCCTGAGAATAATTCATAAAATTAATTAATCTATATACCAAACATTCTTTTACAATAATATCAAATTAAAAGAGGATTTATAATAAAATATATTTATCTTCTTATATGAAATGCTTATTCCGTTACTTGGTGCATAATACTTAACATAATAGTCATTTTAGCATGCATTGAAATTAGATATTTAAGGTTTACTAATAGTACTAAGAAAATCATATTTTGATCCATACACTTTCAGCTAGATTTTAACAACACTAGATTTCTTCCATTTTTGCATGAACTCAAACATGGTATGTACATTTTGTGTTCAAATAAGACATTTATCAAAACAATAATAATAGGCAAATAAGTATACACAATATATAAAAATAATTAATTTGCATTTGTGAACTTTTGTCTTTACTTTTTTTTAACAGTTAATATTATAAAATATTAAGCACATTAAGTGCTTAATACTACTACAAAAGTTATTCTTATCATGTACTCACTGTTCTCTTAACCCTTTAATGCCCATAATAGTTGAAATTTGAAATGCACGTCAAAATCGCACTAGTGCTTTGTTTTTAACAGCATCAAGCCAATCAATCTCCCATTATTTTTCCACTTGGGATCTACTATGATTGGGTAAGTTGTTTTACCTGTGAGTGGCACTTTTTTGCACACAATGGGCTAAATGGCCAGGTCACAAGGACCCCAAGGGCTCAGAGAAGGTTGGGGGAGGGGACACTGTACAGCTGTTGGGAGACATGGTAAGCTCCTGTCAAGGCCATCGAATGTGTTCTTTAATGTGCACATATGGGACCACAACTTAACATCAAATTCAATGGACAGCAGCCTTTCCAAGTCATCAATGTCCCTTACTGACCATGGCTAGGGTGGGGAGTTTTATGGAGATATTTTTGTTGTTTAACGTTACGTGGTTTCGAGAGGTCCTTCTTCAGGCTTTCTTAGAATGATAATTTTGGTTGAATGTGAACGTTATGTTTTTATTTTATATTTGGGGTTCGAGGATATGTTTATATTTTGGATATCAAAATTATATTTGATGTCTGGTAAAGAGGAAAGAGGTTGTCGCCCAGTGAAAATTGATATTGTACGATTTTATTAACTTATATGGCTGTATATACTTTCATGGAAGCATTCAGAGTTTGAGGAATTCATGTTTTATTGCTTAATTTTTTTAATAATTTTTTTATTTTATAATAATTTTTTTAAATTTTTTCATATATATATTTGTTTTCATTTCTTGAGATTTTTTTTGATTTTTCAATTATGTATTTTTTAATTTAATTTTTTAAAATTATTATTATTGTATTTAATATTTATTATTATCTCAATGTTGGCCCATCTGGGGCTTGAACCTGGGAACTGCAGATTATGAGCCTGGTGCGCTACTGACAGAGCCATCTCCGCCTCTCTATGATCAGGAAAGGCAACCATTTCTTTTTAATGCTGAACCGAATAAGATGTAAATAAATAAGTCATGGGAGATTGCTGTCACTTTAATGAGAAAAAGGCATAGTCAGTGTTAGTTTAGTGGTCTTAGAACACCGGCATGTATCTGGAAAGACATGGGTTTAAATTTCACGTTGGCAAAACTATTTATTAAACTCGGAAGCTTTCTGGGGCAAGGACAGTCTTCAGTGCAGTGATATTATGTGGTGATGTTAGGGCTGTTAATAACTTCTTTCCACCTGCAGTGAAGGGTGATTCCAGTGTCTTGGTTGCAGGTGGGGACTGATGAGGTCATGATTTCAATAGCCTCGTAGATGATGTTTCTGTAATAAGTGGATGCGTGTACTAGCAATATGGAGTGCTCACAGGCTATGGTAGCTATGTGTTGTATTGCCAGCTGAGCAATGGCTGGGTTGGGTTGTTTTACCTCTGAGCGGCACTTTTTTGCACACCATGGGCTAAATGGCCAGGCCAAAAGGACCCCAAAGGCTCAGAAAAGGTTGGGGGAGGGGACCCACTGGAACAGTTGTTGAGAGACAGATGGTAGCCTCCCATCAGGGCCATCCAGCGTGTTCTTTAAAGTTGGGTTGTTTTACCTCTGAGCGGCACTTTTTTGCACACCATGGGCTAAATGGCCAGGCCAAAAGGACCCCAAAGGTTCAGAGAAGGTTGGGGGGAGGGGACCCACTGGAACAGCTGTTGGGAGACAGATGGTAGCCTCCCGTCAAGGCCATCCAGCGTGTTCTTTAACGTGCACAGGGTATGGCTCTCCCGCACACGGGGCCACGGCTTACCTTTCCAAGCCCATCGGTGTCCCCTACTGACTGTGGGCAGGGCGGGGAATTTTGTGGAGATAAATCTCAACGCTGACCCAGCTGGGAACTACAGATTACGAGCCTGGCGCGCTACCGACTGAGCCACCCCCGCCCCTGAGCAATGGCAGTCATTAGTTTGTTTCAGCTGACATCTATCTGATGCTCTGTGAACCTCTCCTGTAGAAAATGTATGGTTTTTCTCCTCCCAATCACCAACTCCAAATAAGCAACCTTTGCTGGATCCTTATCTTATTTTCCTCTCCTGCATGAATCAGTCTGGAAATTACTCAGAACCCCCCAAAAAATCTATTATTTTCTCCCCAGCTCCAAATCTAAAAAAAAATGTAAAAAGAAACAGATATATTTAGCCTCTTTCAAAAATCGGGCATATGCAGATTTCCCCTACATTTGCTGGATAACTCCAATTTTAATTATATCAGAAAAACCTAATGTTCAAATTACAATTTAATTTTACAAATTCACTGTTTAAACAGTGAATTTGTGAAATTAAATTGTATTTTTAATAATAGCATTGTGTTCTTAATTATATGTTTAACTTAATGTTCTCTACAGAAGAGGTTCATGGAGCATCAGACAGATGTCATCTAAAACCAACTAACTGCAGCTGCCAATAGAACACACATTTACAAGACTGGTAGCAACTAAACTGTTAGCATGTGCTTACTACAGAAACTTACTACTTAGACTTACTATGGAAATATTGTTCACAGGGCTATTGAAATAATGACTGTCTGTCCCCACCTGCAACTGATACCATGACATGTGGAAAGAAGTTCTTAACAGTTCTATCATCACCACACAGTATCACTTCACTGTAGATGATACCATGACATGTGGAAAGAAGTTCTTAACAGTTCTATCATTGCCACACAGTATCACTTCACTGTAGATGATACCATGACATGTGGAAAGAAGTTCTTAACAGTTCTATCATTGCCACACAGTATCACTTCACTGTAGATGATACCATGACATGTGGAAAGAAGTTCTTAACAGTTCTATCATTGCCACACAGTATCACTTCACTGTAGATGATACCATGACATGTGGAAAGAAGTTCTTAACAGTTCTATCATTGCCACACAGTATCACTTCACTGTAGAGCATTGTCCTTGCTCTGAAAATCCTCTGAGTTTGCTGCTGAAAATTTTGTAATATGAAAATAGTTTGAAACCTAAACTTCAAAATTTTATTGCTCAACTACAGACAACTTTCAGTTATTTTAATTAATATCAATTGATAAAGTAGTAAAGAATCACAGGATGTCCTGTGATTTCATGAGATCAACTGATGCATTTCAATATCTTTTGTGTTTATCCAAACCTTTAATATATATATAAATTTCATGAACTTACTACAATGAATAAATCACAGGGATAAACATTCAATCAAATATGAATACTTTTACCAGAAATTTCATGTGCAGCAATGATTTTACTAGAGATATTATTGTTCGTGCCGTCCTGTGGCCGAGTGGTTAGCACGCTTGGCTACTGATCTAAGGGACCTGGGTTCGAGCCCCGGAGTTAGGCATGGATGTGTGTGTTGTTTTTCTGCTGAGGTCCTGCCATCCTCTGAGATCTCCTACTCTGGCATATAAACTGACAGGCTCCTGTCAGACCTCTGTGGAAAGCAGCTGCTTGAGGGGGTATTTATTTTTTTATTTATTACTGATCTAAGGGACCTGGGTTCGAGTCCCGGGTAAGGCATGGATGTGTGTGTGGTTTTTCTGCTGAGGTCCTGCCATCCTCTCAGACCTACTATGGCATATAAACTGACAGGCTCCTGTCAGACCTCTGTGGCAAGCATCTGCTTGAAGGGGTATTTATTTTTTTATTTATTACTGATCTAAGGGACCTGGGTTCGAGTCCCAGGTAAGGCATGGATGTGTGTGTGATTTTTCTGCTGAGGTCCTGCCATCCTCTCAGACCTTCTACTATGGCATATAAACTGACAGGCTCCTGTCAGACCTCTGTGGCAAGCAGCTGCTTGAGGGGGTATTTATTTTTTTATTTATTATTGTTCCTATTTTCAGAGAATGTGATTGCACTTCTTGTGATAATTATAGAAGCACCAGTCTACTCTCTGTTCCAGGTAAAGGACAGTTATGGGATGAAAAGTGTAGGTTCAGAGGTGATAAGGGCTTCGTAGACCAAATCTTTGTTTAGAGTTTCAAAAACCTATGGCTGCCTGCTATGCAGATTTCAAGAAGTTGTTGGATGCATCAACATCATTATCCATAACAAGAACTAGCATCTCACCAACAACAAGCATCCATGGCACCGAGTGATTCAGCCACCACAACCATCTTCCAAGATTCAGTAAAACTCTTTTGAAATCTTATCCCACATGCCAACTAGAACTTTAAAGCATCCCCCTTATCTTGAATAAGATAAAGGACAGCTTGTTAGTAACAAAACCTCACATGTTGTTTTTGGGTTGTTTTACTTCTGAGTGGCACTTTTTTGCACACCATGGGCTAAATGGCCAGGTCACAAGGACCCTGAAGGCTCAGAGAAGGTTGGGGGAGAGGACCCACTGGAACAGCTGTTGGGAGACAGATGGTAGCCTCCCGTCAAGGCCATCCAGTGTGTTCTTTAACGTTGGGTTGTTTTACCTCTGAGCGGCACTTTTTTTTGCATACCATGGGCTAAATGGCCAGGTCACAAGGATCCCGATACCATGGGCTAAATGACCAGGTCACAAGGATCCCGAAGACTCAGAGGAGGTTGGGGGAGGGGACCTACTGGAACAGCTGTTGGGAGACAGATGGTAGCCTCCCATCAAGGCCATTCAGCGTGTTCTTTAACGTTGGGTTGTTTTACCTCTGAGCGGCACTTTTTTTGCATACCATGGGCTAAATGGCCAGGCCACAAGGATCCCGAAGACTCAGAGGAGGTTGGGGGAGGGGACCCACTGGAACAGCTGTTGGGAGACAGATGGTAGCCTCCCATCAAGGCCATCCAGCGTGTTCTTTAACGTTGGGTTGTTTTACCTCTGAGCGGCACTTTTTTTGCATACCATGGGCTAAATGGCCAGGTCACAAGGATCCCGAAGGCTCAGAGGAGGTTGGGGGAGGGGACCCACTGGAACAGCTGTTGGGAGACAGATGGTAGCCTCCCATCAAGGCCATCCTGCGTGTTCATTAACGTGTACAGGGTATGGCTCTCCCGCACACAGAGCTACGGCTTAACATCCCATCTGATGGACGACATCCTTTCCAAGCCCATCGGTGTCCCCTACTGACCATGGGCAGGGTGTGGAAAATTGCAGAGAAAAATCTCAACGCTGACCCAGCTGGGACTCGAACCCGGGAAGTACAGATTATGAGCCTGGTGCGCTACCGACTGAGCCACCCCCGCCCCAGCCAAGGTGGTGAAAAGTGTAGTGACAATGTTTATATGTTCACCTGAAACGTTTTAATCTGTTTCACAAAGTTATTAAAAATTCTTTTAATTTGCTTGGTGCTGATTGGAATGCAATCTATTTTTCCTATTTCATTACAGTCTACTTACAATGATCTATCATATTAGTTGCTGTAATGTCCTGCATTATAAAACTTTGTACTGATGCCTTTTACTGTTGGAATGGTATCCATATGATAACATCACAGATACTCTATGATCTACATGCAATTGCTAACAATACAGTGCAAATCAACAAACATTCATATTTTAATCAACCTCCTATCAGCTGCCTTTTAATTTGGCTAAATAGGGCACAACTACATTGAACCTTATTAACCTTTTCATGGTCCCTTGCGAATTACACACATTGACAGAATCTGAAATGAGAGCCCAGAAAAGTCTATATCTGTTTTAATACAACACATAAAACTTCAATAAAAAAAAAATCAATATTGCAATTTAAAAATTATCTTACATATATATCTTATAAAAATAATACTTTTTTCATTTGATGAATATTAAGCTGTAATATAAAATAGTTTGTTAAAGTGATCATTTTTAGATGCAATATACAGCAAACCATTTTGCATGTTTTCACTTTTCAACATTCAAGCAGCCTCCTGATTTAAGATCACAACTTTGACCTGAACTATTGAAAACTCATTTTCGTTAAAGTTTTGAAATTCTCCTGAAAATTAACCAAAACTGCTATTTAAAATAAGAGGATTTTTGAAGCAATTACAAAGTATGTATATCAATATTTTTTTATTTTTTTTTTATTTACGATCTATTTTCTCCCTCGTGGCACCATCTATAAATGGCATCACAAATGAATCAAATAATATTTGGGAAAACATATAAGTCACATTAGCTGAAGAAAACATTAGCTGCTGATCGTGCAGTCGTCAGCACACCTGGCATGTAAATGTGAAGCAGGAATGTAAATCCCACTCATGGCAAAATGAAATTATTTTTAGCTATATATTTTAGCTCCCATATTTACAAGACATCTTATGTAATATTACTATTGAATGATATGCTTATGCTCTCCAAAACAGAAAACATGTCTATCACACTAACCGAAATAATTGTTGGAAACTTTTTTTTATGCGAATGATATATTAATAATAAAATTTGTAGGCAAAGTAACAAACTTACTTCATTAAATTTTTGTTTCAATATAAGTTCTTCTATAATTTCTTTAAAATATTCAGAATGATCTTCAAGCTTAAATATTTTGCATACTAACTGCAACAGAGACCCATTTTTTTGCTGAATAACTGTACATAAAGCTTTAGTTTTCAATTCTAAAGTAAGATCTTCAGATATTGGGTATTCATTGGCCCACTGACCAAATGTATACATTATTGTGTAAGCTAAACATGAAGGTTTTGACCTACGAAAATCACTGGCATAAAACATTAAATCCAATGCATAAGAGTAACAAGAATTGCACATTTTGGAAAATAACTCAAAGAGAAATGCTTGTATGATTTCTTTCTTTTGTTTGTTCTGCTTCCAGAGTGCTTCAATTGCTTGTAAATCTCCAGAGAGGTATTCAGGAACTTCAACACTTGTTGTCGGCATTTCAGAAGGTGACTGCATTTTTTCTTCCATAACTGTCAGTAAATCTGGAAGAAGTATAAAGTTATATTTCTTTTGAAATGCATATTAAATTGATTTACTATTTTCGCCTTATAAAGATTATTACAATAAAAAATATCAAGACCATTTATATTCAAATAAATGTATATTTTTTGAATATTGTTATTAATCCTTACAAGTGTCAGGTTTTATTTACTCAAAAATTGCAACTCACCTTTTGAATTTCATTATAAAACAACTAATGAATGAAATAGTTCACATTGCATGCTAAAAAAAGTATTTAATTTGAACAAAAATATAAAAATTAAAAGGTGTAAGCATAAAAAATAGGTTGCAAGCTCACATGTAGTGATTTTTGAAAACTGATTAATCAGCTTCCGACACTTAAAGGGTTAATTTTTTCAAATGGAAGATATATGCATTCTTATGAAATGATGCATATATACAAGTGTTGCAATTTTTACTATATTGTGTCTCAAGGCAGTGTTACTTCATAATGGAAATCGACTTCCATTCATTCCAGTCAGACACGCTATCTACATGAAGGAAACCTACGATAATCTAAAACAGCTGTTGAACTGTCTTTAACACGGCAAGTATGGCTACATCTCTATTGTGACTTGAAGGTAGTCACACAGCTGGGATATACGAAGTACTGCTGTTTCTTATGTGAATGGGACAGCCAAGCGAAGACTTTGCACTATGTGAAGAGAAACTGGCCTCAGAGGAAATCTCTGAAGGTTGGAGAGAAGAATGTGGAACACCCAACACTGGCAGATATGCACAAAATCAGACACGCTATCTACATGAAGGAAACCTACGATAATCTAAAACAGCTGTTGAACTGTCTTTAACACGGCAAGTATGGCTACATCTCTATTGTGACTTGAAGGTAGTCACACAGCTGGGATATACGAAGTACTGCTGTTTCTTATGTGAATGGGACAGCCAAGCGAAGACTTTGCACTATGTGAAGAGAAACTGGCCTCAGAGGAAATCTCTGAAGGTTGGAGAGAAGAATGTGGAACACCCAACACTGGCAGATATGCACAAAATCTTGCTACCGTCCCTACACATCAAACTCGGTGTGACGAAAAACTTCGTAAAAGCCATGGACAGGACTGCATCAGCTTTTAAGTACTTGGCTGACAAATTCCCTCGACTCAGCAAAGAAAAAATAAATGAGGGGATTTTTGTGGGTCCTCAGATCCACAAGCTGTTCAGAGATCAGATGTTCAACAACCTGCTTCGGGGTAATGAGAAAAAGGCTTAAGACATGTTTCATCTGGTGTCAACTAAATTCCTCAGGAATGTCAGGGCAGACAACTACAAAAAACTGGTTAAGGACATGTTGTCTCTGTATCACAAACTTGGCTGCAATATGTCCTTAAAGATCCATTCTCACTTAGATTTCTTTCCTGACAACTGCAGCAGGTTAGTGATGAGCATGTTGAAAGTTTTCACCAGAACATTGTAATGATGGAGAAACGATACCAAGGAAACTGGTCCACTTCAATGTTGGCTGACTACTGTTGGACACTTGCCAGAGATGATCCTGAGCAGTTGTACAAGTGACAGGCAAAGCAGAGTTTTACCGATATGTCATATGTACATATTACTCTATTATATAAAAAAACTATTGCGGATTTCTCAGAAATCATAGACAATTTTGCATTTTCATTATCATATTCGTGTTTAGCAGCTTGAAATCTTTAAGAAATGGCTACTTTTAACTCAGAGGCATAACTTTTATGAAAATTTGTTGCCCAGCATTTTCACAGGGTACACTTGTTTACACTGGAAAATTGATAGCAGTGTAATCCTTACACAGACACACACAAAAAAAAAAATCCAGCATATGTATATATTTTATTTTCTCCTCATTAGAATATTCCCCTTTTCTCATCTAAAATGATTGGTATTGAATGATAAATAAATATAAAATATTGTGAAAAATTAAAGAAAATAGAAAGATTAATTTATTTCTAAGATTTACAAATACACCATACCTTAATGAATCAGCACACTATTCTCATTACATTCAAGATAATCTTAAATGATTAGTTAATACATGATGCAAACTCAGCTCTGTTTAACTGATCTCATTCTTTAATATTATAATAAAAAATAAATAAATACCCCTCAAGCAGCTGCTTGCCACAGAGGTCTGACAGGAGCCTGTCAGTTTATATGCCACAGTAGGAGATCTGAGAGGATGGCAGGACCTCAGCAGAAAAACGACACACACATCCATGCCTAATCCGGGGCTCGAACCCAGGTCCCTTAGATCAGTAGCCAAGCGTGCTAACCACTCGGCCGCGGGACGGCTAATATACACCTGAAATTAAAAACAAAAGACTGACGGATCTGTTGATCGGGAGAGATAAGTGCTGCCTCTGCATGTCATCCCTGACAGTGAAATCTCAGAGGTTTCCGTCCTCCACATCTCACTTCCTCCACATGTGCCAAGCTCCATGCTATCCTTGAAGCTGTACTTTTCACCAACAACCTCGTGAGTGGCAACTTTGTGACTCGAAGTCAGCCTTGCAAGCTTTGCAGATACAAGACAGCAAGAGCTGTAACCCCTTCTTTATTCAGAAGATCACAGAGACTTACTTCAAACTCATTCTGCCTGTATCATGATCCATTTCCAGTGGATCCCCTACCACATGGGTATACCTGGCAATGAGCTTGCTGATCAGACTGCAAAAGAAGTGCTTGAGAGACTGAGGTCTGTTACTAATTTTCCTCTCTCGGTGACTTCAAGTCTTTTGTCTCACAGCTGATGAGTCAGTATCGTCTTGTCTAGTGGCAGAGGGACTTCAGTCGTTCCTCTTTCATGTACCTGGTAGACCCTTCTCTCACTGCTCCTAACCTCAGAGACCCTCCTTCATTGTCTCCGAGTTGGTGTCTTCTACAGCAACTCCATGCTTAACGCTCTTGGTAGAGCCTACACTCCTAACTGTGACATATGCAGCACACCTGAGACTGCATCTCATGTACTGCTGAACTTCTCTCACTACAATGCTGAAAGAGAAGCTTTGTTTCGGGAGCTTCATACTATCAGAATCACAGATTATTCTATTACCTTCCTTCTTGGTACCCACAAGAAACTAGAAAGCAGTTGAAGAAGAAAAGCACCTGGGGCTCGAACCCAGGTCCCATATATCAGCAGCCAAACATGCTAACCACTCGGTCACGGGATACAGTACGTATATAAAAACAATAATTAATTTTGGAGCCATTTATTCTCCAGGGGCAAAGCTTTAGATCCAGGGGCTATCCCTGGAAAACAGGGGCATCTGGTTACTCAAGGGGCATGCTGCCCTCTAATCTAGATTCAGCCCTGTTGTGTATGTTTAGGCAGAGCTACAAACATGGGTGGTAAAAGGTGCAATTGCACAGATGCTCACAATGAAAGGGTTGGGTTGTTTTACTCTGAGTGGCACTTTTTTGCTCACAAAGGGCTAAATGGCCAGGTCACAAGGACCCCAAAAGCTCAGAGAAAGTTGGGGGAAGGGGACCCACTGGAATAGCTGTTGGGAAACAATGGTAGCCTCCCGTCAAGGTCATCCAGTGTGTTCTTTAATGTGCACAGGGTATGGCTCTTCTGCACACGGGGCCATGGCTTAACGTCCCATCTGACGGATGGCAGCCTTTCTAAGCCCATTGGTGTCCCCTACTGATCATGGGCAGGACGGTGAGTTTTACGAAGATAAATCTCAATGCTGACCCAGCTGGGACTCGAACCTGGGAACTGCAGATTACGAGTCTGGCACACTACTGACTGAGCCACCCCCACCCCTGACACACAATGAAAGGGACTTTTCAGGTTAATATCAGTAACAAGAACTGTATACAGTATATTTTTAATAGCTATCTTCTTTATTATCATTAATCCTAATTCTTATTGGTATCATTTCTTTAAAAATAACCACAAAAAAACCCAAGAAGCTTTATCATCCTACGAATGTGGTTTTGAACCATTTTCCACCCCACCCCCTGGGTGCCATTCAGCATAAGTACATATGGTCGATATATTTATTTTACAAACAAAAAATACCATGTTTTAGAGATCCGTTATCTTTCCGAAATTTCGACTTTTTTTGTTTACAAGCACGATTTACGGTTGCACTGTATCATAGAATTTTAATCGACGGCTTTGTTTACACGATAATAGATTTCAAATTACAGAAAACGTGGATTTTTAAAGTACGTTCTCTTGAACGGCCGTATATTGCTACAACGGATATACCATCATTAAAACATTGCCATGTCCTAATAGGAGTAAAAAAAAGCGCGAATGAAGGTGTTAAAATAGCATCTACAGTTAAAACTTTAGTTACAAAATTATTTTATCGTTTATACAATTAATACTTACTCCCCTTTTCTTAATGTTTACACGACCAACATTGAATAATTCAGTCGTTTTATCAACTGCTTCAGCTGTTACCACTGCCTGTCGATTCGAGAATAAAGCACGTTCCTATTCAACGAAGTTTCTAGCGCTAGAGGGCGCTGATAGCCAGGCAAGAGGTTGGCCAGAGGTAGAGGTCCTGCCAGAGGTTAGCCATCTCAAAATTGGACGCCATGTTTTGTCATCTCTCGAATTCTTTAGCGTGCAAAGTTGAATGGTTTTGCACGAACACTTAAGGATTACCGAAAAGAGTGCGGTAATATTTGATATATATTTAAGTGTTCACAATTGGAAGCACTTTAGAAAACGGCTAAAATTGAAAAGCAAATTTTATGACTTTTTTTTTTCAAAAAACAAGAGAACAATTTCGCTTTGTCACCTGTAGACAATGAACTTTTTCTTTTGTTTATACCATTGAGGTGGTTTATACAGATAAATAAAAAATTCTTTTTGTGTTGGATAGGTATTGATTAAATATAATGATTTGTACTTTCCAAAAAAATCTAATCTCCCAAAAAGTATAGCTACAACCTCTAACGGTGGAAAAGTTTGAAAATTCAGAAATTCCAAACAAATATCTCAAACGATGTATTTATGTTAGAAATTTTGGTGTTGGAATGTGAAGGCTACGAATTTACCAACGGCAACAATGAGTTGACCCTTTAGACGGGGGTGGGGATGCATTTTTTTGGTTTTAACAGAAAACTGTCTTTTTAGAAATAAATTAAAAATTCTCTTTGAGTTGGACAGGTATTGATGAAATATTACGATTTTCACTTTCCGAATCTCCCAAAAAGCTATAATCGCGCCTTCTAACTGTAACGCTCCAAAACAATTGCAAAATACTTAAGTTTTATGCTCCGGATAGCTTAGACGGGCGCCAGGCAATAATTAACAAATTGCAAAAATGTAGAATAAGTTGATTTAGGGTTCAAATGCCAGCGAGCGTTCATAAGTAAGAGTCAAAAATGATTCTTAACAAAATAAGTTAATATAAAAAAAGATCCTAAATTAGCGTTGCTCAAGATAAAAACTACAGACTCAAAAGTTTGTAACAAAACAAAATAGATTTATTTCCAAAATAATTAACTCACCAAGACATCAATGAAGAAACTAAAATCTGTGCTACACGCACGGTGTTACGCACCTTACTACATCTCTCTGCTCTCTCTACAACTCTGCTCTCAAGTGCTCAGTGCTCTAAGTGCTCTACTCTCAAGTGCTCAAGTGACTCGCAGGTCACGGTTTTGACAATGGGCCGGCGCATGCCGGGAAAGACATTTGCATACAATGACGAAGGACGCAAGCTATGACGCAAGAGGGGGCGTGTCCTTGGCACGCGCTTTAACGGTTACGGTCGGAAGTTCGGAGTTGCGCGTACGCAACTCCTAGAAACTTAAAAACGAGTGCTGTGATGCCGAAAAGGAAATAAAAAATCCCCAAAATGATAAATATAACGTAAATTAAACAAAACTGGTTAAGGTAAAGCAAAAGTGAACGATGGGGCATCACAACTCCCCTTTCCAAAGGGAGTCAAAATGATTGACCTAACAAATTTTGACGACAATTTTGAATAAAGGACACATCTTACGTCATTTACACATGGCTGAACATAAATAAGTAAAAGTATGCTAGCGCAAATTTTGATATGATGAACTATTCTTACTTTGACACAATTTTCCAGCACAACCAAAGGTACCTCCTCCCTTTTCCTCCTAACAAAAATATGTATTTAACAGCTAACCTAGTGTACTTACGTACCAGTGGCTGTGACAGTTAACTGTATACTAGCATCATCGGTCTAACTAGTATCACATTCTGATACAAACTCGAAATTGGCATATCTTGAACTGTACAGAAAAAACAGGTTAATAACTGTTAAAAAGATGAAAAGAAAAATGATTCATTACATTTGTTGTTAGCGGGGTAATAACTTCCGCTTTTCCCCTAACCACAATAAAAAATATGTGACAGCTAAATCTTCACCTAAATCACATAAAAAAACGGGTATTCGAACACCGTTATCTCCTCCTAATTACATTCAAATACGCAAAGCTAAGAAAATTCAAAATTTACAAACAAGCGGGATTGTAATCATCCGCTAATTCTTCTCCTATTCACAGAAATCGCGATCTAGCTGAAATAAAAAATCATTAGTTACCTCCCCCTTCAGAGCTAACGTCCCCCTCCCAAAGGAGTTATGCTGATAACAACTCTGTTATCAGACTATGCCATTTGGGGACAGCTCCAAAAAAGGTACACACAAAAAAAAAACAAAATTCTGCAGTCATCATCATGGTCATCATCTATATATACCAATAAATACTGCCAATGTCATCCACAAAAATTACGTATCATTGACACATAAATATCACTGATGACACTGAACAGATTTAAACACATATACATAAATCGTATCTAAGAATAAAGAAAAAAGAGTGTAAATAATTTATAATATACGATGATAACATTTCATCCAATAACTTTTACATGAATCTCCTTTTTTTTTTTAACATAAATTCACTTTGGAATGCACGTTATTTTACAATACAAATTCTTAAATCACTAATTCTCTTTCACTCTTCTCATTCATATCCAGAAACATTTTACAATTTCTAAACTTTCCAATATCGACTTACAAAATTTTCAGCTATCAGTCAGCTGAAACGAAAAAAATCTACAAAAATACATTTTAACTCACGTAAATACAATAACTAGAACCTCGATGAACAAGAATGCAAAAAAAAAATTCTATTCACACAAGTATAAACTCGAACTACAAAAATTTCACTTTTCAAAAATAAATATCGAACTCTAAAGTTTCAACAAGAAATTAAACATCGCTAACTATATAATTCACAATAAGGCTTCTTCTTCGTCTTCATCTATTCCGAAAAAAAAAACATTTTATAACTCAATCAAGTGCCAAGTGAAAGAAAAATATACTTAAATTTCATTGTTGGCACTCCGTGGCGATAAATCATTTAGTCCGTTTCCGATAACATCCTTCCGTCGTCGTTGGGTGGCTTCCCGTCAAGTTGTTACTGAAGATCTCGTTCAAGTCAAGTCGTCGCTGTAGATCTCTCTCGTGACGTCATCTTCCCGATGTTCGCTGCTTCGCTGCCGGTTGTCGCTCTGCAGGCTCTGGTCGTTTCGTCGGCTTTTCGTTGCTCCGTGCGGATTTTTGAAGAACCTTTTCTCGTACTTTCTAGGCTTATTGGTGTCCGCCTCCAAATGACGCTTTAATAGTTGAGGACCTCCAGACTTGTCAGGAATACTTGCGGTCGGCACAACTTCTTGGTTGGTTTTTTCTTCACTTAAATCAGACTCAAAATTATATTCATTGTTATTACTTTCATTTAAAACTTCTACTTTAAAAACCTTTTCAAAAACGGCTTCCTCATACGATTCTTCTACTTCACAAACTTCGTTATTTAAACACTCATTATTTGCACTAACGGGACATTTTATAGGTGCTTCTGAAATAATCTGTTCTGGACCACAAGGTAAGTCAAAAAGTCCACGGGACCGCGGCTGCACTGTCAATTGACATTCGTCATTAGTATCGTCGAAAACTTGTTCCTTAGCAAACTGAAGATCGACTTCTGTATCGTTTTGATCTGTTACTTTAGTTACTTCGTGACAATCAGTAACAAAAGGCAAAGCCATAGTGGCAAGGCATAACTCATGAGAGGGCTTTTCTTGAGGAACTTTGGCCTCTCGTTTCAAAGATCCCGATGAAAGTTTCCCGAATTTTCATTCCTTTTATAGCAATAATTCTCAGTATGTCCCAGTCGGCCACAAAAGTTACAAGTGAAAGATTGAGGTTGTTTAACCAAAGTTTTAGGTCTAGTGTTATGGTTCGAAGCTTGACGTGGCAAAAAGTCTCTACTTCGTTCATATTCTATAGTTCTTGGCGCGTTCGGCGCAAATTGTCGGGACCGTGTAAATTGCGGTCGTGCGGGAGTCATTCTACGCGACTCATCCTGATATCGCTGCTTTGGCGGGAATGGCATCCATTGTTGGTTATGTGTATTTGCTGCAGATTCTCTTCTTGCAGTGTATTGCCGAGCCAATTTGACTAACTCAGCAACTGAATTTATATTTCGTACTTCTAGGAATTCTCGGATGGGCAAACGTAATTGAGACAATATGCAATTTACAATATCAATTTCAGCGGCATCAGCATCGTACAGCTGGTATAATTCTACTGTACCCCATATGAATTTTTCTATGTCATCTCTTTCCCTTTGTCTTCGTGAAAACAACTCTGTAGCTAGTTCTGTAAAATCATTATAAGCCGGATATATGTCCATGATTTCATTTTTAAATTCTTCCCAAAGTTATATGCCATGACGACATCCTACGTTATTCCACCATTGCTTAGCGCATCCAATTAGGCAAGATACTGCTAAAACAACTTTTTTGTTGCTTGGCACTTCATGTAAACGGAAGTGCTCCTCCATGGACTTGACAAATGTCCACGATGACGGACGTTTCGAACCGTCGAACCTTATCTCAGGTAAAGGCCAATTAATATAAGGACTATAGTTAATGGATGGGTTGGCAAATCGTCGTTGTGGCGGTTGAAAATACTCTGTTCTATCGCTTTGCTTCTGACGGAACAGAAAATGGAACCTTACGTTCAAAGTTTCTTCCTTGGTGAACTGACGTAGCATTGTCAGCAAATTTAGGGGTTGTTGTCGTTCCCCTTTTCTCCCGATTATCATCAAGCAGATTCATTAGCACTTCTGCTTCCATCCTTACCTCTTGTAATCTACCCTTTACTCTTTCTATGTCGGGAGTCATTATGGCGGAATCGGCCATACTGTTAGCAGACATGTTTAACGGTCTGCCGAAATTTGGAATTTTGGAAATTTTGAAAACTTTTTATCTTGAGCAGCGCTCAAAGGTACTGCTATACAACAATAATAAAGCTATAACTAAGCTTTACAAAAATATAAATTTGCTTGTAAAAAAAAAATTTTCTTATCATCCTATGTACTTGTGTGTCCGGACACTTCTAATCATTACATACGACAATTATCTTAAATATTCAGCAATATCTACGCTGAAACTTCAGTACCTTTGAATAATATACAAAAATGTTAAGCTACTTGCTCAACAAAAATTCTCGGCTTAAGCTGCCGTTAAATCTACAACTAGTACATACAACTATTGAGCTCAAAAAATTACTATCTTTAAATACTGGCGAGTCCCTGTTCTGGCGCCACTTCTTTTATGTGACTCTGTAACGCTCCAAAACAATTGCAAAATACTTCAGTTTTATGCTCCGGATAGCTTAGACGGGCGCCAGGCAATAATTAACAAATTGCAAAAATGTAGAATAAGTTGATTTAGGGTTCAAATGCCAGCGAGCGTTCATAAGTAAGAGTCAAAAATGATTCTTAACAAAATAAGAGTTAATATAAAAAAAGATCCTAAATTAGCGTTGCTCAAGATAAAAACTACAGACTCAAAAGTTTGTAACAAAACAAAATAGATTTATTTCCAAAATAATTAACTCACCAAGACATCAATGAAGAAACTAAAATCTGTGCTACACGCACGGTGCTATGCACCTTACTACATCTCTCTGCTCTCTCTACAACTCTGCTCTCAAGTGCTCAGTGCTCTAAGTGCTCTACTCTCAAGTGCTCAAGTGACTCGCAGGTCACGGTTTTGACAATGGGCCGGCGCATGCCGGGAAAGACATTTGCATACAATGACGAAGGACGCAAGCTATGACGCAAGAGGGGGCGTGTCCTTGGCACGCGCTTTAACGGTTACGGTCGGAAGTTCGGAGTTGCGCGTACGCAACTCCTAGAAACTTGAAAACGAGTGCTGTGATGCCGAAAAGGAAATAAAAAATCCCCAAAATGATAAATATAACGTAAATTAAACAAAACTGGTTAAGGTAAAGCAAAAGTGAACGATGGGGCATCACATAACGGTGGAAAAAATCGAAAAATTCCAAAATTTAAACAAATATTGCAAAATATGTGGTTATGCTAGAAATTTTAAATTTTGGTGGTGGAATGTGACAGTAAAACTTTCTAACGAATTATTCAAGTGTATTTATTATGGTAGAAATTTGAAACATTGGCTGTAGAGTGTCAAGAGACATTCCACTTAACAGCAATCACATGCACTTTTTACAGACAGGTGCGAGAAAAGCAACTTTTTAAATTTAAGAACTAGAACACAAATACTTTTATGTTTTATAATTACTAATAAAACACTACTTTGTGCATTCCCTCCCCATCAACCATTAACTCGAATTAAAACTTTTAAGGATTTTAAAAGTAGGTAAATGAAAAATTTTCTTTTCTTTGAAAGCAAGATTTCTATATGCTCCACAGGTGATATGCGTTCGTTATTTCACACATTCAGTATCCTCTAACAGTGCAAATTCGAACTAATGATGATTGGGAAAATAAACTATTAATCATTTATTAGTGCCTGTATAATACAAAAAATATTTTTCATATATTTCTTTAAACAGAAGTGTTGTTTTTTATCAATACCCCTTGGTACAAGGCGACAAATCATTACTAATAGTGTAAACCACTTGACCATTACAGTCAGTCTCCAAAATTTTAATTTTATATATATTTGATCGTTTGCAAATTCGTTTAAATATTTTGTAGCTTTCAGCTTTTTCCGTCTCTACAGGCTGCTGTATGAGTTTTTATTTACCGCCTTTAGCACTCTCTAACAACGGATATTTCAATTCATGGGTGATTCGAAAAATACAAATCAATTTTTGTTAGTACCTGTAAAAAAAATGTTTTTTTCGTTTATCTCTTTAAATAAAAGTTTATTTTCCACGTTTTTGGCATTGAGATAGTAATACTAGAGACAAGACTCCGATTCCCGTAGCATTGACCGCCATGATTACAAACGACTGTGTCTGCCGACTGCTTAGTGAGTTAGATATCCATGAAGCCTTGCGAATTGGCTGCGAACAATAATGAAGGCTATTTAAAATTGCCTAACAAATGATTTAAATAGGCAGAACTTTGCTGTTTTTTGTTTTTTATTTCAATGAGGTTATTCCAGTGTAGTAATTAGAGAAAAATAGATTTAATTAATACACACTTACTGATTTATATCGGATGAAAAACGAAGACGCTGGAAACTGCTTCTCTTTCAAATCGAAGTTTTGTATGAAAATTTTAAAAAAATTCGATATGTTCTTAATATGTGATTAAAGCTGAACTAAATTGACTGTAAATTAGCAGACTTTAATTAGAGCCCGTTTAAAACAGGAACAATGGTAAACATATTTTAAAATCTAATACATGATTAAATCATTCAGCTTAAGCGAAAGCCCTCAAAATTTAAAGACCTTAATAGTGCAAATCCGCGCCTCATTAAAAAAAAACATGAAAAGTCACATTTATTTTCTTCTTTCATTAAAAAATATTAATTTTTATTAAAAATTGAAAGAAATAATTAGAGAGTGTAATTTTTTTGTAATTCAGCTGAGGCAGGAAATCAAATCTCCTCCCAATAAATGGCAGAATTTAATTTCAGGCTATAAAAAACCCAAATATTATAAGCTTATTATTCAGCTGAAGCATAAAGAAATTCAAGCCCCCCTCGCACACAAATGGCATAATTGAAATTTGATGCTATGAAAAAACAAATATTGCAAACTCTTATATCAGCTAAGGCAGACGTCTCATAAATTTAATGCCATATGCTTAATATTTCTTATTGTAATAAAATGTATGAAAATATTCTTTTAATTTCATGTTAATTCAGGCTTTAAATCACCTACTTTACATATGCAAATATTATTAGTTTCACTAATTAAAAAATTCGTGAACTACATTCGACTTAGAGAGAAAGGTATATTGAAAAGCTGACAACCCTTTATTTTTAAATCCCTTAGTTTAACTATTTCAATTTTTAATTTATCACAAAGAACACATCTCGTAATTTTCGTAAAGTACTAACTTATGAAATGTCAAATTACTTCCTTTACAGCATTTATTTTTGCATCGGTACGCGGAGCATGAAGTAATCATTTCACTGTTGATTTATTAGAAACACCCAACTTTCTCCTCACTATCGATTAGGCTTAATATCTGTACGTGTTCAATGGCGTCCGTTGCCAGTTCTGTCTTTAGTAATATTACCTCAATGGTCCTTGGGGGTAAGAGAGCATGGAGGTAGGAAGATAAGAGGAGGAGCCTTAAGCACTTGAAAATGATGCTTCGGCGACTGCGCGGCAGCCATGTTGTTCTATTCAAAACATTGCTCAGTAGTATAGGTAAGTAACGAAGTGTTGCGCTATAAAAATTTAATTTTTTTGACATTTGTATTATGGCAGCCTGTTCAGCTTACGGCTGCACGAATCACCCTTCAAAAAAGATACCAGGAATTACCTTTCATCAATAAGTTTGTCATTTTTAAAAAAGTTTAAATAATTATATAATGATACAAGCAACTTCGTGTTGAAATTACGCCACTATGAAATCGGTTTTATTTCGAGTTACAAACCTCGATTCTTCACCAGATTTTTTTTTTATTTTCTTCGGATTGTACTCAGTGATAAATGTGAAGATGTACTTCTCATATTGATTGATTGATTGATTTTACGTTACACTTATTTGAGAATTCCTTCTGCAGGCTTTCTCAGTTAAAAAATTTTGTTGGCTGTATTTGAATATTAGTGTGTATTCTATTTAATTAATGGATGATGAATTTACATACTTTTAAATAGAGGTGATTAAAATATCAAGGAGTTTCCTTTTTGTTTTTTTATTTTATTTTAGGTGGAAGTATTAGATATTATTTTTTTAAATGTTTCATTGTTTAAATTCCTCTCTCTTCATGATTTAATAAGTTCAGTGTAAGAAGGGAAAAGTAAATTACAATAAAGTATTTTCATAAGGTGAGAAATATAATCTTTTTTTTTTTTAATTTGGGTAGCATTTAAGGGTTTTGTTTAAATGCCCCCTTTTTTCTTGGATTGGAGTCTTATATTTTTGTTAAAATAGTAATAATTTTATTTAAAAGAGGAGAGTGTAATGGTTTTCTCCTTTTCGTTAATTCTTCTGATAGGGTTATAATTGTCCCTTTTAAGGTGAATACTGAATTTATTTAATTCTGTATGGATTTCAAATAGAGCGAGTTTATTGCTTGTAGTTATTTTATTTTTATTTTGGTTGAGGGGTAGATTAGGCGTACATGTAGATAGGTATGAAAGACTGAGGAGTCAGGCACTGAGATGTCGGGTTCAAGCCACTATCTGGAACGTTGCCTTTTTTGTTTAAATGGATATTATATTCCCTTCACCCTGTGGATATATATTTTTTTCTTTTTCTTATATATTTTTTCATTTTTTATTATTTTTGCTTAGTATAATTTTTAGTTGCTTTTTTTTTCATATAGTTTTTTCAGATATTATTTTGAAATTTTCTTTTGTGGCTGAGGAAGGATGTATTTCAATCCTTATGAGTTTTTTTTTTGAGAGATTGTAATAATTGTGTATTTTGTATTGATTGTTAACTCTGGTTGAGGGAGGAGAATGAGCATGAGATGGGGGAGAGATGTGAAGCTGAGGGTACAAACATAGAGCTAGTGGGTTCGAGCCACCATCTGGGGCGTTTTTTTTATATAAATATATATATATATATTTTTTAGTTCTTTTTTTTTACTTCTTATACTATTGGCTTTATTTAGTTTTGTTAAGCAAATTTTTTTTATTTTTGTGGAATGAGAATTTTTTTAACGTAAAACAGCTATTTTCTGAATCTTACAAATGTGATTTTTTTGCAGTTTAAATACTGCTATTGTACATAACTTTTATGTTTTATCCTTAAAATGTTTTCTACTGTTATCAGTGCAATATAAATAAACTTAAAATCTTGTTATTGTCGTATTCAACGAAATACATAAATAGTTCTGCTATACAGTAATTCTGTATGGAAATATTTATTGCAATGAAAAAAAGCAATATAAATTCCAAATAGCCTAAATGGGCTTTCTCTTAGTCGTAAAAAATAATCTTCCTGCATATAACGCACAGTAAAACTGAGTATAGCATGTGAAAAGTAGGCTTGATTGCAGCAGCAGACGGTTTGTTTTGAATGCAACAATATGGTTACCGCCCTGCTGCCTAAGCATCATTTTCCTTGGACAGGGAAAGCGCGTTAGGGCTTTTCCTTATCTTCCTACCTCCATGTAAAAGAGCAAAGACTGTCAAAATTCCAGTGTATACAGATCGCTTGAAATTTTATCATTTTCCATTTTTCAAACGCTAGAGGGCGCTAATGGGATCATCCTCCTAGAGGCCCTATACAGGTAGAGGTTGGGCATCTCAAAATTGGACGCCGTTTTGTCGTCGCTTGGATTGTTTGGCATGCAAAGCTCAATGGTATTGCACGAATATTTATGTATTCCAGAAAAAGGTAGGGTAAAATTTGATGCAGATTTCAGTGCTCACGATTGGAACAACATTAGAAAATGGCTAAAAATGAAAAGAAAATTTTAGGACTTTTTTTTAAAAAAGAAGATAATAATTTCGCTTTGTTGTCCATCTGTCTGTAGACCGAACTTTTTTGTTTAAACAGATAAAATAAAAAATTATTTCCGTGTTCGATAGGTATCAATGAAATATTACAATTTTCATTTTTCGAATCTCCCAAAAGTTATAACTACGCCCTCTAATGGTGGAAAAAGTTGAAAATTCCAAAATATCAAACGAATATTCCAAACGATGTAGTTGTGTTAAAAGTTTGAAATTTTGGTGTTGAAATGTGAAGGTTACGAAGTTACCATTGGCCACAATAACTTGACTCTAGACCCAGGGGGAGGGTGAATGCAATTTTTTAACAGAAAATTGTATATTTTTGGAGATAAATTAAAAATTATTTTTGTGTTGAACAGGCATTGATGAAATAATACTTCCGAATCTCCCAAAAAGTATAATTGCATCCTCTAATGATGGAAGAAATCGAGACATCCCAATATTCAAAACGAATATTGCAAATGATGTAGTTATGCTAGAAATTCGAAATTTTGGTCATGGAATGTGACAGTATTGAAGATTCCATTGACAATAATGAGTTGACATGTACGCCCAAGGTAGGTAAGAAACAGAACGTTTTTTTAAGAGATAATTGGAAATATCTTTTTTAGTTGTACCAATGAAATATAAATTCGTATTTTCAAAGATACGCTTAATTTATATCATTAGGGATCACTAAATATCCAAATGGCAAAACATTTAACGAATGTTCCAAGCAATCTTTTTATGGTAGAAATTTCGGTGGTAGAGTTCTCTTCAGGTAAAAAAAAAAAATTTAGACTGTATAATAGTTTGGTTCTTTCTAGGGTTAGTTATGGTAGTGAAACTTGGACACTTTGTAAACAAGATAGCAGGAAACTAGATGCTTTTGATTCCAGATGCTTACGCAGTATCTTGGGAATTAGGTGGTTCAACTTTGTAACTAATGATGAGGTTAGGCAAAGGAGTTTGCAACCTCCTTTAAGCAGCATATTGTGCAGAGAGAGACTCCGTTGGTTTGGCCATGTTGCCCGTATGGATAATTATAGATTGGCGAATAGGGTTATGAACAGTGTGCCTAGAGGCCTCAGAAAGAAGGGGAGACCTAGGATGCGGTGGGCTGACAATGTCAAACAGGACCTTGTTAGAATTGGTGTGCAGTGGCCAGATGCAATAGATGTAACTCAGGATAGACTTGCTTGGAGAACTAAATTGCACGGTCTGGTTGGATCTCCATAGCACATGGCTGCTTGAGGATGATGATGAAGATGATGATGAAAAATTCCACTGAGAGCAATGATCTGTCCACTATTTTCAGAGGAGTGGGAGAAAAGCAACTTTTCTAATTTGGAACTAAAAAACAAATATTCTTAGGTTGTATAATTACTAATAAAATACTACTATGTGCTTTCTTCCCTCATCATAGATTAAAAAAATAAATAACCCCTCAAGCAGCTGCTTGCTACAGGTCTGACAGAAGCCTTTGAGTTTATACGTCATAGTAGAAGGTCCACGAGGATGACGGGATCTCAGTAGAAGAAAAACACGAACACCCACAATTAAAACTTTTAAGGAATGAAAATATAGGCAAAGGAAAAATTTCATTCTCTTTGAAAACGGATTCCCATATGCGCCAGAGGCGATATGCGTTCTAGTTATTTTACACATTCAGTACCCTCTAGCGGTGAAAATTCGAACTACTATATAATTGGTAAAATAAACTATTAGTATTTCATTAGTACCTATAAACACAAAAAATTTTTTTTCATTTATCCCGTAAGGCAGAAAGCTGTATTTTCCCAACAACCCTTGCTATAATGGGAGAAATCTTTACTATCAGTGTAAACCACTTAACCATTGTACTCTATGACCAAAAATTCAATTTCTATCATAAATAGATCGTTTGCAATATTCGTTTAAAGATCTGGTATTTCCAGCTTTTTTCAGCCATTAAATGGTAGCTGGTCTGTAAATGATAGCTAGGCATAAACTGGAAGGAGAGCTGTGTACCAATCCCCAGTGATGATTCACAGAATAGGCCAGGTCTAACACCTAATGTCCGACCCCGCCTTCTCGTGGTACAGGCCGTTAGTACCTTTCAAAAGAGATATTCTCTTTTGGAAGGGAACGGAAGGGGAGGGCTGCCAGTTCAGTATGGCCTATTGATCT
Organism: Ryuthela nishihirai; assembly: GCA_038380435.1. Taxonomy (NCBI): domain Eukaryota; kingdom Metazoa; phylum Arthropoda; class Arachnida; order Araneae; family Heptathelidae; genus Ryuthela; species Ryuthela nishihirai. The sequence goes on along the minus strand of JAWZYU010000002.1, from coordinate 104,726,703 downwards.
GCTCATTTATGGCCACTTTTTTCTTTTTTTTTTTCAACACTGCTGAGGAGTGGTCAACTTCACAGGATCCTGGTGCTGATCATTTATACCTACTAGACTGGATTTGTTTATGGATTTGAGCTTGATTATGGATCCTGGACTTGTTGCACCGGTGGGCCTCTGTTGAGGGAGAATCTGCCGCTGTGTTTTCTGTTTGCTTCTTGGTTGCCAGCCCTAAGTGAACAGAGGCATGGGATACCTTATATCAGCTGGTGGATAATCCTAATCAGAGGCCATCGCAGGTACCTGAACCTCACTTAGCGGGTTGGGCATCGTCAAGTCTAAACTGGAATAATGTGTCTCAGGCAGGCCATATGGCTCTTGAAAAAATCCACTTCAAAAGATGGTGCCTGAAGTTCCTACCAGCATCGGTGACTTCAGCCTTTAGCGGAGGAGGAACAGCTCTTTGCCCCATGCCTGCAATCAGGGGGCTGTTTGATATTGTTGACCCTACCTATCTCAATAAACCTAGTTTCTTTAAAAATCCTACTAATCATTTTCTTTCTGCAGGAACGTGGAACGTGAGGACATTACCTAGAGATTATTCTCTTGATGTCCTCACGAAGGAATTCCAGCACTATAACCTAGATATTGTAGGCTTGCAAGAGATCAGATGGACAGGTAAAGGTGAGATACTTAAAAATAACTTTAAATTTCTCTTTACAGGGAGGGAGGATGGAAAGCATCACCAAGGCGTGGGTCTCCTTCTCAGCAGATATGCTAGTGATGCTCTTCTAGGATATGAGCGCATTAATGAAAGGTTTCTTACAGCAAAATTTCAGACAAGCATTAAAGGCTTGATTGTTATCTGCTGTTATGCCCCCACTGAGGATGAGAAGGATAGGTTTTATGAACAACTTCAGGATATTTTGAATTCTGTCATGAAAGGAGATCTTACCGTTGTTTTAGGTGACTTCAATGCCAAAGATGGTACTGACTCTGACCTTTGGGGAGGGGTGATAGGCTCTTTTGGTATTGGAAACTGCAATGGCAATGGGCAACGTCTCCTACAGGTAAGTAAACTCAATGGTTTCAGAATAACTAACACTTATTACAAACACCGCGACATACATAAGTACACATGGGTTTCACCTGATGGGCTGCATAGGAATATGATTGATTATATATTAATTAACAGCAAATGGGCTAGTTCTGTTAGGAATACCAGGTTGGGTTGGGTTGTTGGGTTGTTTTACCTCTGAGCGGCACTTTTTTACACACCATGGGCTAAATGGCCAGGTCACATGGACCCCGAAGGCTCAGAGAAGGTTGGGGGAGGGGACCCACTGGAACAGCTGTTGGGAGACAGATGGTAGCCTCCCGTCAAGGCCATCCAGTGTGTTCTTTAACGTGCACAGAGTATGGCTCTCCCGCACACGGGGCCACGGCTTAACGTCCCATCCGACGGACGACGGCCTTTCCAAGCCCATCGGTGTCCCCTACTGACCGTTCGCAGGGCGGGGAATTTTTGCGGAGATAAATCTCAACGCTGACCCAGCTGGGACTCGAACCTGGGAACTACAGATTACGATCCTGGCGCGCTACAAATACCAGGTCATATAGGGGAGATGAAATTGGATCTGACCATTACCTAGTTAAAAGTGTGTTGCAACTTAAACTTAAAAAGTGTTGTGCTAGGGTTAAAAATTTTACTTTTAATACTAAAGCTCTGAAAGACCCAGTCATAGCCAAAGGTTTACATGAGAGTTACTTAGTCATTATGACAGTCATGGTATGCTTACTGCTGAAGATGAGGAAGAATGGGATCATTTTAAACAGGCTTTTTTGGCAGTAACAGTACTCGTTTAGGAAAAAAGGAGCAGAGGACGCAGAATTATCTGAGTGATAAAGCATTTGAGCTTATTTCGGAAAGAAAGAACTGCAGAAATGTCCTTAATCAATACCAATACTAATAGAAAGCTAAGAGAGAACTTGATAAATGTGTAATGGATCAGTTAGCTGCTGATAAGAATGTTTCGTTTGATGGCTTGTATGACAAAGCCGAGGAAGCAGTTAGACAGCACAACAGCAGAGAGCTGTACCAGAGAGTTAATGTTTTTTGTGGTAGAAAACGAACAGGTATATAGGGATTGAAGGATAAACAAGGTAAGGTTATAGAAGGTGAGGATTCTGTCATGGCTAAGTGGGCTGAGCATTTCAGTGATGTTCTAAACAATGTAGTTAGTTCTACTCCCATTGTTTGCAATGATGATAGATGCATTGGTGGCTTTAATGTCGGCCCTATAACACAATCTGAAGTTATTTTGACTATTTCTAAACTTAAACTTCATAAATCCCCCAGGGGTAGATGAAATTACTACAGAAACGCTTATAGCTGGGAATGTTTCGGTTACCACTTGGATGACTGAAATTTTGAATATCTTTTATGATAAAGGCATGGTTCCAAAAGATTTTACCAGAGCTATTATTATCCCTATTTTCATAAAAAAGTGATCACAGTTCTTATGATAACTATAGGGGTATCAGCCTACTCTCTGTTCCAGGTAAAGTTCTTTCCATGATTGAGCTTAATAGAATTAAGAATCTGGTTGACAGTCAATTGCGTGATGAGCAATGTGGATTCAGAAGTGGTAGGGGATCTGTGGATCAGATATTTTTACTTAGGCAGGTTCTAGAGAAATGTTTAGAGTTTCAGAAACCTTGGGTTGCTACCTTTGTTGATTTCAAAAAGGCTTTCGACTCTGTTGATCGTCATAATTTGTGGTTGATTGTGAGATCATATGGTATACCAGACAAGTTAGTTAACATAATGAAAGCTCTCTATAATAACACTGAGTCGTGTGTGAGAGTTGGTAATGTTTGTAGCAATTGGTTTAGCATTACTTCTGGTGTTCGACAAGGGTGCATTTTGTCTCCTTTTCTCTTTAGCTTGGTTATTGATTATATTACGCGAAATTCACTTCAAGGGAAAGATTTTAGCCTTAAATGGACTGGAGATACGAAAATTTCTGATTTAAATTATGCTGATGATTTAGCCATTTTGGCAAATGATGCTGATGAGATGAACTCTTTCATTCGAGCTGTTGATGAGACTGGTAGTAGAGTAGGTTTGGTTATAAACAGAGAGAAAACTAAAGTGATGAAAATTGGTCAGGCAGGCTGTGATTCAGTTAATCTGAATGGTTGCAGTCTTTAGCAGGTGTCTCAGTTTAATTATCTTGGGAGTTATGCAACAGATACTGGTGATGTGCATCATGAGATTAACCGATGAATAGGGATTGCTGCCGACTTTTAAGAATCTATGGAGAGTGTGGAGAAATAGGCGTATACACCTAAACACTAAAATTAGATTGTATAATAGTTTGGTTCTTTCTAGGGTTAGTTATGGTAGTGAAACTTGGACAATTTGTAAACAAGGTAACAGGAAACTAGATGCTTTTGATTCCAGATGCTTACGCAGTATCTTGGGCATTAGGTGATTCAACTTTGTAACTAATGATGAGGTTAGGCAAAGGAGTTTGCAACCTCCTTTAAGCAGCATATTGTGCAGAGAGAGACTCCGTTGGTTTGGCCATGTTGCCCATATGAATAATTATAGATTGGCGAATAGGGTTATGAACAGTGTGCCTAAAGGCCTCAGAAAGAGGGGGAGACCTAGGATGCGGTGGGCAGACAATATCAAACAGGACCTTGTTAAAATTGGTGTGCAGTGGCTGGATGCAGCAGATGTAGCTCTAGACAGATATGCTTGGAGAATTAAACTGCACAGTCTGGTTGGACCTCCGTAGGCCATGGCTGCTTGAGGATGATGATGAGAGGCTGCCTTTTGAGTGTTTATTTATCAACTTTAGTACTTTCTAATAGTGGAAATTCCAACTGATGGGGATTCGAAAAATGTTCATATTAATGTTTTATTAGTACCTGTAAAACCCACCCAAAAAAAGAGATTGCTTCGTTTATCTCCTAAATGTTGAATTTCCCACCCCCTTTTGGCTACGAGGGTAAAGCATTGTTGCTGTTGTAAACTTCTTCTGACCGTAACACTCAACCAACAAGATTTCGGATTTCAAGTGTAGTTTGTTTGCAATATTCTTTTGAAAGTTTAATGTTTTTCACCACCAGAGGGCGCTATTAAAGCTACTGAAATATTTCCAAATTGTGAATCGCAATATTTCTTCGAAATCTATCCAACCCAAAAAGAATATTTCATTTATCTCGAAAAGTAAAAAAAGTTGATTGTCTTTAGATCGATAGACAACAGTTTACAGAGAGACGGACAGACAGACAAACAAATATTGGCAGGATGACGACAAAGTGCAAAAATTTGCTCCTTTTTCAAAGAACCTTAAATGAATTATTTGTGGTTTTCAGTTAACTGTTTTCACTTTTGCAGATGATTTCCTCTTCTGACGGCATTGATAAAAAATATGGAAGCTTTCACAGGCATAAAAATCGGTAGAAATGTATAAAATTGTAACAACCGAGATTTAACTTCGCACAGTAGCTCAGAAAAGTATCCGAACACTACGGTTGATTACAAAATTCAGAAAAAATATCTGGCAACGATTTTTTTTAGAAATTAGTGATCTGGCAACTTTTGTGTCACGTGATTACAGAATTCAGGAAAAATTTCTGGAGCGTGTACAGCAACTGTACACGCTCCAGTTACCGTTCACAGCAAACTGGAACGTGTGCAGTAACAGCGAGCACAGCAAACTGGAGCGTGTGTAGTTACTGCATACGCTCCAGTTTGCTGTGAACGGTAACTGGAGCGTGTACAGTTGCTGTACACGCTCCAGAAATTTTTCCTGAATTCTGTAATCACGTGACACAAAAGTTGCCAGATCACTAATTTCTAAAAAAAATCGTTGCCAGATATTTTTTCTGAATGCTGTAATCGACTATAGTGTTCGGATACTTTTTTGAGCGACTGTAGGTGGTCATATTATTTTGATACTAGATCGTGTGGACTCACTCACGGTAATATTGAGCGTGTGCAGTTACCATTCACAGCAAACTGGAGCGTGTGCAGTAACTGCACACGCTGCAGTTTGCTGTGAACGGTAACTGGAGCGTATACCGTTGCCAGATATTTTCCCTGAATTCTGTAATCACGTGACACGAAGGTTGCCAGATCACTAATTTCTAAAAAAAATCGTTGCCAGATATGAATTCTGTAATCAATCATAGTGTTCGGATACTTTTTTGAGCGAATGTACAAATTACGAACTCACGCTCGAAGAAAACGATAACTATGTAACAAAATTTTATTTTGTAGCTGTATGATTTGTAAAAGCAATATGAGCAGTTGGAAATTGCGCCCCAAAACGGTTTTATGGCATGCGCGGTGCGGCGGGATGTGGGCGGCTAACTGTCCACTGATAAAAAGAAAAAAATATTTTTGTACAGTCGCTCAAAAAAGTATCCGAACGCTACGGTTCATTACAGAATTCAGAAAAAATATCTGGCAACGATTTTTTTTAGAAATTAGCGATCTGGCAACCTTCGTGTCACGTGATTACAAAATTCAGGAAAAATATCTGGAGGATATCAACTGGAGCGTGTACAGCAATTGTACACGCTCCAGTTGCCGTTCACAGCAAACAACAAACTGGAGCGTGTGCAGTTACTGCACACGCTCCAGTTTGCTGTGAACGGTAACTGCACACGCTCAATATTTCCGTGAGTGAGCCCACACGATCTAGTATCAAAATAAAAATGACCACTTACAGTCGCTCAAAAAAGAATCCGAACACTACGGTTGATTACAGAATCAACCGTAGCTACGGTTGTGACAAGTGGGAATATAACCCTGCATTAATTTAAAATTTTTTTTTATATTTTCACATGTACAGATTTTTTTCGTCCTGTGGCCGAGTGGTTAGCATGCTTGGCTACTGATCAAAGGGCTAAGCCATGCCTTAACCTGGGTTCGAGCCCCAGGTTAAGGCATGGCTGTTTGTGTCGTTTTTCTGCTGGGGTCCTGCCATCCTCTCAGATCTTCTACTGTGGCATGTAAACTGACAGGCTCCTGTCAGACCTCTGTGGCAAGCAACTGCTTGACGGGCTATTTATTATTACACTTTGAAAATTGGTAGAAATATGTCCTTTACACAGAAAAAAATACAGTATGTGCATATATTTTATTTTCTCCCCATTAGAACAGGAGCGGGGGTGGCTCAGTCGGTAGCGCGCCAGGCTCGTAATCTGTAGTTCCCAGGTTCGAGTCCCAGCTGGGTCAGCGTTGAGATTTATCTCTGCAAAATTCCCCGCCCTTGCCCACGGTCAGTAGGGGACACCGATGGGCTTGGAAAGGCCGCCATCCGTCGGATGTGACGTTAAGCCGTGGCCCCGTGTGCGGGAGAGCCATACCCTGTGCACGTTAAAGAACACGCTGGATGGCCTTAACGGGAGGCTACCATCTGTCTCCCAACAGCTGTTCCAGTGGGTCCCCTCCCCTTCGGGGTCCATGTGACCTGGCCATTTAGCCCATGGTGTGCAAAAAAGTGCCGCTCAGAGGTAAAACAACCCAACCCCATTAGAATATGACCCTTACTTCCCCTGAAATGAAAATGATTATAATATTGAATGATAAAGAAATACGAAATATTGTGAAAAATTCAACATAAAGGAAAGATCAATTTATTTTCAAGATTTACAAATACACTATACTTCAATGAATGAGCACACTATTCTCATCACATTCGTGATAATCTTAACTGATTAGTTAATACACAATGCAAACTCAGCTCTGTTTAACTGATCTCATTTCTTTAATAATATAAACACCTGAAATTAAAAACAAGATAAAAATCACTGTTTCAAACAAAACTGCAACTTCAAGTTTTAAATGTGACAGAATTTTAAATGTGACAGAGTAAACTACCTTAAATATTGTAATCAGAACACAAGAAATTTTTGAGTCTTCTTTTTTCATTAAACTTCAAAGAGCAGGAAAGTAATGCATAAGCAAGACCCACTGGCTCCGCCGTCAGCACTACCAGTATATCGGGAAATGCCCTTTTCGCCGTTAACTACAGTCGGGGGCAAAAAAAAAATACCCCCTCAAGCAGCTGCTTGCCACAGAGGTCTGACAGGAGCCTGTCAGTTTATATGCCATAGTAGAAGGTCTGAGAGGATGGCTGGACCTCAGCAGAAAAACGACACATACATCCATGCCTTACCCGGGGCTCGAACCCAAGTCCCTTAGATCAGTAGCCAAGCGCGCTAACCACTCGGCCATGGTCAAAACCTAAATTTAATCTGTTCCCTGGTGTTTGCGTTGTTTTACCTCTGAGCGGCACTTTTTTGCGCACAATGGGCAAAAATGGCCAGGTCACATGGACCCCGTAGGCTCAGAGAAGGTTGGGGGAGGGGACCCACTGGAACAGCTGTTGGGAGACAGATGGTAGCCTCCCGTCAAGGCCATCCAGCGTGTTCTTTAACGTTGCGTTGTTTTACCTCTGAGCGGCACTTTTTTGCACACCATGGGTTAAATGGCCAGGGCACAAGGACCCTGAAAGCTCAGAGAAGGTTAAGGGAGGGGACCCACTGGAAGTTATTGGGAGACAGATGGTAGCCTCCCGTCAAGCCCATCCAGCGTGTTCTCTAACGTTGGGTTGTTTTACCTATGAGCGGCACTTTTTTGCACACAATGGGCAAAAATGGCCAAGTCACATGGACCCCGTAGGCTCAGAGAAGGTTGGGGGAGGGGACCCATGGAACAGCTGTTGGGAGACCGATGGTAGCCTCCCGTCAACGCCATCCAGCGTGTTCTTTAAAGTGCACAAGGTATGGCTCTCCCGCACAAGGGGCCACGACTTAACGTCCCATCCGACGGACACCGGCCTTTCCAAGCCCATCGGTGTACCCTAGGTGTCCCCTACTGACCGTGGGCAGGGCGGGGAATTTTTGCGGAGATAAATCTCAACGCTGACCCTGCTGGGACTCGAACCTGGAAACTACAGATTACGAGCCTGGCGCGCTACCGACATAGCCCCCCCCCACCCCCTGTGTTCTTTAACGTGCGTGGGTGTGTCTCTCAGAGGTTTCTCCAAACTATGATGCCCCAATGGACATTTTGAATCTATAGTATTTACCAAATGTGCTGATTGGCTGCTTTTGTTTCACCAGGTGATGAATAATCCAAAAATATGAATTACACAATCAGAACACAATCATTACCAAGAATAGTTTGTTAACTACTTTAACTCTTTAATATATTTAATGCCTAAAACGTTTAAAATACCAGTGTATCATATAATAGATATTTGCCATAAATGTATTATTTAATGTAATTTAGTTAAGGTGCTCAATCTTGTCAAATTCTGTATTGAATTTTTTAACCGAGTGTCCTTTTTCTGTTTCATATGGATTGTATTATATTAATGAGAATAACATCTTTGTATTGCATAATGGAAATAAAATTTATTATTATTATATAAACTTTCCTTATTTATTTGTATTAGCTAAAGTTTGGGAATACATTGGATTGGATTGTTTTACCTCTGAGCGGCACTTTTTTGCACACCATGGGCTAAATGGCCATGTCACAAGGACCCCGAAGGATCAGAGAAGGTTGGGGGAGGGGACCCACTGGAACAGCTTTCGGGAGACAGATGGTAGCCTCCCGTCAAGGCCATCCAGCGTGTTCTTTAACGTTGGATTGTATTAACTCTCAGCGGCACTTTTTTGCACACCATGGGCTAAATGGCCATGTCACAAGGGCCCCGAAGGCTCAGAGAAGGTTGGGGGAGGGGACCCACTGGAACAGCTGTTGGGAGACAGATGGTAGCCTCCCGTCAAGGCCATCCAGTGTGTTCTTTAACGTGCACAGGGTATGGCTCTCCCGCACACGGTTTAACGTCCCATCCGACGGACGGCAGTCTTTCCAAGCCCATTGGTGTCCACTACTGATCGTGGGCAGGGCGGAGAATTTTGCGGAGAAAAAACTCAACGCTGACCCAGCTGGGACTTGAACCTGGGAACTGCAGATTACGAGCCTGGCGTGCTACCGACTGAACCCCCCCCCCCCCCCCAAAAAAAAAAAACATTATATAAAAAAGACTGAAAATAGATCTAACTTTATTTATACTATAACAATATTTAAAAGCTTAAAATACAAAGAGATGTAATCAATTAAAATATAAAGAGAGATGCTGCAGAAATTTTAATTCTCAGTAACTAACATACAGTTCTGTAATATTTCTCAGTAAAAATATTTACCTAGACTACCAAAAAAAATAACTCCAGCAACAACAGGTATCATTAATGCCCATACAGTTGAAGGGAAAATGCTATGGATCAAGTAATCTTCTGGAATGAAAGGCTGTAAAAAATAATTTGGCATAAAAAATCATATACACATAACAAAAATTTTTAATTAGCACAATAGCTTAATTTCATTCGTTAACCCTTTACATACATGTCACTTAGATACTATATGGCATTTGGGTTGGGTTGTTTTACCTCTTTGCGGCACTTTTTTGCACACAATGGGCTAAATGGCCAGGTCACAAGGACCCTGAAGGATCAGAGAAGGTTGGGTGAGGGGACCCACTGGAACAGCTGTTGGGAGACAGATGGTAGCCTCCCGTCAACACCATCCAGCGTGTTCTTTAACGTGCACCTTCTCTGACCCTGAAGGATCAGAGAAGGTTGGGTGAGGGGACCCACTGGAACAGCTGTTGGGAGACAGATGGTAGCCTCCCGTCAACGCCATCCAGCGTGTTCTTTAACGTGCACAGAGTATGGCTCTCCCACACACGGGGCCATGGCTTACTATATGGCATCAACTGATCTGAGATGTAAGAGGTTGATAGATGAAAAAGTACTTTTCCCACCTGAAGTATTATCAAAGTAACAAGGGCAGAATTCTGGGTGAAATTCTATCTCACATTCAATATGCTTGTATTTTGCCTATCTTCCTATTGCTTTTGGCTCTGACATTTGTAGGTTGGTTATTTGGCAGTTTGTGGATTTGACAAAACATTCCACATCTTTCGAACACGATGGAGAAACTTGATGATTTATCTACCAAATGAAAGCTTGTGATGCATGGAGAGTTGTTGGGTTGTTTTTACCTCTGAGCGGCACTATTTTGCACACCATGGGCTAAATGGCCAGGTCACATGGACCCTGAAGGTTCAGAGAAGGTTGGGGGAGGGGACCCACTGGAACAGCTGTTGGGAGACAGATGGTAGCCTCCCGTCAAGGCCATCCAGCGTGTTCTTTAACGTGCACAGGGTATGACTCTCCCGCACACGGGACCACGGCTTACTATATGGCATCAACTGATCTGAGATGTAAGAGATGATAGGTAGGTAGATATCCTGTAAATCTACCCAGTATGTTCTTTAACATTGGGTTGTTTTACCTCTGAGCGGCACTTTTTTGCACACTATGGGCTAAATGGCCAGGTCACAAGGCTCAGAGAAGGTTGGGGGAGAGGACCCACTGGAACAGCTGTTGGGAGACAGATGGCAGCCTCCTGTCTAGGCCATCCAGCATGTTCTTTAACGTGCACAGGTTATGTCTTTCCTGCACACGGGGCCACGGCGTAACATCCCATCCGACGGACGGCGGCCTTTACAAGCCCATCGGTGTCCCCTACTGACCGTGGGCAGGGCGGGGAATTTTTCAGAGATAAATCTCAACGCTGACCCAGGTGGGACTCGAACCTCGGAACTACAGATTACGAACCCGACGAGCTACAGACTGAGTCACCCCCGCCCCATAAAAAAGAGTTAAATTATATATTAAGTGAAAGCAAATTTTTTTCCAAATAATATAATATTTATTTGAAACTTTTTTTTAATTATTCTTTTCAGTGTGGTATATTTTAAAATGTTGGTCAGCGTTATACAAGGTAACTTGGATTGCTTATATTAATGGGATTTTCTGTACTGTTTTTATGAAATATGTATAGAACATACTGGATAAGAGGTAGATAGATGAAAGAGTACTTTTCCCACCTGAAGTATTATCAAGGTAACTAGGAAAGGGCATACATCAGGGTGAAATTTTATCTCATATTTAATATGCTTGTATTTTTGCCTATCTTCCTATTGCTTTTGGTTCAGACATTTGTAGGTTGGTTGTTTGGCAGTTTGTGGATTTGACAAAACATTCCACATCTTTCGAACACGATGGAGAAACTTGATGATTTATCTACCAAATGAAAGCTTGTGATGCATGGAGAGTTGTTGGGTTGTTTTTACCTCTGAGCGGCACTATTTTGCACACCATGGGCTAAATGGCCAGGTCACATGGACCCCGAAGGCTCAAAGAAGGTTGGGGGAGGGGACCCACTGGAACAGCTGTTGGGAGACAGATGGTAGCCGGTGACGGGTGTCAAGGCCATCCAGTGTGTTCTTTAACATGCACAATGTATCTCTCTCCTGTACACGGGGCCACGGCTTAACGTCCCATCCGATGAACGGCAGCCTTTCCAAGCCCATCAGTGTCCCCTACTGACTGTGGGCAGGGCAGGGAATTTTGCGGAGATAAATCTCAACGCTGACCCAGCTGGGATTCGAACCTGGGAACTGCAGATTACGAGCCTGGCGCCAACTGGCTACCAACTGAGCCACCCCTTTTAAAGGTAGGTACCTATCTTCCTATAAGGCACTAAAAAGTAGAAAATAAACCTAATGCATATTGATGGTGCAATCACTCACTGAGTTCACATTCGAAGGAAGATAGGACACCAGTAATCTTCTTTAGTATGTAAATCACTGTCCTATCTTCCTTTGAAGCAAATGCAAACCCAGTTAATGATTGTACCTTCGATACGCTTTAGGTTAATTGCTAACTTTCATGCGCAGAAAAAATTATGAGGTGGGGGGGACATCACTGGACAAATTTTTCCCAGATATTTGTGACAATTTCATTGATTAATATTACATTGATAATTGCTGCCTGTGTGAGAGGCAAAAACAGCCTGAGAAGGAAGAGAGCCTGGATGGAGTGATAATTTGCTTGTACAGTTGGACTGGAATCCAAAAGGTTTAATAGTGAAATGAAGCAAGCATATTTCTACTAGTAATGAATAAATCATATTTATATGCGTAATACTACAACTCCTATATGTTGCACTTCAAGCATTTTCAAACTTGCTGTGAAAATCTACTGCCTAATGTTTGTCCTAAGGCACTATTATACATCAAGAATCAAGTTTCCACATGAAACTAAAAATTATGCTTTCACCCAGCATCAATTTCAAGCATATTTAGTTATTGCTATGATGATCGATACTGCCCCAGTGGCTAAGTGGTTAGGGTTGGGTTGGGTTATTTCACCTCTGAGCGGCACTTTTTTGCACACCATGGCCTAAATGGCCAGGTCACATGGACCCCGTAGGCTCAGAGAAGGTTGGGGGAGGGGACCCACTGGAACAGCTGTTGGGAGACAGATGGTAGCCTCCCGTCAAGGCCATCCAGCGTGTTCTTTAACGTGCACAGGGTATGGCACTCCCGCACACGGGGCCACGTCGTAACGTCCCATCCGACAGATGACGGCCTTTCCAAGCCCTAAGTGGTTAGCACCATTGGCTATTGATCAGAGGGGCCTTGGAGGAGGTATGCCTGAATAAGGTATGAACATCTGAGTTTTTGTATTGTCTTTCTGTTGGGGTCCACTTCCTCACAGATCTCTACAACATATTAATGGGGTGGGGGTGGCTCAGTTGGTAGCGCGCCAGGCTCGTAATCTGTAGTTCCCAGGTTCGAGTCCCAGCTGGGTCAGCGTTGAGATTTATCTCCGCAAAATTCGGTCAGTAGGGGACACCGATGGGCTTGGAAAGGCCGCCGTCCATCAGATGGGACATTAAGCCGTGGCCCCGTCTGCGGGAGAGCCATAACTTGTGCACGTTAAAGAACACGCTGGATGGCCTTGACGGGAGGCTACCATCTGTCTCCCAACAGCTGTTCCAGTGGGTCCCCTCCCCCAACATTCTCTGAGTCTTCGGGGTCCTTGTGACCTGGCCATTTAGCCCATGGTATGCAAAAAAAGTGCCGCTCTGAGGTAAAACAACCCAGCATTAAAGAACACGCTGGATGGCCTTGACGGGAGGCTACCATCTGTCTCCCAACAGCTGTTCCAGTGGGTCCCCTCCCCTAACCTCCTCTGAACTTTCAGGGTCCATGTGACCTGGTGATTTAGCCCATGGTGTGGAAAAAAGTGCCGGTCAGAAGTAAAACAACCCAACATTAAAGAACATGCTGAATGGCCTTGATGGGAGGCTACCATCTGTCTCCCAACAGCTGTTCCAGTGGGTCCCCTCCCCTAACCTCCTCTGAACCTTCAGGGTCCATGTGACCTGGTGATTTAGCCCATGGTGTGGAAAAAAGTGCCGGTCAGAAGTAAAACAACCCAACATTAAAGAACATGCTGAATGGCCTTGATGGGAGACTACCATCTGTCTCCCATCAGCTGTTCCAGTGGGTCTCCTCCCCCAACCTTCTCTGAGCCTTTGGGGTCCTTGTGACCTGGCCATTTAGCATATGGTGTGCAAAAACTTGCTGCTCAGAGGTAAAACAACCCAACCCAGCACATTAAACTGACAGACTCTTATTAGACCTATATGGTCAGCAGCTGCTTGAGGGGTAATTTATTGATATGATGATCAATAAATCATTAAAATCATTCAACCTAATGTTCTGTTAAATATGTCAGTGTTTACACATGGAGAAATGTATGTTTCATTTAAGAGCAAGGATTTTAACAGCACTGAAAGTGACATAGGATAAAAAATATTGCTGACATAGATATAGTGGCAAAAAAAAATTCAAATAATGTACTCTTTTATTCATATTTTTGACATTTTAATTTTTTGCCTTTAAGATATTTTACTGTGCAGAATCTTCTAAAGCTTCTTGAGGGGGTAAAGTTATTACTTACATGAATATCATTCATCACCTGGCAATGATTTCACATAACTACCCATTTACATTAAATTTTTTATCAGTTTGTTGGGTTGTTTTACCTCTGAGCGTCACTTTTTTACACACCATGGGCTAAATGGCCAGGTCACATGGACCCCGAAGGCTCAGAGAAGGTTGGGGGAGGGGACCCACTGGAAGAGCTGTTGGGAGACAGATGATAGCTTCCCGTCAAGGCCATCCAGCGTGTTCTTTAACGTTGGGTTGTTTTACCTCTGAGCAGCACTTTTTTGCACACCATGGGCTAAATGGCCAGGTCACATGGACCCCGAAGGCTCAGAGAAGGTTGGTGGAGGGGACCCACTGGAACAGCTGTTGGGAGACAGATGGTAGCCTCCCGTCAAGGCCATCCAACGTGTTCTTTAACGTGCACAGGGTATGGCTCTTCCGAACACGGGGTCACGGCTTAACGTCCCATCCAACGGACGGCAGCCTTTCCAAGCCCATCGGTGTCCCCTACTGACCGTGGGCAGGGCGGGGAATTTTGCGGAGTTAAATCTCAACGCTGACTCAGCTGGGACTCGAACCTGGGAACTACAGATTACGAGTCTGGTGCGCTACCGACCGAGCCACCCCCGCCCCATTTTTTTTATCAGGTGTTTCACTGCAATGTGCTGTGGATTAGGTGGAGATATTTCTGCTCTGTCAAGCACTATAATTTTGCTGTTTTTTTTGTAACAAGCAAATTTTTTGATTAATGCAAAAAATGGAACTTTTTTTGTACAACAGTTTTTCAGCATGTTTGAAAATAAATACCTTAAATGAAAATTTTACATACAATTGCATAACTAGTTTCTTTAGAGACAAGTTTGAGTAGCATAAAAAATAAATACCCCCTCAAGCAGCTGCTTGCCACAGAGGTCTGACAGGAGCCTGTTAGTTTATATGCCATGGTAGGAGATCTGAGAGGATGGTAGGACCTCAGCAGAAAAACGATACACACATCCATGCCTAATTTGGAGCTCGAATCCAGGTCCCTTAGATCAGTAGCCAAGCGTGCATATTAAGCAAAAAGTATAATGGCAGTAGTACGTGGCCCAGTGGTTAGCACGCTTGGCTATTGATCTAATGGGACCGGGTTCAAGCCCTGGGTAAGTCATGGATGTGTGTCGTTTTTCTGCTGAGGTCCTGCCATCCTCTCAGATCTTCTACTGTGGCATATAAACTGACAGGCTCCTGTCAGACCTCTGTGGGAAGCAGCTGCTTGAGGGGGTATTTAATTTTTTTTTTTAAAAACAAATCACGGTCCTTAGCAGCCATTTTTTTTTGATGCAACGTAACAAAACAGCCCTTTTCATTGATTCCCACAATCCCCCAAACCCTGACCCAAACACAGGTTCCTAGAAAAAAAGGGTTTTTTTTTTTTGTTACCATGGTAATAACTAGAGTTTACGTCAAAAGCAAAGTACCATTACCACGGTAATTTCCATCATGAACAAATACAACGTAATAATAAAAACACGATTCCACTAAAAAAACATCCCTCACAACCACGAATTACTAAAAAAATTATCAAAAAACAACAAAAAACCCATAAACAAAGAAACTAGAGCAACACATTTGCCTTACCATATACTACAAATTCCTGAAAACATCCCTCCCCCTCTTTTCCCAACAGTTAAAATACTCCACAAATATATTTCACAAACTAAACTAATAAATCCAGTCACACAAACAATAATTAACCTAAATAAATCACCAGAATTAAGGAAATCAAATACCAAACTCAAAACCAAAAACATCATCGACCAGCATTATCAAAAAAAACCCAAAACTAAATAATCTCAACGGTGACAACACATACCAAAAAGTATAAAAATGGAAACAGTGCACCACCAACCAAATTATAAAAGAGCCCCCAAAACTAAATAATGTCCTCGCAGACAACACAACCGAAAAACATGAAAGCTGGAAACAGTGCACCACCAACCAAATTATAAAAAAGCACCCAAAACCAAATAATCTCATCAGAGACAACAACAACAAAAAAACATCTTACAGCTCTAATAACCCTCCCCTAAATTATTCTTAACTTTCCTGACTTCATCAAAAACTGCCATTTTTTTCCACACCGACAGTTCTACAATATCAATAATTTCTACATGAAAAAACCACCAAACACTTCCACATATTAACAATAAATCATATAAGGTAACTTTAAAAAACTCCAAAATATATAACAAAATTAATAAATCGCTATAATACATTAAAAATTACCATACTACAACTACTAAAATCACTCAATTCATCCCAAACTATTATACCAATATTACACCAAATTACTACAGCCATGTTCAATCCCACACGAAAACATTTCCAACATTCTCCCTCAAGCATACCCTCGCCACCACATTAGAATCCTCTGAAAACTCACTTTATACATTTCACCAAAAACTATCTCCTAAAACCCTAACAACCCATAAAAACTCTCATTTTTGAAACTTAATAATTACCCCACATTATAAACTTTTGCCAATTTTCTTCCACTAACAACAAAACACATACTACTACACTAAACATAAAAAAAAGATTTCAAATAATTCTGTCTGGTTAACCACTCCTCCCTTCCCCTTCAAATGCCCCTCACTCCAAACAACTTATAAAAACATCCCCCCCTACACAGACATAAAAAGCTACCGAACTCCCACTTCCAAACGACGTGACCATAACATTACAAAACAGTTCACTAACACTTTCACCAACATCCCTCCTAACATTAAATAATTTCAATTCCAAAATATCTTAAATAACATATTATTAATCATACCTTAACGAAATTACTAAAAAAACAACAGGAACATATTAATTATTTGTATTCTAGTTGTCACTAAAAATCCCTCATTAAATATATGATACATACGCACTTACTTCTAACCATATAGGTTGGGTTGTTTTACCTCCGAGTGGCACTTTTTTGCACACCATGGGCTAAATGGCCACGTCACATGGACCCCGAAGGCTCAGAGAAGGTTGAGGGAGGGGACCCACTGGAACAACTGTTGGGAGACGGTAGCCTCCCGTCAAGGCCATCCAGCGTGTTCTTTAACTTGCACAGGGTATGGCTCTCCCGCACACGGGGCCACAGCTTAACGTCCCATCCGACGGACGGTGGCCTTTCCAATCCCTTCAGTGTCCCCTACTGACCGTGGGCAGGGCGCGGAATTAAATCTCAACGCTGACCCAGCTGGGACTCGAACCTGGAAACTACAGATTACGAGTGTGGCGCGCTACCGACTGAGCCACCCCGCCCCAACCATATAGGTATGTTATTCAAAGGAACTATAAAGCAAAAATGGCGGAAAAAAAATCAAACATAACTTCACAGTCCCGTCAAAGCACACACATAACACGTGACTCCACATTATCCACCCAAACAAATCAAAGAGCCATTTATTTATTTAGACCTTACATGCACTGGGACATTGGATAACAAGCACCTCATACCCACACAAAATTTTGAACTATGTGAATTTGAGAGAAAAATATACAATTGATAAGGTGAAAAAACAACAAAAAACAACAGACCAAAGTCTATCTAATAAGGGGGGCGGGGGTGGCTCAGTCGGTAGCGCCCCAGGCTCATAATCTGTAGTTCCCAGGTTCGAGTCCCAGCTGGGTCAGCGTTGAGATTTATCTCCGAAAAATTCCCCACCCTGCCCACGATCAGTAGGGGACACCGATGGGCTTGGAAAGGCCGCCATCCGTCGGGTGGGACGTTAAGCCGTGGCCCCATGTGCGGGAGAGACATACCCTGTGCACGTTAAACACGCTGGATGGCCTTGACGGGAGGCTACCATCTGTCTCCCAACAGCTGTTCCAGTGGGTCCCCTCCCCCAACCTTCTCTGAGCCTTCGGGGTCCATGTGACCTGGCCCTTTAGCCCATGGTGTGCAAAAAAGGGCCACTCAGAGGTAAAACAATAACAACAACTATCTAATAAGTTAGTTTCAGAAAGTAAAAGAAAGAGTTCTTGTAGGGGTTTTGAGTTTGAGAGGTTGGAATGGCAAGTAGGTTTGGCAAAGTAAAATCAGTGCGAATTTTTTTAATTTATTAAATAGTATATCTGTTTCATGTGTGAATTTTGAGCAGTTTAAGATGACATGTTAAATAGTTTCAGGAACTTTGCAAGTTGAGCATTTATTTGCAGTTGCTCTTTTTTTATTATGTTTAGATAAAAACTTAGGCTAACGAAACCAATTCTTGGGCGATAGAAAGTTGAGGTCAGTTTTACATTAGCTAATGTGGTGATTTCTGGTTGTAAGAAGAATCTATGGGGACTGAAGATGGAATCATTTACTAGGAAAATTTTTTTTAGTGATTTAAATTAAAAGATTTTTGTTTCATTTTTGAAGTTTACAAAGAAGTGATGTGTTGCGGGTGATAGTAGAGATGGAGAGGCCCTTTTTTGCATAGTAATCAGCCCAATAGTTACCATCTATTCCACAGTGGCTTGGAATCCATTGAAGTGTTATTGAGTTTTGTTTTATAGTGTTTTGTGTTAATAGGTAGTAAAAATCAGTAAGACAGGGTAGCAGGTGTAATAATAGTCTTGTTTTAGAGTTTGGATGGCTGATTTAGAGAGGGGCGGGGGTGGCTCAGTCGGTAGCGCACCAGGCTCATAATCTATAGTTCCCATGTTCGAGTCCCAGCTGGGTCAGCGTTGAGATTTATCTCCGCAAAATTCCCCGCCCTGCCCACAGTCAGTAGGGGACACCGATGTGCTTGGAAAGGCCGTTGTCCGTCGGATGGGACGTTAAGCCGTGGCCCTGTGTGTTGGAGAGCCATACTCTGTGCACGTTAAAGAACATGCTGGATGGCCTTGACGGGAGGCTACCATCTGTCTCCCAACAGCTGTTCCAGTGAGTCCCCTCCCCCAACCTTCTCTGAGCCTTCGGGGTCCATGTGACCTGGCCATTTAGCCCATGGTGTGCAAAAAAGGGCTGCTCAGAGGTAAAACAACCCAACCCAACCCTGATTTAGAGTCGGAGTAGAGAATGACATTTGTGTGTGTGAGGTTGTCATTTATCCATTTGATGGTGAATATAATAGCACAGAGTTCAGAATGGAGGATATGAGTGTGAGAGTCAAATCTGAAGTTTGAAAAGATTTTTTTTTTTTCTGGGTAATAAAAAGCAGCAGATGATGATGATTTGGTGGTTGTGTCATAGGAGCCATCAGTATAGATTGGAAAGTAATTTTTATAATGGGTATGACAATAAGAGTCAGTTAAGAGTTTTTGGCATGCAGGTGAGAGGGAAGATTTTGATATTAAATTAGGGATGGTATCATGTATGACTGGTTGACTGAATGACCAGTAGGGTTCATTAACAAAGACATCTCCTTTGTTGTGAATAATACAAATAGTTTTGAAAATAGGTAAGTGTTGAAGACATTGTTTAGGTGGGGCTTTCAATTGTTATTTAAGAGGGAGGTTAGAATTGGGTGATTATTGTTTTAAGTGGAGTCGCATTATTAATTTTAATAATAATGATTGGGTTCTGATTTGGAATGTTGGAATAGAGGTTTCAGCCAGAAGTGCTAAAGAGGGTGAGTGTTTGTCAAGTCCAAGAACGAGTTTGATAAATTTGTTTTGAATTGTGTTTAAGAGTTTGATTTTGTTGTCAAATATACCACATAGGAACAGAGTCATATTCAATTTTGGGTCTTATTAAGTTTAGGTAAAACTGTAGTTGGGTTGTTTTACCTCTGAGTGGCACTTTTTTGCACACCATGGGCTAAATGGCCAGGTCACATGGACCCCGAAGGCTCAGAGAAGGTTGGGGGAGGGGACCCACTGAAACAGCTGTTGGGAGACAGATCTTTGGAAATTGGTAGGTACCCCAACTTGTTCCAGTTAGACATTTAGAGTTCAATAATTTTGCAGCTTTCAGTTTTGCATTTTGGATAAACGGGGTCCATGATTGGTAATGGTCTATTGTGATGCCTAGATAAGAGCATGTTTTTTTTAATGGGAATATTCGCCACCAACAGTTACGTTTCTAGGTTACACTTCGATGTCATAAGCCACTTGAGTAGTGCCATCTGTTGGCTGAGGACCGAATAAACTACGCTAACCCAATTTATAACGATCAAAAGCCTTTTTGAAACCTAAAATCTTAATAAACTTGAAGGGACAAAAAAAAAACGAGGGAACATAACAAATTATTTTTTTCAACTGGGACTCCATGTGGACCTCAGAGGAGTGACGACTACTTTTCTAAAGACAACACTCATGTACAAAGAATTTACTGACCTGCAAAATTAACTTTAAGGACAAAAATAGGATAATAATGATACCGAATGTAACCATTAAACTACCAGTAATAACATTCATTAATGAATTTGAGGACATACAAACGTAACTACAAGATTATTCTACACATAACCTTCCGCCATGCTACATTTGAATCGAAATTGTTTACTTCCTTTTGGCCAAAACGTCAAACTAGCAAAATACTTCTTCACCAATCTGTCGCCATGTAAAAGCCGAGTGGTGAGAGAGCTTGGTTACTGATCAAAGGGTTGGGTTGTTTTACCTCTGAGCGACACTTTGTTTTGCATATAATGGAGAAGGTCCCCCCAACTCCCCCCGAGAGCTTAGAGTAGGTAGGCGGAAGATAACCTCCTAGACACTGTTGGGAGACAGATGATAGCCTTCCATCAAGATCATCCAGCATGTTCTTTAACGTGCACGAGGTGTGGCTCTCACGTACACGGTGCCACCGCCTAACAACCTATCCAACGGATGGCGGCCTTTCCAAGCCCATCAGTGTCATCTATTGACCGAGAGCAGGGCGAGAAGTTTTGTGGAGAAAATTTTCAATGCTGGCCAAGCTGGGACTCGAACCTAGGAAATGCAGATTACTAGCCTAGTGCGATACCAACAGAACCACCCTCGCCCCACTAATCAAAGAGACCTGGTTCGAGCTCCGGGTAAGGCATGGTTGTTTGTGTTGTCTTTCTGCTGAGGTCTCGCTGTGATGGTCCACCCATTCATTTTACTTTTTCTTAACCCGTTTTACTTTTATTACGTTATATTTATCATTTTGAGAATTCAATCTTTAGTTGGACTTATCACTTTTCCCTCTTCCGATCCCAAAAGGAGTTGCGCATGTGCAAACCCGACTTTTGATTGACAGTCGCTAATACGCGCGTAACGCTCCTCCTTATGTCACAGTTAGCGCGAGTGCGCGATCGTCAGATTATGCAAATGTTTTTTCCCTACGTGCAACACACAGTGTCGGTTGTACGCCGCATGTATACTAAGTGATGTTAGGTCACTGAGTCAGTAGAGAAGTTCTGGTGTCGTTGATATTCTACGCTGGTGCTGATATTATTTTTTTTCCTCTTCGGTAGTGAGTGTACTATATGAGGAAGCGGCCTTTCATTTCTTTGTTTGGGTTGTTTTACCTCTGAGCGGCACTTTTTTGCACACCATGGGCTAAATGGCCAGGTCACATGGACCCCGAAGGCTCAGAGAAGATTGGGGGAGGGGACCCACTGGAACAGCTGTTGGGAGACAGATGGTAGCCTCCCATCAAGGCCATCCAGCATGTTCTTTAACGTGAACATGGTATGGCTCTCCCACACACGGTGCCACGGCTTAACGTCCCATCCGACGAACGGCGTCCTTTCCAAGCCCATCGGTGTCCCCTACTGACCGTGGGCAGGGCGGGGAATTTTGCGGAGATAAATCTGAACGCTGACCAAGTTGGGACTCGAACCTGGCAACTACAGATTACGAGCCTGGCGCGCTACCGACTGATCCACCCCCGCTCCACAACACATTCAGTCACTATATTCCAAAACGTTTATGAATAACTCTGATCTGTTATCATATGCTAAATCAAATGGATGTACATCTTTCCCTATTAGGATGAAAGGTATTTCGAAGCCCATGTCCACGGCTAAAACCTAATTTCTTGAAGCAGCAGCTGACAGCTCAACTTTGAAATCCAGAAGATATTTTAATCGTCAAACGCACTAAAACGAAAGACTTGATAATTACAACAACTTCCGTTGAATGCACCATTGAGTTACTAAATATCACACAGACATTAAATACTCCAGTTGAGCATGAAATCCTGACAGAATCATTAACGACTAAATTTTTACTTCGCAACATTGATACCGAACTCTCTATTGATGACTTATTTACGGAACTATCAATTCAAGGTCATCATATTTATTCGATTCGTCGTTTTTTAAAAGGTGATGGCAACACAATGTCTCCCTTACCAAGTGTGTTAGTAACAATTGTTGATCAACAAATGCCCCATGAAATAATTCTATGGTGGGAAATACATCACCCCACCCTTTTCATAGATAGACCACGACAGTGCGATAACTGTTGCAGATTTGGACACGGAAAGGGAACCTGTCGAAGCAAACCTCGATGTCTCCGATGTGGTGAGGAATATCATGCTACCTCTTGTACTTCTTCTGGGTTGTTGGGTTGTTTTACCTCTGAGCGGCACTTTTTTGCACACCATGGTCTAAATGGCCAGGTCACATGGACCCCGAAGGCTCAGAGAAGGTTGGGGGAGGGGACCCACTGGAACAGCTGTTGGGAGACAGATGGTAGCCTCCCGTCAAGGCCATCCAGCGTGTTCTTTAACGTGCACAGGGTATGGCTCTCCCACACACGGCGCCACGGCTTAACGTCCCATCCGACGGACGACAGCCTTTCCAAGCCCATCGTTGTCTCCTACTGACTGTGGGCAGGACGGGGAATTTTGCGGAGATAAATCTCAACGCTGACCCAGCTGGGACTCGAACCTGGGAACTACAGATTATGAGCCTGGCGCGCTACCGACTGAGCCACCCCCGCCACATACTTCTTCTGAAATACATTGTTGTCTATGTGGCGATACTCATGAAGCCACCTGCCTTCAGTGTCCCAAGCGCCAACTCGAAACCCCTATTCTCAACTAAAAATGTATCAGGCGTATTATATATATTACAGCCGGAGCGGCCATATTACCCACAAGACAGACATATGCATCTACAACACGGAAAAATCTAATACCTCCACCGGATGTTACTACAACTCAAGAAATGTACAATGGGATATCCATAACTTATCACGTCATTAATAGAAAAGGCTCTGTCTGAACTCGAGAAGTGTTTATCAGTCATGTTCTCCTCTTTCATGCCAGGGGCGGGGTGGCTCAGTCGGTAGCGCGCCAGGCTCGTAATCTGCAGTTCCCAGGTTCGAGTCCCAGCTGGGTCAGCGTTGAGATATATCTCCACAAAATTCCCCGCCCTGCCCACGGTCAGTATGGGACACCGATGGGCTCGGAAAGGCCGCCGTCCGTCGGATGGGACATTAAGCCGTGGCCTCGTGTGCGGGAGAGCCATACCCTGGGCACGCAAAAGAACACGCTGGATGGCCCTGCCCACGGTCAGTAGGGGACACCGATGGGCTTGGAAAGGCCGCCGTCCGTCGGATGGGACGTTAAGCCGTGGCCCCGTGTTCGGGAGAGCCATACCCTGTGCACGTTAAAGAACACGCTGGATGGCCTTGACGGGAGGCTACCATCTGTCTCCCAACAACTGTTCCAGTGGGTCCCTTCCCCCAACCTTCTCTGAGCCTTCGGGGTCCATGTGACCTGGCCATTTAGCCCATGGTGTGCAAAAAAGTGCCGCTCAGAGGTAAAACAACCCAACCCAGTAAGATGCAGTAGAGACGGAGTTCTTTAAATGAACTTTAGTTGCATAGAATATTGTATTCATCTGTTTATTTGGTGAGTCTTGGTTTTTTTTTTTTGTAAATAAACTTTGTTATTTGAAATATTTTGACTTTGCTATTTTTTTCTTTTGAGCAAAGATAATTAATTTTTATTAAGATTTAACTTCAATAATTTGACAATCTTTTGATTTCTTACTCATTAAGTAAAGCCTATATACTTAACGTACCCTCATTTAACTTTATTTGGGAAGATTAATTGCCTGCCGCCGATGCTATCCGGTAAAACATCAGCCAAAAGTTTCAAAATGAAGAAGTTTAACCCCTTTCAGGACCATAAGGTTTCTAAGAGTAAATATTAGTATGTAACTGTTTATTTTAGTTTGTTTAGACGTAAAATAAATAAAAATCATAAGAAAAATACATAACAATGTGTAGTTTTTTTGGAATTTTATGGGAAATATTTTTCCCAATGGACTCTAAAGGTAACACAAATTATAGTTAGGCTTATTATGCAATGTCTTTTATTTATTGGTTTATTAGAACAAAATGTTAACTAAAATAATACAAAATTATGAAATAAAATTACTATACAAAATGATGTGCTAATTATGATATTCTGTGAAGCAATTTCTTTTGGTAGTGAGGCAAAGATGGACATTGCAGATAGTACATATATTATACGTCCTGACAGTTCTGTTTCTGTTTTCTAAACATTCCCGTTTACGTAATTGCGTTCGGGATACGTTCTATTTTGACATTCTGTATAAAAAATGCAGATAAGGTTATAATTAAATACGACAATCACCAATTTTAAAATGGGGAAAAATGTTTCCCTTAGTCGTGAAAGGGTTAACATACTTTTGGATCATTACATCGCCTTCCTCACAGATCTCACATATTACAACGTGAAATGTGAAATGGGAAACTGAAGCATGCTGTCTTTTCATTTTTATTACAACATAACTGTTAAATTTCTTCCACAAGCGAGTTTTTACTCTCGTGGAAGACTCAACATTTTTTCTCAGACTTTTACTGGAAAATGTAGTTAAAATTATAAAATACGAATGAAATATAATATTAAAATTTTCCATATATACGGTATGAATGAATATATGATTTTTATTGGACAAACTATGTATAAAGAAGAATATATATCCCCAACCCAAAAGTATATTAGAAAATGTAATACTTTTGGGTTGGGTTGTTTTACCTCTGAGCGGCACTTTTTTGCACACCATGGGCTAAATGGCCAGGTCACGTGGACCCTGAAGGCTCAGAGAAGGTTGGGGGAGGAGACCGACTGGAGCAGCTGTTGGGAGACAGATGGTAGCCTCCCGTCAAGGCCATCCAGCGTGTTCTTTAACGTGCACAGGGTATGGCTCTCCCGCACACGGCTTAACGTCCCATCCGACGGACGGCGGCCATTGCAAGCCCATCGGTGTCCCCTACTGACCGTGGACAGGGCTGGGAATTTTGCGGAGATAAATCTCAACTCTGACCCAGCTGGGACTCGAACCTGGGAACTACAGATTACGAGCCTGGCGCGCTACCGACTGAGCCACCCCCGCCCCAAGCGTTGTTAATAAAATCTTGTTTTGATGAGATTATTTTCAGTAATTTTTTAAGTGCAGAAACATGATTTTTTTTCTATGTAGCATTGCATATTTATTTCATATATGTATATCCTCAATACGCATCTCAAGGTACATGCGGATGAGACTACTTTTACCATTGAATTATTTTTCACTGCGGCGAAATATAACAAGATGGCGGCTGAGGACCTTGTATTGCACTTCTGCCCCTAGCATTTATGAAGAAAAAAATAATTAAGGCGTTTATTTTTACAACTTTAATTACAGCATTTGAATCAAATCTTTTCAACCCCACAACTGTCTTTAGTACGATTGTTAATTTTACATTCAGACTCTGAAAAGCTTCCGATCAAATGTAACATCTGTTAGTTCTAAATACATCAGAATATGGTTTTCAAATTGGATGGATCCCTTTCAATGTTATTGATTATTCTCTGCAGACGCAAATGAATATTTTCTGCTTGGCTGGGATTGATCCGTTTTATGAGGTTAAAGTTTGGATAAAAGAAATAAGGAATATTCTTTCGCTGAACGTATGAATCCAGCTGCTTCAAAACCTTAATGAGAATAGAAAAATAAGCAGGTTTAGAGATTAGAATATTATAAAAGATTATGAATCTGAATGCCAATAACATAAACACTATGTTACAAAAAATATTTATTTATTTTTTCCTATGAAAAGAAAAGACTATTTGGTTTTGTGTTTGCAGTCATAAACTCTTGATATTTGTGTGGTAAGGTTGAGTTGTTTTACCTCTGAGCGGCACTTTTTTGCACACCATGGGTTTAATTGACCAGGTCACATGGACCCCGAAGGCTCAAAGAAGGTTGAGGGAGGGGACCCACTGGAACAGCTGTTGGGAGACAGATAGTAGCCTCCCGTCAAGGCTATCCGGCGTGTTATTTAACGTTGGGTTGTTTTACCTCTGAGCTGCACTTTTTCGCACACCATGGGTTAAATGGCCATGTCACATGGACCCCGAAGGCTCAGAGAAGGTTGGGGGAGGAGACGAACTGGAACAGCTGTTAGGAGACAGATGTTAGCCTCCCGTCAAGGCTATCCAGTGTGTTCTTTAACGTTGGTTTGTTTCACCTCTGAGCGGCACTTTTTTTCACACCATAGCTTAAATGGCCAGGTCACATGGACCCCGAAGGCTCAGAGAAGGTTGGGGGAGGGGACCCACTGGAACAGCTGTTGGGAGACAGATGGTAGCCTCCCGTTAAGGCCATCCATCGTGTCCCTTAACGTTGGTTTGTTTTACCTCTGAGCGGCACTTTTTTGCACACCATGGCTTAAATGGCCAGGTCACAACGACCCCGAATGCTCAGAGAAAATTGGGAGAGGAGACGAACTGGAACAGCTATTAGGAGGCAGATGTTAGCCTCCCGTCAAGGCTATCCAGTGCGTTCTTTAACGTTGGTTTGTTTCACCTTTGAGCGGCACTTTTGTTCACACCATGGCTTAAATGCAAACGTCACATCGACCCCGAAGGCTCAGAGAAGGCTGAGGGAGGGCATCCATTGGAACAGCTGTTAGGAGACAGTTGGTAGCCTCCAGTGAAGGCTATCCAGCGTGTTCTTTCACGTTGGGTTGTTTTACCTCTGAGCGACACTTTTTTGCACACCATGGGCTAAATGGCGAGGTCACAAGGACCCCAAAGGCTCAGAGAAGGTTGAGGGAAGGGACCCACTGGAACAGTTGTTAGGAGACAGATGGTAGCCTCCCGTCAAGGCTATCCAGCATGTTATTTAACGTTGGGTTGTTTTACCTCTGAACGGCACTTTTTTGCACACCATGGGTTAAATGGCCAGGTCACATGGACCCCGAAGGCTCAAAGTTTGGGTGAGGGACCCACTGGAACACCTGTTAGGAGACAGATGGTAGCCTCCCGTCAAGGCTATCCAGAGTTTTCTTTAACGTTGAGTAGTTTTACTTCTGAGCGGCACTTTTTTTCACAACATGGCTTAAATGCAAAGGTCACATCGACCCCGAAGACTCAGAGTAGGTTGAGGTAGGGCATCCACTGGAACAGCTGTTAGGAGACAGCTGGTAGCCTCTCGTCAAGGCTATCCAGCGTGTTCTTCACGTTGGGTTGTTTTACCTTTGAGTGGCAGTTTTTTGCACACCATTGGCTAAATGGCCAGGTCACAAGGACCCCGAAGGCTCAGAGAAAGTTGGGGGAAGGGACCCATTGGAACTGCTGTTGGGAGACAGATGGTAGCCTCCAGTCAAGGCCATCCAGCGTGTTCTTTAACATGCATAGAGTATGGCTCTCCATCACACGGGGCCATGACTTGTCGTGGACTGCGTGGTACTACAAGTCGTGGCCTCACGACAAGTCGTGTCACATGGACCACGACTTGTCGTGGACTGCTTAACGTCCCATCCGATGGACTGCGGCATTTCCAAGCCCATCGGTGTCCCCTACTGACCGTGGAAAGGGCGGAAAGTTTTGCGGTGTGATGCAGAGTCAATAGTAGAGCCAAAAAGCATCTGTCATCATGTCAAACATTGGGAGAAGAATTAACAATGTTCAGAACATCTTTGAAATGCTCATCAGAACTTGCCATGACGGAATCCTCACCATAAAATAACATTTCCGGTAAGCTGTTAAATCTTCATTTGTGAAGAAAGTCCACTTATCATCCATAAGAGAATAGCTTTCAAATCAAACCCATCTATATTTCTGGGGCGGGGGTGGCTCAGTCGGTAGCGCACCAGGCTTGTAATCTGTAGTTCCCAGGTTAGAGTCCCAGCTGGGTCAGCGTTAAAATTTATCTCCGCAAAATTCCCCGCCCTGCCCACGGTCAGTAGGGGACACCGATGGACTTGGAAAGGCCGCCGTCCGTCGGATGGGACGTTAAGCCGTGGCACCGTGTGCGGGAGAGCCATACCCTGTGTACGTTAAAGAACACGCTGGATGGCCTTAACGGGAGGCTACCATCTGTCTCCCAACAGCGGTTTCAGTGGGTTCCCTCCCCCAACCTTCTCTGAGCCTTCGGGGTCCTTGTGACCTGGCCATTTAGCCCATGGTGTGCAAAAAAGTGCCGCTCAGAGGTAAAACAACCCAACCCAACACCTATATTTCTATTCAACAATCAGGGAAATGTAGACTCAAGAGAATTTTTCCTCTAAAATTGACGTTTATGGTAAACTAAGAGAGAATATTTCCTTTGCAGTTTTCAAAAACTTACCTCCATGAATCTCTCTCCCATTTTATCTTCTCTCCAGTGAATTGTCTCTGAATTCCTCATCACCATCCATAAAAGAATAGTTTTCAAATAATACGAAGCCAAAATTTTCCAATTTTCTTTATCACGCAGTAGCTAAGGAAAAAGATATGATTATGATACATAATTATGTTATAATTCCATTAAAGTGTTTAAAGAGATTGCCTCCCTCTCATTTATCCAGGGGAGGCATCAATAAAAAATAAAATTTACCCCTTTTTTTAAAAAATTAACAAGCGCAATAGCAAACACCTTTTTACATGTCGGTTTTCAGATTGGTTTGAGTTGTTTTACTTCTGAGCGGTACCTTTCTGTACGCGGCGGGGGTGGCTCAGTCGGTAGCGCGCCAGGCTCGTAATCTGTAGTTCCCAGGTTCGAGTCCCAGCTGGATCAACGTTGAGATTTATCTCCGCAAAATTTCCCGCCCTGCCCACGGTCAGTAGGGGACACCGATGGGCTTGGAAAGGCCGCCGTCCGTCGGATGGCACGTTAAGCCATAGCTCCATGTGTGGGAAAGCCATACCCTGTGCACGCTAAAGAACACGCTGGATGGCCTTGACGGTAGGCTACCATCTGTCTCCCAACAGCTGTTCCAGTGGGTCCCCTCCCCCAATCTTCTCTGAGCCTTGTGGGTCCTTGTGACCTAGCCATTTAGCCCATGGTGTGCAAAAAAGTGCCGCTCAGAGGTAAAACAACCCAACGTTAAAGAACACGCTGGATGGCCTTGACGGGAGGCTACCATCTGTCTCCCAACAGCTGTTCCAGTAGGTCCCCCTCCCCCAACCTTCTCTGAACCTTCGGGGTCCATGTGACCTGGCCATTTAGCCCATGGTGTGCAAAAAAGTGCCGCTCAGAGGTAAAACAACCCAACGTTAAAGAACACGCTGGATGGCCTTGACGGGAGGCTACCATCTGTCTCCCAACAGCTGTTCCAGTGGGTCCCCTCCCCCATCCTTCTCTGGGCCTTCGGGGCACTTGTGACCTGATCATTTAGCCCATGGTGTGCAAAAAAGTCCTGTTCAGAGGTAAAACAACCCATCTCTATCTAGGGCACCTATCTTTAAGGTATCGAAATGCCCTTCTGAGCAGATATGCTTTTCTGCATACATTCACACACACGATAGATTGAAAAACAATCCAGCCCAGACAGCTCCAGGAGACGTCTGGGTTGAGTTGGGTTGTTTTACTTCTGAGTGGCACTTTTTTTGCACACCATGGACTAAATGGCCAGGTCACAAGGACCCCGAGGGCTCAGAGTAGGTTGGGGGAGGGGACCCACTGGAACAGCTGTTGGGAGACAGATGGTAGCCTCCCGTCAAGGCCATCCAGCGCGTTCTTTAACGTGCACAGGGTATGGCTCTCCCGCACACGGGGCCACGGCTTAACGTCCTATCCGACGGACGACGGCCTTTCCAAGCCCATCGGTGTCGCCTACTGACCGTGGGCAGGGCGGGGAGTCTTACGGAGATTAATCTCAACGCTGACCCAGCTGGGACTCGAACATGGGAACTACAGATTACGAGCCTGGCGCGCTACCGACTGAGCCACCCCGCCCCCAGGTCACATGGACCCCGAAGGCTTAGAGAAGGTTGGGGGAGGGGACCCACTGGAACAGCTGTTGGGAGACAGATGGTAGCCTCGCGTCAAGGCCATCCAGCGTGTTCTTTGACGTGCATAGGGTATGGCTCTCCCGTACACAGGGCCACGGCTTAACGTCCCATCCGACGGACGGACGGCTTTTCAAGCCCATCGGTGTCCCTTACTGACTGTGGGCAGGGCGGGGAATTTTGCGGAGATAAATCTCAACGCTGATCCAGCTGGGTCTCGAACCTGGGAACTACAGATTACGAGCCTGGCGCGCTACCGACTGAGCCACCCCCGCCCCCAGGAGACGCCTGGCAAAACAGGCCTGTTTGTAATTCGTGTTTTTGTGTTTGATGATTAACTTTTAAGCCCCAGCGGACTTAACAGCGAAGACAACGATTTAAATATTTGGTAAAAGAAGTGAATCATTGTGGATATAAAGAGTGGCTAAAGGGAATTACCTTCAGTAACTTTATCAGTGGCTTTACGCATCCCAAGTTGTGTATAATTTTTTTCTCGATTCCTGGGAAATGCAACCTCCACAAACTCTGGATGTCCCACTCTTTCACGATCCCATCACGTACATATTCCTTTGGCACCAAAAACCAACACTGTTCCTGAAATTAGAACAAAAAAAATATTCAAATAAGTTTTCATCTAGTTTTCTGAAACATTACATAAGTGGTTCTCAACCTTTTATGCTTCACGTACCCCTTGGAAATGTGTATGTAACTGGCGTACCCCTTGTATAGATAGATAAAACTATATATATATAGTATAACAATGGGAATAAAATAAAACATATATATCAGTGGTTCTCAAACTTTTAAGCTTCACGTACCCCCTGGATATGTGTATGTAACTAGCGTACCCCTTGTATAGATAGATAAAACTATATATATATAGTATAACAATGGGAATAAAATAAAACATATATATCAGTCATTCTCAACCTTTTATGCTTCACCCACCCCCTGGAAATGTGTATGCAAATGGCGTACCCCTTGTATAGATAGATAAAACTATATATAAATATAGTATAACAATGGGAATAAAAATAAAACATATATATCAATGGATCTCAACCTTTTATGCTTCACGTACCCCCTTGAAATGTATATATCAGTGGTTCTCAAACTTTTATGCTTCACGAACCCCCTGGAAATGTGTATGTAACTGGAGTACCCCTTGTATAGATAGATAAAACTATATATATAGAGTATAACAATGGGAATAAAATAAAACATATATATCAGTGGTTCTCAACCTTTTATGCTTCACGTACCCCCTGGAAATGTGTATGTAACTGGCGTACCCCTTGTATAGATAGATAAAACTATATATATATAGTATAACAATGGGAATAAAACAAAACATATATATCAGTGGTTCTCAACATTTTATGCTTCACGGGCCCCCTGGAAATGTGTATGTAACAGCCGTACAAATTGTATAGATAGATAAAACTATATATATATATAGTATAACAATGGAAATAAAATAAAACATATATATCAGTGGGTCTCAACATTTTATGCTTCACGTACCCCCTGGAAATGTGTATGTAACTGGCGTACACTTTGTATAGATAGATAAAACTATATATATATAATATAACAATGGGAATAAAATAAAACATATATATCAGTGGGTCTCAACCTTTTATCCTTCACGTACCCCCTGGAAATGTGTATGTTACTGGCGTACACCTTGTATAGATATATAAAACTATATATATATATAGTATAACAATGGGAATAAAATAAAACATTTATATCAGTGGATCTCAAACTTTTATGCTTCACGTACCCCCTAGAAATGTGTATGTAACTGGCGTACCCCTTGTATAGATAGATAATACTATATATAGTATAAAAATGGGAATAAAATAAAACAGATATATCAGTGCTTCTCAACCGTTTATGCTTCACGTACCCCCTGGAAATGTGTATGTAACTGGCGTACCCCTTGTATAGATAGATAAAATTATATATATATAGTATAAAAATGGGAATAAAATAAAACAGATATATCAGTGCTTCTCAACCGTTTATGCTTCACGTACCCCCTGGAAATGTGTATGTAACTGGCGTACACCTTGTATAGATAGATAAAACTATATATATAGTATAACAAAGGGAATAAAATAAAACAGATATATCAGTGGTTCTCAACATTTTATGCTTCACGTACCCCCTAGAAATGTGTATGTAACTGGCGTACACCTTGTATAGATAGATAAAACTATATATATATAGTATAACAATGGGAATAAAATAAAATAGATATATCAGTGGTTCTCAAACTTTTATGCTTCACGTACCCCATGGAAATGTGTATGTAACTGGCGTACCCCTTGTATAGATAGATAAAACTATATATATATATAGTATAACATTGGGAATAAAATAAAACAGATATATCAGTGGTTCTCAACCAGTTATGCTTCACGTACAACCTGGAAATGTGTATGTTACTGGCGTACACCTTGTATAGATAGATAAAACTATATATATATAGTGTAACAATGGGAATAAAATAAAACAGATATATCAGTGGTTGTCAAATTTTATGCTTCACGTACCCCCTGGAAATGTGTATGTAACTGGCGTACACATTGTATAGATAGATAAAACTATGTATATATATAGTATAACCATGGGAATAAAGTAAAACATACATATCAGTGGTTCTGAACCTTTTATGCTTCACGTACCCCCTGGAAATGTGCATGTTACTGGCGTACACCTTGTATAGATAGATAAAACTATATATATATGTAGTATAACAATGGGAATAAAATAGATATATCAGTGGTTCTCAACCTTTTATGCTTCACGTATCCCCTGGAAATGTGCATGTTACTGGCGTACACCTTGTATAGATAGATAAAACTATATATATATATAGTATAACAATGGGAATAAAATAAAACATATATATCAGTGGGTGTCAACCTTTTATCCTTCACGTACCCCCTGGAAATGTGTATGTAAATGGCGTACCCCTTGTATAGATAGATAAAACTATATATAAATATAGTATAACAATGGGAATAAAAATAAAACATATATATCAATGGATCTCAACCTTTTATGCTTCACGTACCCCCTTGAAATGTGTATGTAACTGGCGTACCCCTTGTATAGATAGATAAAACTATATATATATAGTATAACAATGGGAATAAAATAAAACATATATATCAGTGGTTCTCAACCATTTATGCTTCACGTACCCCCTGGAAATGTGTATGTAACTGGCGTACTCCTTGTATAGATAGATAAAACTATATATATATAGTATAACAATGGGAATAAAATAAAACAGATATATCAGTGGATCTCAACCTTTTATGCTTCACGTACCCCCTGGAAATGTGTATGTAACTGGCGTAACCCTTGTATAGATAGATAAATCTATATATATATATAGTATAACAATGGGAATAAAATAAAACATATATATCAGTGGATCTGAACCTTTTATGCTTCACGTACCCCCTGGAAATGTGTATGTAACTGGCGTACCCCTTGTATAGGTAGATAAATATATATATATAGTATAACAATGGGAATAAAATAAAACATATATATCAGTGGATCTCAACCTTTTATTTTTCACGTACCCCATGGAAATGTGTATGTAACTGGCGTATCACTTATATAGATAGATAAAACTATAGTTATAGTATAACAATGGAAATAAAACGTAACATATATATATATGCACTTAAATTCGGTATTCATAAATTATTTATAGCGATGAACACAAAAAAATTACAATATAATAAATCAAATAAAATTATAAACACAGTAGTATCAGTAATCAGTAGCAGTGTTGACAGCATGACGGTTTTTCAGCTCTCACGGCGTATCCCAAAAAATTTTACCGCGTACCCCACGTTGTGAATCCTTGCATTGCATAATTATGTTGGTTTGCCGTCTGTCTGCAGATATTGAAGTTTTTTGGTCTTAGGGAAAAATCAAAAATTCTTTTTAGGTAGATTGGATTGTTTTACCTCTGACCGGCACCTTTTTGCACACCATGGGCTAAATGGCCAGGCCACAAGGCCATCCAGCGTGTTCTTTAATGTTGGGTTGTTTTACCTCTGAGCGGCACTTTTTTGCACACCATGGGCTAAATGGCCAGGCCACAAGGACCCCGAAGGCTCAGAGAAGGTTGGGGGAGGGGACCCACTGGAACAGCTGTTGGGAGACAGATGGTAGCCTCCCGTCAAGGCCACCCAGCGTGTTCTTTAACGTGCAAAGGGTATGGCTCTCCCGCACACGGGGCCACGGCTTAACGTCTATTCCGACGGACGGCGGCCTTTTCAAGCCCATCGGTGTCCGCTACTGACCGTGGGCAGGGCGGAGAATTTTGCGGAGATAAATCTCAAAGTTGACCCAGCTGGGACTCGAACCTGGGAAGTACAGATTACGAGCCTGGCGCACTACCGACTGAGCCACCCCGCCCCCTTTTTTTTAGGTGGAATAGGTATTGACTAAATATTACGATAATTTAAAGATTTGTTTTTAGCTTGAAATATTACGATTATCGCTTTCCGAATTTCCCGAAGTTTTAAATTTGCTCTTTTGAAGAGCAAAACCATGAAACTCCCCGCTTTGCGCAAAGTCAGTATGGGACAGTTATGGATTGGAAAGGTCCTTGTGACCTTCGGGGTCCTTGTGACCTGGCCATTTAGCCCATGGCGTGCAAAAAAGTGCTGCTCAGAGGTAAAACAACCCAACGTTAAAGAACACGCTGGATGACCTTGACGAGAGGCTACCATCTGTCTCCCAACAGCTGTTACAGTGGTTCCATTCCCCCAACCTTCTCTGAGCCATCGGGGTTCTTGTGACCTGGCCTTTTAGCCCAAGGTGTGCAAAAAAGTAGCTCAGGAGTAAAACAACCGAACGTTAAAGAACACGCTGGATGGCCTTGACGGGAGGCTACCACCTGTCTCCTTAAAATGGAACTCGCAAAGTTCCATTGGGTCCCCTCCCCCAACCTTCTCTGAGCCATCGGGGTTCTTGTGACCTGGCCGTTTAGCCCAAGGTGTGCAAAAAAGTAGCTCAGGAGTAAAACAACCGAACGTTAAAGAACACGCTGGATGGCCTTGACGGGAGGCTACCACCTGTCTCCTTAAAATGGAACTCGCAAAGTTCCATTTGGTCCCCTCCCCCAACATTCTCTGAGCCATTGGGGTCCTTGTGACCTGGCCATTTAGCCCATGGTGTGCAAAATAGTGCCGCTCAGAGGTAAAACAACCAAACGTTAAAGAACACGCTGGATGGCCTTGACGGGAGGCTACCATCTGTCTCCCAACAGCTGTTCCAGTGGGTGTCCTCCCCAACCTTCTCTGAGCCTTCGGGGTTCATGTGACCTGGTTCTTTATCCCATGGTGTGCAAAAAAGTGGCTCAGAAGTAAAGCAGCCCAACCTTAAAGAACACGCTGGATGGCCTTGACGGGAGGCTACCATCTGTCTCCCAACAGCTGTTCCAGTGGGTCCCCTCTCCAACCTTCTCTGGGCTTTCAGGGTCTATGTGACTTGGCCATTTAGCCCATGGTGTGCAATAAAGTGCCGTTCAGAGGTGAAACAACCCAACCCACTCTCAAAAAATGTTTTATTTATCGCTAAATGCGAATAAATCCTACAGAGAGTGCAAAGTAAAAGTAAGAACACTTTTATGTTTTTCGAAAAGGAACTAAAAAAGTAGACTCTTTAAAATCCTGCGTCGGGTTTTTATGGTAACTTCAAAACAACGTGTGACTGATTGTATAAACTTAAAAGATATAATATTTGATAAAACCATGAAATATTAAGTAATGTTTAGACTTACTTCACTGTTAAATTGGAATGTTTTATTAAAGACTTCCCGATTTGCACCACGCGGCCATTCCGGGCTGGAAAACTCAATTACCGGCACGAGATCTATATCAATGGTGTAGCCAAAAGATGTTTCTAGCTTGATTGTCTTGGCGGGACCACTCTGGCTCGTTTTGATCTACAAAAAAACATTTAAATCATAGTTTACAATCTATGTAATTTAAATCATTGTTATAGTCCACAAATATATTTAAATATTGGAATATATGGTCAAATAATTTGAAAAAAAATTAAATTTAGTCACAGCAAGGACACTTTTTCATATATTATTAAAATAATATTGAAAATTTGATCGATTCTGATTTTAAGGGATTTCTTTAGAAAATATACGTTATTTAAGCATCACATTGTCCTACCAGTATATTAGATAATTTTCATATGTAAATTGAGATCTTAATTTCGAAACTCTATAACTTCTAAAATATGCATTTAATAAAAAAATGTGACTGAAGATAAATTCAAGATTCTAATCAAACCTACTTAAATTCTTTCAGTATTTAAAGAGTTATGGAATCTGGAATATTTAGCAATAAATCATGTTCTATGTTATGTGAATGGAAATCTAAATTCGAAGCTCTGTAACTTCTAACATACGCATTTAATGAAAAAACGTGACTGAAGATAAATTAAAAATCATAATCTAATCTATTTAAATCTCGATTTTCAACAATATTCGTTCAGTATTTAAAAAGTTATGGAAGTTGGAATATTTAAGAATAAATTATCTTCCATGTTATGTGAATGGGAATCTAATTTGGAAGCTCTGTAACTTCTAAAATGTGCATTTATTGGCAAAATGTGACTGAAGATAAATTAAAATCATAATCTAATCAATTTAAATCTCGATTTTCAACAATATTCGTTTAGTATTTAAAAAGTTATGGAAGTTGGAATATTTAAGAATAAATTATCTTCCATGTTATGTGAATGGGAATTTAATTTGGAAGCTCTATAACTTCTAAAATATGCATTTATTGGCAAAATGTGACTGAAGATAAATTAAAATCATAATCTAATCAATTTAAATCTCGATTTTCAACAATATTCGTTTAGTATTTAAAAAGTTGAAGCTGGAATATTTAGCAATAAATTATGTTCTATGTTATGTGAATGGGAATCTAATTTGGAAGCTTTGTAACTTCTAAAATATGCATTTATTGGCAAAATGTGACTGAAGATAAATTAAAGATCATAATCTAATCAATTTAAATCTCGATTTTCAACAATATTCGTTTAGTATTTAAAAAGTTATGGAAGCTGGAATATTTAGCAATAAATTATGTTCTATGTTATGTGAATGGAAATCTAAATTCGAAGTTCTGTAACTTCTAAAATATGCATTTATTGGAAAAATGTGACTGAAGATAAATTAAAGATCGTAATGAAATCTATTTAAATCTCGATTTTTCAACAATATTCATTCAGTATTTAAAGAATTATGGAAGTTGAAATATTTAAAAATAAATTATCTTGTTTTCTGAAAATAGCATTCACAATTGTCTAATATTGAAAAAAATCAGTACACAAACTTTTAAAATGTATGTTTAGTTCATTAAATTGTTTGAAATAAGATTAAGTTTTAATTTCTAGGTAAATTTTTACAACGCATTACTGTTAAATATTCCAGCTTCAATAACTCGTTAAATACTGAACAAATATTGTTGAAAATCGAGTTTTAGATAGATCTGGTTATGATCTTTAATTTATTTCCAGTCACATTTTTCCATTTGATGCATATTTTAGAAGTTATAGAGTAATATTAGAAACCAATTCATGGTTTGAAGGTATTTTGAAGTAACTATCTAGGTATCTTAAAACAGACTTTTAAATTTCATAATACGTATTCTTTTTTTCCAGTTAAGCAGTATGAGAAGTTGGCAATCTTATAGATATAGATAACCGTGTCAGTGTAGTGTTCGGCAATTTCAAAATTGTACATAATTTTATATGCAAGCATACATGTTCTGGGAAGTATCTTATTATTTCTTCAATTTGTGATCAAAGCTTGTACCTACAACAGAACAAACAGCCATGACATCAATCCAGGTTTGGATAATATCTTGTAAAATAATGATGTGGTTAGGTAAAGGAGTCGGCAACCTCCTTTAAGCAGCATATTGTGCAGAAAGAGACTCCGTTGGTTTGGCCATGTTACCCGTATGGATAATTATAGATTGGCGAATAGGGTTATGAATAGTGGTGCCTAAAGGCCTCAGAAAGAGGGGGAGACACGCTGGATGGAGAGCTGTTGGGAGACAGATGGTAGCCTCCCGTCAAGACCATGCAGCGTGTTCTTTAAAGTTGGATGGTTTTACCTCTGAGAGGCAATTTTTTTCGCACCATGGGCTAAATGGCGAGGTCACAAGGACCCCAAAGGTTCAGAGACGGTTGGGGGAAAGGACCCACTGAAACAGCTGTTGGGAGACAGATGGTAGCCTCCCGTCAAGACCACCCAGAGTGGGTTAACGTTGGGTTGTTTTACCTCTAAAAGGCACTTTTTTCACACCATGGGCTAAATGGAGAGATCACAAGGACCCCGAAGGCTCAGAGAAGGTTGGGGGAGGGGACCCAATAGAACAGCTGTTGGGTGACAAATGGTAGCCTCCCGTCAAGGCCATCCAGCGTGTTCTTTAACGTTGGGTTGTTTTACCTCTAAAAGGCACTTTTTTTTCACACCATGGGCTAAATGGAGAGGTCACAAGGACCCCGAAGGCACAGAGAAGGTTGGGGAGGGGACCCAAATGGAACAGCTGTTGGGAGACAAATGGTAGCCTCCCGTCAAGGCTATCCAGCGTGTTCTTTAATGTTGGGTTGTTTACCCCTGAGTGTCACTTTTTGCACACAATGGACTAAATGACCAGGTCACAAGGAACCCAGAAGGCTCAGAGAAAGTTGGGGCAGAGGACCCACTGAAACAGCTGTTGGGAGACAGATGGTAGCCTCCCGTCAAGGCCATCCAGCGTGTTCTTTAACGTTGGGTTGGCAATAACCTCTGAGAGGCAATTTTTTTCATACCATGGGCTAAATGACGAGGTCACAAGGACCCCAAAGTTTCAGAGACGGTTTGGGGAAGGGACCCACTGAAACAGCTGTTGGGAGACAGATGGTATCCTCCCGTCAAGGCCATCCAGCGTGTTCTTTAACAGTCTAATTTAATCTCCGTAACCAATGCTTTGAGGGGAAAATAGTGTATCTGTGCATTCTAGATTATAAATTTAACACTCTTTCTTTGACTTGCCACAAATGTATCATTTAATGTATTTAGCTACTTTAAAAAATGAATGAAAACTCACCTTTCGAACATTTACGATTTTTAAACAATTACTGTTCATGACTTTGTCCACGACACTTTGCATCCAGATTCGAACCTTCTTTGGCATCAGATATTCTCTCTCAAAGAAAAGGTCTAAAATCCTTGGATCCGGCGATTCCTTGATTTTGTACTTTACAAAAGACGACACACCACTTTGATACTCGATCTGTCAGGAACAAAATCGGTTTTATTGTGTTTAAACATTATCAGATGATTTCTAAACACACACACATACACTTAAAGGACAAATTATTACACACACCTACCAACAACTGGATTTAAACTCTATGAGACCCTAGGAGCACATTAAATTCAAGGACCCATTTCTAAACATTTTGAGGTCGTAGGCACATATTAATTTCAAGGCCCCATTTCTAAACATTTTGAGGCCCTAGGCACACATTAAATTCGAGCTAAACCTTTTGAAGCCCTAGGCGCACTTTAGTTCGAGGCTTCCTTACTAAACATTTTGCGGCTCTAGGCACACATTGAATTCGAGCTAAACTTTTGAGGCCCTAGGCGCAGTTTAGTTCGAGGCTTCCTTACTAAACTTTTTGATGCTCTAGGCACACATTAAATTCGAGCTAAACCTAGGCGCAGTTTAGTTCGAGGCTTCCTTACTAAACTTTTTGAGGCCCTAGGCTCACATTAAATTCGAGCTAAACGTTTTGAGGCCCTAGGCGCACTTTAGTTCGAGGCTTCATTACTAAATTTTTTGAGGCTCTAGGCACACATTAAATTCGAGCTAAACCTAGGCGCAGTTTAGTTCGAGGCTTCCTTACTAAACTTTTTGAGGCTCTAGGCACACATTAAATTCGAGCTAAACGTTTTGAGCCCTAGGTGCACTTTAGTTCGAGGCTTCCTTACTAAACTTTTTAAGATCCTAGGCACACATTAAATTCGAGCTAAACGTTTTGAGGCCCTAGGTGCACTTTAGTTCGAGGCTTCCTTACTAAACTTTTTGAGACCCTAGGCACACATTAAATTCGAGCTAAATGTTTTGAGGCCCTAGGTGCACTTTAGTTCGAGGCTTCCTTACTAAACTTTTTAAGACCCTAGGCACACATTAAATTCGAGCTAAACGTTTTGACGCCCTAGGCGCACTTTAGTTCGAGGCTTCCTTACTAAACTTTTTGAGGATCTAGGCACACATTAAATTCGATCTAAACGTTTTGAGGCCCTAGGTGCACTTTAGTTCGAGGCTTCCTTACTAAACTTTTTGAGGATCTAGGCACACATTAAATTCGAGGTAAACGTTTTGAGGCCCTAGGCGCACTTTTTTCGAGGCTTCCTTACTAAACTTTTTGAGGCTCTAGGCACACATTAAATTCGAGCTAAACGTTTTGAGGCTCTAGGCGCACTTTAGTTCGAGGCTTCCTTACTAAACTTTTTGAGACCCTAGACACACATTAAATTCGAGCTAAACGTTTTGAGGCCCTAGGCGCACTTTAGTTCGAGGCTTCCTTATTAAACTTTTTGAGCCCTAGGTACACATTACATTCAAGGCCCCATTTCTAAACATTTTGGGGGCCCTAGGCACACATTAAATTCGAGTTAAACGTTTCGAGGCCCTAGGCGCACTTTAGTTCGAGGCTTCCTTGCTAAACTTTTTGAGACCCTAGGCACATATTAAATTCGAGCTAAACGTTTTGAGGCCCTAGGTGCACTTTATTTCGAGGCTTCCTTACTAAACTTTTTAAGACCCTAGGCACACATTAAATTCGAGCTAAACGTTTTGAGGCCTAGGCGCACTCTAGTTCGAGGCTTCCTTACTAAACTTTTGAGGCTCTAGGCACACATTAAATTAGAGTTAAACGTTTTGAATCCCTAGGTGCACTTTAGTTCGAGGCTTCCTTAATAACTTTTTGAGGCTCTAGGCACACATTAAATTAGAGCTAAACGTTTTGAGGCCCTAGGCGCACTTTAGTTCGAGGCTTCCTTACTAAACCTTTTAAGACCCTAGGCACACATTAAATTCGAGCTAAACATTTTGAGGCCCTAGGCGCACTTTAGTTCGAGGCTTCCTTACTAAACTTTTTGAGGCCCTAGGCATACAATAGTTTCGAGGCCCATAGATTTTTTGCAATGTTTGGTGTTTGGTTCAAGCAAAATATTTAAAATTTTTTTAAGAATTGTAGAATAATCACAGAAATATAATTCAATCCCAATAAACAAAAACTTTTCGATCGAAAATCATCAAAGTGTTTTATTGCGAGCTTTCTTTTTACCTAAACCGTCAATTAAATCATCACAATTTAAAGAATCTGTCAATTCACATTGAATAATCGCTAAAGATAAATTCCACAATTTAGTTTGCGCTAGTGAATTTCGTATTTAAAACTAAGTATTTTATTTTGCTACCATAACTAGGCTGCTTTATATTGTTATTTGTGATTAATAAGGTTTTAAAATGTGGCCCCATACAGAGTGCGCCCCCCAGCTTGCGCCTAATGCTCCTTATGGTAAATGCTGCCCTGCACCTACCAAATAACGGGGCGGGGGTGTCTCAGTCGGTAGCGCGCCAGGCTCGTAATCTGTACTTCCCAGGTTCGAGTCTCAGCTGGGTCAGCGTTGAGATTTATCTCCGCAAAAATTCCCCGCCCTGCCCACGGTCAGTAGGGGACACCGATGAGCTTGGAAAGACCGCCGTCCGTCGGATGGGACGTTAAGCCGTGGCACCTTGTGCGGGAGAGCCATACCCTGTGCATGTTAAAGAACATGCTGGATGACCTTGACGGGAGGCTACCATCTGTCTCCCAACAGCTGTTCCAGTGGGTCCTCTCCCGCAACCTTCTCTGAGCCTTCGGGGTCCATGTGACCTGGCCATTTAACCCATGGTGTGCAAAAAAAGTGCCGCTCAGAGGTAAAACAATCCAACGTTAAAGAGCACGCTGGATGGCTTTGACGGGAAGCTACCATCTGTCTCCCAACAGCTGTTCCAGTGGGTCCCCTTCCCCAACCTTCTCTGAGAATTCGGGGTCCTTGTGACCTGGCCATTTAGCCCATGGTGTGCAAAAAGTGCCGCTCAGAGGTAAAACAACCCAACCCAACCCTGCTCACAATAGACCTCGCTCAGGTCGCCATGTTGTCATATTTACCCATCATAACAAAGGAAATAAAAATAGTACAATAGATAAGTATATGATCTATTTATATCTCACAACAGGTTTCTGCTGAGAGCATTATTGTGCACGGTTTTAGATGGGTGTGGCGAGTAACAAATTGTGCTTTCAGAGTTTATATATTATTATAAAACACTACAATTTAATATACAATGTAACTTGAAAGGAAAGGTTATCTTAATTACAGTCACTCAAAAAATATCTGAACACCATGGTTGATTACAGAATTCCGGAAAAAATATCTGGCAACGATTTTTTTAGAAATTAGTGATCTGGCAACCTTCGTGTACAGTCGCTGAAAAAAACATGCGAACACTATAGTTGATTACAGAATTCAGAAAAAATATGTGGCAACGATTTTTTTTAGAAATTACTGATCTGACAACCTTCGTGTACTGTACACGAAGGTTGTCAGATCACTAATTTCTAAAAAAAAAAATCGTTGCCAGATATTTTTTCTTAATTCTGTAATCAACTATAGTGTTTGCATGTTTTTTTTGAGCGACTGTACACGAAGGTTGCCAGATCACTAATTTCTAAAAAAAATAGTTGCCAGATATTTTTTCTGAATTCTGTAATTAACCCTAGTATACGGATATTTTTTTGAGCGACTGTACTCGTAGAAATGCAATTACCTCTCTATCAGCAGGTTTGAAAGGCAGTTTCAATACTAAATTAATATCGAATTCATCTGCAGACTTTATACGCAGATCTTCGAAAAAACTTCCTGTGTAATAGATCCTCTGAAAAAATGCTTTAAATTCTGGATCCTTCTTTTTCATTTCGGCTGTTAAAGACTCCAGAAACTCTTTCAGAATCGCATTACTTTTTTTCGCCTGTTCTGGATTAAGTCTGACTTTTTCTTTCAAAATCTGTTTC
The DNA here is from genome assembly GCA_038380435.1 of Ryuthela nishihirai. Lineage (NCBI taxonomy): Eukaryota > Metazoa > Arthropoda > Arachnida > Araneae > Heptathelidae > Ryuthela > Ryuthela nishihirai. The sequence continues at coordinate 104,683,461 of JAWZYU010000002.1, read as the reverse complement.
AAATCAGTGACCATCTGGGTTTTTGATTGTGGAGAAATATTTTGGGTTTGTTTAGCTGATTCGTTCGGATTAGGTTTTGCTTTTGCCATCAGGAAAATCAGTCATTCAAACGAAATCCTATAAAGATAAAAGAAACTTAAATTTATAAAAATAAAATTTAAAACTTATATTTTAAAAAAATATCAAATTTTATAAATGTGCAGCACGAATGGCAAAAATTACAAATAGGCATTTTTAAATTTTTTAAATGGACATATATTCATAGAAGAAAAAACTTTGTTTCAGTGTTCCATATCTTCCATTGAAATTTGTAGAGAGAGTTTTGAAACACCCTGTATAGCCATCCCTTTTGCACGATAAACAGCTGGATAAACATGCTGGATGGCCTTGACGGGAGGCTACCATTTGTCTCCCAACAGCTGTTACAGTGGGTCCACTTCCCGCAACCATCTCTGAGCCTTCGGGGTCCTTGTGACCTGGCTATTTAGCCCATGGTGTGCAAAAAAGTGCCACTCAGAGGTAAAACAACTAAACGTTAAAGAACACGCTGGATGGCCTTGACGGGAGACTACTATCTCTCTCCCAACAGCTGTTCCAGTGGGTCTCCTCCCCCAACCTTCTCTCAGCCTTCGGGGTCCATGTGACCTGGCCATTTAGCCCATTGTGTACAAAAAAGTGCCACTCAGAGGTAAAACAACCCAACGTTAAAGAACACACTGGATGGCCTTGAAGGTAGGCTACCATCTGTCTCCCAACAGCTCTTCCAGTGGATCCTCTTCCCCCAACCTTCTCTGAACTTTCTGGGTCCTTGTGACCTGGTCATTTAGTCCATTGTGTGCAAAAAAGTGTCACTCAGAGTAAAAACAACCCAACGTTAATGAACACACTGTATGGCCTTGAAGGGAGGCTATGATCTGTCTCCCAACAGCTGTTTCAGTGGGTCCCCTCCCCCAACCTTTTCTGAGCCTTCTGGATCCTTGTGACCTCGTCATTTAGTGCATTGTGTACAAAAAAAGTGCCGCTCAGAGGAAAAACAACACAATTCACTCCCTATTTCAAGGTATCCAAACACTAAACAAAACTTGTATAGAATGATTCACAAAAAAATATAAATAAAACAATAAAACAAAAATATTTTACTGAAATTTTACTTTGTTGATTTATTGATTTTATTAAAAATATGAATATATCATTTATTTTAATTTTATTATGATCTTTATATAATTATTTGATCAATATTTTTAAATTTGATTGTTTACGAAATGTTTTATATATTAAGAACAATCTGTATTTTTTAATTCTTCCAACCCTTTCGATATTTAAAATCACAAGAGAATCATGCCACCCTATTCCCACCGTTCAGATATTAAAGGCAATCGACCTAAAAATTAATTATAAAAAATATATATGACTGAAAATAATACTCACCAAGAACAATTAATCTACTCGACCTGTGTGTCGAGTATCAGACAAGGTTCTGCAACTACGCCTGCTGTGAAACCGTAACCGACTCCTATGACAAAAAAAATTATCTCTCCATTTCTATTATCTGAATTTGCTAACGTCAAACGAGATTAAAATTTAACGCAACATCGAATTATAATCTGATTGTGGCGCGTGCATTGTTTAAATTACACCCTATGAACCCCATCACATCTGGGTGCATTGTAAATAACACCGCCAATAATAGGATCCAACATGGGATCTAAAGTTAAAAGAATACTCTGTAAATCTACTTTTAAAAATGCACTCACAAAAACTTCATGTAACCATGAGCTATGGTAGGTTCAATCACACTGTGTAATGTATTCTCTATTATTCCAAATTGTGAGTGTCACAGTTGTGGGTTGCGTGGCCAGTGTATGGGTTGCAGGTGACGTATTACCACATATTGCGTGTAACGTGCGACAATGGCATGCTGCAGGTGATGATTGACTGTAATGTGAGATACAATATGTGATGTGTGATCGTGACATATTATTGTATGTGAGGTTTGACTGTGACATATCAAATGTGACGTTTGACTTGACATATTGCATGCGATGTTTGACTGTGACATATATTGAATGTGAGATTAGACTGTGACATATTGCATTGATGTTTGACTGTGACATATTGCATGTGATATTTGACTGTGACATATTGAATGTGATGTGTGATCGTGACATATTGAATGTGACGTTTGACTTGACATATTTCATGTGATGTTTGACTGTGGCATATTGAATGTGTTGCTTGATTGTGACATAATGAATGTGACGTTTGGCTGTGACGTATATTGAATGCGATGTTTGACTGTGACATATTGAATGTGACGTTTGGCTGTGACATATATTGAATGTTATGTTTGACTGTGACATATTGCATTGATGTTTGACTGTGACATATTGCATGTGATGTTTGACTGTGACATAATGAATGTGACGTTTCGCTGCGATGTATATTGAATGTGATGTTTGACTGTGACATATTGAATGTGACGTTTGGCTGTGACATATTGAATGTGAGGTTTGACTGTGACATATTGAATGTGACGTTTGGCTGTGACATATTGAATTCGAAGTTTGATTGTGTGATATTGAATGTGTCGATTGATTGTGACATACTGAATGTGACTTTTGACTGTGACATATATTGAATGTGATGTTTGACTGTGACATATTGAACGTGAGGTCTGTTGTGACATATTGAATGTGACATTTGGCTGTGACATATTGAATTCGAAGTTTGATTGTGTCATATTGAATGTGTTGATTGTGACATAATGAATGTGACTTTTGACTGTGACATATATTGAATGTGATGTTTGACTGTGACATATTGAATGTGAGGTCTGTTGTGACATATTGAATGTGACGTTTGACTGTGACATATTGCATTGATGTTTGACTGTGACATATTGTATGTGATGTTTGACTGTGACATATTGAATGTAATGTGTGATTTGACATATTGAATATGACGTTTGACTTGACATATTGCATGTGATGTTTGATTGTGACATAATGAAAGTGAGGATTAACTATTACATATTGAATGTGAGGATTGATTGTGACGTATTGAATGTGACGTTTGGCTGTAACATATTGAATGTGACGTTTGATTGTGATATATTGAATGTGAGGTTTGACTGTGACATATTTAATGTAAAGTTTGACTGTGATATATTGAATTAATGTTTGACTGTGACACATTGAATGTAATGTTTGACTGTGATATGTTGAATTAATGTTTGACATGATATATTGAATGTGACGTTTGATTGTGATATATTGAATGTGAGGTTTGACTGTGACATATTGAATATAACGTTTGACTGTGACATATTACATTGATGTTTGGGGGCGGGGGTGGCTCAGTCGGTAGCGCGCCAGGCTCGTAATCTGTAGTTCCCAGGTTCGAGTCCCAGCTGGGTCAGCGTTGAGATTTATCTCCGCAAAATTCCCCGCCCTGCCCATGGTCAGTAGGGGACACCGATGGGCTTGGAAAGGCCGCCGTCCGTCGGATGGGACGTTAAGCCGTGGCCCCGTGTGCGGGAGAGCCATACCCTGCGCACGTTAAAGAACACGCTGGATGGCCTTGACGGGAGGCTACCATCTGTCTCCCAATAGCTGTTGCTGTGGGTCCCCTCTCCCAACCTTCTCTGAACCTTCGGGGTCCATGTGACCTGGCCATTTATCCCATGGTGTGCAAAAAAGTGCAGCTCAGAGGTAAAACAACCCAACCCAACCCAACATTAATGTTTGACTGTGGCATATTGCATATGATGTTTGACTGTGACATATTGAAAGTGATGTGTGATTTGACACACTGAATGTGACGTTTGACTTGACATATTTCATGTGATGTTTGACTGTGACATATTGAATGTGAAGTTTGATTGTGACATATTGAATGTGTCGCTTGATTGTAATATAATGAATGTGACGTTTGACTGTGACATATTGAATGTGACGTTTGGCTGTGACATATATTGAATGTGAGGTTTCACTGTGACATATTGAATGTAATATTTGACTGTGACATATTGCATTGAAGTATGACTGTGGCATATTGCATGTGATGTTTGACTGTGACATATTGAATGTGATGTGTGATCGTGACATATTGAAGGTGACGTTTGACTTGACATATTGAATGTGACGTTTGACTTGACATATTGAATGTGAGGTTTGATTGTGACGTTTGACTGTGATATACATTGAATATGATGTCTGACTGTGACATATTGAATGTGAGGTTTGATTGTGACGTTTGACTGTGATATATATTGAATGTGATGTCTGACTGTGACATATTGAATGTGAGGTTTGACTGTGACATATTGAATGTGAGGTTTGACTGTGACATATTGAATGTGAGGTTTGACTGTGACATATTGAATGTGAGGTTTGACTGTGACATATTCAATGTAATGTTTGACTGTGACATATTCAATGTAATGTTTGACTATGACATATTGCATGTGATGTTCGACTGTGACATGACACATATATCATGTCACATATATGTGAGTGTCATATGTTGCATGTCGTATGTGACCATTACATATTGAATGTGAAGTTGACTGTGACATGACATATGTTACGTTGGATGATGGCATGTGAAATGTGACATATTGGATGTGATGTTTGACTGTGACATATTGCATGTGATGTTTGACTGTGATACATTGAATGTGAGGTTTGAGTGTGAAATATGGAATGTGACGTTTGATTGTGACATGTATTGAATGTGACGTTTGACTGTGATATATTGAATGTGACGTTTGACTGTGACATATTGAATGTGATGTTTGACTGTGACATATTGAATGTGATTGTGACATACTGAATGTGACGTTCGACTATCACATGTTTAATGTGACGTTTTACTGTCACATATTGAATTTGACGTTGGACTGTGACATAATGAATGTGACGTTTGACTGTGAGATACTGAATGTGACGTTTGACTGTGATATATTGAATGTGACGTTTGACTGTGACATATTGAATGTGATGTTTGACTGTGACATATTGAATGTGATTGTGACATACTGAATGTGACGTTCGACTATCACATATTTAATGTGACGTTTTAATGTCACATATTGAATTTGACGGACTGTGACATATTGAATGTGGCGTTTGAGTGTGAAATATTGAATGTGACGTTTGAGTGTGACATATTGAATGTGACGTTTGACTGTGACATATTGAATGTGATGTGTGATTGTTTGAGTGTGACATATTGAATATGATGTTTGACTGTGACATATTGAATGTGATGTGTGATTGTGACATACTGAATGTGACGCTCTTCTATCACATATTTAATGTGATGTTTCACTGTCACATATTGAATTTAACGTTTGACTGTGACATATTGAATGTGATACGTGATCGTGACATAACCAAGAACAATGGACAGGGTGCCTCAGTCAGTAGTTAGCCAGACTCCTAATCTGCAGTTCCCAGGTTCGACTCATGGCTGGACCAGCATTGAGATTTATTTTTTTCAAAACTCCTTACCTTTCCCTTGGTCAGTAGGGGACATCAATGGACTTGGAAAGGCCACCGTCCGTCGGATGGGATGTTAAGCCATGGTGCTGTGTGCGTGAGGGCCATGGTCTGTGCATGTTAAAGAATACGCTGGATGTCCTTGACGTTAGGCTACCATCTGTCTCCCAACAGCTGTTCCAGTAGGTCCCCTTCCCCAAACCTCTGAGTCCTTGGGGTCCTTGTGACCTGGATATTTAGCCCATTGTGTGCAAAATGTGCCGCTCAGAGGTAAAACAAACCAACGTTAAAGAACAAACTAGATGGCCTTGACAGGAGGCTACCAAATGTCTCACAACAGCTGTTCCAGTGGGTCCCCTTCCCCAACCTTCTCTGAGCCTTCGGGGTCCTTGTGACCTGACCATTTAGACCATGGTGTGCAAAAAAGTGCCGCTCAGAGGCAAAACAACACAACGTTAAAGAACACGCTAGATGGCCTTGACGGGAGGCTACCATCTGTCTCCCAACAGCTGTTCCAGTGGGTCCCCTCCATCAACATTCTCTAAGTCTTCGGGGTCCATGTGACCTGGTCATTTAACCCATGGTGTGCAAAAAAAGTGCCGCTCAGAGGTAAAACAACCCAACGTTAAAGAACACGCTGGATGTCCTTGACGGGAGTCTACCATCTGTCTCCCAACAGCTGTTCCAGTGGGTCCCTTCCCCAAGCTTCTCTGAGACTTCGGGGTCCTTGTGACCTGACCATTTAGCCCATGGTGTGCAAAAAAGTGCCGCTCAGAGGCAAAACAACCCAACGTCAAAGAACACGCTGGATGGCCTTGACGGGAGGCTACCATCTGTCTCCCAACAGCTGTTCCAGTGGGTCCCCTCCCCCAACCTTCTCTCAGCCTTCGGGGTCCTTGTGACCTGACCATTTAGCCCATGGTGTGCAAAAAACTGCCGCTCAGAGGCAAAACAACCCAACGTTAAAGAACACGCTGGATGGCCTTGACGGGAGGCTACCATCTGTCTCCCAACAGCTGTTCCAGTGGGTCCCCTCCCCCAACCTTCTCTGAGCCTTCGGGGTCCTTGTGACCTGACCATTTAGCCCATGGTGTGCAAAAAAGTGGCGCTCAGAGGCAAAACAACCCAACGTTAAAGAACACGCTGGATGGCCTTGACGGGAGGCTACCATCTGTCTCCCAACAGCTGTTCCAGTGGGTCCCCTCCCCCAACATTCTCTGAGCCTTCGGGGTCCATGTGACCTGGCCATTTATCCCATGGTGTGCAAAAAAGTGCCTCTCAGAGGTAAAACAACCCAATGTTAAAGAACACACTGGATGGCCTTGACGGGAGGCTACCAAATGTCTCACAACAGCTGTTCCAGTGGGTCCCCTTCCCCAACCTTCTCTGAGCCTTCGGGGTCCTTGTGACCTGACCATTTAGACCATGGTGTGCAAAAAAGTGCCGCTCAGAGGTAAAACAACCCAACGTTAAAGAACACGCTAGATGGCCTTGACGGGAGGCTACCATCTGTCTCCCAACAGCTGTTCCAGTGGGTCCCCTCCACCAACATTCTCTAAGTCTTCGGGGTCCATGTGACCTGGCCATTTAACCCATGGTGTGCAAAAAAAGTGCCGCTCAGAGGTAAAACAACCCAACGTTAAAGAACACGCTGGATGTCCTTGACGGGAGTCTACCATCTGTCTCCCAACAGCTGTTCCAGTGGGTCCCTTCCCCAAGCTTCTCTGAGACTTCGGGGTCCTTGTGACCTGACCATTTAGCCCATGGTGTGCAAAAAACTGCCGCTCAGAGGCAAAACAACCCAACGTCAAAGAACACGCTGGATGGCCTTGACGGGAGGCTACCATCTGTCTCCCAACAGCTGTTCCAGTGGGTCCCTTCCCCAAGCTTCTCTCAGCCTTCGGGGTCCTTGTGACCTGACCATTTAGCCCATGGTGTGCAAAAAACTGCCGCTCAGAGGCAAAACAACCCAACGTTAAAGAACACGCTGGATGGCCTTGACGGGAGGCTACCATCTGTCTCCCAACAGCTGTTCCAGTGGGTCCCCTCCCCCAACCTTCTCTGAGCCTTCGGGGTCCTTGTGACCTGACCATTTAGCCCATGGTGTGCAAAAAAGTGCCGCTCAGAGGCAAAACAACCCAACGTTAAAGAACACGCTGGATGGCCTTGACGGGAGGCTACCATCTGTCTCCCAACAGCTGTTCCAGTGGGTCCCCTCCCCCAACATTCTCTGAGCCTTCGGGGTCCTTGTGACCTGACCATTTAGCCCATGGTGTGCAAAAAAGTGCCGCTCAGAGGCAAAACAACCCAACGTTAAAGAACACGCTGGATGGCCTTGACGGGAGGCTACCATCTGTCTCCCAACAGCTGTTCCAGTGGGTCCCCTCCCCCAACATTCTCTGAGCCTTCGGGGTCCATGTGACCTGGCCATTTATCCCATGGTGTGCAAAAAAGTGCCTCTCAGAGGTAAAACAACCCAATGTTAAAGAACACACTGGATGGCCTTGACGGGAGGCTACCAAATGTCTCACAACAGCTGTTCCAGTGGGTCCCCTTCCCCAACCTTCTCTGAGCCTTCGGGGTCTTTGTGACCTGACCATTTAGACCATGGTGTGCAAAAAAGTGCCGCTCAGAGGTAAAACAACCCAACGTTAAAGAACACGCTAGATGGCCTTGACGGGAGGCTACCATCTGTCTCCCAACAGCTGTTCCAGTGGGCCCCCTCCACCAACATTCTCTAAGTCTTCGGGGTCCATGTGACCTGGCCATTTAACCCATGGTGTGCAAAAAAAGTGCCGCTCAGAGGTAAAACAACCCAACGTTAAAGAACACGCTGGATGTCCTTGACGGGAGTCTACCATCTGTCTCCCAACAGCTGTTCCAGTGGGTCCCTTCCCCAAGCTTCTCTGAGACTTCGGGGTCCTTGTGACCTGACCATTTAGCCCATGGTGTGCAAAAAAGTGCCGCTCAGAGGCAAAACAACCCAACGTCAAAGAACACGCTGGATGGCCTTGAATGGAGGCTACCATCTGTCTCCCAACAGCTGTTCCAGTGGGTTCCCTCCCCCAACCTTCTCTCAGCCTTCGGGGTCCTTGTGACCTGACCATTTAGCCCATGGTGTGCAAAAAACTGCCGCTCAGAAGCAAAACAACCCAACGTTAAAGAACACGCTGGATGGCCTTGACGGGAGGCTACCATCTGTCTCCCAACAGCTGTTCCAGTGGGTCCCCTCCCCCAACCTTCTCTGAGCCTTCGGGGTCCTTGTGACCTGACCATTTAGCCCATGGTGTGCAAAAAAGTGCCGCTAAGAGGCAAAACAACCCAACGTTAAATAACACGCTGGATGGCCTTGACGGGAGGCTACCATCTGTCTCCCAACAGCTGTTCCAGTGGGTCCCCTCCCCCAACATTCTCTGAGCCTTCGGGGTCCATGTGACTTGGCCATTTAACCCATTGTGTGCAAAAAAAGTGCCGCTCAGAGGTAAAACAACCCAACGTTAAAGAACACGCTGAATGGCCTTGACGGGAGGCTACCATCTGTCTCCCAACAGCTGTTCCAGTGGGTCCCCTCCCCCAACCTTCTCTGAGCCTTCGGGGTCCTTGTGACCTGACCATTTAGCCCATGGTGTGCAAAAAAGTGCCGCTCAGAGGCAAAACAACCCAACGTCAAAGAACACGCTGGATGGCCTTGACGGGAGGCTACCATCTGTCTCCCAACAGCTGTTCCAGTGGGTCCCCTCCCCCAACCTTCTCTCAGCCTTCGGGGTCCTTGTGACCTGACCATTTAGCCCATGGTGTGCAAAAAACTGCCGCTCAGAGGCAAAACAACCCAACGTTAAAGAACACGCTGGATGGCCTTGACGGGAGGCTACCATCTGTCTCCCAACAGCTGTTCCAGTGGGTCCCCTCCCCCAACCTTCTCTGAGCCTTCGGGGTCCTTGTGACCTGACCATTTAGCCCATGGTGTGCAAAAAAGTGGCGCTCAGAGGCAAAACAACCCAACGTTAAAGAACACGCTGGATGGCCTTGACGGGAGGCTACCATCTGTCTCCCAACAGCTGTTCCAGTGGGTCCCCTCCCCCAACATTCTCTGAGCCTTCGGGGTCCATGTGACCTGGCCATTTATCCCATGGTGTGCAAAAAAGTGCCTCTCAGAGGTAAAACAACCCAATGTTAAAGAACACACTGGATGGCCTTGACGGGAGGCTACCAAATGTCTCACAACAGCTGTTCCAGTGGGTCCCCTTCCCCAACCTTCTCTGAGCCTTCGGGGTCCTTGTGACCTGACCATTTAGACCATGGTGTGCAAAAAAGTGCCGCTCAGAGGTAAAACAACCCAACGTTAAAGAACACGCTAGATGGCCTTGACGGGAGGCTACCATCTGTCTCCCAACAGCTGTTCCAGTGGGTCCCCTCCACCAACATTCTCTAAGTCTTCGGGGTCCATGTGACCTGGCCATTTAACCCATGGTGTGCAAAAAAAGTGCCGCTCAGAGGTAAAACAACCCAACGTTAAAGAACACGCTGGATGTCCTTGACGGGAGTCTACCATCTGTCTCCCAACAGCTGTTCCAGTGGGTCCCTTCCCCAAGCTTCTCTGAGACTTCGGGGTCCTTGTGACCTGACCATTTAGCCCATGGTGTGCAAAAAAGTGCCGCTCAGAGGCAAAACAACCCAACGTCAAAGAACACGCTGGATGGCCTTGACTGGAGGCTACCATCTGTCTCCCAACAGCTGTTCCAGTGGGTCCCTTCCCCAAGCTTCTCTCAGCCTTCGGGGTCCTTGTGACCTGACCATTTAGCCCATGGTGTGCAAAAAACTGCCGCTCAGAGGCAAAACAACCCAACGTTAAAGAACACGCTGGATGGCCTTGACGGGAGGCTACCATCTGTCTCCCAACAGCTGTTCCAGTGGGTCCCCTCCCCCAACCTTCTCTGAGCCTTCGGGGTCCTTGTGACCTGACCATTTAGCCCATGGTGTGCAAAAAAGTGCCGCTCAGAGGCAAAACAACCCAACGTTAAAGAACACGCTGGATGGCCTTGACGGGAGGCTACCATCTGTCTCCCAACAGCTGTTCCAGTGGGTCCCCTTCCCCAACCTTCTCTGAGCCTTCGGGGTCCTTGTGACCTGACCATTTAGCCCATGGTGTGCAAAAAAGTGCCGCTCAGAGGCAAAACAACCCAACGTTAAAGAACACGCTGGATGGCCTTGACGGGAGGCTACCATCTGTCTCCCAACAGCTGTTCCAGTGGGTCCCCTCCCCCAACATTCTCTGAGCCTTCGGGGTCCATGTGACCTGGCCATTTATCCCATGGTGTGCAAAAAAGTGCCTCTCAGAGGTAAAACAACCCAATGTTAAAGAACACACTGGATGGCCTTGACGGGAGGCTACCAAATGTCTCACAACAGCTGTTCCAGTGGGTCCCCTTCCCCAACCTTCTCTGAGCCTTCGGGGTCTTTGTGACCTGACCATTTAGACCATGGTGTGCAAAAAAGTGCCGCTCAGAGGTAAAACAACCCAACGTTAAAGAACACGCTAGATGGCCTTGACGGGAGGCTACCATCTGTCTCCCAACAGCTGTTCCAGTGGGCCCCCTCCACCAACATTCTCTAAGTCTTCGGGGTCCATGTGACCTGGCCATTTAACCCATGGTGTGCAAAAAAAGTGCCGCTCAGAGGTAAAACAACCCAACGTTAAAGAACACGCTGGATGTCCTTGACGGGAGTCTACCATCTGTCTCCCAACAGCTGTTCCAGTGGGTCCCTTCCCCAAGCTTCTCTGAGACTTCGGGGTCCTTGTGACCTGACCATTTAGCCCATGGTGTGCAAAAAAGTGCCGCTCAGAGGCAAAACAACCCAACGTCAAAGAACACGCTGGATGGCCTTGAATGGAGGCTACCATCTGTCTCCCAACAGCTGTTCCAGTGGGTTCCCTCCCCCAACCTTCTCTCAGCCTTCGGGGTCCTTGTGACCTGACCATTTAGCCCATGGTGTGCAAAAAACTGCCGCTCAGAAGCAAAACAACCCAACGTTAAAGAACACGCTGGATGGCCTTGACGGGAGGCTACCATCTGTCTCCCAACAGCTGTTCCAGTGGGTCCCCTCCCCCAACCTTCTCTGAGCCTTCGGGGTCCTTGTGACCTGACCATTTAGCCCATGGTGTGCAAAAAAGTGCCGCTAAGAGGCAAAACAACCCAACGTTAAATAACACGCTGGATGGCCTTGACGGGAGGCTACCATCTGTCTCCCAACAGCTGTTCCAGTGGGTCCCCTCCCCCAACATTCTCTGAGCCTTCGGGGTCCATGTGACTTGGCCATTTAACCCATTGTGTGCAAAAAAAGTGCCGCTCAGAGGTAAAACAACCCAACGTTAAAGAACACGCTGAATGGCCTTGACGGGAGGCTACCATCTGTCTCCCAACAGCTGTTCCAGTGGGTCCCCTCCCCCAACCTTCTCTGAGCCTTCGGGGTCCTTGTGACCTGACCATTTAGCCCATGGTGTGCAAAAAAGTGCCGCTCAGAGGCAAAACAATCCAACGTTAAAGAACACGCTGGATGGCCTTGACGGGAGGCTACCATCTGTCTCCCAACAGCTGTTCCGGTGGGTCCCCTCCCCCAACCTTCTCTGAGACTTCGGGGTCCTTGTGACCTGACCATTTAGCCCATGGTGTGCAAAAAAGTGCCGCTCAGAGGCAAAAGAACCCAACGTTAAAGAACACGCTGGATGGCCTTGACGGGAGGCTACCATCTGTCTCCCAACAGCTGTTCCAGTGGGTCGCCTCCCCCAACCTTCTCTGAGCCTTCGGGGTCCTTGTGACCTGACCATTTAGCCCATGGTGTGCAAAAAAAGTGCCGCTCAGAGGTAAAACAACCCAACGTTAAAGAACACGCTGGATGGCCTTGCCGGGAGGCTACCATCTGTCTCCCAACAGCTGTTCCAGTGGGTCCCCTCCCCCAACCTTCTCTGAGACTTCGGGGTCCTTGTGACCTGGCCATTTAACCCATGGTGTGCAAAAAAGTGCCGCTCAGAGATAAAACAACCCAACGTTAAAGAACACGCTGAATGGCCTTGACGGGAGGCTACCATATGTCTCCCAACAGCTGTTCTAGTGGGTCCCCTCCAACAACCTTCTCTGAGCCTTCGGGGTCCTTGTGACCTGACCATTTAGCCCATGGTGTGCAAAAAAGTGCCGCTCAGAGGCAAAACAACCCAACGTTAAAGAACACGCTGGATGGCCTTCACGGGAGGCTACCATCTGTCTCCCAACAGCTGTTCCAGTGGGTCCCCTCCCCCAACCTTCTCTGAGCCTTCGGGGTCCTTGTGACCTGACCATTTAGCCCATGGTGTGCAAAAAAGTGCCGCTCAGAGGCAAAACAACCCAACGTTAAAGAACACGCTGGATGGCCTTGACGGGAGGCTACCATCTGTCTCCCAACAGCTGTTCCAGTGGGTCCCCTCCCCCAACATTCTCTGAGCCTTCGGGGTCCATGTGACCTGGCCATTTATCCCATGGTGTGCAAAAAAGTGCCTCTCAGAGGTAAAACAACCCAATGTTAAAGAACACACTGGATGGCCTTGACGGGAGGCTACCAAATGTCTCACAACAGCTGTTCCAGTGGGTCCCCTTCCCCAACCTTCTCTGAGCCTTCGGGGTCTTTGTGACCTGACCATTTAGACCATGGTGTGCAAAAAAGTGCCGCTCAGAGGTAAAACAACCCAACGTTAAAGAACACGCTAGATGGCCTTGACGGGAGGCTACCATCTGTCTCCCAACAGCTGTTCCAGTGGGTCCCCTCCACCAACATTCTCTAAGTCTTCGGGGTCCATGTGACCTGGCCATTTAACCCATGGTGTGCAAAAAAAGTGCCGCTCAGAGGTAAAACAACCCAACGTTAAAGAACACGCTGGATGTCCTTGACGGGAGTCTACCATCTGTCTCCCAACAGCTGTTCCAGTGGGTCCCTTCCCCAAGCTTCTCTGAGACTTCGGGGTCCTTGTGACCTGACCATTTAGCCCATGGTGTGCAAAAAAGTGCCGCTCAGAGGCAAAACAACCCAACGTCAAAGAACACGCTGGATGGCCTTGACGGGAGGCTACCATCTGTCTCCCAACAGCTGTTCCAGTGGGTTCCCTCCCCCAACCTTCTCTCAGCCTTCGGGGTTCTTGTGACCTGACCATTTAGCCCATGGTGTGCAAAAAACTGCCGCTCAGAAGCAAAACAACCCAACGTTAAAGAACACGCTGGATGGCCTTGACGGGAGGCTACCATCTGTCTCCCAACAGCTGTTCCAGTGGGTCCCCTCCCCCAACCTTCTCTGAGCCTTCGGGGTCCTTGTGACCTGACCATTTAGCCCATGGTGTGCAAAAAAGTGCCGCTCAGAGGCAAAACAACCCAACGTTAAATAACACGCTGGATGGCCTTGACGGGAGGCTACCATCTGTCTCCCAACAGCTGTTCCAGTGGGTCCCCTCCCCCAACATTCTCTGAGCCTTCGGGGTCCATGTGACTTGGCCATTTAACCCATTGTGTGCAAAAAAAGTGCCGCTCAGAGGTAAAACAACCCAACGTTAAAGAACACGCTGGATGGCCTTGACGGGAGGCTACCATCTGTCTCCCAACAGCTGTTCCAGTGGGTCCCCTCCCCCAACCTTCTCTGAGACTTCGGGGTCCTTGTGACCTGGCCATTTAACCCATGGTGTGAAAAAAGTGCCGCTCAGAGATAAAACAACCCAACGTTAAAGAACACGCTGAATGGCCTTGACGGGAGGCTACCATCTGTCTCCCAACAGCTGTTCCAGTGGGTCCCCTCCCCCAACCTTCTCTGAGCCTTCGGGGTCCTTGTGACCTGACCATTTAGCCCATGGTGTGCAAAAAAGTGCCGCTCAGAGGCAAAACAATCCAACGTTAAAGAACACGCTGGATGGCCTTGACGGGAGGCTACCATCTGTCTCCCAACAGCTGTTCCGGTGGGTCCCCTCCCCCAACCTTCTCTGAGACTTCGGGGTCCTTGTGACCTGACCATTTAGCCCATGGTGTGCAAAAAAGTGCCGCTCAGAGGCAAAAGAACCCAACGTTAAAGAACACGCTGGATGGCCTTGACGGGAGGCTACCATCTGTCTCCCAACAGCTGTTCCAGTGGGTAGCCTCCCCCAACCTTCTCTGAGCCTTCGGGGTCCTTGTGACCTGACCATTTAGCCCATGGTGTGCAAAAAAAGTGCCGCTCAGAGGCAAAACAACCCAACGTTAAAGAACACGCTGGATGGCCTTGCCGGGAGGCTACCATCTGTCTCCCAACAGCTGTTCCAGTGGGTCCCCTCCCCCAACCTTCTCTGAGACTTCGGGGTCCTTGTGACCTGGCCATTTAACCCATGGTGTGCAAAAAAGTGCCGCTCAGAGATAAAACAACCCAACGTTAAAGAACACGCTGAATGGCCTTGACGGGAGGCTACCATCTGTCTCCCAACAGCTGTTCTAGTGGGTCCCCTCCAACAACCTTCTCTGAGCCTTCGGGGTCCTTGTGACCTGACCATTTAGCCCATGGTGTGCAAAAAAGTGCCGCTCAGAGGCAAAACAACCCAACGTTAAAGAACACGCTGGATGGCCTTGACGGGAGGCTACCATCTGTCTCCCAACAGCTGTTCCAGTGGGTCCCCTCCCCCAACCTTCTCTGAGCCTTCGGGGCCCTTGTGACCTGACCATTTAGCCCATGGTGTGCAAAAAAGTGCCGCTCAGAGGCAAAACAACATAACGTTAACGAACACGCTGGATGGCCTTGACGGGAGGCTACCATCTGTCTCCCAACAGCTGTTCCAGTGGGTCCCCTCCCCCAACCTTCTCTGAGACTTCGGGGTCCTTGTGACCTGGCCATTTAACCCATGGTGTGCAAAAAAGTGCCGCTCAGAGATAAAACAACCCAACGTTAAAGAACACGCTGGATGGCCTTGACGGGAGGCTACCATCTGTCTCACAACAGCTGTTCCAGTGGGTCACCTCCCCCAACCTTCTCTGAGACTTCGGGGTCCTTGTGACCTGACCATTTAGCCCATGGTGTGCAAAAAAGTGCCGTTCATAGCAAAACAACCCAACGTTAAAGAACACACTGGATGGCCTTGACGGGAGGCTACCATCTGTCTCCCAACAGCTGTTCCAGTGGGTCCCCTCCCCCAACCTTCTCTGAGACTTCGGGGTCCTTGTGACCTGACCATTTAGCCCATGGTGTGAAAAAAAGTGCCGCTCAGAGGCAAAACATCCCAACGTTAAAGAACACGCTGGATGGCCTTGACGGGAGGCTACCATCTGTCTCCCAACAGCTGTTCCAGTGGGTCCCCTTCCCCAAACCTCTGAGCCCTTGGGGTCCTTGTGACCTGGATATTTATCCTATTGTGTGCAAAATGTGCCGCTCAGAGGTAAACAACCCAACGTTAATGAACATGCTTTATGGCCTTCACTGCAGGCTACCATCTGTATCCAAATAGCTATCCAGTGTGTCCCCCTTTCCCTAAACTTTCTCTGAGCTTTTGGGGTCCTTGTAGCCTGGCCATTAACAGTTTTATTTTTTGTATATTTAGTGATCCCTAATGATATAAATTAAAACCATCTTTGAAAATGCGAATTGCATTTCGTTAGTAACCAACTAAAAAAGGGATTTCCAATTGTCTCTTAAAACAATACCGTTCTGTTTGTTACCTATTTGGGCGTAGGGTTGGGTTGTTTTACCTCTGAGCGGCACTTTTTTGCACACCATGGGCTAAATGGCCAGGTCACATGGACCCCGAAGGCTCAGAGAAGGTTGGGGGAGGGGACCCAGTGGAACAGCTGTTGGGAGACAGATGGTAGCCTCCCGTCAAGGCCATCCAGCGTGTTCTTTAACGTTGGGTTGTTTTACCTCTGAGCCGAACTTTTTTGCACATCATTCGCTAAATTGCCAGGTCACATGGACCCGGAAGGCTCAGAGAAGGTTGGGGGAGGGGACCCACTGGAACAGCTGTTGAGAGACAGATGGTAGATCCCGTCAAGGCCATCCAGTGTGTTTTTTGACGTGCACAGGGTATGGCTCTCCCGCACACGGGGCCACGGCTTAACGTCCCATCTTACATATGGCGGCCATTCCAAGCCCATCGGTGTTCCCTACTGACCGTGGGCAGTGCGGGGAATTTTGCGGAGGTAAATCTCAACGCTGACCCAGTTGGGACTCGAACCTGGGAACTACAGATTATGAGCCTGTCGCGCTACCGGCTGAGCCATCCCTGCCCCTTAAAAGTGGTCGGACAAGCATGATTCACGAAGAGGGAGCAGGACGCCCGTCAACCTCCACCGCTGACGGGAAGATTCAGGAAGCTAGAGAAATGGTACTGGCAAACCGGCGAGTTACCATCGACAATGTAGCGAGTTCTCTGTAGATTAGTCATGGTTTTGCCTATCAAATCATACACGACGAGCTCTGCTTCCATAAAGTCTGTGCGAGATGGATGCCAAGAGAGCTTACTGCAGATCATAAACACAAACGTGTTGAAATCTGCCAAAGCTTACTCGATCGCTACAACAATGAAGGCGAAGAATTTTTGAGCAGAATAGTCACGGGAGATGAAACGTGGGTCCATCATTATGAGCCAGAATCCAAAAAGCAAAGTATGGAGTATAAACATCAAAGTTCGCCAACGAAGAAGAAATTCAAGACTGGCGAATATTAAGGCATTGCAATTCAAGGCGGTGCATAAATGGTTGGGCGACCAACTGAAAACCTTTTTCTTGGAGGGAATATGCAAGCTTGTGGACCACTGGACCAAGTGCATCGAAAAGGAAGGAGACTATGTGGAAAAATGACGTGGTTGCTCAACTCCTACATTTGTGTAAATAAATTGAAAAAAATAAAGTGCGGATAATTTTTGACTTTTCCTCGTAGTTGCATCCCTCCCACCCTGGGTCTAAAGGGTCAAGTAATTGTGGCCAATGGTAACTTCGCAACCTTCGCATTTCAACATTAAAATTGCACACTTTTAACGTGACCATTACCTTGTTAAAAGTGTCTTGCAACTTAAACTTAGAAAGTGTTGTGCTAGGGTTAAAAAATTTACTTTTAATACTGAAGCGCTGAAAAATCCAGTTATAGCCAAAGTTTTAAGCTTACTTAGTCATTATGACAGTCATGGTTTGCTTACTACTGAAGTTGAGGAAGAATGGGATCATTTTAAACAGGCTTTTTTGGACACTAACAGTACTCTTTTAGGAAAAAAGGAGCAGAAGAGACAGATTTATCTGAGTGATAAGGCACTTGAGCTTATTTCGGAAAGAAAGAACTGCAGGAATGTCCTTAATCAATACCCTACTAGTCCTAATAGAAAGCATTACAGAGAACTTAATAAACGTGTAAAAGATCAGTTAGCTGCTGATAAGAATCTTTGGCTTGATGGTTTGGCTGACAAAGCCGAGGAAGCAGTTAGACAGCAAAAGAGCAGAGAGCTGTACCAGATAGTTAACGTTTTGTGTGTTAGAAAACAGATAGGCATTCAGGGATTGAAGGATAAACAAGGAAAGGTTATAGAAGGTGAGGATTCTGTCATGGCTAGGTGGGCTGAGCATTTCAGTGATATTCTAAACAATGCAGTTAGTTCTATTCCCATTGTTTGCAATGATGATAGATGCATTGGTGGCTTTAATGTTGGCCCTATAACACAATCTGAAGTTATTTTTGCTGTTTCTAAACTTAAACTTCATAAATCCCCAGGGGTAGATGAAATTACTACTGAAATGCTTAGAGCTGGAAATGTTTCAGTTACCACTTGGATGACTGAAATTCTGAATATCTTTTATGATAAAGGCATGGTTCCTAAGGATTTTACCAGAGCTATTGTTATCCCTATTTTCAAAAAAGGTGATCGCAGTTCTTGTGATAACTATAGGGGTATTATCCTACTCTCTGTTCCAGGTAAAGTTCTTTCCATGATTGTGCTTAATAGAATTACGAATCTGGTTGATAATCAATTGCGTGATGAGCAATGTGGATTCAGAAGTGGTAGGGGATGTGTGGATAAGATATTTTCACTTAGGCAGATTCTTGAGAAATGTTTAGAGTTTCAGAAACCTTTGGTTGCTAGCTTTGTTGATTTCAAAAAGGCTTTCGACTCTGTTGATCGTCATAATTTGTGGTTGATTGTGAGATCATATGGTATACCAGACAAGTTAGTTAACATAATGAAAGCTCTCTATAATAACACTGAGTCTTGTGTGAGAGTTGGTAAGGCTTGTAGCAATTGGTTTAGCATTACTTCTGGTGTTCGACAAGGGTGCATTTTGTCTCCTTTTCTCTTTAGCTTGGTTATTGATTATGTTATGCGAAATTCACTTCAAAGGAAAGATTTTGGTCGAAATGGACTGGAGATACGAAAATTTCTGATTTAGATTATGCTGATGATTTAGCCCTTTTGGCAAATGATGTTGATGCAATGAACTCTTTCATTCGAGCTGTTGAAGAGACTGGTAGTAGAGTAGGTTTGGTTATAAACAGAGAGAAAACTAAAGTGATGAAAATTGGTCAGGCAGGCTGTGATTCAGTTAATCTGAATGGTTGCAGTCTTGAGCAGGTGTCACAGTTTAATTATCTTGGGAGCTATGTAACAGATAATGGTGATGTGCGGCATGAGATTAACAGACGAATAGGGATTGCTGCCGGGACTTTTAAGAATCTATGGAGAGTGTGGAGAAATAGGCGTATTCACCTAAAGACTAAAATTAGACTGTATAATAGTTTGGTTCTTTTTAGGGTTAGTTATGGTAGTGAAACCTGGGCATTTTGTAAACAAGATAACAGGAAACTAGATGCTTTTGATTCCAGATGCTTACGCAGTATATTGGGCATTAGGTGGTTCAACTTTTTAACTAATGATGAGGTTAGCCAAAGGAGTTTGCAACCTCCTTTAAGCAGCATATTGTGCAGAGAGAGACTCCGTTGGTTTGGCCATGTTGCCCGTATGAATAATTATAGACTGGCGAATAGGGTTATGAACAGTGTGCCTAAAGGCCTCAGAAAGAAGGGGAGACCTAGGATGCTGTGGGCAGACAATGTCAAACAGGACCTTGTTAGAATTGGTGTGCAGTGGCCAGATGCAGTAGATGTAGCTCAGGATAGACTTGCTTGGAGAACTAAATTGCACGGTCTGGTTGGACCTCCATAGCCCATGGCTGCTTGAGGATGATGATGATGATGATGATGACATCGTTTGGAATATTCGTTTGATATTTTGGAGTTTTCAATTTTTTCCACCGTTAGAGGGCGTAGTTATAACTTTTGCCGGTTTTGAAAAATTCAAATTGTAATATTTCATTAATACCTATACAGCACAAAAAATTTTTTTATTTATCTGTATAAGCAAAAAAGTTCGATGTCTACATATCGACAGAAAACAAAGCGAAATTATATCTCTTTTTTTTTTATAAAAGGCCCTAAAAAGCCCTTTTCTTTTTCTTTTCAGCTGTTTTCTAAAATGCTTCCAATCGTGAGAACTGAACCGTTACGCTAACCGTGAGAACTGAACCGTTACACCAACCGTGAACACTGAACTTACCGTTTTCCGGAATCCATGAGATACAATATCATTCAACTTTGCAAACCAAACAATCCGAACGACGACAAAACATGGCGTTCAATTCTGAGATGGCCAACCTCTAACTTTACAGGGCTTCTAATTCGATATAAATTGCAAATGATATAATTATGATATTCGTAATATCAACTTAAATTCAAAGGGGCATATCATTAGGTACAGTTCCACATTAAAAATAAAAAATAAATACCCCCTCAAGCAGCTGCTTGCCACAGAGGTCTGACAGGAGCCTGTCAGTTTATATGCCATAGTAGAAGGTCTGAGAGGATGGCAGGACCTCAGCAAGTTCCACATTATGTTAATAATAATATTTTTATGAAAATATATAACTGAAAATAATTTTAGGAACATAATCAAATCTATTTAATTCTCAATTTCCAATCTCGATTTCCAATAATGTACAGTCGCTAAAAAAAAATCTGAACACTATGGTTGATTACAGTGATCTGGCAACCTTCGTGTACAGTACACGAAGGTTGCCAGATCACTAATTTATAAAAAAAATTGCCAGATATTTCTTCTGAATTCTGTAATCAACCATAGTGTTCGGATATTTTTTTGAGCGACTGTACGTTCAATATTTCGAGAGTTATGGAAGCTGTTTCAGCTTCCATAACTCACACTTAGTATGTTAGCTCTTTCTGCAAAAAATCATTCAGAATTAGTAAAAAATAACCTAATTTTCCTGTGAACTGCTGAAAACGTTTAGTCATAATTAGCAAAGTTTAGCATAACAGTTATTGCTTTAGTTTAATTTGCTAAACATCATCATCATCATCATCATCATCATCCTCAAGCAGCCATGGGCTACGGAGGTCCAACCAGACCGTGCAATTTAGTTCTCCAAGCAAGTCTATCCTGAGCTACATCTACTGCATCTGGCCACTGCACACCTATTCTAACAAGGTCCTGTTTGACATTGTCTGCCCACCGCATCCTAGGTCTCCCCTTCTTTCTGAGGCCTTTAGGCACACTGTTCATAACCCTATTCGCCAATCTATAATTATTCATACGGGCAACATGTCCAAACCAACGGAGTCTCTCTCTGCAAAATATGCTGCTTAAAGGAGGTTGCAAACTCCTTTTCCTAATCTCATCATTAGTTACAAAGTTGAACCACCTAATGCCCAAGATACTGCGTAAGCATCTGGAATCAAAAGCATCTAGTTTCCTGTTATCTTGTTTACAAAGTGTCCAAGTTTCACTACCATAACTAACCCTAGAAAGAACCAAACTATTATACAGTCTAATTTTAGTCTTTAGGTGTATACGCCTATTTCTCCACACTCTCCATAGATTCTTAAAAGTCCCAGCAGCAATCCCTATTCGTCTGTTAATCTCATGCCGCACATCACCATTATCTGTTACATAGCTCCCAAGATAATTAAACTGTGACACCTGCTCAAGACTGCAACCATTCAGATTAACTGAATCACAGCCTGCCTGACCAATTTTCATCACTTTAGTTTTCTCTCTGTTTATAACCAAACCTACTCTACTACCAGTCTCATCAACGGCTCGAATGAAAGAGTTCATCTCATCAACATCATTTGCCAGAAGGGCTAAATCATCAGCATAATCTAAATCAGAAATTTTCCTATCTCCAGCCCATTTAAGGCCAAAATCTTTCCCTTGAAGTGAATTTCGCATAACATAATCAATAACCAAGCTAAAGAGAAAAGGAGACAAAATGCACCCTTGTCGAACACCAGAAGTAATGTTAAACCAATTGCTACAAGCCTTACCAACTCTCACACACGACTCAGTGTTATTATAGAGAGCTTTCATAATGTTAACTAACTTGTCTGGTATACCATATGATCTCACAATCAACCACAAATTATGACGATCAACAGAGTCGAAAGCCTTTTTGAAATCAACAAAGCTAGCAACCAAAGGTTTCTGAAACTCTAAACATTTCTCAAGAATCTGCCTAAGTGAAAATATCTGATCTACACATCCCCTACCACTTCTGAATCCACATTGCTCATCACGCAATTGCCTGTCAACCAGATTCTTAATTCTATTAAGCACAATCATGGAAAGAACTTTACCTGGAACAGAGAGTAGGCTGATACCCCTATAGTTATCACAAGAACTGCGATCACCTTTTTTGAAAATAGGGATAACAATAGCTCTGGTAAAATCCTTAGGAACCATGCCTTTATCATAAAAGAGATTCAGAATTTCAGTCATCCAAGTGGTAACCAAAACATTCCCAGCTCTAAGCATTTCCGTAGTAATTTCATCTACCCCTGGGGATTTATGAAGTTTAAGTTTAGAAACAGCCAA
Source organism: Ryuthela nishihirai (assembly GCA_038380435.1). Taxonomy (NCBI): domain Eukaryota; kingdom Metazoa; phylum Arthropoda; class Arachnida; order Araneae; family Heptathelidae; genus Ryuthela; species Ryuthela nishihirai. The sequence continues at coordinate 104,661,066 of JAWZYU010000002.1, read as the reverse complement.
ACTAACTTCAGATTGTGTTATAGGGCCAACATTAAAGCCACCAATGCATCTATCATCATTGCAAACAATGGGAGTAGAACTAACTACATTGTTTAGAACATCACTGAAATGCTCAGCCCACCTAGCCATGACAGAATCCTCCCCTTCTATAACCTTACCTTGTTTATCCTTCAATCGTTGTATGCCTGTCCGTTTTCTACCACACAAAACATTAACTATCTGGTACAGCTCTCTGCTGTTGTGCTGTCTAACTGCTTCCTCGGCTTTGTCAGCCAAACCATCAAGCCAAAGATTCTTATCAGCAGCTAACTGATCCTTTACAAGTTTATTAAGGTCTCTGTAATGCTTTCTATTAGGACTAGTAGGGTATTGATTAAGGGCATTCCTGCAGTTCTTTCTTTCCGAAATAAGCTCAAGTGCCTTATCACTCAGATAATTTTGCCTCTTCTGCTCCTTTTTTCCTAAAAGAGTACTGTTAGTGTCCAAAAAAGCCTGTTTAAAATGATCCCCTTCTTCCTCAACTTCAGTAGTAAGCAAACCATGACTGTCATAATGACTAAGTAACCTATCATGGTAAGCTTTGGCTATAACTGGATCTTTCAGAGCTTCAGTATTAAAAGTAAATTTTTTAACCCTAGCACAACACTTTTTAAGTTTAAGTTGCAACACACTTTTAACAAGGTAATGGTCAGATCCAATTTCAGCTCCCCTATATGCCCTGGTATTCCTAACAGAACTAGTCCATTTGTTGTTAATTAATATGTAATCAATCATATTCTTATGCAGCCCATCAGGTGAAACCCATGTGTACTTATGTATGTTGCGGTGTTTGTAATACGTGTTAGTTATTCTGAATCCATTGAGTTTACTTACCTGTAGGAGACGTTGCCCATTGCTATTGCAGCTACCAATACCAAAAGGGCCTATTACTCCTCCCCAAAGGTCAGAGTCAGTACCAACTTTGGCATTAAAGTCACCAAGAACAAGGGTAATATCTCCTTTCTTGACAGAATTCAAAATATCCTGAAGTTGTTCATAAAACCTATCCTTCTCATCCTCATCGGCATCCTCAGTGGGGGCATAACAGCAGATAACATTCAAGTCTTTAACGCTTGTCTGAAATTTTGCTGTGAGAAACCTTTCATTAATGCACTCATATCCTAGAAGAGCATCACTAGCGTGTCTGCTGAGAAGCAGACCCACGCCTTGGTGATGCTTTTTGTCGTCCCTCCCTGAAAAGAGAAATTTAAGATTATTTTTAAGAATCTGACCTTTATCTGTCCATCTGGTCTCTTGCAAGCCGAGAATATCTAAATTATAACGGTGGAATTCTTGTGTGAGGACATCAAGAGAAAAAGCTCTGTGCAGAGTCCTCACATTCCAACTACCTATGGAGAGAAAATGGTTAGTGGGATGTTTAAAGAAACTATGTTTATTGAGAGAGGGAATGCCGACAATATCAAACAGCCCCCTAATCGCAGACATGGGGCAAAGACCCGTTCCCCCACTACTAAAGGCTGAAGCCATCTACACTGGAAGACTTCCTCCAATGTAGAATTTGACGATGCCAATAGGAGCAAAGAGTTCAGGTGCCTGCGATGACTTCTGCTCAGGATTATCCACCAGCTGATAAACATATCCTGTGGATCTATTCACTTGGGGCTGTCAACCCACAAACAAAAAGAAAACACAGCGGAAGATTTTCCCTCCACAGAAGCCCACCAGTGCAGCAAAATCAGGATCCATAATCAAGCTCAGAGCCATATATTCATCATATTTTTTTATTAACTTTTGAGAGCAATTGCTTAAATTGGAATTATTATTGCTTAGTATTCCAATTTCCTTAACTCTAAATAGAGAACGAATATTGTTAAAAATCTAGGTTGAAATTGATTTCAGATCTTTAAATTATCTTCAGTCATACTTTAAAAAAAAAATATTTAAGATGTTCCCGAATCCTGTATCTCAGTTACTATAACACGGAACTTTACCTAATTAAGTGGCTTCTGAGTGTGTATCTATAACAGCAAATATTTCCCTGATACCTAGATACAGTACTGTGAGAATTAGTTGGGACAAGCGAAGGAACTCTAAGTCCCTTCCTCTGCAGAGTCTAAACTGCTGCAAGTCTAAACTTGTTCGTAACCTTCTGCTGCAAGTCTAAACTTGCGCATGCAGCTTCCGGGCCACAGAAGCTTAACCCCATTGAAGGAATGATGGACAGCAAAAAGTACATAGGCGTCCTGGAGGCGAAAATGGTCCCAACACTGCAGAAGTTGTTTCCTAACGGCGATGGGGTATTTCAACAGGATCTGGCTCCATGCCACAATTCTAAGCTTGTGAAGAGCTTCTTTACCCAGCAGCATTTGAAGGTATTGGAATGGCCAGGAAATTCACCGGATTTAAACCCCATTGAAAATTTGTGGGCCATTATTAAAGCGGGCATATCTAAGATGGATTGCACAACAAAAACCAAAATGATATAAAGTGTCATGAAAGTGTGGTATTACGACCCTGAAGTGAATGAGACGTCTGGAAAGCTAGTGGCATCAATGGTTGAGAGGGTGAAAGAAGTAATTAAAGCTAAGGGGGGTCACATTCACTATTAACTATGTACACTATTAAACAAATAAATATTTTAGTTGTGTCTTTGTTACTGCATTTTCCTATTGTCCCAACTAATTTACACAGTACTGTAGACCTGAAACAGCTAAAAAAAAAATTTTATTTTACACTTTTTCTACCTATAGAATTCTATATTACCGTATACTTTCGTAAAAAGCATATTCTATGAGTTATCCCAATTCAAAATATTTTTCCCATTCATATAACATGTTATCGAGTGGTTAGAATTTAATGTCACTGTAATGCTACAAAACGTAATGCTACAATAAGCTATTTTGTTTTTGGCATTGTATTGTGAATAAAGATTTAATCAGATATGTTGGTTGAATTTTATTTACGAATAAGTTCATTTCATAACACTCATAATAATTAGGTACTGGAAATCGGGGGGGGGGGGGGGGGAAAGTCAAACCTTTTGAAATAAGCTGCATGGAGATCATGAGATTACCTCTTGCCTGCTGTCACGTGACAAACGAGTGTCTGATAGCTGCACGTATCGATTCCCTGCGTTACGCAGCTATATTCCGTTTATTCTATTTATGGTCTAAGGTTCCGCATACTACGGAAGTTGTAAGGAAAATGATAACTGAGGCTGGCTACTAAAGCTGTCGCTGCAAGCAGTGGTATTGAGTTGTCTATCTGTGCTAGCTATTTAATCTGTGAGATATAGTAATCTACACTATATCTAGGGGCTAATGACACTATAAGAATTCTTATTGGAAGTAGTCTGGGAATTTGTAAAGGAGTTAGCAACCTCCTTTGAGCAGCATAATGTGCAGAGAGAGACTCCATTGTTGTGGCCATGTTGTCCGTATACATAACTATGGATTAGCGAATAAAGTTATGAACAGTTTGCCAAAAAGCCCTAGAAAGAGGGGGAGACATAGGATGAGGTGGGCAGACAATGTCAAACAGACCCTTGTTAGAATTGGTGTGCAGTGGCCAGATGCAGCAGGTATAGCTCAATACAGATATTCTTGGAGAGTTAAATTGCACTCTCTGGTTGGAACTCCGTAGCCCATGGCTACTTGATGATGATGATGAAAATTGGAAAAATGCGAAATTTTATATGAATATTTAAAATTGTTCATTCAGGCTAAATATTTTCTTGTCAGGAGCAACCTGCCCCCTTATTCCCTGGGGTTTGGTGTGGGAATGGATAAAGCAGTAATATATTTTTAAGAAATAAATGAAAAACATTTCCTGGTTTGGATTCATAAGGTCCCATAAAATCTTAATTTTAGCATTTTCCAATAGTTCCATAGTAGTTTTCATCAATAATTTCCACTGTTAGAGGTTTCTAATATTGGAAAAATATGATGAAAAAGCAATCTGAAGACGAACATTTTATATTTACCAGAGTCGATTGGACTTACCAATTATTAGCAATTTTTCTTTTAGAACTCAATATGTTCATCATTTATATTAATAAGAACATCGGTGCAGGGCTGCTCAGTCGGTAGCTCACCAGATTCATAATCTGTAGTTCCCAGGTTCGAGTCCCGTATGGGTCAGCGTTGAGATTTTTCTATGCAAAATTTCACTTCCTGCCCTCAGTCAGTAGGGGACACCGATGGGATTGGAAAGGCCATAGTCTGTCGGATATGACGTTCAGTGGTCCCATGTGTGGAAGAACTCTGTATACATTAAGCCTGATGCCATTGACAAGGAGGCTACCATCTGTCTCTCAACAGCTCTCCAATATGTTCACTCCCCCCAACTTGCTCTGAGTCCTCGGGGTCCTTGTTACCAGGTCATTTAGCTCATTGTGTACAAAAGAGTGTAGCTCAGAGATTAAAGAACCCAACCTAACAAGAACATTATTAAATATTTCGAAGTTCCTTTTCTTCCTTCAGAAAATCCCGGGACACCTCTGTTTTCAAGAAAATTTTTTGATTTAAAATTCACTTTAGAAAATATGAAAATATAAAGTTATATTTTAAGGGATAGAATTCTGATAGCTTTCTTTTTTTTGCACTCTCTGCAAATCTGTGCTGTAAATCGGACCAGAACTCGAAGTGTAATAAAACGACAATCATTAAAATTCTAACTCCCTTATTTTACCACAATTTGCAAAAAATAATGGGATTTTAAAATTTAAAATTTTTTTACGAATTTTAAGTAAAAAAAAAACACCACCTCTTTCTTTATGTTAAAAGTACCTAAAACACAAGCTAGGAATACCTATCGAGCAACTATTTTGTAAAAAAAAAAGAATTATAATATTATTCTTTTAACCGTAACCAAATTCTGTACCCTGCTCCTATGCTTTTTAGGTTAGCGGAGTATTACAGTTCGTATCAACTTGGTTTCGTATGTTCGCTGTGCCCGTTGGTGTATTGCGGAAATCTTGTGTAGGCTAAAATGGCGGATCCGCTTAGTTTGCTTCGCCAGTTTAATGTAAATAAAAAGCCTATAACAGAGAGAAATTCGCAAATAATCTTTGGAGAGTATTCATGGCCGAAAGCTGTCAAGACAAATTATTTGGTATGGGGGTAAGTATGATACTTTTTCATCTTATAATTGATACTGTAAACATCTCTTGTCACACTATGGTTAACAAATAAGCAGCAACTGTTTTAAAAAGACACGTAGTAAAAACAAAATATTATTAATGGAACAGTTCATGTGCTAACGCAGTTACTTTAGCATCATATATATTTAATTGCTTCAAATTGGAAGTGAAGCTTAATTTATTTTCCAAATCCGAATTTCGTGAACTTTCACAAAATTTATTTTAAAAAAATGCATTGGCGAAGTATCAGCGAGAGTTTTTTTAATGGACTTCAGGATTAAAATTCTTTCACATCATTAAAAAGACATTACAAATGTAAATAAGCTACAATGAAAGTTATTGCAACTGTAATAGCTATACTATCACTATTATGGTTTCACTAAAGTGTAAGTGGGGTATTTTTTTAAATGCTATCATTCCTTGGCGAAAAACAAATTTTGTGTACATTTGCATGTAAAATCTGACTGCTTATGATGTATGTATGTTGATATAATTTGCTTTCGCCAAATGGTGATTCACGGTTCTTGGCTAACAGACGACACTCCCCAGGGAAACATTATGACAGATGTAACATATTAACTTGTCTTTGTTGAATGGGTAATATAAAATTGCATACTTATAAAAATGGATTTTTTTCTTGTCACTGATATATGTAAGAAGATGAAACTAAAACTATTTTATGACAATGTTTATTTAGGCAGCTTGATATAAGCAATTTATGCCCATGAGTGTTTTTGTTTCATCTATATTGAGAAGTAGGCTGATGGGTATATAATGAATGTAGGGTACTGAAGTAATTGAGAGGTTTGTGCACTTAAAATCATAGTAAATTGGTGTATTTTGAATATCTAAACATAGATCAGAAGGTGCTTTTTGAAATTAAAATTAGATATGGAATAAGAAGCATTTATATCTTAAAGGCATAGGGATATGAAGTAACATATTTTGTTAGAATAATATAGAGGAAAAATTGCCATTAGATGGGTGGAATCTGAACCCATGGGGATGGGGGTGGCTCAGTCAGTAGCGCACCAGGCTCATAATCTGTAGTTCCCAGATTCGAGTCCCAGCTGGGTCAGCGTTGAGATTTATCTCCGCAAAATTCCCCGCCCTGCCCACGGTCAGTAGGGGACACCGATGGGCTTGGAAAGGCCGCTGTCCGTCGGATGGGACGTTAAGCCGTGGCCCCGTGTGCGGGAGAGACATACCCTGTGCGCGTTAAAGAACACGGATGGCCTTGATGGGAGGCTACCATCTGTCTCCCAACAGCTGTTCCAGTTGGTCTCCTCCCCCAAATTTCTCTGAGCCTTTGGGGTCCATGTGACCTGGCCATTTAGCCCATGGTGTGCAAAAAAGTGCTGCTCAGAGGTAAAAAAAACCCAAAAACAACTGAAAATGTAGTTGACTGTAATTAAAGACTGGTCCAGAAGGCACTTTTCAAGTTTGTACAGAATGTGTAAATAAGTGGACTCAAAAATAAGTAATATATGTATATTTTTTTATTAATTTTTTTTTTTTTCAATAAATGTCTAAATGAAACTTAAAAATTTTCATGGTTCGATTTTTTTGGGTTTATTGTTTAAAAGTTAATATTCTTGAAAGAGGTTTTTTTTTCACCAATGGCATTTTTTCTTCTGGTTTAAAAGAAAGTTAATAGTTCCTTTTGTTTTCCTTTCTGTTATGAGGTTACCAGAGGAAAGAAAAACCTTCATGTTAAGAACTTTTGTATGTGACTTCAAAATTGGGGTCATAATTATCCAGTATCCCATATTTCAAAGTTAAAGGTTTAAAGCAAATCATCGAAATTAATCTCATTAAAATCATTTCTGTATCAACACATATCACCGAACATGGAACTCTGACTTGAAACCCATAAAGCCTTAAACATGCGATGGTCTTTACAAAAATTTTAAAGACACCATAGAAAACATAGTAAAATATTTACCATAAAACATGGTTGTGGATGAAGTAACTGTATGAATGGATATCATATTAGAACCCAATACTGTGGTGTTTTTGATCATATAAAGTGAAAAACTGAATTGGTAATTGAGGATCATATAATCCCTCCCTCTTGATGTCCTACTAGACTGTATTTTGTTCTCCAGGAGAGCGGGGGTGGCTCAGTCGGTAGCGCACCAGGCTCATAATCTGCAGCTCCCAAGTAGGTCAGCATTGAGATTTATCTTCGCAAAATTCCTTGCCCTCACGATCAATAGGTGACACGATGGGCTTGGAAAGGTTGCCGTCCGTCGGATGGGACTTTAAGCCATACTCTGTGCACGTTAAAGAACACGCTGAATGGCCTTGAAAGGAGGCTACCATCTGTTTCCTAACAGTTGTTCCATTGGGTTCCAACCTTCTTGGAACTTGTCCCCAATCTTCTCTGAGCGATCAGGGTAAATGTGGCCTGGCCATTTAGCCCATGGTGTGGAAAAAAGTGCTGCTCAGAAGTAAAACAACCCAACCCAAACCAAATGTTCTCCAGGAATGTCAGTCATGAGCTAGAGCTGCTGCATTTGGTCACTGTACACCAATTCTGGCAAGGTTCTATTTGACATTTTCGACACAAAGTAGGCTTATTGAGATAAGTAGGGCCAACAATATCAAACAGCCTCCTGATCGCAGGCATGGGGCAAAGACCTGTTCCTCCTCCGCTAAAGGCACCAATGCTGGTAGGAACTTCAGGCACCACTTTTTCAGATGGACCTTTTCTAGAATCAGATGACCTGCCTGAGACATTACTCCAGTTTATGATTGACAATGCCCAACTACCTAAGTTAAGATTCAGGTACCTGCAAAGTTCTCTGAACAGGGTTATCGACCAGCTGATATAAGGTATCCTATGCCTCTGTTCAGGGGCGGGGGTGGCTCTGTCGGTAGCGCACCAGGCTCATAATCTGTAGTTCCCAGGTTCGAGTCCCAACTGGGTCAGCATTGAGATTTATCTCTGCAAAATTCCCCGCCCTGCCCACGGTCAGTAGGGGACACTGATGGGCTTGGAAAGGCCTCCGTCTGTCGGATGGGACGTTAAGCCGTGGCCCCGTGTGCGGAAGAGACATGCCCTGTACACGTTAAAGAACACGCTGGATGGCCTTGACGGGGGGCTACCATCTGTCTCCCAACAGCTGTTCCAGTGGGTCCCCTCCCCCAACCTTCTCTGAGCCTTCAGGGGTCCATGTGACCTGGCCATTTAGCCCATGGTGTGCAAAAAAGTGCCGTCCAGAGGTAAAACAACCCAACCTATGCCTCTGTTCACCGAGGGCTGGCAACCCACAGACAAACAGAAAATAAAGCAGCAGATTTTCCCTCAACAGAGTCCCACCAGTGCAGCGAATCCAGAATCAAGCTCAGAGCCATAAACCAGTCCAGTCTAGTGGGTATAAATGGTCAGCACCAGGACCTTGTGAGGTTAACCACTTCTCAGCATGGCAGAAAACAAAAAGAAAAAGTGGCCACATATGACCAGATCAGTAGGCCAATCATTCACTTCCAGAAGGGTACCTTTTTTGAAAGGTACTAATGGCCTGCTCTATGAGAAGGTGGGGTCGGACATGGTCTAGTCAGTTCTCTGTATCATCACTGGAGATTGGTACACAACTCTCCTTCCAGTATGTGCCTAGCTACCATTTGCAGACTTATACTATACATTAATATATAGATTTCAAAATATGCCAGTAATAGTGCATAAAGAATTCTAATAGATATTGTATAATGTAAACTATGATATTTTTCAGTCTACACAATAAAACAGTGGTTTCATCTTACTGAGAATGCATGTTCAAAAACCTGGTGATATCTTAAGATAGATTTACTCAGCGTAAACTAATTGTGAAATTTTATCTGTATTGAGTTGCACAATAAATTGGCATACCTTAGTATTTCATATTTAACTTGCAGTGCCAACACATGATGATAAATTCATAAATGAATTGATCAAGAATTATTTACCATATTTGATACAGTTATGTGTTGTTGGATCAAATTGGATCTTTGAGTATCAGTCTATGTAACTCTGTATGAGGGAAGTTCAAATACAAACAAGAATTTGATTGTTAAAAAATTATTCACGATAAAATAGAAGTATCATACATACTACCTTTCAACATAGTCCCTGTTAATGCAATGCAATTGTTCCAATGTTTGTGAAGCTTCTTAATTACAGTTTCAAATACACCTGACTGTGTCAGCAACTCTTTGCCAGCCAAAAATTCCCCGCCCTGCCCACGGTCAGTAGGGGACACCGATGGGCTTGAAAGGCCGCTGTCCGTCGGATGGAACATTAAGCTGTGGCCCTGTGTGCAGGAGAGCCATACCCTGTGCACGTTAAAGAACACGCTGGATGGCCTTGACGGGAGGCTACCATCTGTTTCCCAACAGCTGTTCCAGTGGGTCCCCTCCCCCAACCTTTTCTGAGCCTTCGGGGTCCTTGTGACCTGGCCATTTAGTTCATGGTGTGCAAAAAAGTGCTGCTCAGAGGAAAAACAACCCAACAACTTTGCCAGCCATCGTGCTGAGCACCTGGACTTCTTGCCTTCTTTCACAGATGGCTCAAAGTCTGGCACATCAATGGGATCAGCCATGGTCTGCTGTGATGTAATCATTGCAGACCAGATCTCGTAGCAGTGTTCCATCTTCACCTCAGAGTTGCATGTGCTATCAGCATTGCCTTGGACTACCTAGTGACTAAATGTCATCATCTATGTGTCCTCTACACTGACTTGTTTAGCTTGCCACAGGCTTTGATCTCAGTGAGGCAATGGCCTCATCCAGTTCTCTCCAGGATCCGCCAGCAATGACTTTGCAGATTCTGCTGCAGTCAGCCATTCCCCTGTTCGACCCTCCACTGCCAGTTCCATACGTGGGCTTCCAGCAATGTTTTTCCATCGAGCCCCAGGTACAGCAGCAGAGATCTTGGTCTGAACATGTTAGTAACAAGCTTTTCCAGATCAAGCCCATTGTCAAATTGGGGAAGTCATGTTTTTGCAGGAATCGCAAGGGGGAAGTTGTACTTGCTCGGCTTTACTTAGATCATTTGTATATTTTTTTTTGATTTGCAACATATAGGACAGAGAAGAATCCTAGAAGCTACTCCTAGCTTAATACAGGCCTTCTCATACAAGGACATGCCCTACTAAGACCGAAGTCACTGCTGACCACTGCCTTAGTTAGAGCTAACACAATACACAAAGTTTGCCTTGCTGGAACAGTCGCTAGCTGCCTAACCACTATGCCAGTTAAGGCTTAATTACTCATTTAATAATTACTCATTCCTTTCTTCTTCAGGCGGATAATAAATCTAAGTGCAAGTTTTGTGATACCATTTTAACTACTAAACACATTTTAATCCATTGTCCCACTTTCAACCTTGATAGACGTTTATTTTTTACCTTCCATGATTTTATGTCCATGCTCCTTGCTCTTTGACATCTTTTATTAGATGAATCGCTTTTAACTCCTGTCTTTGATTTTTTTTTTGTGTTTTACCAGTTTACACATATTTAGTGTTTTAGTACATTTTGACCTTTGACATACTTCTGTACTGTTGGTCCTATACACTCATTTGTTGTGTTTCTATTTTACAGTTGATGACTCTTTTTATTCTTGTTCTTATTTACATTGTTCATTATACACTTAGTTTTCTTGTTTTATCTTTTACATTATTGTTGCTTTCATCATCTTTGTGTGTTGCTTTTAACTTTTGGTTGAGGGTTAAATGACTTTTATCTGTTTATTTATTTCTATATATATCATGCATTTGGTGCAAATGGCCTTAGTTTCTGTTGTACCGTTAAACCCTAAGCAACCAACCAACCAGTTTCAAAGAAGGTTTTTGATTGCTTGTCAGCCCAACTTTGCACAGCTGCTCTGATCTCATTGACCTGGAATCTTTTGCCTCCTAAAAACTTCTTTGGATGAAGCCAGTCAAGACTACAATGGATGAAGCAGTACATCCCACTTCAATTTCTATAACATCTCCATCGTTAAAGCAGCAGTGTGAGGATGAGCATTGTCCTTGTTCTCTAGTGACAGAAAATGTCAGACCCAACCTTGCACTCCCCTTGGTTTGATCTCCTGTCTATGATGAGGGGACCACCGTGAAGGCTCTGCTGGCTTCACAGGGTCCTAAACGCTCGCCCATGCATTTCCTGTGCATGGATACCCTTGTTCCTAGAAAGGAGGATCCTGGTAGTTGCTCAGGGATTCCCGTCTTCTCTCCACCGCTCATGACTGGTGGGGTCCCCTTTGGCTGTCTTACCATTGGGGAGCCTGTCAATCGCAGGGCTGGGTAGCATATTCCTTGGCTGCAGCTACACACTGCTTTGGCCTCTGTTTCAGATAAATGGGAGGTCCTGGATTAATTTGCTGGTGGGCTGGACCTGCTAGGGCCAACTGTGTAGTAGGTGAATACCTTGCCCATGTCTGGGCAATGGTTGTGAGTTAACCCACACATTTGCTAATTTTCTAGTTTTATTTCTTTTATGAGGCCAGTCCAGTTCTCCCAATTTTTTATTTTTTTCTCTTATTTTATTTGTGATAACTTGAGTGAGTTTTCACATTTCTCTTTTATTTTCATTCTTATTTAGTTGTGAGGGCTTGGTTCACTAGGTGTGTGGGTATGGTGCACTGGCATCCCTGGTGCCCGATTGGAAGTCTCTGTTGGACTCTGTAGTGGATGGGGACAATGGGCACTGAAACACCCAAAATCAACTATGAATTCCATTAGAGGAAATTCATTGGCCAATGCCACCAAGAGGGCTCGCCAAATGCCTGCACCTTCTTTGTTATTATCGCCATTGTCTTCATGTTTTTCTCCATCCCCAAGATTCCTGATCATCCACTCTATGAGTGATCAGGTGATTGGGGAGATGTGTCCCTTTTTTATCAGCAGAGGTCTGAAAGGTCTTGTGGGAGCACCAAAATATGTCAAGTGCCTAAGATCTGATGATTTGCAGGTGGAAACTGCTTAATCAAAACATTCCGAGTTGCTCTTGAATGATAAGGTGATTGGTGGGGTATGATGGCAGTCACCCAACAAAACACTGAATTCCTCCCTGGGAGTGATCTCTGAGTAGGGCCTCCTCAAGGTTTCTGAGGAGTAAATCTCAGAACTGTCATCCCAGGGAGTGATAGCAGTCCACTAGGTTTCGCAATGCCGTGATGGGAAATTAGTTCCCACTAAGGTACTAATCCTTATGTTTAACACATTACCAAATCCTCTGCATAGTTTTCAATGCCAGAGCAAGCTGTGCAGCCTTGCCCGCACAGCTTGCTGGGGCAAACCCACCTGTGCTCATTGTGGCAGCCAGGATTACCTCGATCCTGACTGCACAGCAGAAAAGACAAGCTGCGTGAACTGTAGTGGCGACCATCCATTGTGCTCCCACGATTGTCCAAAGTGACTGGGGGAGAAGGAGGCACAGTTTCTCAAAACTCTGAAAAACATTTCTTATCCAGAGGTGAGAAAGCTTGCTGCACTGCCTGCTCCACCTGTAAAAAAAAATTCTTTCTCTTTAGCATAAAATAGACTAATCTGAGTGGTTAAATGATAACCCCATCAGTAACTAATTGAAAGAAAAGGTGGTGAAATGTATTCTTGTCAAACTTCAGTAACAACTCTCCCCCCAAAAAAGTCTTTTCAGTTCTACTCCCCAAAAAAGGGAATGGAAATTTCATAAAGGTTGACCTTGAGTTATATCCCAAATTACCTTGTGTTGGTGATCCAAAAAAAAAAAAAAACTTGTGTTGGTTACAATGTCATGGGCTACATACAGGAGGTCCCTATTTTTGGTGGTTAATTGGCACCCAAAAAATGCCACTTAAAATGAATACCCTTTAAGTGGTGAATTTCCACCCATAAAATAATTTAAATAGGAGTTAATAAGGACAAGATCATCTATATTTGATTACACATTCTTTTAACCCTTTAAGTGTCAGAAACTGATTAATCAGTTTTGAAAAATTACTGGAAATGAACTTAAAACATTTTTTTTATGCTTACCTGCCATTTTTATCTTTTTAATATTTTTTGTTTAAAATAAAATGCTTTGTCTTCATGTAATGTGAGCTATTTTATTCATTAGTTGTTTCATGATGAGGCTCAGAAGTTGGGTTGCATTTTTAGAGAAAAAAAAGGCACTAATAAGGGTTAAGAAATTAATGTATCCTGTCGCTTATCACAAGTTATTGATATATTTATCATAAAAATAAGATGCAAATGTTATGTTTTACGTGTGTTCGTTTGTGCACGTGAGTGTGGAAAAAATTTCACCGACACACGGGACTTGAACCTGCATCTCTCTAGAAACATGCCAGAGAATTCTTACCAATTGAACTAATGCCAGCTCATCTTTTTCCACTAATTTCACCCAGGTAATGCTGTGATTGTCACCTATGTTTAAATCATTAATAACACTAAATAGCGTGAAGAGACTATTATTTCCATCTCACTCAATGCAACATAAAAAAAAATGTTTGCCACCCGTTGATCATAGATGGCGCCGAAAATCATCAGTGAAAAGTTTAGAGTTTTAAATTAGTGGAAAAAGGATCAGCCGGCATTAGTTCAATCAGTAAGAATACTCTAGCATGTTTCAGGAGAGATGCGGGTTCAAGTCCCGTATGTCGGCGGAATTTTTTCCACAAAATATTTAGTGTACAGTATTTTTTTGCAGAGAAGCATTAATTAGATGTGAACAATCTGGTTTAATATATCAGTGATTTTTATTGTTTTACCTTCAAAAGTAGAGGTGTTGGGCTTGATTGGTCAGATGGAGGTTGTTGGGAAAGAATTAGGCAGAGGAGGGGCTGGAGAGGACCAGGGTTGTGTCATCAGTTGCCATCTCCTCATTCCCTCCTTGGGATGTACTGTTAAAACTGTAAGAACCTGCTTGAGGTTCAGACTCCTCTATAATAGGTTTGTGTTTTGCAAAAAATAAGTAACGTTTGGTTTCCAGCTCACATTATTACTTGTAAAATTGTGTTGCATGACAAAGTATCTCATAGTTCATGTTCAACCGTGGCAGAATGATCACAGAGAGAATCATGGCTCATAAAATAATCCACAGACTTGTCAGTTTTGCTTGAAGCTCTTAAACCTTTAATTGTTAAGGTCTTTTATTCTGAAATGACATTGTTGTCATTCATGGTCTATGGATATGATATTCAGAAGTGTTTGGAATTTTTATATACAGTTCCTCAATAATTTGGCCTCATTTATGCAGGGAAATGGAAAGCAGGGACCTCCTGTACTTTAAATCATACTCTCTTTTTCGCTCCCAAAAGGGAAAGGAAGAAGTTTTAATAGTCATATGTCAAATAAAACTTCTAAAAACGTTTTTAGTGACATATAAAAAATATAAATTTAAAAATATCTTTCTATGTGTACCACAAAAAGTAAAATATGAAACTGAAGCATATTGCTGGTGAAATCACTGAGTTTGTATTTGCTGCAAATGAAGGTATGGTGCTTATTTACCTATTCCACAAAAATCGTCAGCACCCTCTTTTCCTTTCAAAGCAAATACAAATTCAGTGAGTGACTTCATCGACTGTATGTTATAGTTTAGTTATTTTAATATATATTTTATGCATTAATAAAGTATCACAGGAGATTGTCCTGTAGACATGAAACTTGTGAAATAATAAGCTGAAAAAATTGATTTAGAAAAAAACATTAGCCTTGGATGGTGTAATGGTTAGTATACCTGGCATGTTACTAGGGTTTGGGTTGTTTTACCTCTGAGCGGTACTTTTTATGCACACAATGGGCTAAATGGCCCCTGAAGGCTCAGAGAAGGTTGAGGGAGGGGACCCACTGGAACAGCTGTTGGGAGACAGATGGTAGCCTCCCGTCAAGGCCAGGGGCGGGGGTGGCTCAGTCGGTAGCGCACCAGGCTCGTAATCTGTAGTTCCCAGGTTCGAGTCCCAGCTGGGTCAGCATTGAGATTTATCTCCGCAAAATTCCCCGCCCTGCCCACGGTCAGTAGGGGACGCCGATGGGCTTGGAAAGGCCGCCGTCCGTCGGATGGGACGTTAAGCCGTGGCCCCATGTGCGGGAGAGCCATACCCTGTACATGTTAAAGAACATGCTGGATGGCCTTGACGGGAGGCTACCATCTGTCTCCCAACAGCTGTTCCAGTGGGTCCCCTCCCCCAACCTTCTCTGATCCTTCGGGGTCCATGTGACCTGGCCATAGGGAGTTAAATATTTTTTAGATTTTTTTTTTTTATTTGTTTTAAGTATCATGTTTAGTAATAAAGTATCACTGGAAAATGTTCCTGTAGACAAGAAACACTTGAAATAATTACTTGAAAAAAATTGGTTGTTTTGAGTGGGATTAGCACACTTGTGTCTCCCAGAAGCAATGCCATCAGGGAGACTTGGGTGTGAATCGCACTCAGAAAAATCTTTTTCCCAACTTATTCTTTCAAGTATCATGGTATTTTTATTTTTGTAACCAATATGTAATTTTATGAAAGATGTACTGCTAGCTCTAAGCAATGTCTTTTATAGATGTGTTGGTTTTGCCATATTGTTTTCAAGTTGAATGATTACTTCGCAAAGGTGGTGGCAGCTTTTAAAAATTTAAGAGAGAATCATTTATCTAAATGAGATCAGTCTTTAGGGAACAGTATCTGTATTATTACCAAAGGCAATTTATTACTAAAGACTTTTAGCAGCCAATGCTGCCTTTAGCAGCATTGGCCTTTAGAAAGAATGCTGTAAATGTTGCTCTGTATAAACATACTTTTAGGATTATATTGCATAATTTGGCCAGAACTGTATCTTGTCGATGGTGATTTTGTGTATAAATATGTATATCTGCATCATCAGAATGCTCAGTGTAATTGATACTTATTGATGGTTGAAGAATTTTCTTCATGGACTAGTTTTAGATTTTAAGATAGACATCACCAAAGTCTAAAATTTGAGTTCAGTTGCTGCTTATAAATGTTCTAATTTTGATAAATATGTATATATACTTAAATAGAGGTGAAATAAAACTTTTTTTATCAAATCCTTTTTATTATATGTAATTTAATTTTATATCATTAGGTCTGGGAAAGAAGGAATGCCAAAGGAATACTACACCCTGGAATGTTTGCTCTTCCTGTTGAAAAATGTGCATTTATCTCATCCTGTGTATGTGAGGCAAGCTGCGGTAAGCATTGAAAGTATTATTTTAAAAGTGTAAATACATGTTTTAAGAGTTTGTTTTTATTACATTGCTCTTAATTTTGATTGTTATTGATTCTGCAATTTAATCTCTCAAGAGTTCATAAATAAAATGCAGAGATTTGACTTCGAAAGAGTTACCTGACATGAAATTTGTCGATAATGCTGAACACAATAAAATAATCCACACCTACACACACCTTTTAGGATGTATTAGAAAATTTGCATATTATGGAAAGCCATATTGTACCTACCCCATAAATTGGGATTGAAATTGATCACAAAAATAAGTTGGAAAACTATCACTCATGATATTGAAGAGCTCACTCAAATCTCTTGAAATTAGTGTTCCTCAACCTTTAGTGGATCTTTAATACCATTTAGTGGATTGGGAAATTAAATGCATTATATGCTTTACACAAAACACCTAAAGGTGTTATTTATGAAGAACACCTGATTAAGTTTTTTTTAGCAATTTATATATTGACATGATATTTTTAATATCTGATTATTATACATTTCTCTGAAAATGATTTGGGAAATGGAGTTTGATACAATTTTTCTGTAAAAAGCTCAGTTTTGAAGTTAAAAATCTTTTACTAGAGCTTTCATTTCACACAACATGGAATGACCTAATATATCCGGTGGAGGTGGCTCAGTCGGTAGTATCGAGGCTAGTAATCTGCAGTTCCCAGGTTTGAGTTTCACTTGGGCCAGTGTTGAGATTTATCTCTGCAAAATTCCCTGTCCTTGGTCAGTAGGGGACTCTGATGAGCTACATCTATTGGAAAGCCCACTGTCCATTGGATGGGACGTTAATCCATGACCCCGTGTCCAGGAGAAACATACTCTGTGCGCTTTGAAGAACAAGCTTGATGGGAGGTTACCATCTGTCTCATAACAGCTGTTCAGTGGGACCCGTTCCCCAACTTTCTCTGAATTATATTCTTTATTCTTATATAGTGTCTTTAAATGTAATAAAATGCTATATAATGTATATAGCGTCTTTAAATATAATGAAGAATGTTAACTATGCAACACTTATTATTAACTACAAGGTAAACCTGCTTCACATAAAAATGGCATTACTTTCTTCTCTGAGCCCTGGGGCTATTAGACCATTGTATGCAAAAAAAAGTGCCACTCAGAGGTAAAACAATCCAATGTTAAAGAACACACTGTATGGTTTTGATGGGAGGCTACCATCTGTCTCATAACAGCTGTCCTGTGTGTCTCCTCCCCCCCAACTTTCTCTGAGCCCTTGGGATCCTTGTGACCTAGATCATTTCGCCCATTGTGTTAAAAAAAGTGCCTCTGAGTCAAAACAACCCAACCTAATACATTTTGGAGAGTGGTAGATGACAATTTCTTCACTTATGGCAAGCTCACCATTTTTAATAGATTATTAATCACTTGGGCACATAATAGGGTAATCTTCGTAATGCTGTGGAATTCTAAACTGCCAAGTTGAAAAATGAAATAGAAAGTAGCCAAGTTATTCTTGGCAGCTGGCTTTTAGATTTTATGGAGTTTTTTTCCCCCCAAAGGTAAAAACAATGTATCCTTCAGGGGCATATTGTGATCTAGGTTGGGATTATCCTTGTTTAGTCTTAAAACTTAACTTGATTGATGTTGGTTGTAGTGAATGACATCTTTAAAATAGCAGTCCACAATGAAATATCCAGTGGGCCAATTGATTTCTTCAATTGAATCTTGGTAGTAGTTATTACTGCTTAAAGTGTTCGTGATGCACTGCATAATTACAAAATAGTTTTTTCCATTTATAACTGCATTGCAGAGCTGCCAACTTCTCTGATTTTTGGTTGAAAATCTGAAGTTTAGGTTTTTTTTTTTTCAGTTTCACACTAACGAAAATCTGCCTTCAAATTGTACAGTGTTTTTTGCCCTTTTCCTAAAGGAGAATGTTAATGAAAGGGAAGAATTTTTTCTGATTTAGCTCTTTTACTCTACTAAAGGTGCAGTTGTCACCACTCCCTAATCTGGGCTTGCTTGTGGGTGCACCGATCAGAGGAAATCTATGACTCCAGCTTACCATTTCCATACAGAACATGGGGCGGGGGTGGCTCAGCCGGTAGTGCGCCAGGCTCGTAATCTGTAGTTCTCAGGTTCGAGTCCCAGCTGGGTCAGCGTTGAGATTTATCTCCGCAAAATTCCCTGCCTTGCCCATGGTAAGTAGGGGACACTGATGGGCTTGGAAAGACCGCTGTCCGTCGGATGGGATGTTAAATCGTGGCCCCATGTGTGGGAGAGCCATACCCTGTGCACGTTAAAGAACACGCTGGATGGCCTTGACGGGAGGCTACCATCTGTCTCTCAACAGCTGTTCCAGTGGGTCCCCTCCCCCAACCTTCTCTGAGCCTTTGGGGTCCTTGTGACCTGGTCATTTAGCCCATGGTGTGCAAAATATTGCCGCTCAGAGGTAAAACAACTCAACCCATACAGAACACATGGCAAAGTCTACACCTAAATTCTTTTATAAAGTTGAAGGCCATAGATTGTTTCTAAATGGGTGTTTATTGAACCTATCCCCAACTATCCCAGCTCTACCCAACTAAAAGTTAATTGGATTACTTAGAATCAGAAACTTCAGAGTAAAAGAAATAAATACAGATTTGAGAACTCTGATCTGTGGGCTATGATTGACATTGCAACTTGAATGGGTCACATGCATGCCTATTGTTATCTGGGATGGGATATTGGGTTAATAAGGGATTAAAACTTTTTCATTAGAGTTGTGAGTTTCAAAATGCAATAGGAAGTACTATTGCATTTTGCTTGTCACTTGTTGGCCAATGTCAGTTTTGTTTCACATAACCTTGTAACCCTGCAGTTGATCACAAGTGGTGTTATATATTTGGATTGCTTTATGTCCGAGCTACATGAAAATGCTGCACATAGACTATTAGTTGATTATTAATGAATAATATTTAATTTTGATATTGATTGTTACATTAGATTTTGTCATATCAAAATCATATTAATCAATTTCCCTGATGATTAACATATAATTTTAAAAATGATGATTACATATAATTTTGATATTGATTACATATTGATTGTTAGTTATTGCTAATTAGCTATTAGGTTAACTTTCATTAATATCAAAAATGTACAGAGGAAGTGACTTGGCTGCAGTAAGCTGCTGTTTCCCATGCCGCATTGCCAAGCTGCAACTGCCGGCGATCCAGGTGCTTTCAAATAAAAAGTCACAATAACATTTGTTGTTATTCCTGATGTATTGTGATGCTAACTTTTGAAATATAGTGATTGATTTATTATTGATCAGGGGATGATGCCTACATATTGAATATTATTTATTAGCAATTAAGTTAATTTTCGTTAATATCAAAAATTCTTCTGCTGGTTCCATGGGATGCAGTTCAGTGGGTTGCAGCGAGCACCATTTCTGTACTACATATGAAGCTTACCACCTCCAACAGTCTGGGAACACTGGATAAAAGGACGCAATAATTGTTGCTATTGGGGATTATTTGTTATAGGAAACTATTAGGGATTAAGTTAAATTTCATTAATATGAAGAAGTACACATGCCAAAAATGTAACTGATTTAATCTTTTTGTCTTATATTTCCTATCTTATAAGAAATTTAATTCATAATCAGTTAATGGGTGCCGTCCCATGGCCGAGTGGTTAGCGTGCTTGGCTAGTAACCTAAGGGACCTGGGTTTGAGTCCTGGGTAAGGCATGGATGTGTGTGTCATTTTTCTGCTGAGGTCCTGCCATCCTCTCAGATCTTTCTACTATGGCATATAAACTGACCGGCTCCTGTCAGACCTCTGTGGCAAGCAGCTGCTTGAGGGGGTATTTATTTAATGGGTACCATAAAATGATCAGAGCAAAATTCAGATTGTTTGAATGGTAAGGCTAATTTGTTTTCACTCATAACTGATTGAGGCTCACAAGGTGCTGACTTTTTTATGTTATGTAAATATATTTTAATCACTAAAAACAAAATAACTAGTAATCAGTATATAGGGACATTGCGATTTATGGCACTCATTCACTAAGTATTCTTAAAGTATGTAAAGTAATGTAAGTTGCAGACTTGTTGAAAATAAACAGTGTGATTCTCTTCATTATTATGTCATACATTTTTCTTTTTTGTGACAGGTAAAGTACTTATATATGTTTGAAGTTATAAAATTACTTTGTAATTACCATGTATTAGGGGCCCAGGTTCGAGTCCCAGCTGGGTCAGCATTGAGATTTATCTCCGCAAAATTTCCCTGCCCTGCCCACGGTCAGTAGGGGAGGCCGCCGTCTGGCGGATGGGACGTTAAGCTGTGGCCCCGTGTACGGGAGAGCCATACCCTGTGCACGTTAAAGAACACGCTGGATGGCCTTGATGGGAGGCTGCCACCTGTCTCCCAACAGCTGTTCCAGTGGGTCCCTTTCCCCAACCTTCTCTGATTCTTCGGGGTCCATGTGACCTGGCCATTTAGCCCATGGTGTGCAAAAAACTACCGCTCAGAGGTAAAACAACCCAACCATGTATTAGGCTGGAAAGAAAGTAATGTCGTTTTTTTTTTTTCAACTTCTATAATTGACTCAAATATATTCAGAAATTCCAAATTTTATCAAGATATTCTCCCTTATTTTCGATTACATAATTCCATCATGCAGGCAAATTATTAATACCTTGTGCATAAAATTCTTTGGATTTAAAGACGAAGAAACATTTGTCATTTTGGAGCTCTTCATCAATGTTGTACCTTTTCCATATAAATAGTGTTGTAAGGACCTGAAAAGGTGATAATCCAATGGAGCATGATCAGGAGAATAGGGTGGATGAGGCAAAACTTCCATATTCGAAGTGAGAATTTTTTCTTGGGTTTGTTTTGCTATGTGTCATTTTGTATTATCATGCAAGAGTAACACTCCTTTTCTGTTGATCAATACAGCTCTTTTTCTTAACAGAGACCGGTGCAGTTCTTCCAGTTAACGACAATATTTATCAGCAGTGATAATTTCATTAGGATTCAAAATCTCATGATAGACGACACCCTTCATATCCCACCAAACACAAAGCATTACTTTTTTTAATGTGTAATCTTTACATTGGTACTTGCACAGGTTTTTCATTGGATCTTAACCATTGTCTGTTATGCTGAATGTGATTATAAAGGACCCACTTTTCAAAACTAGTGATGATTCTTTCGAGAAACTGTTCACTGGCGCGTCTTGTTCTTAATGATGAACAAATGACAAATGTTGATTCTCTGATTAAGCTGAGCACCACTCAGATCACATGGGACCCATTGACCAAGTTTTGAAATTTTACTGAGCTTATGAAGATGGTTGTGATTGTTGTATGGGTTCTATTGAACTGCTGTGCTATTTCTCAAGTAGTCAACTTAGGATTATTTTCAACTATGGCTTGGAGAGCATTCCTCTCAATTGATTTCGGTCTTCCAGAACTGGAGAATCTTTGAGATCAAAGTTTCCTGAATGAAATTTAGTAAACCATCACTGCCATTTCCTGGCATTAACCCTTTCACGACCAAGGGAAACATTTTTCCCATTTTAAAATTGGTGATTGTTGTATTTAATTATAACCTTATCTGCATTTTTTATACAGAATGTCAAAATAGAACATATGGCGAACACAATTACGTAAACGGGAACGTTTAGAAAACAAAAACAGAACTTTCAGGACGCATAATATATGTACTATGTGCAATGTCCATCTTTGCCTCACTACCAAAAGAAATTGCTTCGCAGAATATCATAATTAGCACATCATTTTGTATAGTAATTTTATTTCATAATTTTGTATTATTTTAGTTAACATTTTGCTCTAATAAACCAAAAAATAAAAGACATTGCATAATAAGCCTAACTATAATTTGTGTTACCTTTATAGTCCATTGGGAAAAATATTTCCCATAAAATTCCAAAAAAAGTACACATTGTTATGTATTTTTCTTATGATTTTTATTTGTTTTACATCTAAACAAACTAAAATAAACAGTTACATACTAATATTTACTCTCAGAAACCTTATGGTCCTGAAAGGGTTAACACATCATTTCCATAGACAGTGCCTTTGTTCCTCGTGACCTCTGAAGTTGATGAATCCTTTTTGAACTCGTAGAGCATAAAATGTCTTAGGTGCTCTTCGTTACATCTGAAGCTGATGAACCCTTTTTGAACTCAGAGAAGAAAATGTCTTATGTGCTCCTTGTTTGCACTCATTCAAAATTTCTTAAAGATGCTTCCAAATTTTCTGAAAAAAAAAAAGATTTAAGGAATGCACCATGAAGAATGTTTAACTATGTGATTATTAACTACAAGGTAAAAGTTGCTCCATGTAAAAACGACATTACTTTCTTTCCAACCTAATATATAAAGCATACATATGCATGCTACTATTGGGTTGATGTAAAAGTAATGAGAAAACATGAGACGTGCAAGAATAATTGTTCCCATGATTAACCAAAAAAAAAAATTCCTCAAGTAGCTTGCTTGCCTCAGAGGTCTGAAGGAGCCCATTTGATAATACTCCATAGTATAAGGTCTGTGAGGATGGCGGGACCTCTGCAGAGAAACAACACACGCATCCATGCCTTACCTGGGGTTCAAACCCAGGTCAGATAGATCAGTAACATGGCATGCTAACCACTCGGCCACGGGATGTCTGATTAACCAACATATAATTTAAACAAGAACTTCATTACTATTTTTAGATATGACCATGTCCAATGAACTACAAATCTGTAGATGCTATTCCTGTGGAAACTCTTGTCCTTTATGGCAACAAAGTTGACAATGTACTCTTTCATCTTGTCATTACAAAACTTCCTATTGGAAATGAAATTGTTCAGGTCCAGCGAATATGGGGGATGTGTCATTATTTCCCAGTCTAATTGCTGCAACTTCTGTTGTGTCTGTAATGCAACATGGGACCTTGTGTTGTCGTGGTGGAACACAACACCTTTTCTGTTTATCACAGCTGGGTGTTTGACTTTCAGTGTTGCACTTAAGCGGTCCAACTGCCCACATTAGGCATCTGAATTGATGGCTTGGGACTGGTTTAAAAGCTCATAGGAGATGATACCCATGCAATCCCGCCATAAGAATGCAGTTCCAGTTTTGCCATAGCCTGGGATGATTTTCCTGCTTGACACCATGATCTTTTATAGATAACATTATCATAAACAATCCTCTTTTCATCCCCTGTAATAATTCTGTCAAGAAAACCTTCAGCCTTTTGCTGAGCAAGTAATGAAACACATGCAGTATAGCGAGCCACCACATTGTACCATGACAATTGATGTATTGATGTGGGATCCAGGTATCCAGTTTTGACACACAGTCCAGCTTTTGCAGATGTCAAACGACAGAGGACTGATTGGTGTTCAGTAGCTGTGCCAGTTCCCTGGATGTCCGACATCGATTTTCATTCAGAAGTGCCTTTAAATGGTCATTGTTCAACTCCACCAGGCATCTGCTTCAAGGTTCATTTCTGAGCTGAAATTCATCTGACTAGAATTCGTCATACCACAGGTGACAGGTGCTTTTAGAGATGACTTTGTCCTCATATGATTTGCACAGTTTCTGAAAACACTCTTGGACACCAACATCATTTCTAAATTCATACAACATAGTGGAATGAATATACACACCTTGCATTGCCATTGTGAAATGCTTGTTGCCACTCGTACATTCTCTTCTACCAAATGTAGGTACAGAATGTCATTATATACCAGAGCTACACATGCTTCTTTTACATTGTTTACAAGACCCCTGCACATTTCCTGACAAAGCAAACATGTGGTTCACATTTTTTTCGTTATTACTTTTGCGTCAATCCAGTAAAAAAGTGCAGCAAATTAAGCAAGTCGTGAGCCAGATGAAGACCGTTGAGCACAAGTGTAAAATGATTCAAATGATTAACAAATCAATGAATAGAAGTGATATAATTAAGGATTCATTTAGTACTGAACTTAGTGTGGTGTTGAGCCTCTAAACACTTCTTATTGTTTGCAGAGTGCAATGCACAGCTATGAACAAGGTGGAATGCTGTCATATAGTTTTGCAGTGCTGTCTTGTGGTAGCGTTCGTAGCTGTGCATTGCACTCTGCAAACAATAAGAAGTGTTTAGAGGCTCAACACCACATTAAGTTCTGTTCCAAACTTTCTGTAGGCATTGCTCAAACTGCCTCAACATCTTAGGTGCACCTTTGGCATGATGAAACTGTTAATCTGTGTTGTCCCAATCAAATTTCTCCTATAAATGTGGCCCAGTCAAATTTCTCCCATAAATGATAGGGATGGGAAAATTCAGAAAAGTCAATGGCATTGGAAAAGGTTGGGTTGTTTTACCTCTGAGCAACACTTTTTTTGCACACAATGGGTTAAATGGCCAGGTTACAAGGACACACAAGGCTCAGAGAAGGTTGGGGGAGGGGACCCACTGGAACAGCTGTTGGGAGACAAATGGTAGTCTCCCGTCAAGGCCATCCAGCGTGCTCCTTAACGTGCACAGGGTATGGCTCTCCTACACACAGGGCCACAGCTTAATGTTCCATCCGAAGTACAGCGGCCTTTCCAAGCGCACTGGTGTCCCCTACTGACAGTTGGCAGGGCGGGGAGTTTCGTGGAGATAAATCTTAATGCTGACCCAGCTGGGACTTGAACCTTGCAACTGCAGATTACAAGCCTGGCATGCTACTGACAGCCATCCCTGCCACTATTGAAAAGGAATGCCATATGAACACTGACAGTAGCTCATTACTTTTAGCAGTAGCATGAACTTTGTAAAAAAACTGTTTTGTGAATATATTTTATTAAGATATGGAAGTTTAGCAAGTAAGGTTTTTCTTCGCTATTGCAGACTTCAATGAATTAATGCTATCTTATTCTACCTTTAATTGTATTTGAAATAACGAAATAGAATTATTGCATTATAAATCTTAATAATCAGAATTAAAGTTGTTAATCTTTTTATCTTTTAAAGGCCGAAAACATTCCTGTAGTGAGGCGTCCTGATAGAAAGGTAAGCTTTTATATTTCAGATTTTATTAGTATATTTTACTTTTAAGTGTATATATTTAGCATTCTTTTATGTGTGTGTTGAGATTTTCTGCTTAATGCAATATAAAAACTTTATTTCAATATAAATTAGTTTTTTCAATAATCGAAAGGTATAAAAATTTCTAAATAATATTACATAAAATTTTAAAGTTAAAGATGCTTACAAACCTAAATATTATTTGTGAAACACACACTCTTCCTCTGTTTGTCACTGCAGGCACTATCAGTTTGTATTAGATGTTGTGAAATACATAATTAAATGGACCATCTTGCTCAGAAAATAATTTAAATAACTGAAAGTTCTCTTCCATTGGGCAATAAAATTATTAAGAGTATCTTTCAAACTGTTTGGATATAGAAAGGTTTTAGGAACAAAATCAGAAGTTTTTCAGAGCAAGGAGAGCACTCAGTCACTTCACTGAAGATGGAGCACTGTCCTTGCTCCTAAAAGCTTTTGATGTGCAAGCAATTTGAAGGATAAACTTAATAATTTTATTGCTCAATGACATAGAACTTTAAGTTATTTTAATAGGTGTTGTTGATAGTTCAGAAGCAAATTATCAAAAAAAAATGGAACGCCAAAATTGCCATTGCATATTTTTCAGAAAAAAGTAAAATTCTTTTCAAAATTAAATGAAGCTTTTTAAAATGAAATTGGGGCGGGGGTGGCTCAGTCGTTAGTGCGCCAGGCTCGTAATCTGTAGTTCCCAGGTTCGAGTCCCAGCTGGGTCAGCATCGAGATTTATCTCTGCAAAAATTCCCCGCCCTGCCCACGGTCAGTAGGGGACACCGATGGGCTTGGAAAGGCCGCCGTCCGTCAGATGGGACGTTAAGCTGTGGCCCCGTGTGCGGGAGAGACCATACCCTGTGCACGTTAAAGAACACGCTGGATGGCCTTGACGGGAGGTTAGCATCTGTCTCCCAACAGCTGTTCCATTGGGTCCCCTCTCCCAACCTTCTCTGAGCCTTCGGGGTCCTTGTGGCCTGGCCATTTAGCCCATGGTGTGCAAAAAAGTGCCACTCAGAGGTAAAACAATCCAATTTAAAATGAAATCTTCATGAAACATGCACTTTTTTTTTTTGCTTTCTGTTTTAACATTTTTTTTTTATTTCTTTTCAAACCTGGCACATCTTCTTGATTGGTAAAGCTTAAGAAACTGAAATTTCAATCAGTGCAATGATAACTGTACACCACTGATGGTTGAGTAATTATAATCTGATCAACATTTCATGTGATTACTGATGTCACTGTTTGTGTAATTGTTTCTTTCTCTCTAAATTTCATAATTTCATCTGACAAAAAGAATCATTATCATTGCCAATTCTTTGTCACTATGTTATTAATTAATGTTTATTAATTTTCTTTACCTATGTCTGTAGATAAGAAAGCAGGTGTGAAAAATTCCACCTCCTGGTTATTCACCAGTTGAGATAATGCATTGGTGATTCACACTTGTCTAAGTAAGGTTATGATTCTAGCAGGGAAGCACTACCATGTAATAAAGGTGTTGGGGTGCACCACACACACTATATATATATACTGAGGTAAACTAAAGCTGAAATAACCATATATCAAATATTAATGCACTTTTATGTTATTCTGATATACCTGCATCAAAACATAGGATGTTATAACCTTTTTCACCACTTTGGTGGTTGTTGGGTTGTTTTACCTCTGAGCGGCACTTTTTTGCACACCATGGGCTAAATGGCCACGTCACATGGACCCCGAAGGCTCAGAAGGTTGGGGGAGGGGACCCACTGGAACAGCTGTTGGGAGACAGATGGTAGCCTCCCTTCAAGGCCATACAGCGTGTTCTTTAACGTGCACAGGGTATGGCTCTTCCGCACACAGGGCCAAAGCTTAACGTTCCATCCGACGGACGGCAGCCTTTCCAAGCCCATCGGTGTCCCCTACTGACTGTGGGCAGGGTGGGGAATTTTGTGGAGATAAATCTCAACGCTGACCCAGCTGGGACTCGAACCTGGGAACTACAGATTACGAGCCTGGTGCGCTACCGACTGAGCCACCCCCGCCCCACACTTTGGTGGTAACCAATTTGATATGGAAAGAGCCCAATTGATAGCTATAATTGGCAGTCAATAGTTTATAAGAAAACAAGTGTGGAAAAACCCAGAGTGAGTATAGATAGGATGGTGCCAAAATGCTCTGTTTTACTAAGGTCATTCTGGTGCTGCTGAGAGGGATTCTCTGTGATGTCACAACACTCACTTTGCTGTGAGTGGAATTCAAACGTCTCCCAGAAATATGGGGGCGGGGGTGGCTCAGTCGGTAGCGCGCCAGGTTTGTAATCTGTAGTTACCAGGTTCAAGTCCCAGCTGGGTCAGCATTGAGATTTATCTCCACAAAATTCCCCGCCCTGCCCACGGTCAGTAGGGGACATCAATGGGCTTGGAAAGGCCGCCGTTCGTCGGATGGGATGTTAAGCCGTGGCCCCGTGTGCGGGAGAACCATACCCTGTGCACGTTAAAGAACACGCTGGATGACCTTGACGGGAGGCTACCATCTGTCTCCCAACAGCTGTTCCAAGTGGGTCCCCTGCCCCAACCTTCTCTGAGCCTTCGGGGTCCATGTGACCTGGCCATTTAGCCCATGGTGTGCAAAAAAGTGCCACTCAGAGGTAAAACAACCCAACCCAAAGCATAGGATGTTATAACCTTTTTCACCACTTTGGTGGCAACCAATTTGATATGAAAAGAGCCCAATTGATAGCTATAATTGACAGTCAATAGTTTATAAGAAAACAAGTGTGGAAAAACCCAGAGTGAGTATAGATAGGATGGTGCCAAAATGCTCTGTTTTACTAAGGTCATTCTGGTGCTGCTGAGAGGGATTCTCTGTGATGTCACAACACCCACTTTGCTGTGAGTGGAATTCAAACATGTCTCCCAGAAATATGTTAGGCATCATAATCACTAGGACCAGCAGCAACTCACATTTTCTTCATCTAATGTGATGTAGACATTTTTGCATATTTATTGATTTGCTGCTGGCACCATCTATGTTAGGAAGCGGGCAACCAAGCTGCTTTGTATGATGGAGATAATATTTTGTCTGGCATGTTTCTGGGAGACATGGGTTTGAATCCCACTCATGACAAAACCAATTTTTTTCTGCTGCATATTTTGTGCATAAATTATACTTCAAAGAATAAGAAAAGCAGTGTTTTACATACATTCCCATCAGAAGAAAAATTAGTAAGAAGTAGGTGTCAACATAAATTCAATGTGCAGCATGCTAAGATACGTAGTAAGCATTTTTGAGATGCCTGTTATGATTGTGACCTACAAGATGAACTCTTAGGACTTCCTGTTAGATGTAATCTAAAGAATAATGCCATTCCAGATAAAAACCTGTTGCATGAACATTCAGTATTGGTTACCACTACGGATTCTACTGGGGTGGGGGTGGCTCAGTCGGTAGCGCGCCAGGCTCGTAATCTGTAGTTCCCAGGTTCGAGTCCCAGCTGGGTCAGCGTTGAGATTTATCTCCGCAAAATTCCCCGCCCTGCCCACGGTCAGTAGGGGACACCGATGGGCTTGGAAAGGCCGCCGTCCGTCGGATGGGACGTTAAGCCGTGGCCCCATGTGCGGGAGAGCCATAACCCTGTGCACGTTAAAGAATACGCTGGATGGCCTTGACGGGAGGCTACCATCTGTCTCCCAACAGCTGTTCCAGTGGGTCCCCTCCCCCAACCTTCTCTGAGCCTTCGGGGTCCATGTGACCTGGCCATTTAGCCCATGGTGTGCAAAAAAGTGCCGCTCAGATGTAAAACAACCCAACAACCCAACGATTCTACTTGGACTGAACAACTGCTGTCTTGGGGGGGGGGGGGGGAATGGAAAGAGTATTGGAAAAATAATGACCCTGAGAACTATGACAATGTTTCCAATAAAAAAGTAACATTATTGCAGGCAATTTATTATTTTAATACTGGCTTATATTGCATGAATAAAAGATTAGTGCATCAAAGTCGGAGTCTACGCATTAAGCAGTTGGAGCAGCATAGAAAATTGTACCATCAGTAAGGTTATGATGGTAGCAGGATTTCTGCTTTGCAAACAAGATTAAAATCAAAGTATACAATGGAATTTGCATAAGTGCAATTTGATACGGAAGAATAACGACTTTTGGAATTCAGGTGAAAACAAGAAAAAAAAAAGCAGAAGCAGTTTCATTGGCTAACTCCAGGGAAAATTTTCGTAGTAAATAAAAAAAATGTTTATTTCCGAGTCAGATTAAATATCTTTTGGAAGGGAAAAAATTTGACAGTAATCAGGAGGCAAAAATATTTTTAGATATTTGCTATGATTATTAACATAGTTGGAAATAAGTTGTAATAAATTGATATCTGGTATTTCAATATCAGATTTAATTTTAAGAGCAAGATCAAAATAATTACCCAGATTTATCTAATGTAAATTCTGTAGTATTTTAAAATATGAAGTTCATATGATATCAATAAATTTATGCATAAATAGAAATAGAATTTTAAATAAACATTTAAATAATATACAGGGATTTTTGCTGATATTTTATTAAATCTTTTTCCTTACCACCTCAATACTTTACATCTATCACTTATCAAGAGAATTTCCTGTCAGAAAATGTCTTCATAAACTGTTAAACTCGTTAGGCAGTTCCACAACCACCGCACACAACACAATAGATATTTCTTCCATAAACTACATTCACAGACTAAAATTGTATATTTTCCTGCTTCTTACAGACTTCAGAAATACTACTCATCTATCGTTATTTTTCAGTCTTCTTTGTTTCCAACATTAGTGACATTCTCATGCTGCGGCATATCACAAACATCAGATGACACCTCAGTTACGGTTTTATTGTCGCACATTTTCCTCTCATTACAATAGCAATTAAACTCAAAGGGCAATTTTATTAAGTACAGGTCCATGTTATGTCAACAGTAACTTAGATAACTTGGAAGCTTCTTAAACTTTTTGTGAAGAATGGTGCCGAATATAATGTGAAGATCACAGTTCTATTTAGATCTCTATATCCAACACTATTTGTTCATTATTTAAAGAGTAATGGAAGCTGAAATGTTAAGTAAATTAGCTTGCTCTGTGAAAAAAATCATTCAAAATTGGCAAAAATTATTATTATGCAAACTGCTAAAAATGATCTTACATGTGCTATTAATAGTTATGTTATTGCTTTCTCTTGAACTTGTTTTTATTAATTATTCAGACTGATTTCTTTGGAATTATTTATGCTAAAATCAAGATTGAAATATATTTAGATTGAGATCATTAAATTACCTTCAGTCACATTTTTTAATAAAAAGCTTATTCAAGAAGCTACTGAGTTCTGTATCAGTCAGCCATGTGTTCCCGACTCAAGTGGACAACAAGCAACAAGTGTTCCCAGCTCTTAGGATTTCAGTGGTGATTTCATCCACCCCAGGGGATTTATGCAGTTTTAATTTATAGATAGCCAAAGCAACTTCAGAATGTGATATAGGGCCATCATTAAAGCCATTATCTCATTGTTTGTAATGAGTATAATGCATCTACCCTCATTACAAACAATGGTAGTAGAAAAAAATCACATAGTTTAGAACATTTCTGAAATGCTCAGCCCACCTAGCCTTCACAGAACCCTCACCATTACTTAAACCACCACCTTACAATGTTTTCCCCTAAATCCCTGTGTGTACCTGTCTGTTTCTTCCTACACAAAATATTAACAATCTGTACAATCCCCTGCTGTTGTGCTGTCTAACTACTTCCCATTTTTATAAACCAAGTTATCAAGCCAAAGATTCTTATCAGCTGTTAGCTGATCCTTTACATGTTCATTAAACTTGTTACATGTTTATTAAGCTCATTGTAATGCCGTCTGTTAAGACCAGTAGGGTGTTGATTCATATTAATCCTGCACTTCCTTCTTTTAGAAATAAGTTCTATAGCCTTATCACACAAATAATTTTTCTTACTCTGTTCCCTTTTACCCAAAAGAGTACTGTTGGTTTCAAGAAAAGCCTGCTTAAACTGATCCCACACTTTCTCAACTTCAACAGTAAGTAAACCACGATTGTCATAATGACTAAGTAGCCTATCATGGTATGCTTTGGCTATATCTGGATCCTTCAGACCTTCAGTGTTGAAGGTAATTTTCTTAACCTTAGCACAGCATTTCTTAATCTTCAGTTGTAAGACACTTTTGATCAGGTAATGGTCAGACCCATTTTCAGCTCCCCTATATGATATGGTGTTCATAACTGAACTTGCCCATTTGCTGTTAATTAAAATGTAATCTATCATATTTCTGTGTAACCCATTGGGTGAAACCCATGTGTATATATAAATTTCTCTATATTTGTAGTATGTGTTAATTATTTGGAAAAGATTAAGTTTACTTACCTGTAGATGTTCCCCATTACCATTGGAAATACAATGCCAAAGGGACCTAAAACTCCTGCCCAAAGATCAGAGTCAGTACCAACTTAGCATTGAAGTCACCTAGCACAAGAAAACTATCTCCTTCACAGAATCCAAAATATCCTGAAGCTGTCTGTAAAACTTACCTTCTCATTCTCATCAGAGTCCTCTGTTGGGGTATAACAACAGATGACATTGAATTCTTTAGTTTTAAATTTTGCTGTAAGAAATCTTTCATTAATGTAGTCATGTCCTAGAAGAGCATCACTGGCATGTCTGCTGAGAAAAGCAAACCTAGACCTTGGAGATGCTTTCCATCCATCCTCCCTGAAAAGATAAATTTAGAGTTCTTTTTTAAGTATGTCACCTTTTACCTGTCCATCTGGTCTCTTGTAAGCCAAGAATTTCTAGGTTATAATGCTGGAATTTCTGTGTGAGGACATCAAGAGAATAATCTCTATGTAATGCTCTCACATTCCACGTTCCTGCAAAGAGAAAATGATTAGTAGAATTTTTAAAGAAAAGATTTATTGAGAGAGGTAGGGCCAACAATATCAAACAGCCCCCTGATTGCAAGCATGAGGCAAAGACCTGTTTCTCCTCTTGGCTACTGATCTAAGGGACCTGGGTTCGAGCCCCGGATAAGGCATGGTTGTATGTGTTGTTTTTCTGCTGAGGTCCTGCCATCCTCTCAGATCTTCTACTTTGGCATATAAACTGACAGGCTCTTGTCAGACCTCTGTGGCAAGCAGCTGCTTGAGGGGGTATTTATTTATTATTTATAAAGGCTGAAGTCACTGATGCTGGTAGGAACTTCAGGCACCACCTTTTCAAGTGGACTTTTTCAAGAGCCATATGGTCTACCTGGGACACATTACTCCAGTTTAGGATTGATGGTGGCCAACTAGCTAAGTGAGGATTCAGGTACCTGTGATGGCCTCTGATCAGGATTATCCATCAGCTGATGTAAGGTATCCCGTGCCTCAGTTAACTTAGGGCTGGCAACCCACAAGCAAACAGAAAACACAGTGACAGATTCTCCCTCAACAGAGGCCCACAAGTGCAGCAAGTGCAGGATCCATAATCAAGCTCAAAGCCATAAACCAGTCCAGTCAAGTAAGTATAAATGGTCAGCACCAAGACTCTGTGAAGTTGACTATTTCTCAACAGGGCAGAAAAAAAAAAGGAAAAATAGTGGCCATAGTTGTCCAGATCAGTAGACCACACTAATCTGGCAGCCCTCCCCTTCCTTTCCCTTTCAAAAGAGAATATCTCTTTTGAAAGGTATTAATGTCCGGCACTACAAGAAGGTGGGGCCAGACATTTAGGTGCTAGACCTTACTAGTTCTATGCATCATCACAAGGGATTGGTGCAAAGCACTCTTTCCAGGTTATGCCTAGCTACCATTTACAGACCAACTAGATTATAAAAGTTTTTAATATATGCTGTTTTCTGTATGAGTGAGATATTTGTAATCCTAATAATATCTTTTAACTAATACAGGAACTACTGGCTTATTTAAATGGAGAAACTGCAAGTTCAGCAAGCATTGATAAAAGTGCTCCCATTGAAATTCCTACTGCCGGTAATCCAATATATATATATTTTTTTTTATTTAAAAAACAGAATTTTGATTAAAGTAATTTGGAATGTAGTGTCTTGATAATGCATAAAAGTGGCAAACCTTAATTAGGGATAAAGATATTATTCTAGTATTGTGATGATAAAGAAGTAAATCCTTAACCATTTCGTTGTTAAGCTTCATCATAAACCAAAGGACCTGAATATTGATTTCCGTTATTTTGCTCTTTGGATTTGAAGGTCCAGTTAAAATAAACAATAAGTAAAGAGTTGCTGAAAAATTGTGTTTTGTTGGGGGCAGTAAATGATCCCTTCCATACTATTGTGTATAGCAGTGGTTCTCAACCTTTTATGCTTCACGTACCCCCTGGAAATGTGCATGTAACTGGCATACCCCTTGTATAGATAGATAAAACTATAGTTATAGTATAACAATGGTTATTTTTACTTTATTAGCAACTTTTGAGCTCTCACGGCGCACCCTAAAAATTTTACTGCATACCCCACATTGAGAACCCCTGGTCTATTGGATATTTGCTTGTGAGTTATGTTTGAATTTCATCAAGTTTTCAATAGACTTGACTGTCTTTCAGCCCTTCATCATTGCTATTTAGTTTCATCATACTTTCACATTTTAATACCAGTTATGGGTCAAGTTACCTAATGCAATGAACAAAGCTTTCATTTGACAAGGGGGGTGGGGGTGGCTCAATCGGTAGCGTGCCAGGCTCGTAATCTGTAGTTCCCAGGTTCGAGTCCCAGCTGGACCAGCGTTGAGATTTATCTCCGCAAAATTCCCCGCCCTGCCCACGGTCAGTAGGGGACACCGATGGGCTTGGAAAGGCCGCTGTCCGTCGGATGGGACGTTAAGCCGTGGCCCCGTGTGCGGGAGAGCCATACCCTGTGCATGTTAAAGAACATGCTGGATGGCCTTGACGGGAGGCTACCATCTGTCTCCCAACAGCTGTTCCAGTGGGTCCCCTCCCCCAACCTTCTCTGAGCCTTCGGGGTCCATGTGACCTGCCCATTTAGTCCATGGTGTGCAAAAAAGTGCCGCTCAGAGGTAAAACAACCCAACCCATTTGACAAGGAGCATAAATCAACAATTTTTAAAGAGTTGAAAGCAACAAGAATTTATGGGTATGACTTTGGATTAGAGGCAATTAAATGTAGACAGATCCCCAAGCATTGTTAAAAAAGTTAATTTTAATTAAAAAGATAACCAGAGTTTAACAGAAGACAAAAACTTTTTGACATTAATTTGTAAGTCGTATCTCATTAGTTGATATGCTATTTTTCACACACTAATATTCAAGTAATCATCAGCGTATATGATATTGCAGTTGATATTTCATCAGTGCACCAGTTTCTTGCTTTCTGCTGCTGTTCTCTTGACAATTTATTTATGTGGCTCTTGTCTGGCACATTTACACATGCTGGTGGTGATGCCATGTAGTACATTGTTTTGAATTGGTTCTAGGTGTGACTATTAATCCATCACTGCCTAGATGGTTTCTGTATTTATGCATTTGCACTTTTAAGTATCAGGCACCAGATGATTTCAGTGTAGCACTACACTCATGGAGGTTTCAGATATAGATTAAAAACATCATAATGTTTGATTTAAAATCTATATATAACTAAAAACTTTCTCTGTTATGTGCATTTTGGCAGTCGAACTTTTATTAACTTCATCAGTCAAGTCTGACCTCATATTTCACATTTGATACTGACAAGGTCACAGCTAATTAGGTAAGTACTGAGATAAAGGGATAGCTAATGCAGTCCTGTGGCCGAGTGGTTTGCACACTTAACTAGTCATCTAAGGGACCTGGGTTCAAGCCCCAATAAGGTATGGATGTTCGTGTAATTTTTCTGCTGAGGTCCCGCCATCCTCACAGACCTTCTGCTATGGCATATTAAAATGACAGACTCCTGTCAGACCTCTGTGGCAAACATCTGCTTGTGGGGGTATTTATTTTTTTGATGCTGAAAATAAAAGAAGTTAATATGTATACATAATTTGAGAAAACAACATGATATAAACATTAACCAAAATATAAATTGTATGCAATGGGAGAAAGTAGAACAAAATATGGTGAAAAACAACTAACTCAGTAGGTCATGTTTGTGGTCCAAAATGCCCCACTCATGATTTTAGATACTTCAACAGAAAATGTGTTTCAAAATTGCAAAATCTTTTGCATAGCAACATTTCAAAATAAGCTAAATGAGTGAATATGTATGGTACTGAAATGCAGTGGGTATGTTAAAGGACCAAGTGACTACGTCTAAGACTCCATGTTGTATTAAAATTATTGAATGTCTTGAGTTTTCTACATAATTAATCGAATGTACAAATCTTCGGACACAGTTTTAACTTTGAAAGAATCAATATGAATATTTAAATTATTAAATATTCTAATGCTGTCATTTTCCACATTTTGTGTGCTATTAGCAGAGCTGCCAACACTCCAATATTTTTGATTTTACCTAAATTTTGGTTTAAAATCTAAAACTGCAAATTTTGGCTTTTTTACTTTTTATTTTTTCAAGAAAATCTGCCCTCAGATTTTTACCATTTTTTTCCTTTTTGTACAAAAGGAAATTGTAATAAAAGGAAAGAACACATATTTCATTTTAGTTCTTTTACTTCACTAAAGGTTCACCTGTGCCCATACCTTGTAATCTGGGGCGGGGGTGGCTCAGTCGGTAGCGCGCCAGGCTCTTAATCTGTAGTTCCCAGCTTCGAGTCCCAGCTGGGTCAGCATTGGGATTTATCTCCGCAAAATTCCCCGCCCTGCCCACGGTCAGTAGGGGACACCGATGGGCTTGGAAAGGCCGCCATCGGATGGGACGTTAAGCCATGGTCCCTGTGCACATTAAAGAACACGCTGGATGGCCTTGACGGGAGGCTACCATCTGTCTCCCAACAGCTGTTCCAGTGGGTCCCCTCCCCCAACCTTCTCTGAGCCTTTGGGGTCCATGTGACCTGGCCATTTAGCCCATGGTGTGCAAAAAAGTGCCGCTCAGAGGTGAAACAACCCAACGTTAAAGAATACGCTGGATGGCCTTGATGGGAGGCTACCATCTGTCTCCCAACAGCTGTTCCAGTGGGTCCCCTCCCCCAACCTTCTCTGAGCCTTCGGGGTCCATGTGACCTGGCCATTTAGCCCATGGTGTGCAAAAAAGTGCCGCTTAGAGGTGAAACAACCCAACATTAAAGAATACGCTGGATGGCCTTGACGGGAGGCTACCATCTGTCTCCCAACAGCTGTTCCAGTGGGTCCCCTCCCCCAACCTTCTCTGAGCCTTCGGGGTCCATGTGACCTGGCCATTTAGCCCATGGTGTGCAAAAAAGTGCCGCTCAGAGGTAAAACAACCCAACCCAACCTTGTAATCTGTGCTTGACTCTAGGCTCACTTCAGATCACCAATGTCGTGAAAGGCAGGGTTGGCTCAGTTTTTTTTTTAAATCTCCGACGCTAGAATGGCAGGCCTTTCGAGCCCTCTATAGTACACCATTTCTCCAGGCAACTAAAACTTTGTTGGGGCAAATTATCATATTAGGGCAATTTCTACTGCGAATCCATATGCTTCTAAAATCCACATGCTTGAGGCCCAAAGTTTTGTCAAATCTGACTTTACAATAATTTTTCCACTTCTGAGTAAGCTTATTTTTATGTTATTCCACATATCAGTGGTTTTAAGCTTCCTAATAGTTGTGACCTTGATCATTTATAAAGTATTGTTTAGTGTTAATTCAGTTCATAAGAAATATTGAGGAAGTCAAAAATTGCTGTGTTTATATAACATCTGTATTTAAGTAGTGCTGACTGCACTTGGTTGATATGACTATTTTTAAATAAGAACATTGGTAGTAGTATCAATAGATGTTGCTAATGTTACTAGAACCATAGAAAATTAGATCTGTTTGACAGTTACTGCAGATTCTTGGTTCGAAAAAGTTTGTGCTCTATGAAGCATGCAGAGATACAAGGTAATTTATTCCATTTGCATAATATATTTTTATATTCTTGATCCTGTGAGTTAGTTCCATGCAAGTTTTTATAATAGATTCAGTGTATGATTTATAATACTCTGGGGAGTTATGAGTGTGACAGGTTTGGTGCATTGCTACATACAAAGGGTATATTGTAAAATTTTCTCTTTACTCTGGTTGGAGGGAAAGGACCAAGGTAGTTTGTGGAACAGAGTTGGGTTGTTTTACCTCTGAGCGGCACTTTTTTGCACACCATGGGCTAAATGGCCAGGTCACATGGACCCCAAAGGCTCAGAGAAGGTTGGGGCAGGGGACCCACTGGAACAGCTGTTGGGAGACAGATGGTAGCCTCCCGTCAAGGCCGTCCAGCGTGTTCTTTAACATGCACAGGGTATGGTTCTCCCGCACACGGGGCCATGGCTTAATGTCCCATCCGACGGACGGTGGCCTTTCCAAGCCCATCGGTGTCCCCTACTGACCGTGGGCAGGGCGGGGAATTTTTGCGGAGATAAATCTCAACGTTGACCCAGCTGGGACTCGAACCTGGGAACTACAGATTACGAGCCTGGCGCGCTACTGACTCAGCCACCCCCACCCCAGTTGTGGAACAGAAAAGCTTTGTATAGATTGCTGGCTGATTCAACATTATATATCTATAACTGTTTCACTTTACTACTTTTATTTGTCCAACTAAAAAAAGAAAATATAATTTGTATCGGTACAATTAGAAAATACGGGGTTTGAACATGCACCACCCAAAGATTGAAAAAGGAAGTTCAAGGATCAAGCCATGTTTTGCAAGATGATAAATTAGCCTTTGTTTTATTTGGTCACTATGTCAACAAAAATGTATCAATACCAGAAATATCAACAAAAGGCACTTGATTAACAATAGGACTTGAAGATTGTTTCTGACACAACCAGTTATATACAATTACACAATAAGGGGATGGGCGGAGTTGATGTATTTGATAAACTCTGAAGATTATATCGTATCTGGATATGATCAAAGAAATAGTATTGGCCAATATTTAGGTTTTGCTTGAATGGAGCAATTGTCAATATAATATTGAAAATATTTCACTGTTGGAATTTTACAGGAGAATTGTTCAAGCATTACTTGTGGCACCTGATCTTCCAAGCCCTCATTGGTGTATGCCCAAAAACACCTAAACATGTACTAACTGAAATACATCTAGATAATATAGGACATTTAGTTGATAAAATAGAGAAGCAATGCAGATATGGCAAAGTCACTAAATATTGATGTGTAAAATGTGATGTAGGCCTGCATCCGAATAATTGTTTTGTAAAATATCACAGTGCATGGTTTTAGTTAAATTTTTGATATCTTAACATTAACTTTGTTTAAATAAAACTTTTTGATATTTTTTCACACCTTACTTCCCAGTGTCATATGTCATATCATACGGTAAAAGAAACAAAAAATGTTAGATATAAAAAAACTTACGTTTATATAGTGTCCTAAATATACATATTTTATCCCTGTATTTCAAATTTTATCAAATTCTGAGAAAAATATAATTTTGGGCATTAATGGGTTAATGAAATCACAATGTAGATAAAGTTTCATGTTTATTTAAAAATTTTATATGAAGTAAATGCGAACTAAGTAATTTAAATTTCTTTGGTTTTGATTAATATATAAAATTCATTTATATTGTAGTGAAACATGTGTCAGAGGAGCCACTTCATGAAGTTGCTAAAAAACCTAGATTAGAGGTAATGAGGTTTTTGCTTTTAAAACAATTTTTTTCAATTACATTTCAGTATTATTTGACTCTAAATGTATGTTCTTTTTTTATGATTAATGCAGTGTTTAATGTGTTTTGACTTCAGAAAAGCATTGCTTGGCATTTGATAAAAGATGACCTGAGTTTAGGGCTTGCTAAAAGTTAATATATCAAGCAGGCAATCTTGCATTGCTAAGACTATTGCAGTCCTTCTATAAAGTGCTCAAGGGAAGCTTTAATGCAAGTGTTAGACTCTGTTATAATATGCCAGGCTCGTAATCTGTAGTTCCCAGGTTCGAGTCCCAGCTGGGTCAGCATTGAGATTTATCTCCGCAAAATTCCACGCTCTGCCCACGGTCAGTAGGGGACACCGATGGGCTTGGAAAGGCCGCCGTCCGTCGGATGGGACGTTAAGCCGTGAGCCCGTGTGCGGGAGAGCCAGACCCTGTGCACATTAAAGAACACGCTGGATGACCTTGACGGGATACTACCATCTGTCTCCGAACAGCTGTTCAGTGGGTCCCCTCCCCCAACCTTCTGTGAGCCTTCGGGGTTCATGTGACCTGGCCATTTAGCCCATGGTGTGCAAAAAAGTGCCGCTCAGAGGTAAAGCAACCCAACATTAAAGAACGCACTGGATGGCCTTGACGGGAAGCTACCATTTGTCACCCAACAGCTGTTCCAGTGGGTCCCCTCCCCCAACCTCTGAGCCTTCGGGGTCCATGTGACCTGGCCATTTAGCCCATGGTGTGCAAAAAAGTGCCGCTCAGAGGTAAAACAATCCAACCTTAAAGAACACAATGGATGGCCTTGACGGGAGGCTACCATCTGTCTCCCAACAGCTGTTCCAATGGGTCCCCTCTCCCAACCTTCTCTGAGCCTTTCGGGGTCCATGTGACCTGGCCATTTAGCCCATGGTGTGCAAAAAAGTGCCACTCAGAGGTAAAATAACCCAACCCTGTTATAATACATTTAATTAGGAGCTAATTTTCATTTTGTGTTTGAAGTACTGTATATTGTAGAGTATGAATCAGCTTATATTTTTTTGCTTGAAAAATCTGTTCTGAATCATTTCTCTGTATAAGTTGAGAATGGTTATTAAAGAATGGCAAAAATAGTCAATACTGAGATGATAATGAAACTATTTAAATAAAAATATGACTAGTGACCTAAATGAGAAAGAAGTATTTTTGTAGACAGACAGTGAGATTTCTGAGACTAGTGTAGCCTTAAGCAGAATGGAATTCTTAAGATATTTCCTAAAAGGATAACTTCTCACCAATTCCAAGAACTCTGATGAAGAACATAAAATATTTTTAGGGCAGATATTCTGCAGCCATTGCTTATGAGGACTGTGGTTGGGTTGTTTTACCTCTGAGTAGCACTTGTTTGCACACCATAGGACTGTGGTGCTCTCATCTGAGTAGCACTTGTTTGCATACCATAGGACTGTGGTGCTCTCATCTGAGTAGCACTTGTTTGCACACCATAGGACTGTGGTGCTCTCATCTGAGTAGCACTTGTTTGCACACCATAGGACTGTGGTGCTCTCATCTGAGTAGCACTTGTTTGCATACCATAGGACTGTGGTGCTCTCATCTGAATAGCACTTGTTGCACACCATAGGACTGGTGCTCTCATCTGAGTAGCACTTGTTTGCATGCCATAGGACTGTGGTGCTCTCAGAGCTGTTAAAAGTGCTCCTTTAAGCAGAGTGTTAAAAGTGCCTGTTTTATATTGTTATAAATTTAACGGATGGAAACAGTGCTAGTTCAAAAATAATAATTAGTAACGATAATTTTAAAATGTAATTTATTACAAAAGTATGAATGAAAATATATATATATAAACTAAATTCAACCAACACAAATCTTCAGTATAAAAATAAACCTTCAAAAGAACATAACACCTTCTCACTATTTCTACGAAGAGTTGTTTCCTCTGTAATTCTTACTATCTCCACTCAAAGCATAAAATAAGGCTTTTTACAACACTCAATAAGTGGCACAATCATATTTGTGAACAAATGTGTGGAGAGACAGTGAGATTTCTGAGACTAGTGTAGCCTTAAGCAGAATGGGATTCTTAAGATATTTCCTAAAAGCATAACTTCACACCTTTAGGGAATCTTCGCTGCTTTTAGGAAATACCTTAAGAATTGCACAACTATACACCAAATGACTTCCTTCTAAAGTTTTAGTCATCAAGTACTCCAAAAATGCGGCTAAGTATACTGGTTTCTCAGAACCAGTTCTTTTCAGACATTGATCACCACACACAAGATGGTGAATTCTTCTTTTTTCTTACTCATTCGCTAACAAGATCCACATTAATAAACTTATTTAACCTTCCATGCACACACACCAAATGAAAACATCTCTTTACACTATAGTCCTGTGGCCGAGTGGTTAGCACGCTTGGCTACTGATCTAAGGGACCTGGGTTCGAGCCCCGGGTAAGGCATGGATGTGTGTTGTTTTCTGCTGAGGTCCTGCCATCCTCTCAGATCTCCTACTGTGGCATAATAAACTGACAGGCTCCTGTCAGACCTCTGTGGCAAGCAGCTGCTTGAGGGGGTATTTATTATTATTTTATTATTTATGTGGCCGAGTGGTTAACACGCTTGGCTACTGATCTAAGGGACCTGGGTTCGAGCCCCGGTATTTAGGCATGGATGTGTGTGTCGTTGTTTTGCTGAGGTCCTGCCATCCTCAGATCTCCTACTGTGGCATAATAAACTTACAGGCTCCTGTCAGACCTCTGTGGCAAGCAGCTGCTTGAGGGGTATTTATTATTATTTTATTATTTATAGTACACAGACTAAGACAAACTACATTTTCCTTCACACAAATCTTCCTAATTACAACTCTCTTATTCTTTATTTATAAGTTAAGTTCATTTGAAGTGGTTAGTGATGTAATTCTCATGCTGAAGTGAACACAAGCATCGGAATGATACATCACACCACGGTTTCATTATTGTTCGTTCATCTGTCGCAACAGCATTAATCCTCCCAAGCATCTCTGTGCTTAAGAATTAATTATTCGCTATGTATCAATGTTTCTATTAAAATTAAAAAAAAACTTAAATTATGGAATTTAAAAAATTGCAGTTTTTAAAACAGAATGAAATGCTTATGATTTTTTGCAGCTTTGTTGCCCATTGATAAATTTCAAGCAGAATGTTTTCTGATTTTTCTTTTGTATTTTGTATTTTGCATTGTTTATATATTGTAATTTACAGTAATATATTGGAAAAGAAGTGAAAATCAACTAATATGTGTTTTTTTTTATTAAAACAATATAGTTTATATTCTGTAGTTCCACAATGATGTCAAAAAATTACTTAAGGATAGCATTTTCTTAATTAAAATATGACTTTTTGGTTAGTAACCTCTGATGTAACAGTTGAATCATAAACATTTTAATTACTATTATTCTACTTTTACTTATATGGGGAAAAAAACTTACTGAAAATATTTAATACCTGCAAAGTGTATGTGGATGCCTTGCAGCTCTGGGGCGGGGGTGGCGCAGTCAGTAGAGCACCAGGCTCGTAATCTGTAGTTCTCAGATTCGAGTCCCAGCTGTGTCAGCGTTGAGATTTATCTCTGCAAAATTCCCCGCCCTGCTCAAGGTCAGCAGGGGACACTAATGGGCTTGGAAAGGCAGTCGTCCATTGGATGGGACGTTAAGCTGTGCCCCTGTGTGCAGAAGAGCCATGCCCTGTACTCGTTAAAGAACAAATTGGACGGCCTTGATGGGAGGCTACCATCTGTCTCCCAACAGCTTTCCAGTGAGTTCCCTCCCCCAACCTTCTCTGAGCCTTTGGAGTCCATGTGACCTGGCCATTTAGCCCATGGTGTACAAAAAAGTGCCACTCAGAGATAAAACAACCCAACCTTGCAGCTCTACTTCCAAAAAGGATGTAGATTCCTGTTTCAGGATTTTAAAATGTGTGTAGTAATGTATATTTGTTTTAAAATAGATGTGTAATAAATTGGCAATACATTGTTATTAGTTAATATCTTGCTAACATTAAATATGGGCCTTGAATTCATTTTAAAATTTGATATTTTGCATATAAGTGAACTTTTAAAAATTCACCTGATTTTTCAGTGTTAAAAAAAAGTTGACTTTTATGCTTTGATATATATATAGTAAAACCTTTTAAAAATTTCCTTTTCACGAGGGTGGGAGAGGGGCTGACCAAATAGTTTTTCTGAAAATAATAATGAGAAATGTGAGTCAATGACAAAATGTAAGCCATTTAAAATTTTTCGCATTGGCATCTCAAATGTAAAGGAATCCTTGTAAAGTAACAGAAGTTCATATTTTAGAAATTCAGACATACTATAAAGCTTAATAGAGGGGACTCATGTGCTTGCCACCCTCATGCACCCCTCTGAATATGATCCTGCTGGTGACTTGTGTAGTTTTAATTTAGAGATAGCCAAAGTAACTTCAGACTTGAAAGAAAAACAGTCAAAGTAACTCAGTACTTAACAAGAGTTAAACTTTGCATTTTTCATATAACTTTGAAATTCTGCATTTTATTAAGCACAATTAAATGTTCTTTTAGTACATAACACGACATATTTCC
Source organism: Ryuthela nishihirai (assembly GCA_038380435.1). Taxonomy (NCBI): domain Eukaryota; kingdom Metazoa; phylum Arthropoda; class Arachnida; order Araneae; family Heptathelidae; genus Ryuthela; species Ryuthela nishihirai. The sequence continues at coordinate 104,617,300 of JAWZYU010000002.1, read as the reverse complement.
ATTCATTAGTTACTTCAGGATGAGGTTCTAAAGATGTTTATTTTCTGAAAACACTTTAAAATAAATCCGCCCACCACAGTGACTTCAGTTTCAGAAATCCAACACTGTAATAGTTAAATGTAAGAAAATTCACATACAGAATATTATACTTTGGTTTAATATATATTTTTTAAGTATAACATAAAACCATATAGTAATAGTAAAAAAGTGACAAGAACATTTTAAACAAAAAAAAAAAAATCTATTTCTCTTAGGAAGGTGAAGTCCAGAGAGCCAAGGATCAATTGGCTGCTAGATTAGATGCTCCAAAAGAGGCATCTGTAATAACTGAACATATCAGGTAATTGTGTATGTAATAAAAGAATTATTTGTGTTTAACTCTAAATTGGTAAGTTTTTAACAATGATCTCTGTGTGATAATTTTTGACTCTTCCAGGGTCTAACTTGGGAAATTAGATACATCCACATGACCGGATTTTTCTACTGTGTTCAGCCAAAAATAATAACTTTAGAACTTTTCTGCCAAATACCTAATGAACAGAAATGGGTCATATATATCAATTAAACAACTCTCAATTATGAATATTATTAAAATTAATATGCTTGTAAATTTATTTAAATATGACTTTTTATCAAAGTGGTAAAGTGAAAAAATGAAAAGATATGGCAAGCCAAGGCTTATTCTGAAAAACCTAAGAAGAAAAGTAGTTCTCTATCACTGGAAAGAAAATTTTCTGAATAATATATAAAAAATAAACCTGAAACAGGAGGATAATTTTTTTTTTCTGTGTAGTTAAAATAATAGCCAGTATTTCAAAAGGCAGCTGCACATTCCCTTCTTCTTGGTTTGGCTGTTTCATTTTGGAATCATCCTAGCAAAGTGTTTAGAAGTTAAGTACTTAAGGCTATAAAATGTCTAACACCCTCAGTGACATAACCAAAATACCTCGAGCATGGAGGAGGATGGGAGCTTTGGAGCCAAAGGAATTTTGTCTATAGTAAATTCGGGGGCGGGGTGGCTTAGTCGGTAGCATGCCAGGCTCGTAATCTGTAGTTCCCAGGTTTGAGTCCCAGCTGGGTCAGCATTGAGACATATCTCCGCAAAATTCCTCGCCCTGCTCACGGTCAGTAGGGGACACCGATGGACTTAGAAAGGCTGCCGTCATTAGATGGGACGTTAAGCTGTGGCCCCGTGTGCGGGAGAGCCATACTCTGTGCACGTTAAAGAACATACTGGATGACCTTGACGGGGGGGCTACCATCTGTCTCCCAACAGCTGTTCCAGTGGGTCCCCTCCCCCAACCTTCTCTGAGCCTTCGGGGTCCATGTGACCTGGCCATTTAGCCCATTGTGTGCAAAAAAAGTACCACTCAGAGGTAAAAAAAACCCATCTCTCTAGTAAATTCGGAGATTACCTATAGATATAGAATTCAGTGAACATGTGGAAAAAATGAGTTTTGCTGATGGTATGGGACCAGAATTCACATCTCTCCAGATACATGCCAGAGTACGCTAACCACCAGCTTGCTCTGTCATTCACTTACACAATGTGACATCTTTTACTTGAGTGTGGTGGACCTGCTACCATTTATAATTGGTAAGGGCAACTTATTTTCCAAATGTTGCTTTGTATAAGTTGTAAACCTGGTATGTATATGGAGAGACATGGGTTTGAGTCCCACACAATTGAAAAAAACTCATTTTTCCCACTTAAGTATTTGTTGAATTCTATATCTGCAGATAATCTGTGTATTTACTATAGAATATTTTTTTTTTTCAATAATTGTTTAACATCTTATTTACATCTTATTCAAAGCAACATTTGGAAAATAAGTCACTAGGAAAATAAGCACTTTGATGTCGATTCAAATTTTAAAGGAAAAATTGTTTTGAACCGGGTGGGATATGAACCCACGATCTCCTGATAACATGTCAGGTGCTCTGGACCACCGAGCAACCAGCTGCCAATCAAGATCTCCAATTAACACCATGAACACTCCTATTATATCACATATAGGCACTATTCAGGCAATTTTCGCCACAAGCAGCTTTGTATTTGCCATGTAAATGGGAAGCATGTCTAACAAGTATGCTAATGATAAATAATGATATAAACTCGATTGGCCAATATCTACTAATAAATCAGCACTTTGACGTTGATTCAAATTTTAGAGGAAAAATTGTCTTGAGCCAGGTGGGATATGAACCCACGACCTGATAACATGTCACTATGAACCCACAACACATAATATGAACACACAACAATATGAACCCACGACCTGATAACATGCACTCAGTGGTCCAGAGCACCTGACATGTTATCAGGAGATCGTGGATTCATATCCCACCTGGCTCAAGACAATTTTTCTTCTAAAATTTGAATCGACATCAAAGTGCTGATTTATTAGTAGATATGTGGCTGAGTGGTTAGCACACTTGGCTACTGATCTAAGGGACCTGGGTTCGAGCCCCAGATTAGGCATGGATGTGTGTGTGGTTTTTCTGCTGAGGTCCTGCCATCCTCTCAGATCTACTATGGCATATAAACTGACAGGCTCCTGTAAGACCTCTGTGGCAAGCAGCTGCTTGAGGGGATATTTATTTTATTTTTTTTATTGTACAGTCGAGTTTATATCATTATTTATAAGTGTTGCCTTTTCCAATTATAGATGGCACCAGGTCTGCCACATTTGGGTAAAAGATATGTCATATTGCAAAAGTGAAAGATGTGAATGACAGCTGGCAGTTAGTGTAGTGGTTAGATTACTCTGGCATGTATCTAGAGGGATGTGTTTGAGTCCCACACTGTTGGCAAAACTTGATTCTGAGACCATGTTAAATTTTAATTAATGATAAATTATTGCAGGTTTTGACTGAGAAACCAAGAAACCATAGCATTAAGAAATGCATAAAGCAGGGTTTAAATATATCTGCAGCAACAAGTTATAAGACTTGTATGAAAATAGCTAGAAAAGATGAAGCCTAACTCTAAACATTCTGTAATAAATTTAAAGAAGTAATATAAAAATTATACCTTCTACTCTGGCATATAAACTGATAGGCTCCTGTCAGACCTCTGTGGCAAGCAGCTGCTTGAGGGGGTATTTTTTTTTATTTTTATTTATTTGCATTAAAAATCTTAGTGGGTCATATATAGTATCAGGTTGTTCACAATAGACAAGCGAACGATTGGTACCACACACTATAGTGATCTTGCCCCAGAAATATCATCCACAAGCAGCCGTGGGTTACAGAGGTCCAACCAGACTGTGCAATTTAGTTCTCCAAATGCATCTGGCCACTGTACACCAATTCTAACAAGGTTCTGTTTGACATTGTCCACCGCATCCATGTCTTCCCCCCCCCCTCTTTCTGAGATCTTTATGCTCACCCTATTCTAATCTATAATTATCCATACGGACAACGTGGCCAACCAACGGAGGCTCTGCACAATATGCTGCTCAAAGGAGGTTACCGACTACTTTATCTAACCTCATCATTACTTACAAAGTTGAACCTAATGCCCAAGATACTGCATAAGTATCTAGAATCAAAAGCATCAAGTTTCCTTCATATTGTTTACAAAGCATCCAAGTTTCACTACCATAACAAAACTTAGAAAGAACCAAACTATTATACAGCCTAATTTTAGTTGTTCGGTATATATGCCTATTTGTCCACATTCTCCATAGATTCTTAAAAGTCACAGCAATAATACCAATTTTTCTGTTTATCTGATGCTGTATATCACTAGTATATGTTATATAGCTGCCAAGGTAATTAAAGAGACACTTGCTCAAGTGTGTATGGTGCAGGGGTGACTTGATAGCATGCTAGGCTCATAATCTGCAGTTCCCAGGTTTGAGTCCCAGCTGAGCCAGTGTTGAGATTTAATTCTGTAAAACTTCCTGCCACATCAGAGGGGGGACACCAATGGGCTTGGAAAGGCAACTGTCAGTTGGATGGGACATTAAGCTGTGAATCCTTGTATGGGAGAGCCATACTTGTGCATGTTAAAAAACACGCTGGATGGCCTTGATGAGAGACTACAATCTGTCTCCCAACAGCTGTCCAATGGGTCCCATTCCCCAACCTTTTTTGAGCCTTTGGGGTCCTTGTGACCTGGGTCATTTTGCCCATTGTGTGCGAAAAAGTGCCACTCAAAGGTCAAACAACCCAACTCAAGGGTGCAACCATTCATATTAACTGAACCGCAATTCACCTGACCAATTTTCATCACCTCAGTTTTCTCTCTGTTTATCACCAAACTTTATTACCAATTTCATCAACAGCCTTTATGAAAGAATTTATCTCATCAACATCATTAGCCAACAGGGCCAAATAGACCATTGAAGACCAAAATCTTGCCCTTGCAGTAAACAAGAAAGCGGGGTCAGATATTAAGTGCTAGGCCTGGCTGGTTCTATGCATCATCACTGGGGATTCGTACACGCTCTTCTTCCAGTGTATGCCTAGCCACCATTAACAGACCTGAACTTGTCAGTTACTATCAACTGTCATCCACAGATCATCATCATTGATATAATAAATATTTAATCATTATTAAATTGTTTTAGTAACAGGATGAAGATGGGTGTAGAGGAAAAATTGTCTTGAATTGGGTTCAGATGTCAGGTGCTGTGGTACGGTGATCATATTAAAAGTGAAGCAGACATTTGCTCAAAAAAGGAAATATCTGTGAAGAGTCTCTTGATGACTTTATAAACTTTTTGAAAAAATGAAGTTCTAATAGTTTTTTTTTTTCCCAATTAAAATTGTTTCATCTGTGGTGAAGAAAATCTTCAAAATGAACTCCATTACAACATAAGGATTAACTCTCAAGGTTAAATATTTTTGTTCATCCCCAGACAGGAAATATTTATAAATTTAGTGTCTTTGAAAGCTAAGAATATAAGTTAATATTAAAAATTTTCTTCTTTCTAGATCTTTGTCAGATGCTATGAGTGTTGAGATGATAGCTGCAATAAAAGCAAAGCGTTTAGCTAAGAAACGATCAACAATTAAAGGAGATGATGACATTGGCCCGAGTATTACTGATATCCAAAGAATTTTGGAGTATGATGTTGATGTTACTCGTGACATCATCAGTAGGGAGCGGCAGTGGAGAACGCGAACCACAATTCTTCAAAGTACAGGAAAGGTTAGTAGCAATACTTTGCTAAGCTTTTAAATAGTAAGCTTACCTTGTGATGCCCCATCGTTCACTTTTGCTTTACCTTAACCAGTTTTGTTTAATTTACATTATATTTATCATTTTGGGGATTTTTTTATTTCCTTTTTGGCATCACAGCGCTCATTTCCAAGAGTTGTGAGTTGCGCATGCACAACTCCGATCTTCCGACTGTCTCCTGCTAAACGCGTGCACAAGGACACGCCCCCTCTTGCATCATAGCTTGCGTCGTTCATCACTTTATGTTAATGTATTTCCCGGCGTGCATCCGGCTCTTGTCTTTTAAACCGGTGACCTGCAAGTCACAGTGAGCAGTTAGTGCAGAAGCACTAGAGAGCGCAGAGGCACTCAGTGAGTGAGGGCAGTTAGTGCAGAAGCACTAGAGAGCGCATTGAGTGCAGAGGCACTCAGTGAGTGTAGGCATAAAGTGCAGAGGCACTGAGTTTGATGTATCGTCTTCATTGATGTCTTGGTGAGTTGAACTATTTTGGAAATAAATCTGTTCGTTATTTTAAACCTTTTGAGTCTGTACAATTTTTTTCTCTTGAGCAATGCGAATTTAGATTTATAGTATCTAGACTTTTTGACAATCAATTTTGATTCTAACTATTTACTCATTAACGCTCGCTGGCATTTTGAACCCTACTTTAAACTTAGTCTACTTTTTTGGCAATTTGTTAATTATTGCCTGGAACCTGTATCAGCTATCCGGAGCATAAAACTAATTGGATCAAAAGAAGGGTCCAACTTTAAAGCATTATTGCATTTATTTGGAGCGTTACAACCTTTTTAAATTGCATCATATTTTGTAGTTTTAAAAGGTTTTGTATATTTTCATATCCTCAGACTTTATACTATGGGGTATAAACTGACAGGCTTGAGGGGTTATATAAACATATATATATATACACACTGAGAGGCCAAAAGCATGGGAATAGCAGTTAAAGTAGAACTAGTGCACTGTACTCGTAACTGATGCATTGAACATCAACTGCAGAATGGCGCTGTAGTAGCCTACAAACCCAACATTCATTTCAGAGTAGTTGTTAATTCAGCATGGCTGCACATCGTGAGTTGCCTGACTTTGAATGTGGCTTGATTGTCGGTGCCAGAAGGATGGGTCGTGCAGGAATTCGGTTTTCACAGGGCTACGGTGTCAAGAGTTTATTGTCAGTATTCTATTGATGGCATTTCCACACGTAAACCAGCAAATGGGACGGCCACTTGCAATTGACGAATGGAACTCATGTCAGCTGTCACGAATGGTAATGACCAACAGACAGGCTACAGTGCATGAAATCACTGTCAATTTGAATGTGGACCAAACATAAAACGTTTCTGAAAGGACTGCCCATCTCTACCTCCACTTCATCAGATTTGGTAGCCAAAGACCCACTTGTGTCCCATTGCTTACACGACATCAGAGCTCAACGACTGGAATGGGCCTGAAGACACTGATATTGGACAATAGAACAGTGGCATCAGGTAGTATGGTCCCATGAATCAAGGTTCTAGTTGTTTCACACTGATGGGTGTGTCAGAGTGTGGCCTAGACCCTGTGAAGCCATGACCCCTTCCTGTCTGCAAGATACTGTTCAGGCTGGAGGCAGCTCTGTGATGGTGTGAGACGTGTTCACGTGGTCTACATTGGGCTCTCTTGTCCTTTTGGAGCAATCACTAACAGGTATGAGATGTGGACATTCTCACAGATCATCTGCACCCCTTCATGACTCAAAAACATTTTCGAAAATATGAAAAAAAGTATTTAAATGGGAAAAGGCAACAGACAAATTAAAGAATATGAAGATAAAAATAAGACAACACAACGGGAATAAATGTTATCTGTAAGCAAAGACCAACTTTGGAAAATTCAGAATTGAGCACCCTGATGGTGAAGGGGTATTCCAACAAGATAATGCAACATGTCACCAGTCTTTGATTGCTAGAAGGTGGATCAAGGAACACTCCATGGACTTTACCACCATGAATTGACCCCCATGGTCTCCAAATATGAACCCCTTGGAGCATCTGTGGGATACAATGGAAACAAGCTTATGATCCATGAATCCAGCACCATCCAATGCAACACAGTTATGTCTACACTTCAGGATGTGTGGGCTGCCATCCCTGCAGAATGGTACCGGCAACTCGTTGACTCCATGCCTTGTGGCTGCACTGCTGAGGGCTCAAGGAGGACCAACAAGTTATTAGGCAAGTATTCCATGACTTGTGGTCTCTCAGTGTATATTAATATATTTTCACCTGTACATTCTCTATCTTAGAAATGGTTGCTATCTCTTTTGCTTTCATGACTTATCAGGTTTTTTTTTTATATCAAAAACAATATATACTAATCACCTGTGAATGACAATATTATTGAGTGGTTTAAATGAAAACAGTTAATATTATAATTAGTTAAGAAGTGTTTGGAATTTCTCAATAAGTTATTGTTATTTTTCAGAATTTTGCAAAAAGCCTTTTCCCTGTTTTACAAAGCATGAAAGTTAGAGAAGAAGGTGGAATTAAAATTCAGAATGAGCCTTCTCAGACTCCTAGGGTAAGCTAAAATTTTTATTTATCTTAGTGAAATTTAAATGCTCAAAAATTATAATGTATTGCTGTGTCATTTGTATTTAACCATTTGTTATCCGTCCCATGGCCGAATGGTTAGCGCGCTTGGCTACTGATCTAAGGGACCTGGGTTTGAGCCCCAGATAAGGCATGGATGTATGTGTGGTTTTTCTGCTGAGGTCCAGCCATCCTCTCAGACCTTCTACTATGGCATATAAACTGGCAGGCTCCTGTCAGACCTCCGTGGCAAGCAGCTGCTTGAGGGGGTATTTATTTTTTTTATTTATTACTGATCTAAGGGACCTGGGTTTGAGCCCCAGATAAGGCATGGATGTATGTGTCATTTTTCTGCTGAGGTCCTGCCATCCTCTCAGACCTACTATGGCATATAAACTGGCAGGCTCCTGTCAGACCTCCGTGGCAAGCAGCTGCTTGAGGGGGTATTTATTTTTTTTATTTATTACTGATCTAAGGGACCTGGGTTTGAGCCCCTTATCTGGGGCTCAAAATGGATGTATGTGTCATTTTTCTGCTGAGGTCCTGCCATCCTCTCAGACCTTCTACTATGGCATATAAATTGGCAGGCTCTTGTCAGACCTCTGTGGCAAGCAGCTGCTTGAGGGGGTATTTATTTTTTTATTTATTACTGATCTAAGGGACCTGGGTTTTGAGCCCCAGATAAGGCATGGATGTATGTGTCGTTTTTTTGCTGAGGTCCTGCCATCCTCTCAGACCTTCTACTATGGCATATAAACTGACAGGCTCTTGTCAGACCTCTGTGGCAAGCAGCTGCTTGAGGGGGTATTTATTTTTTTTTATTTATTACTGATCTAAGGGACCTGGGTTTGAGCCCCAGATAAGGCATGGATGTATGTGTCGTTTTTCTGCTGAGGTCCTGCCATCCACTCAGACCTTCTACTATGGCATATAAACTGACAGGCTCTTGTCAGACCTCTGTGGCAAGCAGCTGCTTGAGGGGGTATTTATTTTTTTTTTTTATTTATTCAAGTTATTGTAAGAGGACACTAAGGCTGTAAACTTACAAACTTTTCGTTTTTGGAAATGAGCATTCCATATGTACCAGTTGTATTATTGATTTCTTATGAGCTAATTGAGCTTCATTCACCCATTGATGAACTTATATCAAACTGGATTGCAATACCACTAGCCTGTGTCATAGGCATTTTTTTTTTCATTACTCACAGCTAAATGAACAACAAAATTTTGCGTCATTACATACAAGTGTTAATTTATAAATCTGGGAAGTTATTTAATACAGTACAGAGTTCCAAAACCATTAAGCTCAGGACTTTTGAGGGCCAGTTTCAGGGTTTGAGACCTAGCATTTAGTCCATTGTATATAGAAAAGCTCTGCAAATTTAAATAAATTTGATTTAGATTTTTATTTTGATATATTTCTAGTCTCATATTACAGTTTTCTATAACAGAAGGAATATTATTAAAAGCCAAAATTTAGATGGGGTTGGAGGTGGTTTAACCCTTAGTGTCAGGTTTCTGAAACTAAACTCGCTGTGTTGGCCAGATTTTTTTAAAAGTGTTTTCAGAAAATAAAATAAACAACTTTAGAATCTCATCCTGAAGTAATTAATGAACAGAAATATGTCATGTTATATACCAAAAGAAAAAGCATTTAATTGTACTTAATAAAATGATAAAAATTCAAAGAAAAAAAATGGTAAGTTAAATTTTTTAAGCATTTTTTTAAAACATTGCAAGATTTTACTGTATTTTTAACACCTTTAATAAAATTTCAATATATATATATATTTCCCATTTTTTTCTATATTATTTTATTATTCTAATATAAACAGTTTGTACTTTTCCAATTATTGCTTAAATCTTTCATTTATTTCGTTTTTTCTAAATTATTTAGTCATTTATGCATATAATGTATGTTCTTAGACTTTTGACGATCATCAAACTCTAAGCCTAAGTAAAGCTGTGTCATAAAAAAAATTTTTGCTTTAAAAACTAGATAATTTAAATGAAAATATATCGGAAGATTGATAAAGAACTATGAAAAAAAATTAAAAAATATTTTAAGGCCTTTAAAGTTTAGTCAATGTACTGAACTTGAGAACGAGTCGCTTTATTATGAAGTTGCATAACTATTACAGAAAAGTTTAATTCTGAAATTCTGGCAAAATTTTTGGTTAAAAATTGCAATTTCCTGACCTTAATTTGTTTATATGCTTCAAATGTAATTTAAAAATATTGATGAAGTCCTACCATTTAAAAATCGTGCTCTGAGTAATCCAGATTACCGTCTTTTTAGATCACTAGCAGTTTCACTTTCAATCGTTTCTAATTAATTATTGTTTATAATCGCAGTATCCATTTGAGAAACAATAGAAAATAATTTAAGAAACATTAAAGTAAATAAAAAAGGTCTTTAAAATCGAAAGTGTGCTAAAATATTGATTGAAAGCTGATATGCATAGTTCCGAGAGGGGCGGGGGTGGCTCAGTCAGTAGCGCGCCAGGCTTGTAATCTGTAGTTCCCAGGTTCGAGTCCCAGCTGGGGCAGCGTTGAGATTTATCTCAGCAAAATTCCCCGCCATGCCCACGGTCAGTAGGGGACGCCGATGGGCTTGAAAAGGTCGCCGTCCGTCGGATGGGACGTTAAGCCGTGGCCCCGTGTGCGGGAGAGCCATACCCTGTGCACGTTAAAGAACACGCTGGATGGCCTTGACGGGAGGCTACCATCTGTCTCCCAACAGCTGTTCCAGTGGGTCCCCTCCCCCAACCTTCTCTGAGCCTTCGGGGTCCATGTGACCTGGCCATTTAGCCCATGGTGTGCAAAAACGTGCCGCTTAGAGGTAAAACAACCCAACCCATAGTTCCCAGATGATGCAATTCCTGGTAGTAAAAAAAAATATCCTTATGTTATAAGTTTAGAAAGCATTACAACTCTAGTAGAGCTATAAATATCAGAAAAGAGTGGGAAATACAACCGGTTGATAATCTAAGCACATTACAGCAGAATGGAGGCATGAACTGAATTGGTGCTACCTGATGCTGTTTACGGTGACTGAAGGTAACTGAACATGCTCATCTGACTCAAATAGATTTATTTTTAAACTTTATCATAATTTTTTGGTGGAAACCACAGTCCACTTGGGAGCCACATAACAGATACCTGTGATGTGTGGCATGAGGTAACTAGAAGAATAGGGATTGCCACTGGGACTTTTAAGAATCTATGGAGAGTGTTTTGCATGCAGACAAAAAAATATCCAATAATGCATGTCTTTTCAAAAAAGACATAACTACATCCCCACTGAAGGAATATACGTAAATTTTCTTAAAGCATCCCAAAAATAAAAACGAAAAATATATTGGAATGACTTCAAGAGCTAAAAAAATATATTGAACAAGAATTTAATAAGTTTTACTTCTGCAATCATCGTTTATTAGAGCTCTACATATTCAAAAATTCTTCTGTCATTTACAGAAAAAGTATAAATCTATATCAACCAATCGTATTGTAATAACAAAATTCTTATTCCATATTGCATGAAGAACATTATTAGAACAGTGTCTGAGCAATAAGATTGTAATTAACAACTTTCTGAAGAAAGAATTGCAAATCATCTGCCTTTTCAACATTTTATTTCAATTAACTATTCGAATACTTTTTTGCAAGACATTTCCTCTGCTTCTCTATTGTTGAAACTTGCACATGAAGATTGCAACTTAATTTTCAGCAACAAAATAAATCTTGTCATCTTAGTTAAGGATATATTTTTGCAAATTCAGAATTGTAATTCTATCAAATCTTGTATCATTGTGCATGGCTGACATTTAAAAAACATGTTTATAATATATTAAAATTCCTCAAATAAAAAACATTTTTCAAGCTTTTATGTAGGATTTCATCATATAAATGTACTTTAGCCTTGAAGATTTTATATCCTTTGTTGAAAGTTACAAGAACAAATTGCAATAATTGTTTTTCATATTTTAAGTGTTTCTTTCTCTGGCCATTTAGTACATACTTATCACTGAGTATATATTATTCTTATGAGTGTTCGCATATTTATGTAAATTTACCATTTTGCGTGCTTTCATAATTCAGGCAACACCAGTACGTCCAATGCCACAGCCTGCAGTGTATAATCGTTATGATCAGGAAAGATTTCGTAGCAAAGAAGGTAAGTATATTTTTTTTTCTGAAAACATTTTGTTATTGTTGTAAACATGTAAGTGTATCATGCTTTTATGTCATTTGTATGTGAATTTGAAAAATGAAAGATTACACAGCAGCCAAACTATTTAATACATACTATGGACGAGGGGTTTGTACGCTTGGCTTTGAGCTCTGGATCACTCTCACAGTTCACTTCAAATCAGTTGTTAGATACAAGACTCCATATCATTGCACAGGGCAGTGAAAGCTTCTTAGACTGATGATGAGCCATTTTGGATTGTCATGGGTGACTTGTTGACAATGAAAGTCTAATAGTCTCGTTGTGATATATGTGTTAAATATTATTTTCTTTAACATTTAAGCATTAACCCTTCCAATAATTTTATAAAGCCATCTGATTGCCATTTCTTAGAAGCACTAAATGGTATTGCTGATTTGCTTGTTAACGTTCCTATTTGCTGAAGCAACCTTCTGATTTAAACTCACAAGTTTGATTTGAACTATATCAATAAATTTCCGAAAATCTAAAAATTAAAAAAAAAAAACTGCTATTTTTAAAAACGATAGATTTTAGAAGTAATTACAAAGTATGTACCACCATTTATTTTTCCGTTTCACACTTTTCTGTCATAAACCTCTTTCAGTATAAGTTATTTTTATCATTTTTCCCAGCATTCTATCATCTTTCCTACTCTTAAAATCGAAACTGGAAGTAAACACATCCTTCTTAGAAATTCTGGTTGCAGCTTCATTTGATTAGTTATGCTTCACTGAGCGGGGCGGGGGTGGCTCAGTCGGTAGCGCGCCAGGCTCGTAATCTGTAGTTCCCAGGTTCGAGTCCCAGCTGGGTCAGCGTTGAGATTTATCTCTGCAAAATTCCCCGCCTTGCCCACGGTCAGTAGGGGACACCGATGGGCTTGGAAAGGCCGCTGTCCGTTGGAAGGGACGTTAAGCCGTGGTCCCATGTGCGGGAGAGCCATACCCTGTGCATGTTAAAGAACACGCTGGATGGCCTTGACGGGAGGCTACCATCTGTCTCCCAACAGCTGTTCCAGTGGGTCCCCTCCCCAAACTTTCTCTGAGCCTTCGGGGTCCATGTGACCTGGACATTTAGCCCATGGTGTGCAAAAAAGTGCCGCTCAGAGGTAAAACAACCCAACGCTTCACTGAGGCAAACAAGATGCAGATGGCTGACACATGCTATCTCCGTTCCGTGTGCTATAAGTGTTTTTTACAGTTTTGGTCCAGCATATTGGATACTCTTTGTAAAGTTAGTATTTACTTATTTTTATATTTAAACCTTAGTTTTCATTTCAGTATATTTTTGTTAATTTGTGATCTTTCGGTTGATCATTAAGTTGATTTTTCATAGTTATGCTGCATCATATGGCCGGCCTACAACTTGTTGCTGTGGACATTTTAATATCGCATTAGGCTATATGTTAATTTTTATTTTATTATTTATTACTTTTCCAGTAAAACGTTGATCTGTTATCATTTTACAAAAATAAATGAGGTCTTGGATATGGAATCAAATTTGTTTCTGCAGATTTATTTCCATTAGTTAGTGGTTGCAGATATTTTATTTAACATCCCATTAGGTTATATGTAATTTTTCTTTTATTATTTCTTGTTTTTTGTAAAAAAAACTTTGAGCTTGTACCATTTTCTGAAAATGAATGTCTTGGATATGGAAGCAAAATATACTTTCTTGCTACAGAAATCAGTCGTCATGTGGTGACCGATTTCCGTAGCAAGGAAGTCTGTTTTGCCTCTCTAGAAAAATATATATATTTTTTAAAATACGAGTTTTTATGTTTATATTGAACGATTTTAAAGGAACCCCCCCCCCCCCCCCCCAGTACCTTGGCTATGCCACACAGATGATATAACACTGTTTTTTTTTAGCTTTGGTGCACAAACCTTTCTGCACTTAGACAAGGTTGCTAAACTTCAACACCCAAAGAAAAATTCATAATATTTAGCGAAAAAGCAGCCAAGGAGGGGTTTTTTTTTATAAAAGTAAAATAGCTTTTCATCATATTGAATGATTTATTCAGTTCTCTGTTAATATGTTTTGTGTGACCTGTGGTTCTTGATTTTTTTTTTTTTACAGGCCTAACTTTCTAAAGTGAATAAAAGGAGTTTATTTTTAGAACCTAAACTTTCCTAATAACTGCAGATTTAACTACCATGTTAATTGTATATGTTAAATGTAATTTGAATTTCATTCCTATATAGGCAGCATAAAGGTATAAATTTTGCCACAGCTAAGTACCCAAAGTTGCAGACAATTTATGATATTTAATTAATCTTTAGCAATGTTTTAAATTATCTATTTAAAATAGTGTATTAAAAAACTCCTTTTAAAATGGTTGTCTCTGATGAGATTATCTTATTCTTGGTACTTTTTAATAATGCGAATGGCTGTGCATTGCTTATGATCATGTTTTTTAGTCTTGTTTTCTCTGATGGGATTACTTTGTTCCAGGGTCTTTTATTATTGCAGATCGGCAGTGAATTGTTTACAGTTTTGTTTTTTAGGCTTTAGTAAAAAGGACAGAGCAGTTGTTCATTGTTTAGCAGTGTGTTTAGGTTAAAATTGTTTTCTCCGATAATTTGGACTGGAGTTTTCTTAAATTGCGGAATAGCAATTTGTTGTTTGACTATCTGTCTCTGATGAAATTATTGATTTTTGCATGTTTTTTTTTGTTATGGAATCAACGTTTGTTTGTTAGTGATAATAGGCTGTTGAAACAAGTAGCCTTGGATGGTACTGACTGACATTCGCTGTATAATGATATGTGCAGTTAGAAAAATGTCTAGATACTATTACTTCTAGTGTAAACAAAATTTTATGCTTAGGAATAAACATTTATCATTATATTCTTTATTCAGTGTATTCTCATTGTACGGTCTTTTTATTTCTAGTAACACAATTGTTTAGGTTATTATTTGTAGAACATTCCAAGAAATTAAATATTTATAAAAATGTTGATCTGAGGACTGTCGGTTTCAAAAAATAAAAATGGTGACTATCGCCGTATCAGTACTGCTGAATATTCTTTCTAATGTGATATTGGAATGCTTTTATGATTAGTGTGTATGTGGGGGTGAGGAGGGTAATGGAAGTGATATTAAAAAGCTAGGTATAATTCTGGAAAAATTAAATTTTTTCGTCGCTGCCACTAGGAGTCCAGAAGTTTAGTGTTCTGTCAGACACAACTCATTATTGTGTTGCAATAATGTATAATAAATGGAGCAACAATACAAAACAATAGTGCATACATAAAAAGGATATATTATTCACTCTTCTGGAAAAGTTGTGACATATGCTGGAAATCTACAGATACATTTGATTAATGTGTACAGCAAATCATAGATTCCAACAACATATTTCATCTCTCTGTGTCATTTCCAAATTAATGTCAACCTTGCAACTGAATGCTCACCAAGAACAAGAGCAAAATCAAGAACATTTGTGAATTCATAATATAGACTGTACTACCCATCACAGGACAATACATTCACTTATATATAGGCTATCAACCCAAGAAAAAAACCCAAGGTAATTTTGTACATAATAATTTCAACTAATTGTTTCAGCTCTTCTGACCTATCAGTTCCCTCTATCCAATATATAGGTGAGTCTATTTTTTAAGACTCACTTATATATCTGATATCAACTCAAGAAAAAAAAACCAGGTAATTTTGTAGATAATAATTCCAACTAATTATTTCATCTTTTCCCACCATTACAGTCATGTAGAGTAATTTTATTAATTTTAAATCTGCAGTGTGACTTAAACCAATTAAACTCTTTGAATATGATTTTTTTAAAATCATATTCAAAGAGTTTTGTGAAAGATAATTTTGAAGTAACACCTATGGCTAAGCATAGAAATTTGGATCATAGTTGAAAACTTATCAAAAACACTTAAAAGCTTAGCTTTGAGAAAGTAAATGCTAAGTCAGAAATTTTGTACCAGATAGGTACAAAAGTTTCTGAATGCAACAGGAAGTTGGATGGTTTGTGTGATTTGCCTGTTTACATATGATTGTTAAGCAAATAAAACTACTTCATTACCCATTTTTATATTTTATATATTTTAAGGTATTATGTTTTTGTAATATGTTTGCTGTATATAGTTTATATAATATGTGTGTTGTTCAAACTCTAAAAAAGATCGGCAATCCCAAAACTTGAGTAAGTCAGATTTGAAACTTTCTATTATACAGTTAAATATTTATGAGGATAAATAAAATGCTGCCAGAGGTGAAAGTTGTAATTGAAGCATTCCATTTCCTCAGTGAAATAAAAAATTATCTGTTTTTAGATTTTAATTGTATTATTATCCACAATTAAATGTTTATGTATTTTATACCTTATTGTTCATTGCTTTGGAATGAAATTTTAAGGATTCATTGCAATTGGGAAAAAAAAAGGTTAAAAATTTTGAATCAGGATGAGGTGTGTTAGAAATCCAGTGTTTTAATTCAGTGCAAAATACTAGAGTTAATTTTAGCTGAAATATGAAAAAAATTTATACATAAAATACAATAATAAATATTTAAGATTAATGTATTTTAGTAAAAATCTACCATTGTCTTAGTTTGAACATTTTTCTGTTTTAGAAACTGAGGGTTTCAAGATTGACACCATGGGAACATACCATGGCATGACTTTGAAATCAGTGACAGAAGGCAGTCAGCCAAAGAGACCTGTTACACCTCTTCCCCAGCAGGAAAAACCTGTTCCAGCCATCATTCCTGTTAGACAAAACGCAAAAAGAGGTAACATTATGTATTTCTGTCATTTATTTTTATTTTTCAATATAATATACATGCTGTAATAATAAAGTGATCACATGTACATCACCTAACAAATTATTTCGAAAGTACTTGTAATACAGGTGTAATGGCACAGAATATATTGTGGGATAATAGATTTACAAATGTCATTCAAATAGCATAACATGCCGTATCAATATATCGTATGTGAAATGATACAATCTACAGTAGAGCATACTGTGTTGCTCTTATATGGAATTTGGGGCGGGGGTGGCTCAGTCAGTAGCGCGCCAGGCTCGTAATCTGTAGTTCCCAGGTTCGAGTCCCAGCTGGGTCAGCGTTGAGATTTATCTCCGCAAAACTCCCCGCCCTGCCCACGGTCAGTAGGGGACACTGATGGGCTTGGAAAGGCCGCCGCCCGTCGGATGGGACGTTAAGCCGTGGTCCCGTGTGCGGGAGAGCCATACCCTGTGCACGTTAAAGAACACGCTGGATGGCCTTGATGGGAGGCTACCATCTGTCTTCCAACAGCTGTTCCAGTGGGTCCCCTCCCCCAACCTTCTCTGAGCCTTCGGGGTCCATGTGACCTGGCCATTTAGCCCATGGTGTGCAAAATAGTGCCGCTCAGAGGTAAAACAACCCAACCCAACTTATATGGAATTTAGATTTGCTTTTAACATCAGTTGGCAGCATAGGCATCACGCTCTGTTTTCGCTGAACCGAGAACATTTGAGAATTTTTGTTGACAGATTGTTCCTGTTTTCACAGCTGTGAGGTGGTCTAACTGAACTGGTGCATTACACGTGAGTATACAGGGTGCCCCAAAAAAATTGCAACAATTTTAATGACAAAAAAATATGTGCAACAGAGACATGGTTTGCATTGTTGATAAATAATTAACTGAGAATTTTTTTTACACAAGATTATTGCATTTCAGTGTGTGCATCCTTTGTGGCTTGGAGCACTTAAAACCAATATTCCATATCTTGCTCTATGTCACCAACTGTTGATCAGTAGATTTTGTTGAATCCATGATGCATGTTACAGATCATCAGTGCCTGTTATATTTGATCTATGTACTCTGTGGAAAGCACCGCACCATCTTGCTGCCAGATAGCATTAGGTTACAAATTTGCAACTCAGGGATTATGTTCATTTTAATATGATTCTCTTATGCTTTCAAAACTTTTCCATGCATTTAATTCCATATATTTAAATTTAGTGCAGTAGCTTAACATCATGAATTTGTTCTTTGAAATCTAAAGTTAAATGAAACAGCATTTAATGTATCGAAAGATACATTGGTTACAATCTTGATGTGAATGAAATGTATCACACATATTTTTTCATGTTATACTAACCTAGTACAGACTTGATGGATTGTAGTATTAGTAGGTTACTCTATTTTGTCCACAAAAAATTGTTTTGTATGTTTTTTACTATACTTAATACCAGGTAATTGTAACAGTCTGCTGTTACGACCGAGAACACACGTATTTAATCATAAAGATGCCCTCTTGGCGTTTTGGATTAAGTGCAACTAGAAAGCAACTATGTATGTTGCTTCCATGGGACCCATTTTAACTTGTCGAATATGAAAATTAAGTCCTCTGCTATGTTATATGATGACCAATGCAATAGGGATGAAGAAAAAAATTTTATACACTCCAGCATAACTAGCATGGCAAATTGGTGCCTTTATGTGTTATACAATGTAATTAACAGGAAAATATGAAGAATATTATATAAATGTAAAATTTATGTTATAATTATTCAAGTTATGAAAATACTTTTATATCAAAATATTTGTTTCGTATATATACTGAAACCACAATTTATTATACACCCTGCACCCATACAGAAACCTGTCCTACTCCACCACAATAATGTTGCCAGCCAAAATCCTTTGTAATAACAACAATATGTGGAGTGTAGGTTGCTTCTAAGCGGTAATGCCAACCATTTGGCCACTGCAGGCCAAATGCAACAGCAATAGCTTAGAAGAGATTTATATGAGAACAAATTACACAGTATAGTTGGATTTCCCTAGCTCATGGCTATTTGAGAATTATGTGTGTGTCTGCTTGTGTGCATGCATTCTGAAAGCAAAACTTTGAATAATGTTTAACCAAAAACTATTTCTTTCCAAGCAGCTTAATGGGAAAAAATATATATACAGGGTGAATCTGAAAAAGTGGGCAAAACTTTACGGGGTGGTAGAACGCAGCTATACGAGCAATATTCGTCATAGAATGTATGGTCGGAACGCAAACGGCGAGAAGTTAAAAAGTAGTTTTCCACTGTCACATTTAAAGAATGAACACAAGAAGGAGAGGAGATACTTCACAAAACATTTTATTAACAGGAATGTAATTGAGGTACATGCTTAAAGAAATTGCTCAAAAGAGCTGCCGCCAGCTGTAATGCAGGCTTCACACCTGTGGGATAGGGACTGACGCACATTTGCGAAGACACCAGGCATTTTCCGAATATCGCCGGCAACAACGGCGATCCTGGCGACTAGATCCATATCGGTTTCAATAGGGCACTTGTAGATTAGGCTTTTCATATGGCCCCATAGGAAAAAGTCCATTTCGTGGTTAGTATAACCAGCCATCCTCTCGGCAATCCATGGTAGAAATGCCGTTGGGTGCAAGGACCGACCCTTTTATACCATTTCCAACGCCACCTAGTGGCTCGCCGTTTGCGTTCCGCCCATACTTTCTATGACAAATATTGCTCGTATAGCTACGTTCTACCACCCCATAAAGTTTTGCCCACTTTTTCAGATTCACCCTGTATATATTAAAATGCATACTTTGATTATCTTGTCTTTCCCTTTCAGTTCTTTTCTAATATTTTTGATTTCTTTTTTGTATAGTGTCAAAAACGCCTATTATTATCATCCCAGCAGCAACCACATCACTAATAACTATGTATAATGCAAAGGATATTTTGCAAGATTTAAGGTATGATTACTAAATTTTGTCCTGTTTTGGCAGAGTTAGCACATATTGAAATTAATTTTTTGTTAAAAATTTAGTTCTTAAATAATTTTCAATTGTTTAAAAGATATCAAGAGGTTCAAGATAATTTGCCGTGCATATTAGTTATTTTGGAATTATATAGTGCTGACTTTCCATTAATCCCATGTGACATCAGTGTACGTTATTGATTGAAATAATATAAATTGTCTTTAATGAATATCTAAAAGATTTTTAAGGAGTCATTAGTTAATGAGGTTTATCATATTTTTCATGTGTAGAAATGCCTTTCCTTCTCCCCTAATAATTTTATTGAATTGGTAATATGCAATTGCTTTTGAAGTTTACTCACATATTGACATATTTATATCAGATGTTTTGCTCTTTTCAAACAATTTTAATTTCTTAAAGTTCTGAAATAGTGTAGGAAGAGGGGAGGGGGTTGAGAAATTCAGGAAATGTGTACAGGAGGATGTGTAAATAATTTCCTGTGGCAGTATTCTATGATTATTGCAATGAAACAGTTTCTCAAAGCATCCAACTGACTCATTATTTCGTGGGTGATGATTTCATTAGCCCTTACATTGCCACGACCTATGAAATACAAAATTCCCTGCCCTGCTCATGGTCAGTAGGGGACACCGATGGGCTTGGAAAGGCCGCCATCCATTGGATGGGACGTTAAGCCGTGGCTCCATGTGTGGGAGAGTCATACCCTGTGCACGTTAAAGAGCACGCTGGATGGCCTTGACGGGAGGCTACCATCTGTCTCCCAACAGCTGTTCCAGTGGGTCCCCTCCCGTAACCTTCTCTGAGCTTTCGGGGTCCTTGTGACCTGGCCATTTAGCCCATGGTGTGCAAAAAAGTGCCGCTCAGAGGTAAAACAACTCAACCTATGAAATTGGGTTTACAAAGACTGTACCATGAACCATAAACTTGGTCTTTAGTACCATGTAAAAGAAATTAAATTTTTTATTAATATTAATGTTTGGACTAATATATATACACCATTAGAGTCAGTGATTTTGTGGACTACAGCTACTGTGAACACCAGTGACATAGTTGTGGTGCCTTATGCACAATCCACCTTCAAAGTAATCTCCCTCAGTTATGATGCACTTCTGCCATTGCTGGAAACAGTCCTGAAAAACATTTTCAAAATTGACCAAAGGGCCTGCTTTGCAGCAATGATAACTTCCTGTGCAAAGAGAACATATGTCCATGAAGCTGCTCTTTCATACAGGGAAGCAAGAAAAAATCACATGGTGCTGAGTCAAGGGAGTATGGAGAATGCAGCAATGCCATGGTGTTATGTTGAGCTAGCTCACTTTGGATAAGAACAGACCAATCTGCTGGGATGTTTTCATGTAACAGAAGCCAATTCTTGTTCTACCACAAGTCAGGACGTTTCCGACAAAGTAATGGCCTAGATGGCGCAGAATATTCACACATTGTTCCTTGTTAATGGTACCACCATAGGAATGAACTCCATGTGCACAATTCCCAAATAGTCCAAAAATACTTTCAACATGACTTTGCCTCCAGGCCCAATGCTGGATATACTGATACCTTTATCTAGCGCAATGGTGGTCTATAAACTGAAAATGTTTATATATGTATTATAAAGTAAAAATGCTCATATATGTATATTTTCACCCTGGAGTTTTTTTTATTATGTATGTGATGAAACAATTGTTCTTGTAATATTTAGGTTTCTGAATACTGATGATAAAAAGAATCAAGGTTGCAAGCGTGAGAATGAAGTTCTTATACAGCGCAGAAAGGATGGTGGACTGTCAGTTCCTTATCGTGTTATAGACAACCCCCAGAAGCTGTTAGACGAAGATTGGTAAGTAATGATATGTGTTTTTAACAATCTGTAAAAGCTGCTGAAGTTAAAAATAATAAGCAGTTATGTATGGTAGTTAGTTTTAAATATTGAATAAACTTGACTTCTTTGGTGTACACTAAGTAATTACCATTTTTGAGTTGATTCAAATTTTAGAGGAAAAATTGTCTTGAGTCAGGTGGGATATGAACCTACGATCTCCTGATAACATGTCAGGTGCTCTGGACCACTACACTACCGGCCACCGATCAAGATCTCCTCTAATTGATGATATGAACATTTTCTATGTACAGTACATATTCCCAGATTGCCTGACAGTGCCTACATGTGACAGTGGAATATGTATTCTAGGTAGAAAATGTTCATATCATCAATTAGAGGAGATCTTGATCAGTGGCCAGTAGCTCAGTGGTCCAGAGCACCTGACATGTTATCAGGAGATCATGGGTTCGTATCCCACCCAGCTCAAGACAATTTTTCCTCTAAAATTTGAATTGACTCGAAAGTGGTAATTTCTTAGTGTATAGTTAGTTTTATGGTAATCTGGTAAAAAAAAATCAGTAAAATTTGAGATGCAAGTGTATTTGTTTTATAAGAGGAATTTTGAAATGACTGAAAATGAAATCATTAGAGATAAATGAAACCCCAAATGGCAGCTACCTTAAAAGACATCTAACACATTTTAATGGAAAATTCAATTTTTTTAAAAATAGGACTTATTTTAGTACTATTATTGTTTTTATAGTATTTTTTATTTTATATTTTTAAATAAAATCTTTATGATTTATAACATTAAGTTTTTTTTACAGCTTTTTACTTCATTTTATTTATATAACTTTTTATTTTAATTAACTTGTTTTTAACCCTTCCTGTGTCCACATTATATGTATACATTGGCAGAATCTGAAAATAAAGTCTGACTTTTTGTTGATATTGTGCTTTAATCTTTATTACGTATGCAGTTTATTTAGAAATTAATATAAGTATAATAAATTTATAATTATATTGTTTATTTAATTTGAATTTCTATAGTCATGTTCCCATATCCCCATTAATGTAATATTAAGTTTGTCCAGCTGGAATTCACCAAATTCTTTGCTTTTGAGAAATATATCCTTTGCATTGGACAAGGATTTACTGTATATAAATAACCAGCCATATAGCTGTAGTTTTACAACTATCTGTCTCATTACGAACGACAAACTACAAACTAACTTCTGATACTATAAGGGTTAAAGAGCATCACTGCCATTCCTGAAAATACCAATTTTGATTTTATTATTTAATATTTTAAGAGTTATTGAAGCTGGAACATTGAACAGCAGAAACTATAATTTGTCCTAAACACTTTGTCAAAATTTGCAAAAATTGAATCATTATATAAACTCAAGTTTAGTATAAGATTTGTTATATACAAGGGTAGATCATTTAATTCATGGACTGACAATGTCTTACCTGTATTCTTCATCACTGGAATCTGCAGGTGTTTTCTCCTCAAAGTGTTCCCCATTGAAAGCTGTGCACTTATGCCCTCACCCAACCCAGGCATTGAATGCTTCCTTGCAAGCCATTTTGTGAAGGTGTTCTGAGCACCATTGTTTCTGGTGCTCAAGCCTCCTTGTCATTTCCAAGGTGACTGCCTTTTAATGCTGTATTCAGCTTTGGAAACAGGTGAAAATCATAACATGCAAGATTGGGGGAGTAAAGGGAGCCGGTGCTACGTAATAGGAATGCCTGCCGATTTTCTTGAATCCCCATGTTAACAAGCGCTTATAGGAAGCTTCAAAACTTTCCACCTGAGGGCAGCACCGCTCTGCAGTAAACTAACCTATGCTAACGGTAAGTAATTATATAGCAATCTATTAAAAGTCTAATGGTAAACAAGCAGATAGATGGTTAATTAAATGCAATAGACTAGAAACCTTAGAGATAGAAAGGGAATAATGATTTAAACATTAAGGAAAAATATGTTTAAAAACAATTTGCCAGAGAAGTGTTCCAATTGAAAATTATTATCCATTAAAATCCGAAATTTTCGAGTGTTTACGCAATGATATTATTTAATAATAATTCTTTAAAGAACAAAATATAAATTTTATCCAAAGCAATTCTTTACCTAATTTAATAACTTTAATTGTTATTGCAATAGAGCTTATTGCTAAGGGAAATGCATAAGCAATAGATAAAAGCAAGTTCATTTCGATATTAACCCAAATTTTTTCAATTAAGCAAAATTAACGATTAAAAGTAATAGTTTTTGAATACGATAGGCACAGAATTGACTCTTTATATGTTAGCTTTTTTATTTCAATGTTACTTCTCCTGGGGGCAGGGGTGGCTCAGTCGGTAGTGCGCCAGGCTCGTAATCTGTAGTTCCCAGGTTCGAGTCCCAGCTGGGTCAATGTTGGGATTTATCTCCGCAAAATTCCCCGCCGTGCCCACGGTCAGTAGGGGACACCGATGGACTTGGAAAGGCCGCCGTCTGTCGGATGGGACGTTAAGCCGTGGCCCCGTGTGCGGGAGAGCCATACCTGTGCACGTTAAAGAACACGCTGGATGGCCTTGACGGGAGGCTACCATCTGTCTCCCAACAGATGTTCCAGTGGGTACCCTCCCCCAACTTTCTCTGAGTCTACGGGGTCCTTGTGACCTGGCCATTTAGCCCATGGTGTGAAAAAAAGTGCTAATCAGAGGTAAAACAACCCAAAGTTACTTCTCCTGACCTATAGGACTCCTGTTTTTTACTTGTTTAATGTTATTTTTTATTGCCCCAATTGATGATGTTACATAAAGTAGTTCAATTTAGAAGGATAAAGGAGCTCCATTTAAAATACAGATCTAAGGCTCCTGTTTAGAACTTTGTTCCAGGGCACTTATTAAGAGCTTGGCTCCAGGGCTGCCAATTGCTTAATCCACGCTGGTTCATACATATATTTTTGCAGTTCAAAATGCTGACAAATTGTTATGAATTTCAGACAGGAAGAAAGGTGGTGCGAGATCAATCAGTGCTTTTATTTATTTAATCATTTATTCATGTTTCATTTCTGATAACATGGGGGGGGGGGGGTATAAATGCTGTCAAGCTTGACAGCTGAAATATTTACAATTGAGCATTTTTCTTAGAAAGGTTTAGGATTTAGCCTGTTCAGTTTACAGCTTCTTTAGTACATTTACTGCCATAATTTTTAAAAAATAGGTATTTTTTTTTGCAAAAAATTTTTTACATGGTTTTGATGGTTAATAGAACAATGAAATAATTTATTTTTGCATAACTTTGGCAGAAATGTAGATGGTGTAACAGTCTTAATAATTTTCTCTTCAAGCTCAAATTGTGCAACACTTTCTTAACAGCATTATCTTTCCATGTAATGTCAATGATAATCTAACTCTGAAGCTCTAAAAATTTTAAAATACGCATCAAAGAAAAACTGCGAGTGAAAATGATTTTAGACATGTCTCCTTAGACCTGTCAGGGTTAGGTTCTTTTCAAGCCTCCCTTGTATGTGTGTGCAGAAAAGTACTTGTCAGGATGTTGCTGCTAAACACAATGTTGTTGATAAACACATTGTGATAAACTCAGATTTTACATGCACTAAAGACACATACATTACATACACTAAAGAGTCAAAACATGACTACCTGCCTAATATGATGTTGATCCTCCATATGCTGCCAAAACAGCTCTTACCTGGCGAGGCATGGATGCTACAATGGGGGTGGACGAAATCACCACTGAAATGCTTAGAACTGGGAATATTTGTGTTGTCATATGGCTGAAATTTTGAATTTTTTTTATGATAAAGGTGTTGTTCCTAAGGATTTTACTAAAGCTATCATTGTCCCAATTTTTAAAAAAGATGATCGCAGTTCTTGTGATAATTATAGGGGAATTAGTTTACTTTCTGTTCCAGGTAAAGTTCTTTGTGTGATTATATTTAATAGAATTAAGAATTTGGTTGATGGACAACTGCATGTTGAACAGTGTGGATTCAGAAGTGGTAGGGAAAGTATTGATCAAATATTTTCACTTCGGCAGATTCTTGAGAAATGTTTTGAGTTCCAGAAACCTATGGTTACTAGCTTTATAGATTTCAAAAAGGCTTTTGACTCTGTTGGTCGACATAATTTGTGGTTGATTGTTAGATCATGTGGAATACCTGATAAGTTAGAGTAATGAAAGCTCTCTATAATAACATTTAGTCGTGTGTGAGAGTTGATAAGTCTTGCAGCGATTGGTTTAGCATTGCTAGTGGAGTTAGGCAAGGGTGCATTTTGTCACCTTTTCTCTTTAGTATGGTTATTGATTATGTTATGCGATATTCTTTGCAAGGGAAAGATTTTAGCCTTAAATGGTCCAGAGGTTTCAAAATTTCTGATTTAGATTATGCAGATGATTTGGCCCTGTTGGCTAGTGATGTTGATGAGATTAATTCGTTCATTAGGGCTATTGATGAGACTGGTAAGAGAGTAGGTTTGGTGATAAACAGAGAAAAAACTAAAGTGATGAAAATTGATGAGGCAGATGGTGCTTCAGTTGCTTTGAATGGCTGCATTCTTGAGCAAGTGTCTCAGTTTAATTATCTTGGGAACTATGTAACAGATGCTGGTGATGTGTGGCATGAGATAAATAGAAGAATAGAAATTGGTGCTAGCATCTGTAGGAATCTATGGAGAGTGTGGAAAACTAGTTGTGTACACCTAAAGACTAAAATTAGACTGTATAACTGTTTTTTTCTAAGGTTAGTTATGGTAGCGAAACATGGACCCTTTGTAAGCAGGATAACAAGAAACTTGATGCGTTTGATTCTAGATGTTTACGCAGTATCTTGGACCTTAGGTGGTTTGTAAGTAATGTTGAGGTTAGAAGAAGGAGTCATCAATCTCCTTTGAACGGCATATTGTGCAGAGAGAGACTGTGTTGGTTTGGCCATGTTCGTAGGCATAGCTGCAGATTGGCAAACAGGATTATGAACAGTATGCCCAAGGATTTAAGAAAATGGGGGAGACCTAGGATGCGACGGGCAGACTATGTCCAACAGGACCTTGCTAGAATTAGCCTAGAGTGGCTAAATGCAGCAGCTGTAGCTCAGAAGAGACACATCTGGAGAGGAAAATTACAGTCTGATTGGACCTCTGTAGCCCATGGCTGCATGAGGTTTTTGTATGTGTGTATGATCTCTGAAACTTTTTCCATTTACTCATGTCATTTTGTTGCTGATGTATTGATTTCAACCACTTGTCTTGCAGATCGAACTTGGAAGGACTTTGATAGAAACTGAGTTTTGTTTCATAAGTTTTGCTTCTGCAAAACATTACGCAGCATTATACCATCGTTTACACATCTAGTTAGAAAAAAGGCAGCAAATATACAGAACAATAAATAAATCACATATGAACAAATCCGTTTTAGTATCCAATTTTGAAACTAGCAGTAAACAGCGTAATAATGTACAAAGCAAGTAGCAATCAAAACAGCAGATCGCCAGCGTCACAGCTGATGAAAATGTAACTAGCATTGCTGTCATTTTACATCCTGAAATTAGCAAGCATTCCCATTATGTAGGCACTGCTCTGGCACAGTGTACCTAAACCTTTTCATGCTCACAGCACCCCAATAACAGCAAAAAAAAAATTGGTGGCACCTCAGTAGTAAAAATTTTGCAAGTATTATTAGATTTATGTCTTACACAAAAACTTATCACATTATTTCTGGTTTTCTTTGTATGATAATAGGATTTAGACTGAGAAAAAATCTTGCAGTCCATGGCACCCTGGGGCAGGGGTGGCTCAGTCGGTAGTGCGCCAGGCTCGTGATTTGTAGTTCCCAGGTTCGAGTCCCAGCTGGGTTAGTGTTGAGATTTATCTCTGCAAAATTCCCTGCCCTGTCCACAGTCGGTAGGGGACATTGATGGGATTTTAAAGCTGCCATCTGTCAGATGAGACGTTAAGCCGTGGCCCTGTGTGCAGGAGAGCCATACCAAGTGCATGTTAAAGAACATGCTGGATGGTCTTGATGGGAGGCTACCATCTGTCTTCCAACAGCTGTTCCAGTGGGTTCCCTCCCCCAACCCCTCTCTGAGCCTTCAGGGTCCATGTGACCTGTCCATTTAGCCCATGGTGTGCAAAAAAGTGCCGCTCAGAGGTAAAACAACCCAACCCATGGCACCCTGGTTGAGAATCTAGGTTAGTGGCAGCAGTATGGGGCCTTGCATTATCATAGTGCAGAAACCATTTCCTCCCTCAGAATTCTAGGCATTTTTCACAAACTCATGGTGAAATTATATTCAAAGGACTTCTGCATAAGCTTCTTATTTATTGTTGACCCCCATGGCATAAAATGTATTTATGAGGAATGTCTTTGCAATAAAAAAAAATCCCAGAGCCATTTGTTTGTTGGCAGACTTTACAGCTCAAAATTTCTTAGGCCAAGACTGGGGTGCAGGAGCATGGACCTCCTTTCCCCCCCAACCTTGAATTTACACTCAGCATCCACTTTATTAGGTACAGTTCTATGTTATGTTAATGGTAACTCAGTAATTTCTTAAATAAGCTCTTTATGGAAAAATGGGACTGAAGCTAATTTAAAGATTTCAGTCAAATCTATTTCTTTCTCAGTTTTCAACAATATTTGTTTGTTATTTAGTAAGTTATTGAAATTAGAAATTTTAATAACAATTATGGCAGTTTAAGTAATTAATCTGAAAAGTTAAAACAAAGGTAATAACCATTATATTAAACTTTACTAAAACACGTAAGAGTAATTTTAGCAGTTTGTGTAATAATTGTTAATTTTGCCAATTTTGAATTTTATTTTTCAGAACACACTAATTTACCAGATGTTATAGCTTCCGTAACTCTTTATACTGAATATATTGTTGGAAGTAGCAATTTAAAGAGTTTGAGAACTTGATTAAATTCAATCACATTTTTGTTGTAAAAAAGCTTATTTAATAAGTTATTGAGTTCTGTATCCGAGTTACCATTTACAAAACACTGGAACTGTACAGGGGCGGGGGGTGGCTCAGTCGGTAGCGTGCCAGGCTCATAATCTGTAGTTCCCAGGTTCGAGTCCCAGCTGGGTGAGCGTTGAGATTTATCTCCGCAAAATTCCCCGCCCTGCCCACGGTCAGTAGGGGACACCGATGGGCTTGGAAAGGCCGCCGTCCGTCGGATGGGACGTTAAGCCGTGGCCCCGTGTGCGGGAGAGCCATACCCTGTGCATGTTAAAGAACACGCTGGATGGCCTTGACGGGAGACTACCATCTGTCTCCCAACAGCTGTTCCAGTGGGTCCCCTCCCCCAACCTTCTCTGAGCCTTCGGGGTCCATGTGACCTGGCCATTTAGCCCATGGTGTGCAAAAAAGTGCCGCTCAGAGGTAAAACAACCCAACCTGGAACCGTACCTAATAAGTGTTTGAGTGTATATTGCAATGTTGGCTAGCTCATGATGGTAATTTTTTTTATATATTTGTTAGTAGTAGTACATTGTGTTGTACATTTACCTGTGTTTGTTAAAGTATACTTTTTTAACTACAGCTTGAATAAAAGGAAAGCAAGGAAAAATAAAAATTGCTTTAATGTTGTTTTTTCTCCAACTATTTGGTAAATATCATTTCTAATAATATCACTGACTTAGTCACAGGCAGTGAATTCATATCTGTTTTATTGATAAGAGATACATGTGTAATCTATGAAGTCTGAATAGTATGATGTATTATGAAGTGCCTGTTATTCAATATATAAAAAATAAAGGTGATACTTTATTTTAAAACGTTGATCTGCAAATTATAGGGAAAGGGTCGTTGCTGTATTTGTTCAAGGCCCTGCGTGGCAATTCAAAGGTTGGCCATGGAATGGAAATCCAGTAGAAATCTTTTCAAGGAGTAAGTTCTTTCATTCTTTAAGTAATTTGCAGAATGAGAACAGTAGTAGTAGTTTTAGCAGTTCTGTAATTTTACTTAGTTTTTATCTATAATCCTATTGCTTTTCGCTTGACAGTTATTGCTTTATGGATTTGTCAAAACAGTTGTTCCACTGTATCATTCGGATGCGATGGAGAAACTTAAATGATTTATGTGTCAAATGAAAGCTTGTGATGCGGGGAGTGTCATAGGCTATAAAAAATTGACCCCCCCCCCCCCGTGCTTCCTCCTCCTAAAAATGGGGAAACATGAAAATAATTGTTCTGCTATATCTGCAGAATGCAAGTGTGGAAAGTAACAAGCCATGTGTTAAATGAAAGCTTCTGATACAGAGGGTGTCATAGCTTAAAAAATTGATGCCCACATGCTTTCCTTCCCTCTAGAAAACAAGAAATGTGAAAGTTGTACTGTATCTTCTGAATGTGAAGGCCTGCAGTTATGAGTTAGGTGTCAAATGAAAGCTCTATAATGACTGTTGTACACTATTTTGCTCTCGCTATTCCTCCTGATAAAGGGGAGGGATTTTTGTAGGGTTAGATTTAACAAGTCATATCTCAAAATTAAAACTTTTGATATCATGGTTGGGGCGGGGGTGGCTCAGTCGGTAGCGCGCCAGGCTCGTAATCTGTAGTTCCCAGGTTCGAGTCCCAGCTGGGTCAGCATTGAGATTTATCTCCGCAAAACTCCCCACCCTGCCCACGGTCAGCAGGGGACACCGATGGGCTTGGAAAGGCCGCCGTCCGTCGGATGGGACGTTAAGCCGTGGCCCCATGTGCGTAAGAGACATACCCTGTGCACGTTAAAGAACACGCTGGATGGCCTTGATGGGGGGCTACCATCTGTCTCCCAACAGCTGTTCCAGTGGGTCCCCTCCCCCAACCTTCTCTGAGCCTTCGGGGTCCATGTGACCTGGCCATTTAGCCCATGGTGCCGCTCAGAGGCAAAACAACCCAACCGATATCATGGTCTACCTCAAACATGACTCCGAAAGGGAGGAAAAATGTGATTGATGTTTATGAGTCGTATATCAAATGAAAGTTTTTGAAGATAGGTGTTTTTAGTGACAAAAAATTAAATAAAAAAAAAAATTCTATATAGGCCGAAAAAGTAAAAAATAAACCTAAAGCATATTGATGATGATAGGTAAATCACTGCCCTATCTTCCTTTGAAGTGAATATGAACTCAGTGACTGATTGCACCATCAATATGCTTTAGGTTTATTTTCTGCTTTTTAAGGCCTATATAGGAAGATAGGTATTGATCTTCCTATTTTTTTCTCACTTGACATTTGTTGATTTCTGGATTTGTCAGAACAGTTGTTCCATCATATCTTCCAAATGTGATGGAGGAACTTAATGATTTATGTGTCAAATGAAAGCTTGTGATGCTGAGGTCTTATATCTGTAAAATATTTACACCACCTGTGCTTTCTCCTCCCTAGAAGGAGGAAATATGAAAACTATTCTCCCATTATGTCTCCAGAATGTGAGTGCTGAAAGTAATAAGCTGTACATCAAATGAAATGCTTCTGACATGAGGAATGTCATAGGTTGTAAAAAATTTGACCCCCCGTGCTTTCCCCTCTAAAAAGGGAGGAATACAAAATGTTCCCCTATATCTCCTGAATGTGGAATGTAACAAGCTATGCATCAAATGAAAACTTGTGACTGGGGAGTGTATAAGCTGTAAAAAAATTGCCCCATGCTTTCTTCCCCCTAAAAAAGGAAAAGTATGAAAAATATTTTTGTGCTTTATCTCCAGAATGTGAATGTTGAAAGTAACCAGCTATACGTGATATGAAAGCTTCTGACATGGGGAGTGTCATAGGCTATTAAAAATTAACCCCCCCCCATGCTTCTTACCCCCTAAATGTAGAAAATGTGGAAGTTCTATATCATCTGAGTGTGATGGCCTACAGTTATGAGTTAGGTATCAAATGAAAGCTCACGTAATGACTATTGTGAACTATTTCAGATTTTGCCTCCACTATTCTCTCCTCTGATGAAAGGGGCAGGGGATTTTCATTGGATTAGACTTTAACACCATTTGTACTTGTACAAAATGTTGCTTAAAGGCAGTTGATGGTTTTGCCTAAACTATTATTTTCAGAGTGAAACAACCTAATACAGAATACTGCGCAAGCCGTGACATACATAAGTACACATGGATTTCACCTGATGGGCTGCATAAGAATATGATTGATTATATATTAATTAACAGCAAATGGGTTAGTTCTGTTAGGAATACCAGGTCTTATAGGGGAGCTGAAATTGGATCTGACCATTACCTTGTTAAAAGTGTCTTGCAACTTAAACTTAAAAACTGTTGTGCTAGGGTTAAAAAATTTACTTTTAATACGGAAGCTCTGAAAGATCCAGTTATAGCCAAAGTTTACCATGATAGGTTACTTAATCATTATGACAGTCATGGTTTGCTTACTACTGAAATTGAGGAAGAATGGGATCATTTTAAATAGGCTTTTTTGGACACTAACAGTACTCTTTTAGGAAAAAAGGAGCAGAAGAGAAAGAATTATCTGAGTGATAAGGCACTTGAGCTTATATTGGAAAGAAAGAACTGCAGGAATGTCCTTAATTAATACCCTACTAGTCCTAATAGAAAGCATTACAGAGAACTTAATAAACGTGAAAAAGATCAGTTAGCTGCTGATAAGAATCTTTGGCTTGATGGTTTGGCTGACAAAGCCGAGGAAGCAGTTAGGCAGCACAACAGCAGAGAGCTGTACCAGATAGTTAATATTTTGTGTGGTAGAAAACAGACAGGTATACAGGGATTGAAGGATAAACAAGGTAAGGTTATAGAAGGTGAGGATTTTGTCATGGCTAGGTGGGCTGAGCATTTCAGTGATATTCTAAACAATGCGGTTAGTTCTATTCCCATTGTTTGCAATGATGATAGATGCATTGGTGGCTTTAATGTTGGCCCTATAACACAATCTGAAGTTATTTTGGCTGTTTCTAAAGTTAAACTACATAAATCCCCAGGGGTAGATGAAATTACTACGGAAATGCTGAGAGCTGGGAATGTTTCGGTTACCACTTGGATGACTGAAATTCTGAATATCTTTTATGATAAAGGCATGGTTCCTAAGGATTTTACCAGAGCTATTGTTATCCCTATTTTCAAAAAAGGTGATCACAGTTCTTGTGATAACTATAGGGGTATTAGCCTACTCTCTGTTCCAGGTAAAGTTCTTTCCATGATTGTGCTTAATAGAATTAAGAATCTGGTTGACAGTCAATTGCGTGATGAGCAATGTGGATTAGAAGTGGTAGGGGATGTGTAGATCAGATATTTTCACTTAGGCAGATTCTTGAGAAATGTTTAGAGTTTCAGAAACCTCTGGTTGCTAGCTTTGTTGATTTCAAAAAGGCTTTCGACTCTGTTGATCATCATAATTTGTGGTTGATTGTGAGATCATATGGTATACCTGACAAATTAGTTAACATAATGAAAGCTCTCTATAATAACACTGAGTCGTGTGTGAGAGTTGGTAAGGCTTGTAGCAATTGGTTTAGCATTACTTCTGGTGTTCGACAAGATTGCATTTTGTCTCCTTTTCTCTTTAGCTTGGTTATTGATTATGTTATGCGAAATTCACTTCAAGGGAAAGATTTTGGCCTTAAATGGACTGGAGATACGAAAATTTCTGATTTAGATTATGCTGATGATTTAGCCCTTTTGGCAAATGATGCTGATGAAATGAATTCTTTCATTCGAACTGTTGATGAGACTGGTAGTAGAGTAGGTTAGGTTATAAACAGAGAGAAAACTAAAGTGATGAAAATTGGTCAAGCAGGCTGTGATTCAGTTCATCTGAATGGTTGCAATCTTGAGCAGGTGTCACAGTTTAATTATCTTGGGTGCTATGTAACAGATAATGGTGCTGTGCGGCATGATATTAACAGATGAATAGGGATTGCTGCTAGGACTTTTAAGAATCTATAGAGAGTGTGGAGAAATAGGCGTATACACCTAAAGACTAAAATTAGACTGTATAATAGTTTGGTTCTTTCTAGGGTTAGTTATGGTAGTTAAACTTGGACACTTTGTAAACAAGATAACAGGAAACTAGATGCTTTTGATTCCAGATGCTTACGCAGTATCTTGGGCATTAGGTGGTTCAACTTTGTAACTAATGATGAGGTTAGGCAAAGGAGTTTGCAACCTCCTTTAAGCAGCATATTGTGCAGAGAGAGACTCCGTTGGTTTGGCCATGTTGCCCGTATGAATAATTGTAGATTGATGAATAGGGTTATGAACAGTGTGCCTAAAGGCCTCAGAAAGAAGGGGAGACCTAGGATGCGGTGGGCAGATAATGTCAAACAAGACCTTGTTAGAATTGGTGTGCAGTGGCCAGATGCAGTAAATGTAGCTCAGAATAGACTTGCTTGGAGAACTAAATTGCACGGTCTGGTTGGACCTCCGTAGCCCATGGCTGCTTGAGGATGATGATGATGATGAAGAAAAAGAAAAGTAAATCAAGATGGTGTTTTTACTACAAAATAATACAGTACGAATTTATTCGGGAAATCATTCACAAAAAAAATTTTGATTAAAAAACAAAGAAATTATTCCTTCATTTTGACGACTTCAAATGCATGTGGTGCACTACTTGTGGATGGAACACTTGTTGTATTGGTAGACATTTTTACAGTCTTTTTAAGAGTTTCTTTTGTTTTAATGTAGTTTTCTTTCTTTTATCACCATGAACTCTACTTTTGGAGCCATTATTATGGTGTTAATAAAAGTTTGTAAATAGTACATATAAAGCTGCATATGAAAATGAAAGCATTAGGACAGCAATTAATACACTACATCTACAGTATTTAACATTGCCACAGATTGACTAACTTGTGTGTTTCAAAATCGTGCAGAGTTGCCATAAAGCGCCATTAGTGCCTCAACCAGAATTCTCTAAAATTCACAAAAGTTTGCTAGTATTTAAAAAAGCCCAGATTCCCAAGTTGTCCAGATGTCTGTGGTCCAGATTTTCAGACTTTTATTATATATATTTACTGTTCTTTTAAAGATGAAACTTAATACTCCTTATTTTAACTTAGACAGCTATTTGGTTTTATTACTTCACAAGCAAATATATGTCTACTTCATTGGCATAAATTTACAGATATATATGTATTCTTTGTTCATCTTCATGAATGTACAAATATGTATTTAAATATAATAAACTTTGATTTGAAAAAAAAAATTTTTAAGAAATAAAATGGAACCCCCTGAAAGTACTCCTTTAATAGTGTATCTATTTTACATATTAAATTGCCTAGTATGTTAAAAACCTTTTCTTTATATCTCTAATGATTATTTTGCTATTCATGCTTAACTTTTGACTAACAGTAAATTCAACATATTTAACTATATGGCTTTCATTATATAGATAATATTTCATATGCACCGCTTATATCATTCTTTAATGATATATGCAAAGACTCCAGAGACAATCTTGTTGCATCCAAGGATGTGAAAATTATGTATAATGTATAAAAGGAACATAAACCGTTGAATTAGAACACTGGAAAGCATTCTCTTTATGCAGGAGTTTTGATATCACTTTGTAAAAAGGGGTGGGGGTGGCTCAGTCGGTAGTGCGCCAGGCTCATAATCTGCAGTTCCCAGGTTCGAGTCCCAGCTGGGTCAGCGTTGAGATTTATCTCCGCAAAACTCCCTGTCCTGCCCACGGTCAGTAGGGGACACCGATGGGCTTGGAAAGGCTGCCGTCCGTCGGATGGGACGTTAAGCCGTGGTCCCGTGTGCGGGAGAGCCATACCCTGTGCACGTTAAAGAACACGCTGGATGGCCTTGACAGGAGGCTACCATCTGTCTCCCAACAGCTGTTCCAGTGGGTCCCCTCCCCAACCTTCTCTGAGCCTTCGGGGTCCATGTGACCTGGCCATTTAGCCCATGGTGTGCAAAAAAGTGCCGCTCAGAGGTAAAACAACCCAACCCAACTTTGTAAAAGTAATTGTTTTATGTAAAGTGCTAATGTATTGATGTTTCGCTGTATCCACATGTGATGGTATTTGAATTTTGTATTTATATTTGTTTTCAGTAAAAGCATTCCACTTGAAATGGGACGAAATGAAACTAGACAGTAATGTTGCTAAATGGGCTGTTCATGTTATACAGCTCAGTAAAAACAAAAGACATTTAGATCGAGCAAACTTACTCAAGTTTTGGGAAGTTCTTGACAGGTATGTTGAATTTTAAGTTCTTTAGTTATGGATGTTGGCACATAAAGAAATATATTGAAATATAATTAACTAACTCTAAGGTGCATAAGTTTTTTCAGTAAACTCAGCTGGAAGGCAATGTTAATTTTAATGTGTTTTCATCAGAAAATAGCAAACTTAAAGGTCTTATAATGAAGTAACTGATAAATAGATGTAGGTTGTGTTAGACATTGAAAGAAAGAACACTTAATTCTGATCCACGAAATAAATTCAAAATTAAAAAAAATCATTGAAGATAGTGAAATTTTTTATGTATCTTTTCACAATGACAGATTTTTTTTTTAACCTCAACATTTTCAAATTAATTGTACCAGTTTTTTTGATTTAATATTCTAATATTCTATTATTTATTAAATCTTACATTTAATTTTTAAAATGTATTTGAACCTTGGATACGAAACGGTGCCAAATTGATTATTTTTCTTAGAGCCCTAGTGATGGAGGTGCCACTGATGGCACATTATGTGTTTATTTTTAAATCTGAAGATTTTATTCAGTATAAGGGTTCCTAAATATTTCCCATGCCTAAACTCCCACTTTATTTGATTCTATGATTCTGCCACCAAAGCATTAGAATTCCAATGTTATAGCAATGGGAAGCTAAATTAGAAACTCAGTGTGTTGAAAATAAACTCTTTTTATGTGAGTGAAATTTAAGGTAAAGATCTAAACTGTGTACATAATTCTTGAAATCACCAATATTTATTTAGTATTTAAAGAATTACAAAAGCTGGAGTATCTAACCACGGAAGTTGCTTTTAATAAGAATTTATCGAAAAAGTTAATCAAAACGCAAGTAGTAATGGTTTTGTCAAATTATTTACTAAAATAATTGCATATACAGTCATATCAGAATAATATGACCACCTACCATACATAAACTATGGTAGGTGGTCATATTATTCTGATACAACTGTGTATTTAGAAGTTGTCTAATTCTGACAAATGGTGATTAGTGTCCACTGTCATTGCCTACCTGTTTGGCACTGTAGCAGTGCTTCAGGCGATCATATAATGAAACCATTGGTTATTAACAAATCGAAAACACCATGCTCATTTAAAGGAATAAACATCAAAAACCTTCCCGTTTATTGGATGGCTAATAAGAAAGCATGCGTCATTGCCATGGTTTTCAATGAATGGTTTCATAACTTTTGTCCCAGATGTCAAAAGTTATTTAAGTAAAAGGGGATTGCCTTTTAAGGCCCTTCTATTAATTGATAATGCACCAGGTCTTCCTCAAGATTTACAACACGAAAATGTACAAATTGTTTTTTTTACCAAAGAATACAACTTCCTTATTATAACCGTTAGATCAAGGGATAATTTCGACTTTCAAGGCACTGTATATCAAGCAAACCTTCAGGTATATTTTAGAACAAATGGAGAATGATGGATCTCTTACTCTTATGGATGCTTGGAAGAAATTTACAATCTTAGATTGTGTTAAGCATGTTGGACTGTCATATACCCAGATTAAACAATCAACGCTCAATGCTTTCTGGAAAGCAATATGGCCAGATGCTGTTGAAGATGAGAATTATAGATTACCATTAGAGCATGAATATTCTCAGATCACTGAGTTGGCGCATACTATAGGAGGAGAAGGTTTTGAGGATTTAGCCGAGGCAGATATTGAAGAAATAATAGCTGATGAAGAACTAGATGAGGATGATTTAGTTAACATGATTCATGAAACAAATAAACGTGATGAAGACAATGATCCTGATGAAGAGCAATCTGAACCAGTTGCGTTCACAGCAAGAGTCATCAGCATAGGACTTGAATTGGGGAGAAAATTGGGTAATCATTTTTTACAAAATAACCCGAATGTTGAACGAGCCAGATTCCGATTCCAGCGGGATATTAGTAAGTGCTTAAATCAATATGAGGAGGTCTATAAAGATTTAACAAAAAAAAACCCTACACAATTGTTAATTACGGATTTCATTACAAAGTCTCGTTGATCTGAGATTGCCCCGAATTCATCAACCATTGAACCAGAATCGCATCAAGAACTATCGAGTGATGAAAGTGACATCATACCAATCAGGAAGAAAAGACTGATAGTCCATGAAAGTGATGACAGTAATTAAACTCATTGTTAATTTTTTTAAGGATCTTATTGTTTTTTGTTCCTAATGTAAAATGAATTAAATATGTACTTATATTACCTACATATATTTGTTATTTTATGAATGAAGTGTAATTTTATGTTTTTCAAGATGTCTTGCTTTTGTTTTACGTAAATAAATGACTGAATTATGCACATTTTAGTGTTTTTTTCGTTTAAACGGTTTTACATAGCAAAATCCAAGATTTCGATTTACACTGTTTCGTGCGGAACCTATCTTCAGTGTAAATCGAGGGATAGGTGTATAGTGTTCTGGTAAAAAAGGGAGACTGTGGGGTTGTCTCAGTCAATGGTATACCATACTTGTAACCTGATACACCCAGGTTCAAGTCCCCATTGTGTCTGCTTAGATTTTCTCCACTATACCATGTTCTGTCCACTCTGACAAAAATTTAATAAAAAATTTGGAAAGGCCGCCGTCCGTCGGATGGGATGTTAAGCCGTGGTCCCGTGTGTGGGAGAGCCATACCCTGTGCACGTTAAAGAACACACTGGATGGCCTTGACGGGAGGCTACCATCTGTCTCCCAACAGCTGTTCCAGTGGGTCCCCTCCCCAACCTTCTCTGAGCCTTCGGGGTCCATGTGACCTGGCCATTTAGCCCATGGTGTGCAAAAAAGTGCCGCTCAGAGGTAAAACAACCCAACCCAACTTTGTAAAAGTATTTGTTTTATGTAAAGTGTTAATGTATTGATGTTTCTATATATATATAATATTGTATATTATATACATAAATGCAATTTATTATGTATATCTGTTTTAAAATTTTTTTGTTGTATATTGGAATTTAAATGTGTTAAGATCCTGTAGATTAAATTAACTTTTGTAAATTTTGACTGAAAAAATATGTATTTTATAGCAAAAAAAATTTTATATATTTGCTTTTCAGTTTTATGGTGAAACACAAACGTAATAATCTTCATTTCTGCTCTTTTATTTATGTATCATATACAGTGTTAGAGAGTTTTATTAAATTTATGATATGTATACTGATTTTATTATATTGCACTGTGACAAAGGGGCTTGGAAAGAATCCCACCCATCACATGTGAAGGTGGGTTCCTTTGGGAGTTACTATTTAGCCCATTGTGTGCTCAAAACTATAAATTAATAATATAGTTTAAGGCAGGGCTACTCAAATTGTTGCCACATTTGGCCTATTGAAATATTTTGGTCCACAGTGAATATATTTTTATGTTCGTCCTTTACCTGAGAACACCTAAAATAGAGTAACCCTGGTTTAAAGTATATTTTACCATCAGGTGTATTTCAGACAAACCAGGGTACTGTTGACTTATAATTGTAAAATATTTCAGCTTTCTTGTTAAAATATCATAGAAACTTCAATGGGACTACAATGGCATTGTAGTCCCATTGAAGTTTCATTTCTACCAGCAAAGGTTTTTCAGGTCAGTATGTCATTCAGTGGTCAGTCACTACTTAAGTACGTGATGTCTCTCCTGTCAATCACCAATGAATATACTGAAAAGACTTCAGGTTGCAATTTGCCCATGCTATTGTACTAAACAAGATCCTGTAGGTTAAATTAACTCTTCTGAATTTTTGACTGAAATAAAAATGTGTTATATAGCAAAAAACATTTACTGTTTTTTTGCCTTTCAGTTTTATGGTGAAACACAAACATAATCTTCGTTTCTGAACCGAGTTGACGATGCCAAGTACGAAATCTGGAGCATACACGTCATTATCCTTGTTCATGGTCTTTGAACACTGTGGTAGATCATCTGACCATCTGCACTGTACCGATTCACTACCACAAATGTATAATAAAAATATCCAGTTTGTCTCTGAAAGTATTGACTACAAAACTATAGTGTGGAACACGAGGGAGCTTTTCTTTGTTACAAGTTATGATCGTGCTTAGAATTTGGATGGCTGCTGTAAATAGCTTTTACTGCTAATGTACCTGTATACAATATATCAAGATTCTTATACTGTGTAATGGATTTCATTGTATAAATCCAGAAACAAATTGTATATAAATGGTTTCCCTGAAAAATAGTTATGCTTGTCTGTTGTCTTGCATTTCTTAAATATAATCATTCGATTATCTACGCCTCACAATTGTAAAAAATGCATAAAACAAATTAATCTGCTGAGAAAATTGACATAATGACCTTAGGTAGGTAAGCAGTTCAGTTGTGATGCCTTGCATGCTTTTGGGAGATGTTGGTTCGGAGCGGGGGGTGGCTCAGTCGGTAGCGCGCCAGGCTCGTAATCTGTAGTTCACAGGTTCGAGTCCCAGCTGGATCAGCGTTGAGATTTATCTCCGCAAAATTCCCCACCCTGCCCACGGTCAGTAGGGGACACCAATGGGCTTGGAAAGGCCGCCGTCCGTCGGATGGGACGTTAAGTCGTTGCCCCGTGTAGGGAGAGCCATACCCTGTGCACGTTAAAGAACACACTGGATGGCCTTGACGGGAGGCTACCATCTGTCTCCCAACAGCTGTTCCAGTGGGTCCCCTCCCCCAACCTTCTCTGAGCCTTCGGGGTCCATGTGATCTGGCCATTTAGCCCATGGTGTGCAAAAAAGTGCCGCTCAGAGGTAAAACAACCCAACCCACAACCCCTCCCCCAACCTTCTCTGAGCCTTCGGGGTCCATGTGACCTGGCCATTTAGCCCATGGTGTGCAAAAAAGTGCCACTCGAGGGTAAAACAACCCAACTGGATTACACTGGCTAAAGCAGCCCCTGGACTCCTTGTAAGTACTGCTGGTGTTGGCAGCGTACGGACAGGCGTGTTGAAACTGGGCCTCAGAGATATGGTAACAAAATGGGCTGAAGCACCTCATCCCACACAACCACTATCTCCACATAATATCCATGAGGTATCTCCGATGACCCATGGATATCCACTGGTCATTTTAGATATCTTATGGATATTATTAGGAGATTGTGGTTGTGGGATTGGATTGTTTTACCTCTGAGCGGCACTTTTTTGCACACCATGGGCTAAATGGCCAGGCCACAAGGCCCCGAAGGTTGGGGGAGGGGACCCACTGGAACAGCTGTTAAGAGACAGATGGTAGAACACACTGGATGGCGTTGACGGGAGGCTAACATGTCTCCCAACAGCTATTCCAATGGGTCTCCTTCCCCAACTTCTGAGACTTCGGGGTCCATGTGACCTGGCCATTTAGCCCATGGTGTGCATAAAATTGCCGCTCAGAGGTAAAACAACCCAACATTAAAGAACACGCTGGATGGCCTTGATGGGAGGCTACCATTTGTCTCCCAACAGCTGTTCCAGTGGGTCCCCTCCCCTAACATTCTCTGAGCCTTCGGGGTCCATGTGACCTGGCAATTTAGCCCATGGTGTGGAAAAAAGTGTCGCTCAGAGGTAAAACAACCCAACATTGAAGAACACGCTGAATGGCCTTGATGGGATGCTACCATTTGTCTTCCAACAGCTGTTCCAGTGGGTCCCCTCCCCCAACCTTCTCTGAGCCTTCGGGTTCCATGTGACCTGGCCATTTAGCCCATGGTGTGCAAAAAAGTGTGACTCGGAGGTAAAACAACCCAACTGGATTGCACTGGCTAAAGCAGCCCCTGGACTCCTTGTAAGTACTGCTGATGTTGGCAGCGTACGGACAGGCGTGTTGAAACTGGGCCTCAGAGATACGACAGAGATATGGCAACAAATTGGGCTGAAGCATCTCATCCCACACAACCACTATCTCCACATAATATCCATGAGGTATCTACGATGACCCATGGATATCCACTGGTCATTTTAGATATCTTATGGATATTATTAGGTGGTTGTGGGATTGGATTGTTTTACCTCTGAGCGGCACTTTTTTGCACACCATGGGCTAAATGGCCAGGCCACAAGGACCTTGAAGGCTCAGAGAAGGTTGCGGAGGGGACCCACTGGAACAGCTGTTGGGAGACAGATGGTAGAACACACTGGATGGCCTTGACGGGAGGCGAACATGTCTCCCAACAACTATTCCAATGGGTCTCCTTCCCCAACTTCTGAGACTTCGGGGTCCATGTGACCTGGCCATTTAGCCCATGGTGTGTATAAAATTGCCGCTCAGAGGTAAAATAACGCAACATTAAAGAAGATGCTGGATGGCCTTGATGGGAGGCTACCATTTGTCTACCAAAAGCTGTTCCCATGGGTCCCCTCCCCTAACCTCTGAGCCTTCGGGGTCCATGTGACCTGGCCATTTAGCCCATTGTGTGCAAAAAAGTGCTGTTCAGAGGTAAAACAACCCAACGTTAAAGAACACACTGGATGGCTTTAACGGAAGGCTACCATTTGTCTCCCAAAAGCTGTTCAAGTGGGTCCCCTCCCCCAACCTTCTCTGAACCTTCGGGGTCCATGTGACCTGGACATTTAGCCCATTGTGTGCAAAAAAGTCCCGTTCAGAGGTAGAACAACCCAACGTTAAAGAACACGCTGGATGGCCTGGACGGGAGGCTACCATCTGTCTCCCAACAGCTGTTCCAGTGGGTCCCCTCCCCTAACCTACTCTGAGCCTTCGGGGTCCATGTGACCTGGCAATTTAGCCCATTGTGTGCAAAAAACTGCCACTCAGAGGTGAAACAACCCAACATTGAAGAACGCACTTAATGGCCTTGATGGAAGGCTACCATTGGTCTCCCAAAAGCTGTTCCAGTGGGTCCCCTACCCTAACCTTCTCTGAGCCTTCGGGGTCCATGTGACCTGGCCATTTAGCCCTTTGTGTGCAAAAAAGTGCCGCTCAGAAGTAAAACAACACAACATTGAATAACACGCTGAATGGCCTTGATGGGAGGCTACCATTTGTCTCCCAACAGCTGTTCCAGTGGGTCCCCTCCCCTAACTTTCTCTGAGCCTTCGGGGTCCATGTGACCTGGACATTTAGCCCATTATGGGCAAACAAATTCCCGCTCAGAGGTAAAACAACCCAACGTTAAAGAACACGCTGGATGGTCTTAGTGGGAGGCTACCATCTGTCTCCCAACAGCTGTTCCAGTGGGTCCCCTCCCCTAACCTTCTCTGAGCCTTCGGGGTCCATATGACCTGGCAATTTAGCCCATGGTGTGCAAAAAAGTGCCGCTCAGAGGTAAAACAACCCAACATTGAATAACACGCTGAATGGCCTTGATGGGAGGCTACCATTTGTCTCCCAAAAGCTGTTCCAGTGGATACCCTCCCCTAACATTCCCTGAGCCTTCAAGGTCCATGTGACCTGGCCATTTAGCCCATTGTGTGGAAAAAAGTGCCGCTCAGAGGTAAAACAACCCAACATTGAATAACACGCTGAATGGCCTTGATGGGAGGCTACCATTTGTCTCCCAAAAGCTGTTCCAGTGGATACCCTCCCCTAACATTCCCTGAGCCTTCAAGGTCCATGTGACCTGGCCATTTAGCCCATTGTGTGCAAAAAAGTGCCGCTCAGAGGTGAAACAACCCAACATTGAATAACACGCTGAATGGCCTTGATGGGAGGCTACCATTTGTCTCCCAAAAGCTGTTCCAGTGGATACCCTCCCCTAACCTTCCCTGAGACTTCAAGGTCCATGTGACCTGGCCATTTAGCCCATTGTGTGGAAAAAAGTGCCGCTCAGAGGTAAAACAACCCAACATTGAATAACACGCTGAATGGCCTTGATGGGAGGCTACCATTTGTCTCCCAACAGCTGTTCCAGTGGGTCCCCTCCCCTAACCTTCTCTGAGCCTTTGGGGTCCATGTGACCTGGACATTTAGCCCATTGTGTGCAAAAAAGTCCCGCTCAGAGGTAAAACAACCCAACGTTAAAGAACACGCTCGATGGCCTTGACGGGAGGCTACCATTTGTCTCCCAACAGCTGTTCCAGTGGGTCCCCTCCCCTAACCTTCTCTGAGCCTTCGGGGTCCACGTGACCTGGCAATTTAGCCCATGGTGTGCAAAAAAGTGCCGCTCAGAGGTAAAACAACCCAACGCTAAAGAACACGCTGGATGGCCTTGACGGGAGGCTACCATTTTTCTCCCAACAGCTGTTCCAGTGGGTCCCCTCCCCTAACCTTCTCTGAGCCTTAGGGGTCCATGTGACCTGGCAATTTAGCCCATGGTGTGCAAAAAAGTGCCGCTCAGAGGTAAAACAACCCAACATTAAAGAACACGCTGGATGGCCTTGACGGGAGGCTACCATTTGTCTCCCAACAGCTGTTCCAGTGGGTCCCCTCCCCTAACCTTCTCTGAGCCTTCGGGGTCCATGTGACCTGGCAATTTAGCCCATGGTCTGCAAAAAAGTGCCGCTCAGAGGTAAAACAACCCAACATTGAAGAACACGCTGGATGGCCTTGATGGGAGGCTACCATTTGTCTCCCAAAAGCTGTTCCAGTGGGTCCCCTCCCCTAACCTTCTCTGAGCCTTCGGGGTCCACGTGACCTGGCAATTTAGCCCATGGTGTGCAAAAAAGTGCCGCTCAGAGGTAAAACAACCCAACGCTAAAGAACACGCTGGATGGCCTTGACGGGAGGCTACCATTTGTCTCCCAACAGCTGTTCCAGTGGGTCCCCTCCCCTAACCTTCTCTGAGCCTTCGGGGTCCATGTGACCTGGCAATTTAGCCCATGGTGTGCAAAAAAGTGCCGCTCAGAGGTAAAACAACCCAACGTTAAA
This sequence comes from Ryuthela nishihirai, assembly GCA_038380435.1. NCBI lineage: Eukaryota > Metazoa > Arthropoda > Arachnida > Araneae > Heptathelidae > Ryuthela > Ryuthela nishihirai. The sequence continues at coordinate 104,572,799 of JAWZYU010000002.1, read as the reverse complement.
GAATACGCTGGATGGCCTTGACGGGAGGCTACCATTTGTCTCCCAACAGCTGTTCCAGTGGGTCCCCTCCCCTAACCTTCTCTGAACCTTCGGGGTCCATGTGACCGGGCAATTTAGTCCATGGTGTGCAAAAATGTGCCGCTCAGAGGTTAAATAACCCAACATTAAAGAACACGCTGGATGGCCTTGACGGGAGGCTACCATTTGTCTCCCAAAAGCTGTTCCAGTGGGTCCCCTCCCCCAACCTTCTCTGAGCCTTCGGGGTCCATGTGACCTGGCCATTTAGCCCATTGTGTGCAAAAAAGTGCCGCTCAGAGGTAAAACAACCCACCTATATGCATGGCGCTCCAACAAATACTTCCTGGTTGGCATTTTCTATATGAAGCAGTGTATTGGTAAAATATTATTGCCACTGGTAAAAATATGTCTGATAACATTAAATGTTAGAGTTTGACTGACCAATTATGATTAAAAAATCGTATTATCCTCTTTATGTTTACGAGCATAGATAGTAGAATTTCCCCTTATCTGAGGTGATTTGTAACAGTCATTATGCGTTAATGAATTTTATGAATCTAGCACTGTGTTTATGGGGCGGGGGTGGCTCAATCGGTAGAGTACAATCGCTCAAAAAAGGATCCGAACACTATGGTTGATTGCAAAATTCAGAAAAAATATCTGGCAACGATGTTTTTAGAGATTAATGATCTGGCAACCGTCGTGTCACGTGATTACAGAATTCAGGAAAAATATCTGGAGCGTGTACAGCAACTGGACAAGCTCCAATTACCGTTCACAGCAAACTGGAGCGTGTGCAGTTACTGCACACGCTCCAGTTTCCTGTGAACGGTAACTGCACACGCTCAATAATTCCGTGAGTGAGCCCACACGATCTAGTATCAAAATAATATGACCACCTACAGTCGCTCAAAAAAGTATCCGAACACTATGGTTGATTGCAAAATTCAGAAAAAATATCTGGCAACGATTTTTTTAGAAATTAGTCATCTGGCAACCTTCGTCTCACGTGATTACAGAATTCAGGAAAAATATCTGGAGCGTGTACAGCAACTGTACACGCTCCAGTTACCGTTCACAGCAAACTGGAGCGTGTGCAGTTACTGCACACGCTCAATAATTCTGTGAGTGAGCCCACACGATCTAGTATCAAAATAATGTTACCACCTACAGTCGCTCAAAAAAGTATTCGAACACTACGGTTGATTACAGAGTTCAGAAAAAATATCTGGCAACGAGTTTTTTAGAAATTAGTCATCTGGCAACCTTCGTGTCACATGATTACAGAATTCAGAAAAAATATCTGGAGCGTGTACAGCAACTGTACACGCTCCAATTACCGTTCACAGCACACTGGAGCGTGCGCAGTTACTGCACACGCTCCAGTTTGCTGTGAACTGTAACTGCACACGCTCAATAATTCCGTGAGTGAGCCCACACGATCTAGTATCAAAATAATGTGACCACCTCCGCAAAATTCCCCGCCCTGCCCACGGTCAGTAGGGGACACCGATGGGCTTGGAAAGGCCGCCGTCCGTCGGATGGGACGTTAAGCCGTGGCCCCGTGTGCGGGAGAGCTATACCCTGTGCACGTTAAAGAACACGCTGGATGGCCTTGACGGGAGGCTACCATCTGTCTCCCAACAGCTGTTCCAGTGGGTCTCATACCCCAACCTTCTCTGAGCCTTCGGGGTCCATGTGACCTGGCCATTTGGTCCATGGTGTGCAAAAAAGTGCCGCTCAGAGGTAAAACAACCCAACGTTAAAGAACACGCTGGATGGCCTTGACGGGAGGCTACCATCTGTCTCCCAACAGCTGTTCCAGTGGGTTCCTTCCCCCAACCTTCTCTGAGCCTTCGGGGTCCATGTGACCTGGCCATTTAGCCCATGGTGTGCACAAAAAGTGCCGCTCAGAGGTAAAACAACAACCCAACCCTCCAAGATTTTATACCATATGTTAACTGAGAATGGATTAATGCATAATATAGGCCCTGCCATCCTCACAGACCTCCTACTATGGCATATAAACTGACAGGCTCCTGTCAGAACTCTGTGGCAAGCAGCTGCTTGAAGGGATATTTATTTTTTATTTTATAGTGTACACATTTGCATTTCTTTGCAGAATCGAATTCTTTTCGACTCCTATGCAGTCGCTGCCACCTAATTAGGGAAGTTGGCATAATCTTAGAAGTTCCATCCTGCTCGAACAGTTCCGCTAAAAATTCCTGGAAACGACCAGTTACACGAGAACTGATAACGTGACACGAAAGTGTCTTCCATTGGTCATCTCGGTTTCCGGGACGATCAACTTCCTACTTTTACGGCCACTTTTTGCGCCACTTTTTACGGTTGTTAAGATTCTGACTCTAAATGACAAAGGCATTGCATCTGTTGTTTCCAAGACTGATAGAAGGGTACGTACTTATTAATATTTATCGTTTTATGCCATTGCTCCTGGATATTTCGCATTCCATGGAAAATATTGCTTGGGTAATCATCTTGTATCGTGATATCATATTAAAAAAAGATCTTTTTCTTAAAGGTATAAAGAAACAAAGACAAAATTTACTTTACTTATTATTGTAGTTAGAAGAAAATTGTATAAATAATTAGGATAAATTAAGATAGAATTATGGCTTTGGATTGGATTGTTTTACCTCTGAGCGGCACTTTTTTGCACACCATGGGCTAAATGGCCAGGTCACATGGACCCCGAAGGCTCAGAGAAGGTTGGGGGAGGGGACCCACTGGAACAGCTATTGGGAGACAGATGGTAGCCTCCCGTCAAGGCCATCCAGCGTGTTCTTTAACGTGCACAGGGTATGGCTCTCCCGCACACGGGGCCACGGCTTAACGTCCCATCCGACGGACGGCGGCCTTTCCAAGCCTATCGGTGTCCCCTACTGATCGTGGGCAGGGCTGGGAAATTTTGCGGAGATAAATCTCAACGGTGACCCAGCTGGGACTCGAAACTGGGAACTACAGATTACGAGCCTGGCGCGCTACCGACTGAGCCACCCCCGCCACAAAGAATTATGGCAATTGATTATTTATAAATATGTAAAGATTACAGAGTGGAATTATAGAATTTTAAATTGACAAATGCAATTTAAAAAATATATTTGCAGTCGTTTTACCTCTGCGCGGCACTTTTTTTGCACACCATGAACTAAATGGACAGGTCACAAGGACCCCGAGGGCTCAGGGAAGGGGTTGGGTTGTTTTACCTCTGAGCGGCACTTTTTTGCACACCATAGGCTAAATGGTGAGGTCACAAGAACCCCGATGGCTCAGAGAAGGTTCGGGAAGGGGTTGGGTTGATTTACCTCTGAGCGGCACTTTTTTGCACACCATGGGCTAAATGGCCAGGTCACATGGACTCCTGAAGGCTCAGAGAAGATTGGGGGAGGGGACCCACTGGAACAGCTCTTGGGAGACAGATGGTAGCCTCCCGTCAAGGCCATCCAGCGTGTTCTTTAATGTTGGGTTGATTTACCTCTGAGCAGCACTTTTTTTGCGCACCATGGGCTAAATGGCCATGTTGCGCACAAGAACCCCGAAGGCTCAGAGAAGGTTCGGGAAGGGGTTGGGTCGTTTTACCTCTGAGAAGCACTTTTTTGCACATCATGGGCTAAACAGCCAGGTTACAAGGACCCCAAAGGCTCAGAGAAAGTTGGGGGAGGGAACCCACTGAAACAACTTTTTGGAGACAGATGGTAACCTCCCGTCAAGGCTATCCAGCGTGTTCTTTAACGCTGGGTTGTTTTACCTCTGAGCGGCACATTTTTGCACACCATAGGCTAAATGGCCAGGTCACGAGAACCCCGAAGGCTCAGAGAAGTTGGGGGAGGGGACCCACTGGAACAGCTGTTGGGAGACAGATGGTAGCCTCCCGTCAAGGCCATCCAACGTTTTCTTTAACGTTGGGTTGTTTTACCTCTGAGCGGCACCTTTTTGCACACCATAGGCTAAATGGCCAGGTCACAAGGACCCCGAAGGCTCAGAGAAGGTTCGGGAAGGGATTGGGTTGATTTACGTCTGAGCGGCACTTTTTTGCACACCATGGGCTAAATGGCCAGGTCACATGGACTCCGGAAAGTTCAGAGAAGGTTGGGGGAGGGGACCCACTGGAACAGCTGTTGGGAGACAGATGGTAGCCTCCCGTCAAGGCTATCCAGCGTGTTCTTTAACGCTGGATTCTTTTACCTCTGAGCAGCACTTTTTTTGCACACCATGAACTAAATGGCCAGGTCACAAGGACCTCAAATGTTCAGAGAAAGTTGGGGAGGGAACCTACTGCAATGGCTGTTGGGAGACATATGGTAGCCTCCCGTCAAGGCCAACCAGCGTGTTCTTTGACATGTATTGGGTATGATCTTCTGCACAGAGCCACGGCTTAACGTCGCATACGACGGACGGTGGTCTTTCCAAGTCCATTTGTGCCCCCTGCTGACTAATCGCAGGGCGGGACGTTTTGCGGAGATAAATCTCAACGGTAGCCCAGCTGAGACTGGAATGTGGGAACTGCAAATTATGAGCCTGGCGTGCAACTGACTCAGCCACACCCAACCCAGGACCCCGGCTCGAATTATTGGGTGCTAATTTACCTGTAGTTCTTGTTAATACGATTAATCAAAAGTTTCGCTCATTTTGAACACATTTTTTTCTTATTTTCAAAAAAAAATTGTTGTAAAACAAGTTGTAGATAAAACAAGTTGTAGATCTTGAAACAGTTTAATAAATAAATTTGTTTTAATGAACTGTTCGGAAATTTTAAATTTTTCTAACAGAAATCGATTTAATTAAATTAAAGTCTTAATGTTGTTTTTAATTTTTAGGTGTTGAAGGAACTTCAGTTTTGCTTTTGGCAACGAAGGCTTCAAACTCCAAAAGATGGCGAAGAAAGAATTTCCCAAATATAAATTTATATTTACTTTAATTGCCACGTTAATTATTAACGTCACAGCGGGTAAGTTATACTCCTGTTATATATAATTTATTGTTATTAATTCAGGTAAAATATACGTAGATGGATCATTTGAATCGTTAACTGCCATACCGAACAATTAACAGATTTTTCGCAAGAGTTTACACATGATATGTGGCAACACAAAGACTACAATGGCACGAGGCTGTGTTTGCAAGTTGAGACTTTGCAATAGTTCGTAACAGCAGAACAGTATGCAGTCAGTCTTCGTCATTTTCTCACTTTAGGGAGTTTTTTTGTGCGATTTTTTTGCAGGCTATGGTGGATCTGGAAATTGAGAAGTGGTATGTGATGCGTAACTCTGTTCGGCGAGACCTAAGTGGTGTACAGAAACTCGCAGAAATGAATTAAATATATGAAGGACATCAGGGCCAATCTCTTGGAGAATGCTACGGTTATGGAGGGCAAAAAGTTTTCAGTATTTCACGAATTTTTCGTGAAATTTTGTAAAAACTTCTCAAACGAAAGGGTTGGTTGGGTTGTTTTACCTCTGGCTGCACTTTTTTTACACACAGTGGTCTATATGGATTTAGCCAGATTCCTCACAATTCGAAAGGCCTAACTGGGAACGCAAGAATCGTGATATTTAAATCTGCTGCCAGATTCCTCACAATTCGAAAGGCGTAATGTTAACGTAAGACTCATAATAATTAAATCTACTGCCGTTGCCAGATTCTCACATTTCCAAGGAGCCCATTGCACCTATTTTAAGGCGTCCCATTGCATCTAGGGACTTGATTTTTTAACCCAACTGGCGGTCACGAAGAGGGAACCCGCCTACGAAATTTGGAATCTTTCGCTCAAGAGTATCGGGAACCACAGATTGCCAAAATCTGTCGAAATAAATTCTCGAGTTTCCTACGAAGCCGCGTGCTATGAGAGCGTGCGCCCTGATCAACGCTAGGCAATTCTTCAGAGTGAATATGTACAGTCGCTCAAAAAAGTATTCGAACACTATGGTTGATTAGAGAATTCAGAAAAATATCTGGCAACGATTTTTTTTTTAGAAATTAGTGATCTGGCAACCTTCGTGTACAGTCGCTCAAAAAATATCCGAACACTATGGTTGATTACAGAATTCAGAAAAAATATTTGGCAACGATTTTTTTAGAAATTAGTGATCTGGCAACCTTCGTGTAGCCGTCCCGTGGCCGAGTGGTTAGCACGCTTGGCTACTGATCTACGGGACCTGGGTTCGAGCCCCGGGTAAGGCATGGATGTGTGTGTCGTTTTTCTGCTGAGGTCTTGCCATCCTCTCAGATCTCCTACTGTGGCATATAAACTGACAGGCTCCTGTCAGACCTCTGTGGCAAGCAGCTGCTTGAGGGGGTATTTATTTATTTATTTAACCTCCGTGTACAGTCGCTCGAAGAAATATCGAAACACTATGGTTGATTACAGAATTAAAAAAAATATATCTGGTAACGACTTTTTTAGAAATTAATGATCTGGCAACGACTTTTGTGTACAGTCGCTTAAAAATATCCGAACATTATGGTTGATTAGAAAATTCAGAAAAAATATCTGGCAAAGATTTTTTTTTTTTTTTTTAGAAATTAGTGATCTGGCAACGTACTGTACACGAAGGTTGTCAGATCACTAATTTCTAAAAAAAATCGTTGTCAGATATTTTTTCTGAATTCTGTAATCAACCATAGTTTTCGGATATTTCTTTGAGCGACTGTATATAAATATCGGAAAAAAGTCTTAAATTTTACTCACAAAACTGGCCTTTACTGCTGTGAAGTACAGAATATGCAGATTATCAATTAGACCCGGGTAACATCTGTTGCAGTTCAACAATTAAAGGCATAAATTATTGAAAAAAAAAATACTCCCTCAAGCAGCTGCTTGTCACACAGGTCTGACAGGAGCCTGTCAGTTTATATGCCACAGTAGAAGGTCTGTGAGGATGGCAGGACCTATATTATGCATTAATCCATTCTCAATTAACATATGGTATAAAATCTTGGAGTTGGGTTGGGTTGTTTTACCTCTGAGCTGCACTTTTTTTGCACACCATGGGCTAAATGGCCAGGTCACATGGACCCCGAAGGCTCAGGGGGAGGGGACCCACTGGAACAGCTGTTGGGAGACAGAGGGTAGCCACCCGTCAAGGCCATCCAGTGTGTTCTTTAACGTGCACAGGGTATGGCTCTCCCGCACACGGGCCACGGCTTAACGTCCCATCCGACGGACGGCGGCCTTTCCAAGCCCATCGGTGTCCCCTACTGACCGTGGGCAGGGCGGGGAATTTTGCGGAGATAAATCTCAACGCTGACCCAGCTGGGACTCGAACCTGGAACAACACACACATCAATGCCTTACCCATTATTGATAAATTGCTATATTTTTTAAATTGTATCAATCATGACGTTCCGAAGAAAGCTAACGACATGTATTTGAATTTTAGATTGTACGTTTCCTGCGTCTTTGAAGAATGGGAAGCTTGTTTACGAAAGACACGCAGACATCGGATTGAAAATGGCGGTCGAGAATTATGTCCTACGCTTCAAATGCAGAAGAGGCTTTCTGCGCAGTGGAAACAGACTTAGCGTCTGTATGGAAGGAAGATGGTCATCAGAGCCACCTACCTGCATGAGTAAGTTGATCATTTAAATTCTATTTCGTACTCTTAATAATAATGGGATTTCAATTCATGGGCAATTGGGCTGAAAATAATTGGTTTTGCTGTAGGTGAGAATTGAACCCACGTCTCCTTGAAACATCCCAGATATGCTAATCAGTACACCATCATCGGCTAACTTTTTTTCTGCAGCTAATGTGACAAACTTTTCGGATTATTCATTTGATTCGCACAGTGGCGCCATCTATCCGGGAAGTGGACAACTGTATTTTTCGCTTCCCAGATAGTTATGTCGTATCAGCTGAAGAAAAAACGTTAGCCGATGATTAAATGGATATTTCCAGGAGATTTGGGTTCGATTCCCACTCACAGCAAAACCAGTTTTATTCAGCTTATAATTTCATGAGTCTACAGGATACATCCTGTGATTCTTTACTATTGGACAGATAACTGGGTGTAGGTTTAGAAATCAAACGTATACACATAATGCTTACATAAACCTGGCTACCCAACTCCTGATAATAGATGGCGTGACTGATAAATCAACGGGAAGTATGCCACTTTCTTGAAAAATGGTCGGTTCCTTCGTGGTCTAGCGATTAAGAGTTATAGTGTTTAAGTTAAGAATATTTAACCAATAGTTGTATAGAAAAATAATAACTGCTAAATATCTCAAAAGTAAAACTCATGGTTGTGTAGAAAAATAAAAACTTCTAAATATCTAGAAAATTTAAAACTCATAGTTGTATAAGAAAATTAATATTTTCCTAATTAAATAGAAAAATAATAACTGTTAAAAATTTTAAAAGTAAAATTCATAGTTGTGTAGAAAAATAATATTTTTCTAATTAAATAGAAAAATAATAACTCCTAAATATCTAGAAAATTTAAAACTAACTCCTAAATATCTACAAAATTTAAAACTCATAGTTGTGTAGAAAAATAATATTTTCCTAATTAAATAGAAAAATAATAACTCCTAAATATCTAGAACATTTAAAACTAACTCCTAAATTTCTACAAAATTTAAAACTCATAGCTGTGCAGAAAAATAATATTTTCCAAATTAAATAGAAAAATAATAACTCCTAAATATCTAGAAAATTTAAAACTAACTCCTAAATATCTACAAAATTTAAAACTCATAGTTGTGTAGAAAAATAATATTTTCCTAATTAAATAGAAAAATAACAACTCCTAAATATCTAGAAAATTTAAAACTAACTCCTAAATATCTACAAAATTTAAAACTCATAGTTGTGTAGAAAAATAATATTTTCCTAATAAAATTGAAAAATAATACTCCTAAATATCTAGAACATTTAAAACTAACTCCTAAATATCTACAAAATTTAAAACTCATAGTTGTGTAGAAAAATAATATTTTTCTAATTAAATAGAAAAATAATAACTCCTAAATATCTAGAAAATTTAAACATAACTCCTAAATATCTACAAAATTTAAAACTCATAGTTGTGTAGAAAAATAATATTTTTCTAATTAAATAGAAAAATAATAACTCCTAAATATCTAGAAAATTTAAACATAACTCCTAAATATCTACAAAATTTAAAACTCATAGTTGTGTAGAAAAATAATATTTTTCTAATTAAATAGAAAAATAACAACTCCTAAATATCAGAAAATTTAAAACTAACTCCTAAATATCTACAAAATTTAAAACTCATAGTTGTGTAGAAAAATAATATTTTTCTAATTAAATAGAAAAATAACAACTCCTAAATATCTAGAAAATTTAAAACTAACTCCTAAATATCTACAAAATTTAAAACTCATAGTTGTGTAGAAAAATAATATTTTTCTAATTAAATAGAAAAATAAAAACTCCTAAATATCTAGAAAATTTAAAACTAAGTCCTAAATATCTACAAAATTTAAAACTCACAGTTGTGTAGAAAAATAATATTTTCCTAATTAAATAGAAAAATAATACTCCTAAATATCTAGAACATTTAAACATAACTCCTAAATATCTACAAAATTTAAAACTCATAGTTGTGTAGAAAAATAATATTTTTCTAATTAAATAGAAAAATAACAACTCCTAAATATCTAGAAAATTTAAAACTAACTCCTAAATATCTACAAAATTTAAAACTCATAGTTGTGTAGAAAAATAATATTTTTCTAATTAAATAGAAAAATAATAACTCCTAAATATCTAGAAAATTTAAACATAACTCCTAAATATCTACAAAATTTAAAACTCATAGTTGTGTAGAAAAATAATATTTTCCTAATTAAATAGAAAAATAACAACTCCTAAATATCTAGAAAATTTAAAACTAACTCCTAAATATCTACAAAATTTAAAACTCACAGTTGTGTAGAAAAATAATATTTTCCTAATTAAATGGAAAAATAATACTCCTAAATATCTAGAACATTTAAAACTAACTCATAAATATCTACAAAATTTAAAACTCATAGTTGTGTAGAAAAATAATATTTTTCTAATTAAATAGAAAAATAACAACTCCTAAATATCTAGAAAATTTAAAACTAACTCCTAAATATCTACAAAATTTAAAACTCATAGTTGTGTAGAAAAATAATATTTTTCTAATTAAATAGAAAAATAATAACTCCTAAATATCTAGAAAATTTAAAACTAACTCCTAAATATCTACAAAATTTAAAACTCATAGTTGTGTAGAAAAATAATATTTTCCTAATTAAATAGAAAAATAATAACTCCTAAATATCTAGAACATTTAAAACTAACTCCTATATATCTACAAAATTTAAAACTCATAGTTGTGTAGAAAAATAATATTTTTCTAATTAAATAGAAAAACAATAACTCCTAAATATCTAGAAAATTTAAAAATAACTCCTAAATATCTACAAAATTTAAAACTCATAGTTGTGTAGAAAAATAATATTTTCCTATTTAAATAGAAAAATAATAACTCCTAAATATCTAGAAAATTTAAAATTCATAATTGTGTAGAAAAATAATATTTTCCTAATTAAATAGAAAAATAATAATTCCTAAATATCTAGAAATTTAAAAACTCAGTTCCATAGAAAAATAATATTTTCCTAATTAAATAGAAAAATAATAACTCCTAAATATTTAGAAAATTTAAAACTCATACAGAAAAATAATAAAACCTAAATATCTACAAAATTTGAAACTCATAGTTGTGTAGAAAAATAATATTTTCCTATTTAAATAGAAAAATAATAACTCCTAAATATCTAGAAAATTTAAAATTCATAATTGTGTAGAAAAATAATATTTTCCTAATTAAATAGAAAAATAATAATTCCTAAATATCTAGAAATTTAAAAACTCAGTTCCATAGAAAAATAATATTTTCCTAATTAAATAGAAAAATAATAACTCCTAAATATTTAGAAAATTTAAAACTCATACAGAAAAATAATAAAACCTAAATATCTACAAAATTTGAAACTCATAGTTGTGTAGAAAAATAATAACTGCTAAATATTTCAATAATGTAAAATTCATAGTTGTATAAAAAAATATTTCCCTAATTAAATAAAAAAAAAACTCCTAAATATTTAGAAAAATTAAAACTCATAGTTGTATAGAAAAATAATATTTTCCTAATTAAATAGAAAAATAATAACTTCTAAATATCTAGAAAATTTAAAACTCATAGTTGTATAGGAAAATAATAACTCCTAAATATATGCAAAATTTAAAACTCATACTTGTATTAAATTTTTTTCCCTGATTTAATAGAAATATAATTACTCCTAAATATCTACAAAATTTAAAACATATAGTTGTATAGAAAAATAATAACTACTAAATATCTAGAAAATTTAAAACTCATAGTTGAATAGAAAAACAATAACTTCTAAATATCTACAAAATTAAAAACTCAGAGTTGTGTAGAAAAATAATATTTTCCTAATTAAATAGAAAAACAATAACTGCTAAATAGCTCGAAAATGTAAAACTCATAATTGTGTAGAAAAATAATATTTTCCTAATTAAATAGAAAAAAAGCAACTTCTAAATATCTAGAAAAATAAAAACTCATAGTTGTATAGAGAAATAATATTTTCCTAATTAAATAGAAAAATAATAATTCCTAAATATCTAGAAAAATAAAAATTCATAGTTGTGTAGAAAAATAATATTTTCCTAAATAAATAGAAAAATAATAATTCCTAAATATCTAGAAAAATAAAAACTCATAGTTGTATAGAAAAATAATATTTTCCTAACTAAATAAAAAAATAATACTCCTAAATATCTAGAAAATTTAAATCTCATAATTGTATAGAAAAATAATAAAACCTAAATATCTACAATATTTTAAACTCAGAGTTGTATTAAAAAAATATTTTCTTAATTTAATAGAAAAATAATAACTCCTAAATATCTAGAAATTTTAAAACACATAGTTGTATAGAAAAATAATTACTCCTAAATATCAACAAAATTTAAAACTCATAGTTGTATTTAAAAAATATTTTCCAAATTAAATAGAAAAATAATAACTCCTCGAAATCTAGAAAATTTAAAATTCATAATTGCATAGAAAAGCAATATTTTCCTAATTAAAAAAAATATAATTAATTATTAGAATAGCAATAAATTAATTGGATGGAAATAATATCAAACCATAAGTAGGGGAAAAAATAATAAACCATAAATTGGAGGAAATATCATAATTCCCAATTAGGTAGAAAAATAATAACGCATAATTAGAGGGGAAATATAGTAACTCATAATTAGGTAGAAAAAATAATATAGTGAAAGATAACAACGCAAAATAAAAAGAAAATAATAATTCATTGTTATGTAGAAAACTAATAACTCATAATTAGGTAGAAAAAATTAATAATTCTTAAATAGGTATTGAAATAATAAGTCTTATTATTTCCTAATAATAATTTTTACTATTCCCTATTAATAATAATTCTTATTATTCCCCAATAATTCTTAGTATTCCCTAATAATAATTCTTACTATTCCATAACAATATTTCTTAGTATACCCTAACAATAATTGTTACCAATCCTTAATAATAATTCTTACTATTCTCTAATAATTCTCAGTATTCCCTAATAATAATTCTTACTATTCCCAAACAATAATTGCTACTATTCCCTAATAATAATTCTTACTATTCCCTAACAATATTTCTTAGTATTCCCTAACAATAATTGTTACTATTCCCTAATAATAATTCATAGTATTCACTAATAATAATTCATAGTATTCCCTAATATTAATTCTTACTATTTCTTAATAATAATTCTTACTATTCCCTAACAATATTTCTTAGCATTCCCTAACAATAATTGTTACTATTCCCTAACAATAATTGTTACCATTCTCTAATAATAATTCATAGTATTCCCTAATAATAATTCTTACTATTTCCTAATAATAATTCTTATTATTTCCTAATAATAATCTTATTATTCCCTAACAATATTTCTTAGTGTTCCCTAACAATAATTGTTACCATTCCCTAATAAAAATTCATAGTATTCCCTAATAATAATTCTTATTATTTCCTAATAATAATTTTTACTATTCCCTAATAATAATTCATAGTATTCCCTAATAATAATTCATAGTTTTCCCTAATAATAATTCTTACTATTTCTTATTAATAATTCTTACTATTTCTTAATAATAATTCTTACTATTCCCTAACGATAATTGTTACCATTCTCTAATAATAATTCATAGTATTCCCTAATAATAATTCTTACTATTTCCTAATAATAATTTTTATTATTTCCTAATAATAATCTTATTATTCCCTAACAATATTTCTTAGTATTCCCTAACAATAATTGTTACCATTCCCTAATAAAAATTCATAGTAGTCCCTAATAATAATTCTTATTATTTCCTAATAATAATTCTTACTCTTCCCTGATAATAATTCTTACTGTTCCCTAACAATATTTCTTAGTATTCCCTAACAATAATTGTTACCATTCCCTAATAATAATTCGTAGTATTCCCTAATAATAATTCTTACTATTTCCTAATAATAATTCTTATTATTTCCTAATAATAATCTTATTATTCCCTAACAATATTTCTTAGTATTCCCTAACAATAATTGTTACCATTCCCTAATAAAAATTCATAATATTCCCTAATAATAATTCTTATTATTTCCTAATAATAATTCTTACTATTCCCTGATAATAATTCTTACTGTTCCCTAACAATATTTCTTACTATTCCCTAACAATAATTGTTACCATTCCCTAATAATAATTCATAGGATTCCCTAATAATAATTCTTACTATTTCCTAATAATAATTCTTACTATTCCCTAACAATAATTGTTACAATTCCCTAATAATAATTCATAGTATTCCCTAATAATAATTCTTAGTATTCCCTAATAATAATTCTTACTATTCCCTAACAATAATTGTTACCATTCCCTAATATTAATTCTTACTATTCCCTAACAATAATTGTTACCATTCCCTAATAATAATTCATAGTATTCCCTAATAATAATTCTTACTATTTCCTAATAATAATTCTTATTATTCCCTAACAATATTTTTTAGTATTCCCTAATAATAATTCTTACTATTTCCTAATAATAATTCTTACTATTCCCTAATAATAATTCTTACTATTCCCTAACAATATTTCTTAGTATTCCCTAACAATAATTGTTACTATTCCCTAACAATAATTGTTACAATTCCATAATAGTAATTCATACTATTCCCTAATAATAATTCTTACTATTCCCTAACAATAATTGTTACCATTCCCTAATAATAATTCATAGTATTCCCTAATAATTATTCTTACTATTTCCTAATAATAATTCTTACTATTTCCTAATAATAATCTTATTATTCCCTAACAATATTTCTTAGTATTCCCTAACAATAATTGTTTCCATTCCCTAAAAATAATTCATAGTTTTCCCTAGTAATAATTCTTACTATTCCCTAATAATAATTCTTACTATTCCCTAATAATAATTCTTACTATTCCCTAACAATATTTCTTACTATTCCCTAACAATAATTGTTACCATTCCCTAATAATAATTCTAGTATTCCCTAATAATAATTCTTACTATTTCCTAATAATAATCTTATTATTCCCTAACAATATTTCTCAGTATTCCCTAACAATAATTGTTACCATTCCCTAATAATAATTCTTACTATTCCCTAACAATAATTGTTACCATTCCCTAATAATAATTCTTACTATTCCCTAACAATATTTCTCAGTATTCCCTAACAATAATTGTTACCATTCCCTAATAATAATTCTTACTATTCCCTAACAATAATTGTTACCATTCCCTAATAATAATTCTTACTATTCCCTAACAATATTTCTTAGTATTCCCTAACAATAATTGTTACTATTCCCTAACAATAATTGTTACAATTCCATAATAGTAATTCATACTATTCCCTAATAATAATTCTTACTATTCCCTAACAATAATTGTTACAATTCCCTAATAATAATTCATAGTATTCCCTAATAATAATTCTTAGTATTCCCTAATAATAATTCTTACTATTCCCTAACAATAATTGTTACCATTCCCTAATATTAATTCTTACTATTCCCTAACAATAATTGTTACCATTCCCTAATAATAATTCATAGTATTCCCTAATAATAATTCTTACTATTTCCTAATAATAATTCTTATTATTCCCTAACAATATTTTTTAGTATTCCCTAATAATAATTCTTACTATTTCCTAATAATAATTCTTACTATTCCCTAATAATAATTCTTACTATTCCCTAACAATATTTCTTAGTATTCCCTAACAATAATTGTTACTATTCCCTAACAATAATTGTTACAATTCCATAATAGTAATTCATACTATTCCCTAATAATAATTCTTACTATTCCCTAACAATAATTGTTACCATTCCCTAATAATAATTCATAGTATTCCCTAATAATTATTCTTACTATTTCCTAATAATAATTCTTACTATTTCCTAATAATAATCTTATTATTCCCTAACAATATTTCTTAGTATTCCCTAACAATAATTGTTTCCATTCCCTAAAAATAATTCATAGTTTTCCCTAGTAATAATTCTTACTATTCCCGAATAATAATTCTTACTATTCCCTAACAATATTTCTTACTATTCCCTAACAATAATTGTTACCATTCCCTAATAATAATTCTAGTATTCCCTAATAATAATTCTTACTATTTCCTAATAATAATCTTATTATTCCCTAACAATATTTCTCAGTATTCCCTAACAATAATTGTTACCATTCCCTAATAATAATTCTTACTATTCCCTAACAATAATTGTTACCATTCCCTAATAATAATTCATAGTATTCCCTAATAATAATTCTTACTATTTCCTAATAATAATTCTTATTATTCCCTAACAATATTTTTTAGTATTCCCTAATAATAATTCTTACTATTTCCTAATAATAATTCTTACTATTCCCTAATAATAATTCTTACTATTCCCTAACAATATTTCTTAGTATTCCCTAACAATAATTGTTACTATTCCCTAACAATAATTGTTACAATTCCATAATAGTAATTCATACTATTCCCTAATAATAATTCTTACTATTCTCTAATAATAATTGTTACCATTCCATAATAATAATTCTTGCTATTCCCTAATAATAATTGTTACCATTCCCTAATAATAATTCATAGTATTCCCTAACAATAATTGTTACCATTCCCTAATAATAATGATTACTATTCCCTAACAATAATTGTTATCTTTCCCTAATAATAATTCATAGTATTCCCTAATAATAATTCTTACTATTCCCTAATAATAATTGTTACCATTCCCTAATAATAATTCATAGTATTCCTAACAATAATTGTTACCATTCCCTAATAATAATTCTTACTCTTCCCTAACAATAATTGTTACCAATCCCTAATAATAATTCATAGTATTCCCTAATAATAATTCTTACTATTTCCTAATAATAATCTTATTATTCCCTAACAATATTTCTTAGTATTCCCTAACAATAATTGTTACCATTCCCTAACAATAATTGTTACCATTCCCTAATAATAACTCTTATTATTTCCTAATAATAATTCTTACTATTCCCTAATAATAATTCTTACTGTTCCCTAACAATAATTGTTACCATTCCCTAATAATAATTCATAGTATTCCCTAATAATAATTCTTACTATTTCCTAATAATAATTTTTACTATTCCCTAACAATAATTGTTACCATTCCCTAATAATAATTCATAGTATTCCCTAATGATAATTCTTACTATTCCCTAAAAATAATTGTTACCATTCCCTAATAATAATTCTTACTATTCCCTAATAATAATTGTTACCATTCCCTAATAATAATTCTTACTCTTCCCTAACAATAATTGTTACCATTCCCTAATAATAATTCTTACTATTCCCTTATAATAATAATTCTTACTCTTCATATCTTAAATACAATGAATTTGGTTTATGCTCCATTTCAGAGATCTACTGTCGTAATCCAGGGAACATTCGTAATGGTGATTACGTCCTCGAAAAGGGCATCAGTCCGAGGCCTTACGTGGGGTCGACGGCCACCTATTCCTGCAAGGAAGGATTCGAGAGGATCGGTGGGGACGAAGTCTTAACTTGCGTCATGGAGAACAATAGAGCCAATTGGAATGGGACTTCGCCTACTTGTCGACGTAAGTCGAAACTGGAGACCAGTTTATTTGCTTTTAGAGTTTTAGTACAAGATGTTGCAATTCTTTTTCTCTCTGAGGTTTTTTATTTTCGTTTTCAGGGGTGTGGTAGACCCAGGGAGCACTAGGACTTCTCTGCGTAATTGTTTGCGCAATCGGAATCCGTCCTCAATTTTTATATTTTAACAACGCAAATGGCTACGCTGCAGTATAGGGTCCTCAGCCGCCATGTTGGACTTTTTCTCCAGGAAAACCTGTAACATTCAGTTGCAATATGATATCCATCCGCATGTTCCAATGTTTATGACTGATATATTCTATTTAGAATAGTTCTCTCTAATGAGGTTATTTGTATCCGGGGCTTGGTACAAGTGCAATATAGGGTCCTCAACCGCCATCTTGTTTTATTTCGCCGCGCTGAAAAAAAAAGAATGGCAAAAGTAGTCCGTTCCGCATCTTCCTTAAGATGCGTATTGAGGATATATATCACATCAAAATATGACTTTATTAAAAACACTTATTGCTATAAAATAAACCCTCGTTTCTCACTTTAAAAAAAACCCCCAAAAAAATAAACAATTTCATCAAAATTAGATTTTTTCAACAAATCTTATCGCTAAAGAAGAAACCTTTCCTCTGCACTTAAAAAAAAAATCCCCAAAAATTAATATTCTCATGAAAACTAGATTTCATTAACAGCTCTTATCGCTGAAGAATAACTCCTTGGGCTACGCTGCAGTATAGGGTCCTCAGCCGCCATGTTGTACTTTCCCCCAGGAAAACCTGTAACGTTGAGTTGCAATATGATATCCATCCGCATTGTTCCAATGATTATGACTGATATATTCTATTTAGAATAGTTCTCTCTAATGAGATTATTTGTTTTCGGGGCTATTCTTAAGTTGATTCTTTAGTAATGAGTGTTATTAAGGAAATTTAATAATAATAATAAATACCCCCTCAAGCAGCTGCTTGCCACAGAGGTCTGACAGGACCCTGTCAGTTTATGTGCCAGAGTAGAAGGTAGCGTGTTTTAATTCTGAAATATTAGGGGCGGGGGTGGCTCAGTCGGTAGCGCGCCAGGCTTGTAATCTGTAGTTCCCAGGTTCGAGTCCCAGCTGGGTCAGCGTTGAGATTTATCTCCGCAAAATTCCCCGCCCTGCCCACCGTCAGTAGGGGACACCGATGGGCATGGAAAGGCTGCCGTCCGTCGGATGGGACGTTAAGCCGTGGCTCTGTGTTCGGGAGAGCCATACCCTGTGCACGTTAAAGAACACACTGGATGGCCTTGACAGGAGGCTACCATCTGTCTCCCAACAGCTGTTCCAGTGGGTCCTTATGACCTGGCCATTTAGCCCATGGTGTGCAAAAAAGTGCCCGCTCAGAGGTAAAACAACCCAACGTTAAATAACACGCTGGATGGCCTTGACGGGAGACTACCATCTGTCTCCCAACAGCTGTTCCAGTGGGTCCCTTCCCCCAACCTTCTCTGAGCCTTCGGGGTCCATGTGACCTGGCCATTTAGCCCATGGTGTGCAAAAAAAGTGCCGCTCAGAGGTAAACCCTTGTGAACTGGCTATTTAGCCCATTGTGTGCAATAAAAAGTGCTGCTCAGTGATAAAACAACCCAACTTTAAAGAGGACGCTGGATGGTCCCCTCCCCTAACCTTCTCTGAGCCTTCGGCATCCTTGTGACCTGACCATTCAGCCCATTCTTTGAGTAAAAAGTGGTAAAAAACCTAACGTTAAAGAACACGCTGGATGGCCTTGACGACAGGCTACCATCTGTCTCCCAACAGCTGTTCCAGTGGGTCACCTACCCCAACCTTCTCTTAACCTTTGGGGTCCTTGTGAACTGGCTATTTAGCCCATGATGTGCAAAAAAGGGCCCTTCAGAGATAAAACAACCCAACCCACACATATATATATATGAAATTATTATCCTAATTGAAAATTGAAATTTTAATACATATATTTATCGCCTTTCTGTTTGCCATTCGCAGAGAAAATGTCTTGTGCAGATCCCGGAGTTTCCGAAGACGGCAGCCGGAAATTAACTGGATGGTACCAAGGGGATATTATGACCTTCTCGTGCAAAGAAGGTCACGAGTTAATTGGCAACCCTCAGATTGAATGCCTCCCTGGTGGAAAATGGGATTCTCCAAGACCAAGATGCCAACGTAAGTAAATAACTTAGTTATAAAAAATAAAATATAATAAATACGCCATCAAGCTACTACTACTAACTAATGAACCGCCATATTGGTGTCAAACTGGGCTCATGGTTATTTAACGTAGAACTAGTACCACTAACTAATGAACCGCCATATTGGTGTCAAACTGGGTTCACAGTTATTTCAATTTTGGACCCAAGTTCTCAGGAGGAAAATGCTGGTTGTCCACTATCTCGTTCTTTTTTACTACACTAGTTTACATAAATTAAAGAAAAGCCTATGTTAAGTCAATGGAAAAAAATAAATAAATACCCACTCAAGCAGCTGCTTGCCACAGAGGTCTGACAAGAACCTGTGAGTTTATATGCCATAGTAGAAGGTCTGTGAGGATGGCAGGACCTCAGCAGAAAAACAACACACACATCCATGCCTTACCCGGGACTCGAACACAGGTCCCTTAGATCAGTAGGTCAAGCGCGCTAACCACTCGGCCATGGGACGGCTAAAAATAACTTAGTAGCAGTTTAATAATCGTGAAATAACTTGGTAGACTTGCTGTTAGCAATGTGCCCGAGATTAGCTAACACCTCCTATAACAGAAGGCCAGCGGAAGAAATTTATGACGTCACTTCAGTATTCTACCATGTAGACACTTCTTATATTTTTGATTCTAATATTATCGCTTGTGGACTGTTGTGCTAATCTTTATACTATTATTTATCTATAAATATATTTTATTTACGAAAAAAATTATTTGTATTAATTAGCAGTATTTTATTTGATAATAAACACGAATATGTCTTTCTAAATAAAATATATTTATAGATAAACATTACTATAATGATTAGCAGAAGAGACCACCAGTAATATTTAGAATTAGTATAGATTAGAATCAAAAATATAAGAAATTATATTTTTGATTCTAATCGAATTGTCCAGTTGAAAATTATATTTTTGATTCTATCTGTAAAAATTATGGCGAGTTGACAAGGTTGGTTAACACGAGTCCACCAGTAATATTTGGAAGTCAGATTAGAATCAAAAATATAAGAAATTATATTTTTGATTCTAATCGAATTGTCGAGTTGGAAATTATATTTTTGATTCTATCTGTAAAATTATGGCGAGTTGACAAGGTTGATTAGCACAAGAGTCCACCAGTAATATTTGAAAGTTAGATTAGAATCAAAAATATAAGAAATTATATTTCTGATTCTATCTGTAAAATTATGGCGAGTTGACAAGGTTGATTAGCACAAGAGTCCACCAGTAATATTTGGAAGTTAGATTAGAATCAAAAATATAAGAAATTATATTTTTGATTCTAATCGCATTGTCGAGTTGGAAATTATATTTTTGATTCTATCTGTAAAATTATGGCGAGTTGACAAGGTTGATTAGCACAAAAATCCACCAGTAATATTTGGAAGTTAGATTAGAATCAAAAATATAAGAAATTTCTATGTGATAGAACTACTTAAGCTGACGTCATAAATTTGGTCTCCTTGCTTTCTGTTATCGAAGGTGTTTAATTAGTCCCTAACTTTACTTATTTAATAAATACGAGGATGCATATTTTAGTTTGTGAAATGGCGTCGCCAACAATTAGCAGCTTTCATAAGAGTTAATACATGATCTGTGGCAACACAGCGACTCTTTCAGGAACTAGGCAATGCGTGCAGTTAATCACCTAAGCACGGGTGACTTGGTAAAATACAGGGAACTTGTGAAAATCGGGATTGGTTTTGTGAAATTAAGGTGAGTTGGCAAAACCCGAACAACTTGGCAAAATTTTGAGTTGGCAAAATTCAGGTGAGATGTAAAAATTACGATTTTTTTCTGTAAAATTATGGCGAGTTGGCAAAATTTGAATCCACTTGGTAAAATATAGGTGAGTTGTGAAAATTGGGATTGGTTTTGTGAAATTGAAGATTCCCATTCACATAACATGGAAGATAATTTGTTAAATATTCCACCTTTTAAATACTGAACGAATATTGTTGAAAATCGAGATTTAAATAGATTAGATTATGATTTTTAATTTATCCTAAGTCACATTTTTCCATTAAATGCATATTTCAGATGTTACAGAGCTTCGAAATTAGATTCCCATTTGCAAAACCACAAAATCTCTATTTTGATAGGAATATATATGAAAAATGTACGATATCAGATTGTTGAAATTTATGTACAGCTTTAGTTCAATCTAATCTCGTCTCTCTCTTAGCACTCTCACCGCATTGTGAAGATCCCCCCTCAATAGCCAATGGTCAAGTGATTGCCAAAAAGGCCGGAGATTATTTTGTCCCTGGTGAAGATGCGATTATCAAATGCAACCCAGGATATACGACTGAAAACATCGACTACCTGTATTGTGAAGAAGACGGAAACTGGGATGAAGAATTTTCAAACTGCATAAGTAATTCGAATACTTATTACAATAAATATACTATATAGTGAGTAAATTAAACGTTTTAGTTTTAAAATGTTATAAATTCCCCCTCGAAGACTTCTTTCCCTCATAACCTCCCCCTTGAAAACTTCTTTCCCTCGTAACCTCCCCCTCGAAGACTTCTTTCCCTCATAACTTCTATCCCCTCAAAGGCTTCTTTCCCTTGTAACCTCCCCCTCAAAGTCTTTCCCTCGAAGACTTCTTTCCCTCATAACTTCCCCCTCAAAGGATTTTTCCCTCGTAACTTCCCTGCAAAGTCGTAACTTTCCCTGCTCGTAGACTTCTCTCCCTAGCAACTTCCCCTCAAAGGCTTCTTTCCGTCGTAACTTCCCCCATCAAAGGTTTCTTTTCCTCGTAACTTCCTCCTCAAAAGCTTCTTTCCCTTGTAACTTCCTCCTCAAAATCATTTTCCCTCTTGAATGCTTCTTTTTCCTCGTAACTTCCCCCTCAAAGGCTTCTTTTCCTTGTAACATCCCCCTGGAATGCTTTTTTTTTTCTTCATAATTTCCCCCCTCAAAGGCTTCTTTTCTTGTAACTTCCCCCCTCAAAGTCTTCTTTCTCTCCTAACTTCCCGCCCTCGAAGATTTCTTTACCTTTTAACTTCCCTCGCCTCGAAGGTTTCTTTCCCTCATAACCTCCCCCTCGGAGACTTCTTTCCCTCGTAACCTCTCTCCTCCTCAAAAGCTTCTTTTTCTATAACTTCTTCCCCTCAAAGTCTTCTTTCCCTCGAAGACTTCCTTCCCTCATAACTTCCCCCATCAAACACTTCTTTCCCTCATAATTCCCCCTACAGGCTTTTTCTCATAAATTCCTCCCTCAAAGGCTTCTTTCCCTCGCAATTTCCCTGCTCATAGACCTGTTTCCCTCGCAACTTCCCCTCAAATGCTACTCTCCCTCGTAACTTCCCTACATCAAAAGTTTCTTTTCCTCGTAATTTCCACTCAAAGGCTCCTTCGTCACTTCCACCTCAAAGGCTCCTTTGCCTTGCAACTTCCCCTCAAATGCTTCTTTCCCTCGTAACCTCCCCCTCGAAGGCTTCTTTCCCTCGTAACTTCCCCTCAAATGCTTTCCCTCGTAACCTACCCCTCGAAGGCTTCTTTCCCTCGTAACTTCCCCCCTCGAAGGCTTGTTTTCCTCGTAACTTCCCCCTCAAAGGCTTGTTTTCCTCGTAACTTCCCCCTCAAAGGCTTGTTTTCCTCCCAACTTCCCCTCAAATGCTTCTTTCCCTCGTAACTTCCCCCCTCGAAGGTTTCTTTCCCTCGCAACTTCCCCTCGAAGGTTTCTTTCCCTCGTAACTTCCCCCTCGAAGGTTTCTTTCCCTCGTAACTTCCCCCCTCGAAGGCTTCTTTCCCTCGTAACTTCCCCCCTCGAAGGCTTCTTTCCCTCGTAACTTCCCCCCCTCGAAGGCTTCTTTCCCTCGTAACTTCCCCCCTCGAAGGCTTCTTTCCCTCATAACTTCCCCTCGAAGGTTTCTTTCCCTCGTAACTTCCCCCTGAAATGCTTCTTTCCCTTGCAACTTCCCCTCTCGAAGGCTTCTTTCCCTCGTAACTTCCCCCCTCGAAGACTTCTTTCCCTCGTAACTTCCCCCCTCAAAGACTTCTTTCCCTCGTAACTTCCCCCTCGAAGGCTTCTTTCCCTCATAACGTCTCCTACAAATCTTCTCCTTCGCTTCTCCTTTGAAGTTTCAGGGAAGATTTCTTTCCCCCCCATCTCTTCCTCTACTCCAGAGGTTCCCAAACTTATTTGTCCTACCGCCCCCTTTTCAAAAATAAAAAATCACTCAGCGTCCCCCTGGAAATCTACCTTCTTTAAACGAACAAACAGAAAGATGTAGTAACAAATTTGCGGTCTTTAATGTATCTATATTTCTACCTACGTCCTACAATATAGTAAAGAAAGATGTTGTAAATAAGACAATATGAAGTTTGAAATCATAAAATTATTTATTTTAAATCAACCATAGCAACATTTGACTTTAACTCTATGTTACACAACAGATGAAACATACGAATGGTTTTTCAAAATTTTCTTATCTTTCCTTCTTTCTTTATGCTTCCACCGCCCCCCCTCAATTGCACCCGAGAGTACAACCGATCCCCTGGATCATTCCAGCGCCCCCTAGAGGGCAGTATTGCCCACTTTGGAAAACATTGATCTAGACCATCTACCCCTTCTCCATCCCCTTCTCTGTCTCCTTCTTATCCTTCTCCTTCCCCTTCTTCCCTATCCCCTACTTTTCTGTCCCCTCTTCTCCTTCCCCTTCCCCTCCATCCCCTCCTCCTCCCCTTTCTTATCCTTCCCTTTCTTCTCTGTCCCCCTTATCTTCCCCTTCTTTTCCGTCCCCTACTTTCCTGTCCCCTTCTCCATCCCCTTCTTCTCCGTCCCCTTCTTATCCTTCCCTTTCTTCTCCATCCCCTTCTTCTCTGTCCCCTTATCCTTCCCCTTCTTTTCCATCCCCTTATCCTTCACCTTCTTTTCCGTCCCCTTATCCTTCCCCTTCTTTTCCGTCCCTACTTATCCTTCCCTTTCTTCTTCATAGCCTTCTTCTCTGTCCCCTTATCCTTCCCCTTCTTATCCTTCCCCCTTCTTATCCTTCCCCCTTCTTCTCCATCCCCTTCTTTTCTGTCCCCTTCTTCTCTGTCCTTTTATAATTCCCCTTCTTTTCCGTCCCCTTATCCTTCCCCTTCTTTTCCGTCCCTACTTATCCTTCCCTTTCTTCTTCGTAGCCTTCTTCTCTGTCCCCTTATCCTTCCCCTTCTTATCCTTCCCCCTTCTTATCCTTCCCCCTTCTTCTCCATCCCCTTCTTTTCTGTCCCCTTCTTCTCTGTCCCCTTATACTTCCCCTTCTTTTCAGTCCCCTACTTTCCATCCCCTTCTTCTCCGTCCCCTTCTTAACCTTCCACCCTTCTTATCCTTTTCTTTCTCCTCCGTCCCCTTCTTCTCTGTCCCCTTATCCTTCCCCTTCTTTTCCGTCCCCTACTTTCCATCCACTTCTTCTCCGTCTCCTTATCCTTCCCCTTCTTTTCCGTTCCCTTCTTCTCCTTCCCTTTCTTTTCCGTCCCCTACTTTCCGTCCCCTACTTTCCGTCCCCTCCTTCTCCATCCCCTTCTTCTCTGTCCCCTTATCCTCCCCCCTTCTTTTCCGTCCCCTTCTTCTCCTTCCCTTTCTTTTCCGTCTCCTACATTCCGTCCCCTTTTTCTCCATCCCCTTCTTTTCTGTCCCCTTCTCTGTCCCCTACTTTCCGCCCCCTTCTTCTCCATCCCCTTCTTTTTCCGTCCCCTTCTTCTCTGTCCCCTTATCCTTCCCCTTCTTTTCTGTCCCCTACTTATCCTTCCCCTTCTTCTCTGTCCCGTTATCTTTCCCCTTCTTTTCTGTCCCCTACTTCCCTGTCCCCTACTTCCCTGTCCCCTTCTTATCCTTCCCCTCTTTTCCGTCCCCTTCTTCTGCATCCCCTTCTTCTCCTTCCCTTTCTTTTCCGTCCCCTTCTCCTTCCCTTTCTTTTCCGTCCCCTTCTCCTTCCCTTTCTTTTCCGTCCCCTTCTTCTACATCCCCTTCTCCGTCCCCTTTTCCTCCCCCTTCTTTTCCGTCCCCTTCTTCTCCATCCCCTTCTTCTCCTTCCCTTTCTTTTCCGTCCCCTTCTTTTCTGTCCCCTTATCCTTCCCCTTCTTTTCCGTCCCCTACTTCCCTGTCCCCTTCTTCTTCCCCTTCTTTTCCGTCCCCTTCTTCTCCATCCCCTTCTTCCCTGTCCCTTTCTCCTCCTTCCCCTTATTCCCCATCCCCTTATTCCCCTTCCCCTTCTTCCAGTGAGTTTCTCATTTCCATATTATTCCTCCATCCTATTCCTACTCTCGAATGTTTGCTTCTATCACAAAGTTTTGAAAATCAATGTTACAGATATGCAAATTAATTTCATATTTCCGTATTCCAGGTGTCTCGTGCCGATTGCCTCCATCTCCTGCGAATGGTGCGATCGTGGAAATGGAGAATCGGAACTCTGCGTCATTTCCGTATCTATCAGAACTTACTTACGTCTGCAATCAAGGCTTCAGACTTATTGGAAACAGTTGGAGGATATGTATGGAGATCGGTTGGTCCGGACGGACGCCATATTGTGAAGGTATTCCCTACACACGAAGTTCCTGAAAAAAGTATTTTTTAAGTAATTATTATTCGTGTTGTTATTAGTCACAGAGAGGAAACACTAAAATTGTGACACCTGTCAATCGACCAATCAATTATTAAAATAGTGAACTGCGCAGACTCAGTCTTTCCACTGCTTCCGCAGCAACCAATCACGTTTTGACACTGATAATAATAATATTACTGTGATGGTTCCCATGGGGCACGGGTCGCTCAGTCGGTAGCGCGCCAGGCTCGTAATCTGTGGTTACCAGGTTCGAGACCCAGCTGAGTCAGCGTTGAGATTTATCTCCGCAAAACTCTCCGTCCTGTCCACGGTCAGTAGGGGGCACCGATGGGCTTGAAAAGGCCGCCGTCCGTCGGATAGGGCGTTAAGCCGTGGCTCTGTGTGCGGGAGAGCCACACCCTTTGCACGTTAAAGAACACGCTGGATGGCCTTGACGGGAGGCTACCATCTGTCTCCCAACAGCTGTTCCAGTGGGTCCCCTCCACCAACCTTCTCTGAGCCTTCAGGGCCCATGTGACCTGGCCATTTAGCCCATGGTGTGCTAAAAAGTGCCGCTCAGAGGTAAAACAACCCAACGTTAAACAACACGCTGGATGGCCTTGCCTGGAGACTACAATCTGTCTCCCAACAGCTGTTCCAGTGGGTCCCCTCCCCGAACCTTCTCTGAGCTTTCAGGGTCCTTGTAACTTGGCCATTTAATCCATTGTGTGCAAAAAAGTGCCGCTCAGAGGAAAAACAACCCAACGTTGAAGAACACGCTGGATGGCCTTGATGGGAGGCTACCATATGTCTCCCAACAGCTGTTCCAGTTGGTCCCCTCCCCCAACCTTCTCTGAGCCTTCGGGGTCCATGTGACCTGGCCATTTAGCCCATTGTGTGAAAAAAAGTGCTGCTCAGAGGCAAAACAACCCAACGTTAAAGAACACGCTGGATGGCTACCATCTGTCTCCCAAAAGCTGTTCCAGTGAGTTCCATCCCCCAATCATCTGAGTCTTTGGGGTCCATGTGACCTGGTCACTTAGCCCATTGTGTGAAAAAAGTGCCGTCAGAGGTAAAACAACCCAACCCAATAATGGTTCCCAAAAGTTTTGGTCCCCTTTCACCAAGCAGTATTTTCTAATGCCCCTTATATGGAAAGCGAATGATTTTCAATGCATACAAGTATTTTAAAAAATAACGTGGATAAAAATATTTGGAGTATTTTGATCCAATTTTCTTTCTGTTGAGGTTATTAAAATTCTGTGGGGTCAAATGGGTGGGTAAAAGGGGTGGTCTTACCTCTCCATTTCCCCCTATAGCCTTTTCTCTGTAGCGTTACTGAGTTGAGTTGCTTTAACTCTGAGTGCCATTTTTGCACACAATGGGCTAAATTTCCAAGTCACCAGGACCCTGAAGGCTTAGAGAAGGATGGAAGAGGGGACCCACTGGAACAGCGGTTGGGAGATAGATGGTAGCCTCCGTCAAGGCCATCCAGCGTGTTCTTTAACGTTGGGTTGTTTTAACTCTGAGCGGCACTTTTTTGCACACCATGGGCTAAATGGCCAGGTCACATGGACCTCGAAGGCTCGGAGAAGGTTGGGGGTTGGGGGAGGGGACCCACTGGAACAGCTGTTGGGAGACAGTTGGTAGCCTCCCACCAAGGCCATCCAGCGTGTTCAACGTTGGGTTGTTTTAACTCTGAGCGCCACTTTTTTGCACACCATGGGCTAAATGGCCAGGTCACATGGACCCCGAAGGCTCGGAGAAGGTTGGGGGAGGGGACCCACTGGAACAGCTGTTGGGAGACAGATGGTAGCCTCCCATCAAGGCCATCCAGCATGTTCTTTAACGTTGGGTTGTTTTACCTCTGAGCGGCACTTTTTTTCACACCATGGGCTAAATGGCCAGGTCACATGGACCCCGAAGACTCAGAGAAGTTGGGGGAGGGGACTCACTGCAACAGTTGTTGGAGAGACAGATGGTAGCCTCCCGTCAAGGCCATCCAGCGTATTCTTTAACGTTGGGTTGTTTTACTTCTAAGCGACACTTTTTTTCCAGACAATGGCCTAAATGGCCAGGTCACAAGGACCCTGATGTTTCAGAGAAGGTTGGGGGAGGGGACCCACTGGAACAGCTGTTGGAGAGACAGATGGTAGCCTCCCGTCAAGGCCATCCAGCATGTTCTTTAACGTTGGGTTTTACCTCTGAGTGACACTTTTTTGCACACCATGGGGTAAATGGCCAGGTCAGAAGGACCCAGAAGTCTCAGAGATGTTGGGGAAGGAAACTCACTGGAACAGCTGTTGGAGAGACAGATGGTAACCTTCTGTCAAGGCCATCCAGCGTGTTCTTTAAATTTGGGTTGTTTTACATCTGAGCGACACTTTTTTGCACACCATGGGCACAGGGTACAGAGAAGGCTCAGAGAAGGTTCAGACGTTAAGCCGTGGCTCCCTGTGTGGGAGAGCCATACCTTCTTCACGTTGAACACACTGGATGGCCTTGACGGGAAGCTACCATCTGTCTCCCAACAGCTGTTCCAGTGTGTCTCCTCTCCCAACCTTCTGTGAGCCTTCGGGGACTTTGTGGCCTGGACATTTAGCCCATGGTGTGCAAAAAAGTGCTTCTCAGAGGTAAAACAATCCAACGTTAGAAGTTATAGAGCTTCGAATTTAGATTCCCATTCACATAAAAGATAATTTATTGTTAAAAATTCCAGCTTCCACAAATTTTTAGATACCACACGAAAATTGTTGAAAATCGAGATTTAAATAGATTTGATTATGATCCTTAATTTATCCTCAGTCACATTTTTCCATTAAATGCATATTTTAGAAGTTATAGGGCTTCAAAATTATATCCCCATTGAAATAACATGGAAGAGAAATTTATTGTTAAAAATTTCAGCTTCCACAATTTTTTAAATACCACACGAAAATTGTTGAAAATCGAGATTTAAATAGAATTGATTATGATCTTTAATTTATCCTCAGTCACATTTTTCCATTAAATGCATATTTTAGAAGTTATAGGGCTTCAAAATTAGATCCCCATTGAAATAACATGGAAGAGAAATTTATTGTTAAAAATTCCAGCTTCTATATATTTTAAATACCAAATGAAAATTGTTGAAAATCGAGATTTAAATAGATTTGATTATGTTCTTTATTTTATCCTCAGTCACATTTTTCCATTAAATGCATATTTTAGAAGTTATAGGGCTTCAAAATTAGATCCCCATTGAAATAACATGGAAGAGAAATTTATTGTTAAAAATTCCAGCTTCCATATATTTTAAAAACCAAACGAAAATTGTTGAAAATCGAGATTTAAATAGATTTGATTATGTTCTTTAATTTATCCTCAGTCACATTTTTCCATTAAATGCATATTTTAGAAGTTATAGGGCTTCAAAATTAGATCCCCATTGAAATAACATGGAAGAGAAATTTATTGTTAAAAATTCCAGCTTCCATATATTTTAAAAACCAAACGAAAATTGTTGAAAATCGAGATTTAAATAGATTTGATTATGTTCTTTAATTTATCCTCAGTCACATTTTTCCATTAAATGCATATTTTAGAAGTTATAGGGCTTCAAAATTAGATCCCCATTGAAATAACATGGAAGAGAAATTTATTGTTAAAAATTCCAGCTTCCACAAATTTTTAAATACCACACGAAAATTGTTGAAAATCGAGATTTAAATATATTTGATTATGATCTTTAATTTATCCTGTCACATTTTTCCATTAAATGCATATTTTAGAAGTTATAGGGCTTCAAAATTTGATCCCCATTTACTTTTTAAATACCGAACGGAAATTGTTGAAAATCGAGATTTAAATAGATTTGATTATGATCTTTAATTTATCCTCAGTCACATTTTTCCATTAAATGCATATTTTAGAAGTTATAGGGCTTCAAAATTAGATCCCCATTGAAATAACATGGAAGAGAAATTTATTGTTAAAAATTCCAGCTTCCATATATTTTTAAATACCACACGAAAATTGTTGAAAATCGAGATTTAAATAGATTTGATTATGTTCTTTAATTTATCCTGTCACATTTTTCCATTAAATGCATATTTTAGAAGTTATAGGGCTTCAAAATTTGATCCCCATTTACTTTTTAAATACCGAACGGAAATTGTTGAAAATCGAGATTTAAATAGATTTGATTATGATCTTTAATTTATCCTCAGTCACATTTTTCCATTAAATGCATATTTTAGAAGTTATAGGGCTTCAAAATTATATCCCCATTGAAATAACATGGAAGAGAAATTTATTGTTAAAAATTCCAGCTTCCATATATTTTTAAATACCAAACGAAAATTGTTGAAAATCGAGATTTAAATATATTTGATTATGATCTTTAATTTATCCTGAGTCACATTTTTCCATTAAATGCATATTTTAGAAGTTATAGGGCTTCAAAATTATATCCCCATTGAAATAACATGGAAGAGAAATTTATTGTAAAAAATTTCAGTTTCCATATATTTTTAAATACCAAACGAAAATTGTTGAAAAATCGAGATTTAAATAGATTAGATTATGATCTTTAATTTATCCCCAGTCACATTTTTCCATTAAATGCATATTTTAGAAGTTATAGGGCTTCAAAATTAGATCCCCATTGAAATAACATGGAAGAGAAATTTATTGTTAAAAATTCCAGCTTCCATATATTTTTTAATACCAAACGAAAATTGTTCAAAATCGAGATTTAAATAGATTTGATTATGTTCTTTAATTTATCCTCAGTCACATTTTTCCATTAAATGCATATTTTAGAAGTTATAGGGCTTCAAAATTAGATCCCCATTGAAATAACATGGAAGAGAAATTTATTGTTAAAAATTCCAGCTTCCATATATTTTTAAATACCACACGAAAATTGTTGAAAATCGAGATTTAAATATATTTGATTATGATCTTTAATTTATCCTGTCACATTTTTCCATTAAATGCATATTTTAGAAGTTATAGGGCTTCAAAATTTGATCCCCATTTACTTTTTAAATACCGAACGGAAATTGTTGAAAATCGAGATTTAAATAGATTTGATTATGATCTTTAATTTATCCTGTCACATTTTTCCATTAAATGCATATTTTAGAAGTTATAGGGCTTCAAAATTATATCCCCATTGAAATAACATGGAAGAGAAATTTATTGTTAAAAATTCCAGCTTCCATATATTTTTAAATACCAAACGAAAATTGTTGAAAATCAAGATTTAAATATATTTGATTATGATCTTTAATTTATCCCGAGTCACATTTTTCCATTAAATGCATATTTTAGAAGTTATAGGGCTTCAAAATTATATCCCCATTTACTTTTTAAATACCGAACGGAAATTGTTGAAAATCGAGATTTAAATAGATTTGATTATGATCTTTAATTTATCCTCAGTCACATTTTTCCATTAAATGCATATTTTAGAAGTTATAGGGCTTCAAAATTAGATCCCCATTGAAATAACATGGAAGAGAAATTTATTGTTAAAAATTCCAGCTTCCATATATTTTTAAATACCACACGAAAATTATTGAAAATCGAGATTTAAATATATTTGATTATGATCTTTAATTTATCCTGTCACATTTTTCCATTAAATGCATATTTTAGAAGTTATAGGGCTTCAAAATTTGATCCCCATTTACTTTTTAAATACCGAACGGAAATTGTTGAAAATCGAGATTTAAATAGATTTGATTATGATCTTTAATTTATCCTCAGTCACATTTTTCCATTAAATGCATATTTTAGAAGTTATAGGGCTTCAAAATTATATCCCCATTGAAATAACATGGAAGAGAAATTTATTGTTAAAAATTCCAGCTTCCATATATTTTTAAATACCAAACGAAAATTGTTGAAAATCGAGATTTAAATATATTTGATTATGATCTTTAATTTATCCCGAGTCACATTTTTCCATTAAATGCATATTTTAGAAGTTATAGGGCTTCAAAATTATATCCCCATTGAAATAACATGGAAGAGAAATTTATTGTAAAAAATTTCAGCTTCCATATATTTTTAAATACCAAACGAAAATTGTTGAAAAATCGAGATTTAAATAGATTAGATTATGATCTTTAATTTATCCCCAGTCACATTTTTCCATTAAATGCATATTTTAGAAGTTATAGGGCTTCAAAATTAGATCCCCATTGAAATAACATGGAAGAGAAATTTATTGTTAAAAATTCCAGCTTCCATATATTTTAAAAACCAAACGAAAATTGTTGAAAATCGAGATTTAAATAGATTTGATTATGTTCTTTAATTTATCCTCAGTCACATTTTTCCATTAAATGCATATTTTAGAAGTTATAGGGCTTCAAAATTAGATCCCCATTGAAATAACATGGAAGAGAAATTTATTGTTAAAAATTCCAGCTTCCATATATTTTAAAAACCAAACGAAAATTGTTGAAAATCGAGATTTAAATAGATTTGATTATGTTCTTTAATTTATCCTCAGTCACATTTTTCCATTAAATGCATATTTTAGAAGTTATAGGGCTTCAAAATTAGATCCCCATTGAAATAACATGGAAGAGAAATTTATTGTTAAAAATTCCAGCTTCCACAAATTTTTAAATACCACACGAAAATTGTTGAAAATCGAGATTTAAATATATTTGATTATGATCTTTAATTTATCCTGTCACATTTTTCCATTAAATGCATATTTTAGAAGTTATAGGGCTTCAAAATTTGATCCCCATTTACTTTTTAAATACCGAACGGAAATTGTTGAAAATCGAGATTTAAATAGATTTGATTATGATCTTTAATTTATCCTCAGTCACATTTTTCCATTAAATGCATATTTTAGAAGTTATAGGGCTTCAAAATTAGATCCCCATTGAAATAACATGGAAGAGAAATTTATTGTTAAAAATTCCAGCTTCCATATATTTTTAAATACCACACGAAAATTGTTGAAAATCGAGATTTAAATAGATTTGATTATGTTCTTTAATTTATCCTGTCACATTTTTCCATTAAATGCATATTTTAGAAGTTATAGGGCTTCAAAATTTGATCCCCATTTACTTTTTAAATACCGAACGGAAATTGTTGAAAATCGAGATTTAAATAGATTTGATTATGATCTTTAATTTATCCTCAGTCACATTTTTCCATTAAATGCATATTTTAGAAGTTATAGGGCTTCAAAATTATATCCCCATTGAAATAACATGGAAGAGAAATTTATTGTTAAAAATTCCAGCTTCCATATATTTTTAAATACCAAACGAAAATTGTTGAAAATCGAGATTTAAATATATTTGATTATGATCTTTAATTTATCCTGAGTCACATTTTTCCATTAAATGCATATTTTAGAAGTTATAGGGCTTCAAAATTATATCCCCATTGAAATAACATGGAAGAGAAATTTATTGTAAAAAATTTCAGTTTCCATATATTTTTAAATACCAAACGAAAATTGT
This sequence comes from Ryuthela nishihirai, assembly GCA_038380435.1. Classification (NCBI taxonomy): domain Eukaryota; kingdom Metazoa; phylum Arthropoda; class Arachnida; order Araneae; family Heptathelidae; genus Ryuthela; species Ryuthela nishihirai. The sequence continues at coordinate 104,539,277 of JAWZYU010000002.1, read as the reverse complement.
TGAAAAATCGAGATTTAAATAGATTAGATTATGATCTTTAATTTATCCCCAGTCACATTTTTCCATTAAATGCATATTTTAGAAGTTATAGGGCTTCAAAATTAGATCCCCATTGAAATAACATGGAAGAGAAATTTATTGTTAAAAATTCCAGCTTCCATATATTTTTTAATACCAAACGAAAATTGTTCAAAATCGAGATTTAAATAGATTTGATTATGTTCTTTAATTTATCCTCAGTCACATTTTTCCATTAAATGCATATTTTAGAAGTTATAGGGCTTCAAAATTAGATCCCCATTGAAATAACATGGAAGAGAAATTTATTGTTAAAAATTCCAGCTTCCATATATTTTTAAATACCACACGAAAATTGTTGAAAATCGAGATTTAAATATATTTGATTATGATCTTTAATTTATCCTGTCACATTTTTCCATTAAATGCATATTTTAGAAGTTATAGGGCTTCAAAATTTGATCCCCATTTACTTTTTAAATACCGAACGGAAATTGTTGAAAATCGAGATTTAAATAGATTTGATTATGATCTTTAATTTATCCTGTCACATTTTTCCATTAAATGCATATTTTAGAAGTTATAGGGCTTCAAAATTATATCCCCATTGAAATAACATGGAAGAGAAATTTATTGTTAAAAATTCCAGCTTCCATATATTTTTAAATACCAAACGAAAATTGTTGAAAATCAAGATTTAAATATATTTGATTATGATCTTTAATTTATCCCGAGTCACATTTTTCCATTAAATGCATATTTTAGAAGTTATAGGGCTTCAAAATTATATCCCCATTTACTTTTTAAATACCGAACGGAAATTGTTGAAAATCGAGATTTAAATAGATTTGATTATGATCTTTAATTTATCCTCAGTCACATTTTTCCATTAAATGCATATTTTAGAAGTTATAGGGCTTCAAAATTAGATCCCCATTGAAATAACATGGAAGAGAAATTTATTGTTAAAAATTCCAGCTTCCATATATTTTTAAATACCACACGAAAATTATTGAAAATCGAGATTTAAATATATTTGATTATGATCTTTAATTTATCCTGTCACATTTTTCCATTAAATGCATATTTTAGAAGTTATAGGGCTTCAAAATTTGATCCCCATTTACTTTTTAAATACCGAACGGAAATTGTTGAAAATCGAGATTTAAATAGATTTGATTATGATCTTTAATTTATCCTCAGTCACATTTTTCCATTAAATGCATATTTTAGAAGTTATAGGGCTTCAAAATTATATCCCCATTGAAATAACATGGAAGAGAAATTTATTGTTAAAAATTCCAGCTTCCATATATTTTTAAATACCAAACGAAAATTGTTGAAAATCGAGATTTAAATATATTTGATTATGATCTTTAATTTATCCCGAGTCACATTTTTCCATTAAATGCATATTTTAGAAGTTATAGGGCTTCAAAATTATATCCCCATTGAAATAACATGGAAGAGAAATTTATTGTAAAAAATTTCAGCTTCCATATATTTTTAAATACCAAACGAAAATTGTTGAAAAATCGAGATTTAAATAGATTAGATTATGATCTTTAATTTATCCCCAGTCACATTTTTCCATTAAATGCATATTTTAGAAGTTATAGGGCTTCAAAATTAGATCCCCATTGAAATAACCTGGAAGATAAATTTATTGTTAAAAATTCCAGCATCCATAAATTTTTAAATACCAAACGAAAATTGTTGAAAATCGAGATTTAAAAGATTTGAATACGATCTTTAATTTATTGTCACATTTTTCCATTAAATGCATATTTTAGAAGTTATAGGGCTTCAAAATTATATCCCCATTGAAATAACCTGGAAGATAAATTTATTGTTAAAAATTCCAGCTTCCATAAATTTTTAAATACCAAACGAAAATTGTTGAAAATCGAGATTTAAATAGATTTGATTATGATCTTTAATTTATCCTCAGTCACAGTATTCCATTAAATGCATATTTTAGAAGTTATAAAGCTTTGAAATTAAGATTCCCATTGAAATAAGATAACTTTTCTAATATTTTGACATTGTAGTGAACTATTTTTTAAGCTCACTTGAGAAATGCTGAAACTAAGTGCTTTCCAATGAATTAATTTTCTCTCTTCTCTTAGTCATCAAATGTCCAAATCCTGGTAATCCCGAGAATGGGTGGAAAAAAGGCGACAGTTTTAATGTAGGTGACAAAGTGACCTTTGGCTGTGCTTCTGGCTTTGAATTGCTTGGTTCTGCGGAGAGATATTGTTTGGCGAACGGACAATGGAGCGGTGATCTGGCAAGATGTAACACCGGAAGTAAGTTTCTTATATATTTAAACTTTTTAAATTTGTCTTAATGTTAACATACACTACGATGCAACATGCATTGGAACTTTTGGATTGGATTGTTTTACCTCTGAGCGGCACTTTTTTGCACACCATGGCCAGGTTACAAGGACCCCGAAGGCTCAGAGAAGGTTGGGAGGAGACCCACTGGAACAGCTGTTGGGAGACAGATGGTAGCCTCCCGTCAAGGCCATCCAGCGTGTTCTTTAATGTTGGGTTCTTTTACCTCTTAGCGGTACTTTTTTGCACACCATGGGCTAAATGGCCAGGTCACATGGACCCCGAAGGCTGAGAAGTTTGGGGGAGGGGACCCACTGGAACAGCTGTTGGGCGACAGATGGTAGCCTCCCGTCAAGGCCATCCAGCGTGTTCTTTAACGTTGGGTCTGAACTTTAACGTTGGGTCTGAGCGGCACTTTTTTGCACACCATGGGCTAAATGGCCAAGTCACATGGACCCCGAAGGCTCAGAGAAGGTTGGGGGAGGGGACCCACTGGAACAGCTGTTGAAAGACAGATGATAGCCTCCCGTCAAGGCCATCCAGCGTGTTCTTTAACGTTGGGTTGTTTTACCTCTGAGCGGCACTTTTTTGCACACCGTGGGCTAAATGGCCAGGTCACATGGACCCCGGAGGCTGAGAAGGTTGGGGGAGGGGACCCACTAGAACAGCTGTTAGGAGACAGATGGTAGCCTCCTGTCAAGACCATCCACGTGTTCTTTAACGTGTACAGGGTATGGCTCTCCCCCACACGGGGCCACGGCTTAATGTCCCATCCGACGGAGGGCGGCCTTTACCAAGCCCATCGGTGTCCCCTACTGACCGTGGGCAGGGCGGGGAAATTTTGCGGAGATAAATCTCAACGCTGACCCAGCTGGGACTCGAACCTGGGAATTACAGATTACGAGCCTGGCACGCTACTGACTGACCCACCCCCTCCCCATGTATTGGGACACTGTGCAGATTATATCCATTGAATGTGTGGTCTCAATCAGTAGCACGTCAGGCTCATACTCTACAGTTCTCAGGTTCAAGCCCCACCTGGGCCTGTACTGAGGTTTTTCTCTGCAAAACTCCCCAGCACGCTTTTGATCAGTAGAAGAGACTGATGGATCTGGAGAGGCTGCCATCTTTTGAATGGGACCACAGCTATGGGCCATTTTAAATGACCATTAATGGACCAACCCTGTCCATTTTAAATTATTAATTAGTTGGTAGTAATAGTCCTATAATTTAAATAACCGTGAGCCCAGTTTGACACCAATATGGCGGTTCATTAATTAGTAGTAGTCCTATATTTTAAATAACCGTGATCACAGTTTGACACCAATATGGCGGTTCATTAGGTGGTACTACATAGGAATACTAGTTGGTAAAAGCGTTTGTATTCAGAATAGATTTTGCAAATTTTATTTTAATATCGTTGATAAAGTTTTGTTTTTTACATTTTCATCAAATGTTCCCAAGATATTACAGCTATGGAGAAATCTTGTGCTTCCCTAAATTGCTTCAAAAGAAATGAAAAATAATTTTACTTGTAAATACTCGTTATAGTTTGGTCTGGGAAAATCTACTTTTTCTTACTGATAACCGATTTTTATGCTGGATGGCTAAACTTAAAATTTTAACCTGCGCTGCATGGTTGAAATGGTCAGGTTTACCTCTTCATTTTAAGCGTCCAATGCCTTAAAATTAAAAATTTTTTTTTAATTTTCGTGCTTGCCAGATATTTTTTTCTGAATTCTGTAATCAACCACAGTGTTCGGATATCTTTTTTTGAGCGACTGTACACAAAGGATGCCAGATCACTAATTTCTAAAACAATCGTTGCCAGATATTTTTCTGAATTCTGTAATCAACCACAGTGTTCGGATATCTTTTTGAGCGACTGTACAGTTCTGGTTTTCCCAACTTTGGTCAGGCTCGTAATCTGTAGTTCCCAGGTTCGAGTGCCAGCTGAGTCACCGTTGAGATTTATCTTCGCAAAAATTCCCCGCACTCCCCACAGTCAGTAGGGGACACCGATGGGTTTGGAAAGGCCGCCGTCCGTCGGATGGGACGTTAAGTCGTGGCCCCCGTGTGCGGGAGAGCCATACCCTGTGCACGTTAAAGAACACGCTGGATGGTCTTGACGGGAGACTATCATCTGTCTCCCAACAGCTGTACCAGTGGGTCCCCTCCCCCAACCTTCTCTGAGCCTTCGGGGTACATGTGACCTGGCCATTTAGCCCATGGTGTGCAAAAAAGTGCCGTTCAGAGGTAAAACAACCCAACAGAACTTTGGTCAATTTCGTTATCCATAATGTAAAAAAACTTCAAAATTAAAAAAATGCGTTTAACCCTTTCACGACCAAGGGAAACATTTTTCCCATTTTAAAATGGTGATTGTCGTATTTAATATAACCTTATCTGCATTTTTTATACAGAATGTCAAAATAGAACGTATGCCGAACGCAATTACGTAAACGGGAACGTTTAGAAAACAAAAACAGAACTGTCAGGACGCATAATATATGTACTATGTGCAATGTCCATCTTTGCCTCACTACCAAAAGAAATTGCTTCGCAGAATATCATAATTAGCACATCATTTTGTATAGTAATTTTATTTCATAATTTTGTATTATTTTAGTTAACATTTTGTTCTAATAAACCAATAAATAAAAGACATTGCATAATAAGCCTAACTATAATTTGTGTTACCTTTATAGTCCATTGGGAAAAATATTTCCCATAAAATTCCAAAAAAACTACACATTGTTATGCATTTTTCTTCTGATTTTTATTTATTTTACGTCTAAACAAACTAAAACAGTTACATACTAATATTTACTCTTAGAAACCTTATGGTCCTGAAAGGGTTAACAGACAAACTACCAGGATACCTCATTTCTTACGAATTCTGTGAATAATGGAACACTGCGATAAATGAAACGACAGTTGGCATGGTTATGAAACAATATCTTTAACCAAAGGGTACACTCGCTCCGCTTTTAAACAATGTTGCCAATTTACAGTAATAATGCTGGTATTTGTCAAAAGAACAGATTTGCAATTCTTTTTGAAAGATAATTTTTTCTCCTTAACCCTTTCGGGACCATAAGGTTTCTAAGAGTAAATATTAGTATGTAACTGTTTATTTTAGTTTGTTTAGACGTAAAATAAATAAAAATCAGAAGAAAAATACATAACAATGTGTAGTTTTTTTTGGAATTTTATGGGAAATATTTTTCCCAATGGACTATAAAGGTAACACAAATTATAGTTAGGCTTATTATGCAATGTCTTTTATTTATTGGTTTATTAGAACAAAATGTTAACTAAAATAATACAAAATTATGAAATAAAATTACTATAAAAAATGATGTGCTAATTATGATATTCTGCGAAGCAATTTCTTTTGGTAGTGAGGCAAAGATGGACATTGCACATAGTACATATATTATGCGTCCTGACAGTTCTGTTTTTGTTTTCTAAACGTTCGCGTTTACGTAATTGCGTTCGGCATACGTTCTATTTTGACATTCTGTATAAAAAATGCAGATAAGGTTATAATTAAATACGACAATCACCAATTTTAAAATGGGAAAAATGTTTCCCTTAGTCGTGAAAGGGTTAAGACACACGAAGGATTAGCTACTTGCAATGCCAGTCTTAAGAAACTTATGTAAAACTGAAAAATAGTCAAAGAATTCTTTACACAAAGTACTAAAATGCAAACTTATTTTATTAGACACTTTGATACACTTCTTATTACTAAGTTTTGATTATCTTCTGAAATTAATTTTTGTGGCTGGCACTGTTATCGCTATATAGAAATATCCACTAGATATCTAAGACGACAAATGGATATCCACTGGTCTTCTTAGATATATTATGGATATATTCTGGCGATTATAGTTGTGTAGATTGTATGCATCGTTTTCCAGATATAGTATACAGGGTGTCTCAAAAATATAGGTACGAACTTTTAGGGGAGGTAGATAACATCTAAAGGAATGAGAATTGCATAGGAAACCATAACCGGAAACGTCACCGTAAGTCAGTAGGTGGCGCTGTTCATCAGTGCGCTAGAGGGGAAATTTCAGATTTCCTCATTCGAGCGGTAGTCGGCTTACGAAAAGCATGCAAAGGTATTCGAACATTGATCTGGCCGACATGCACTTGGTGTATGGAATAGCTGAGGGCAACGAATATATCAAGAACGCTTCCCACACAGACATGTACCGGGCCACCGTTTGTTTGCGCATGCGCATCAAAATTTGTGCGATTATGGGTCATTAAGAGGTAGCAGAAGTGAGGGTAGGCCAATCTATTACGCCATTTGTAATAATTGTGTCCAATAAATGTTTTCCCATTAATCACTGTCTTGTGTCCTTTCAGATCTTGTACCTCTGCTACCACTTTCCCATGACGTTTCCGGTTATGGGTTCCAATGCAATTCTCATTCCTTTAGATGTTATCTACCTCCTCTAAAAGTTTGTACCTATATTTTCGAGACACCCTGTATATATTTGCTTTACTTTAAAAATGCCCTCAAAACGAAATCCAGTATTAAGTGATTTAGGTACTTTAAACAAGCAGCTGTTCGAGGGAAGATTTATTTATTTACAATAACACTGAGTCGTGTGTGAGAGTTGGTAAGGCTTGTAGCAATTAGTTTAGCATTACTTCTGGTGTTCGACAAGGGTGCATTTTGTCTCCTTTCCTCTTTAGCTTGGTTATTGATTATGTTATGCGAAATTCACTTCAAGGGAAAGATTTTGGCCTTAAATGGACTGGAGAAACGAAAATGTCTGATTTAGATTATGCTGATGATTTAGCCCTTTTGACAAATGATGTTGATGAGATGAACTCTTTCATTCGAGCTGTTGATGAGACTGGTAATAGAGTAGGTTTGGTTATAAACAGAGAGAAAACTAAAGTGATGAAAATTGGTCAGGCAGGCTGTGATTCAGTTAATCTGAATGGTTGCAGTCTTGAGCAGGTGTCACAGTTTAATTATCTTGGGAGCTATGTAACAGATAATGGTGATGTGCGGCATGAGATTAACAGACGAATAGGGATTGCTGCCGGGACTTTTAAGAATCTATGGAGAGTGTGGAGAAATAGGCGTATACACCTAAAGACTAAAATTAGGCTGTATAATAGTTTGGTTCTTCCTAGGGTTAGTTATGGTAGTGAAACTTGGACACTTTGTAAACGAGATAACAGGAAACTAGATGCTTTTGATTCCAGATGCTTACGCAGTATCTTGGGTATTAGGTGGTTCAACTTTGTAACTAATGATGAGGTTAGGCAAAGGAGTTTGCAACCTCCTTTAAGCAGCATATTGTGCAGAGAGAGACTCCGTTGGTTTGGCCATGTTGCCCGTATGAATAATTATAGATTGGCGAATAGGGTTATGAACAGTGTGCCTAAAGGCTTCAGAAAGAGGGGGAGACCTAGGATGCGGTGGTCAGACAATGTCAAACAGGACCTTGTTAGAATTGGTGTGCAGTGGCCAGATGCAGTAGATGTAGCTCAGGATAGACTTGCTTGGAGAACTAAATTGCACGGTCTGGTTGGACCTCCGTAGCCCATGGCTGCTTGAGGATGATAACGAAAGAGAGACTCTAACTATTCCTTTTGGATTTATTTGTTTTATACAATATGTTTCACCCTCTTAATATATAACTGAATAAAAATCGGTTATAGTAAGAAAAAGTAGATTTTTCCAGACCAAACTATAACGAGTATTTACAAGTAAAATTATTTTTCATTTGTTTTGAAGCAATTTAGGGAAGCACAAGATTTCTCCGTAGCTGTAATATCTTGGGAACATTTGATGAAAATGTAAAAAACAACACTTTATCAACGATATTAAAATAAAATTTGCAAAATCTATTCTGAATACAAACGCTTTTACCAACTAGTATTCCTATGTAGCACCACCTAATGAACCGCCATATTGGTGTCAAACTGTAATCACGGTTATTTAAAATATAGGACTACTAACTAATGAACCGCCATATTGGTGTCAAACTGGGCTTACGGTTATTTAACGTAGAACTACTACCACTAACTAATGAACCGCCATATTGGTGTCAAACTGGGTTCATGGTTATTTGAATTTTGGACCCAAGTTCTCAGGAGGAAAATGCTGGTTGTCCACTATCTCGTTCCCTTTTACTACACTGGTTTACATAAAGAAAAGCCTATGTTAAGTCAATGAAAAAAATAAATAAACATAAATACCCACTCAAGCAGCTGCTTGCCACAGAGGTCTGACAGGAGCCTGTCAGTTTATATGCCATAGTAGAAGGCGAGTGAGGATGGCAGGACCTCAGCAGAAAAGCGACACACACATCCATGCCTTACCCGGGGCTCGAACCCAGGTCCCTTAGATCAGTAGTCAAGCGTGCTAACCACTCGGCCATGGGACGGCATGCTAATGTCAAATCTCTGTAACTTCTAAAATCAGTTTTTTTTTTTTTTAAATGTGATTCAGATAAAGAACTCAAACAAATAAATCAATATATCGATTTTCAACAATATTCGTTCAGTATTTAACTAGTTATTTGAATATTTAACAACAACAATGCCAGTCTTATGCAAAATAGATCAATAGTGAAAGAATTCTTTACACAAAGTTCTAAAATACAAACTTATTTTATTAAACACTTCTATACCATATTTATTACTAAGTTTTAATTAACTTCTGAAGTCAATTTTCGTGGCGGGCATTGTTATCGCTAAATATTCAAATGACTCATAAAATACTGAGAGAATATTTTTGAAAATCGAGATATTGATCTATTTGATTGAGATCTGTATCTGCAATCACATTTTTCAAAACAAAAAAACTTATTATAGAAGTTACAGAGCTTTGACGTTAGCTTCCCATTGATTTTACACAGGGATTTTCCTTAATTTATGGAAACCAATAACCACTATATTTTTAGGGTGCTATCCTATATTTTAGGATGTTGTCCTATATATTATAAAATGGTGCTATATTTTATAGGGCAGTCCTATATATTATAAGACAATACTATATTTTATAGGACAGTTCTATATTTTAGGGTGTTGCCCTATAATTTATAGGACAGTACTATATTTTAGTGTTATCCTATATTTTAGGGTGTTTTTCTAAATATTTATAGGACAGTCGTATATATTAGGATGTTGTCCTATATTTTATAGGACAGTCCTATGTTTTAAGGTGCTGTTCTATATTTTATTGGTCAGTCATATATTTTAAGAAGTTGTCCTATATTTTATAGGGCAGACCTATTCTTTACGGTGTTGTCCTTTGTGAATATGGGGGATATCAATTTATATCTGTGATCATATCAGTAAATTTGATGTCAACTTTTTTGTACTTTTTCTTAACTTTATCGTGTTTTCTCATATTTTTGTTCAGGAAATTATTGTGCTAATCCTGGCACTCCTATTAATGGAATGAAAAGAAGCAACAGATACGACAAAGGATCAGAAATCGAATTCAGATGTTTGTCTGGATTCTCGCTTGTTGGGTCGACTTTTAGAACGTGCCAGGAAAACAGAGGATGGTCGGGAACGGAAGCTAAATGCTTAGGTAAGTTCATTTCTAAATTCCTTTTTCTTCGTTTCCTTTTTTTAAATACTAAGTTTTTGATAAAGAAATGCATCTTACTTCACTGAAAAATAAACTATGATCATTTCTGACGTATAAAATTATCGTTTTACAAACTGTGCTTTGCGGTCCAGTACCGATTCTTAGAAAATCTATAACAAAAGCAGGCGTCTTTCTGTGGGTGCCTGTGACAGCCATAACTCGTCGGTAAATCGAACTAGATGCTTAAAATTTTCAGAGAGTATTTCTGGTTGTGGTCTGGGCTGCAGTGCCGAATATCTAGTCAAAATTCCACAAGGGAGGCTTGCTAGAAGAAAAGTATTTAGCATGCTATTCCTGTAAGAAATGGTACAGTCGCTCAAAAAAGTATCCAAACGCTAGAGTTGATTACAGAATTCAGAAAAAATATCTGGCAGCGATTTTTTTAGAAATTAGTCTTCTGGCAACCTTCGTGTCACGTGACACGAAGGTTGCCAGATCACTAATCTCTAAAAAAAATCGTTGCCAGATATTTTTTCTGAATTCTTTAATCAACCATAGTGTTCAGATACTTTTTTGAGCGACTGTATGTGGTCATATTATTTTGATACTAGATCGTGTGGGCTCACTCACGGAAATATTGAGCGTGTGCAGTTACCGTTCACAGCAAACTGGAGCGTGTGCAGTAACTGCACATGCTCCACTTTGCTGTGAACGGTAACTGGAGCGTGTACAGTTGTTGTACACGCTCCAGATATTTTTCCTGAATTCTGTAATCACGTGACACGAAGGTTGCCAGATCACTAATCTCTAAAAAAATCGTTCCCAGATATTTTTTCTGAATTCTGTAATCAACCATAGCGTTCGGATACTTTTTTGAGCGACTGTACACCCTCAATTTATTGTTGCCATTTACTGCTCAATAACTGTGAACGTAAGAGTCAAAATAACATTTAAATATACTGCCATTGCCAGATCCCCCATATTCACAAAGGACAACACCCTAAAGATATAGGACAACAGCCTATATAAGGACAGCCTATATAAGATATAGGACAACAGCCCTATAAAATATAGGACAACATATTAAAATATATGACTGACCAATAAAATATAGAACAGCACCTTGAAACATAGGACTGTCCTATAAAATATAGGACAACATCCTAATATATACGACTGTCCTATAAATATTCAGAAAAACACCCTGAAATATAGGATAACACTAAAATATTGTACTGTCCTATAAATTATCGGACAACACCCTAAAATATAGGACTGTCCTGTAAAATATAGGATAACAGCGTAAAATATAACACTGTTTTATAATATATGACAAAATCCTAATATATAGGTTAGCACCCTAAAATATAGGACAACACCATAAAATGTAGGATAGCACTCTAAAATATAGTACAACACCCTAAAATGTAGGATAACACCCTAAAATATAGGGCAACACCCTAAAATATAGGGCAACACCCTAAAATGTAGGATAGCACCCTAAAATATAGTACAACACCCTAAAATGTAGGATAACACCCTAAAATATAGCGCAAAACCCTAAAATGTAGGATAACACCCTAAAATATAGGACTACACCCTAAAAATATAGCATAGCACCCTAAAATATAGGACAGCATCCTAAAATATAGGTAAGCACCCTAAAATATAGGACAACACCCTAAAATGTAGGATAGCACCCTAAAATATAGGACACATCCTAAAACTATAGCATAGCACCCTAAAATATAGGACAACATACTGAAATATAGGATAGCACCCTAAAATATAGGACAACATCCTAATATATAGAACTGTCCTATAAATATTTAGGACAACACCCTAAAATAGAGGATTCTCCTCTAAAATATAGGATAACACCATAAAATATAGCACTGTTTTATAATATATAAGACAACATCTGAAAATATCGGACAATACCCTAAAATATAGGAGAACACCCTAATATATAGAACTATACTCTAAAATACAGGACACCACTCTAAAATATAGGATAACACCGTAAAATATAGCACTGTTTTATAATATATAGGACAATACCCTAAAATAGAGGATAGCACCTTAAAATATAGGACAACGCCCTAATATATAGGACTATACTCTAAAATACTGGACAACACTCTAAAATATAGGATAACACCATAAAACATAGCACTGTTTTATAACATATAGCACAACCCCCTAAAATAGAGGATAGCACTCTAAAATATAGGACAACACCCTAATATATAGGACTATACTCTAAAATACAGGACAACACTCTAAAATATAGGATAACACCATGAAACATAGCACTGTTTTATAATATATAGGACAACACCCTAATATATAGGACTATACTCTAAAATACAGGACAGCACTCTAAAATATAGGATAACAGCATAAAACATAGCACTGTTTTATAATATATAGGACAACATCCTAAAATAGAGGATAGCACCTTAAAATATAGGACAACGCCCTAATATATAGGACTATACTCTAAAATACAGGACAGCACTCTAAAATATAGGATAACAGCGTAAAACATAGCACTGTTTTATAATATATAGGACAACACCCTAAAATAGACGATAGCACCTTAAAATATAGGACAACGCCCTAATATATAGGACTATACTCTAAAATACAGGACAACACTCTAAAATATAGGATAACACCATGAAACATAGCACTGTTTTATAATATATAGGACAACACCCTAATATATAGGATTCTCCTATAAATATTTAGGACAACACCCTATGAAATATAAGACGAATGGTCACCGTACTTGTATTGCTTGAATTTTCGCTTCTAATGACAATTTTTGAAATTAATATCGTTTCGTTTCGTATTTTTTCAGGACCTTATGACTTCGATAACAAGAATGACGTCAGAGAGCAACTGAGTATGGCAATGGAGGAAAAGGCCAATGAACAGAGACGAAGCATTAATAATTATCTTTATTCGGAAATGGATTTGAAACTTTTGAATTCTTCAGAAACCGACGCCATGGAAGATGCCATGATGAGGAGGAGGATTTTGAATGTCAATCATCCTGGAAGATTAATCTTATATTTCATATTTGATTCTTCTGGCAGTGTCGGCCATGATAACTTCCGAATAAGTATTGATTTTGCAAAGGCTCTTGTTCAAAAGGTATGTCTGCCTCTATTGTATTCTATGTTTGAATATAAATGATTCTGATTGGCTGGCTGACAGCGGATCACGATAATTGTAAGTGTGATTTGTAATGGTAGAGCAACTGAAAGTTTGACCCTGGGAGTTGTTGGGTTGGGTTGTTTTACCTCTGAGCGGCACTTTTTTGCACACCATGGGCTAAATGGCCAGGTCACATGGACCCCGAAGGCTCAGAGAAGGTTGGGGGAGGGGACCCATTGGAACAGCTGTTGGGAGACAGATGGTAGCCTCCCATCAAGGCCATCCAGCGTGTTCTTTAACGTTGGGTTGTTTTACTTCTGAGCGGCACTTTTTTGCACACCATGGGCTAAATGGCCAGGTCACACAGACCCCGAAGGCTCAGAGAAGGTTGGGGGAGGAGACCCATTGGAACAGCTGTTGGGAGACAGATGGTAGCCTCCCATCAAGGCCATCCAGCGTGTTCTTTAACTTTGGGTTGTTTTACATCTGAGCGGCACTTTTTTGCACACCATGGGCTAAATGACCAGGTCACATGGACCCCGAAGGCTCAGAGAAGGTTGGGGGAGGGGACCCACTGGAACAGCTATTGGGAGACAGATGGTAGCCTCCCGTCAAGGCCATCCAGCGTGTTATTTAACATTGGGTTGTTTTACCTCTGAGCGACACTTTGTCGCACACCATGGACCCCGAGGGCTCAGAGAAGGTTGGGGGAGGGAACCCACTGGACAGCTTATGGGATATAGATGGCAGCCTCCCATAAAAGCCATCCAGCGTCTTCTGTAACGTTGGGTTGTTTTACCTATGAGCATCACTTCTTAGGACACATTTTGCTAAATGGCCAAGTCACAGGGACCCCGAGGTCTCAGAGAAGGTTGATGGAAGAGGACCCACTGGACACCTGTTGGTGAACAGATGGTAGCCTCCTGTTAAGGCCATCCAGCGTGTTCTGAAACGTTGGGTTGTTTTACCTATGAGCGGCACATTTTAGGACACATTTTGCTAAATGGCCAGGTCACAGGGACCCCGAGGTCTCAGAGAAGCTTGATGGAAGAGGACCCACTGGACACCTGTTGGTGAACAGATGGTAGCCTCCTGTTAAGGCCATCCAGCGTGTTCTGAAACGTTGGGTTGTTTTACCTATGAGCGGCACTTCTTAGGACACATTTTGCTAATGACCAGGTCACAGGGACCCCGAGGGTTCAGAGAAGGTTGATGGAAGAGGACCCAGTGGACACCTTAGTGAACAGATGGTAGTCTCCCGTCAAGATTATTCAGTGTGTTCCTTCACATGCACAGGGGTATGACTCTCCCGCACACGGGGTCACAGTTTAACGTCCCAACCAATAAACAGTGATTTTTCCAAGTCCACGGTATCCCCTACTAAGCGGGGAGTTTTGCAGAGAGAGTTTCCCAGCTGGGACTCGAACATGGGAAATGGAGATTTTAAACCTGGTACAGTCGCTCAAAAAAGTATCCGAACACTACGGTTGATTACAGAATTCAGAAAAAATATCTGACAACGATTTTTTTAGAAATTGGTGATCTGGCAACCTTCGTGTCACGTGATTACAGAATTCAGGAAAAATATCTGGAGCGTGTACAGCAACTGTACACGCTCCAGTTACTGTTCATAACAAAATGGAGCGTGTGCAGTTACTGCACACGCTCCAGTTTGCTGTGAACGGTAACTGCACACGCTCAATATTTCCGTGAGTGAGCCCACACGATCTAGTATCAAAATAATATGACCACATACAGTCGCTCAAAAAAGTATCCGAACACTACGGTTGAACACAGAATTCAGAAAAAATATCTGGCAACGATTTTTTCAGAGATTAGTGATCTGGCAACCTTCGTGTCACGTGATTACAGAATTCAGGAAAAATATCTGGAGCGTGTACAGCAACTGTACACGCTACAGTTACCATTCACAACAAACTGGAGCGTGTGCAGTTACTGCACACGCTCCAGTTTGCCGTGAGTGAGCCCACACGATCTAGTACCAAATTAATATGACCACCTACAGTCGCTCAAAAAAGTATCGAACACCATGGTTGATTACAGAATTCAGAAAAAATATCTGGCAACGAATTTTTTTAGAAATTAGTGATCTGGCAACCTTCGTGTCACGTGACGCGAAAGTTGCCAGATCACTAATTTCTAAAAAAATTCGTTGCCAGATATTTTTTTCTGAATTCTGTAATCAACCCTAGTGTTCGGATACTTTTTTTAGTGATAGTACCCTTCTACAAAATCTCTCACACATATAGTAAAAGAATCCAGGCCAGACAGGCAGAGAATAGTGCCGTCTACAGTTTCCAAAGTTAGACTAGACATATTTTGGAAACACCCTGCATATATTTGCCATGTATGTACTGATTGCATCATTTTTCCTTAGGTGAAAATTTCCCCCTTAGGTGCAAGAGTTGGAGCATTGACTTTCAGTTCGACAGCAGAAGCCCAATTCCATCCATTGGTTTTCACCAGCAATGCTGATGTGATTGACGCACTCGATAAACTCAACTTTACAAGTATGTATTGATTGATCAACATTTACTAGATTTAAAATCCAATATCTTCAGTATTCATTCGAACGTTCTGAATTTTTTAGAAAATTTTTGACAGTATTCTGCCAGATTAGTTGTTGGGTTGGATTGTTTTACCTCTGAGCGGCACTTTTTTGCACACCATGGGCTAAATGGACAGGTCACATGGATCCCGAAGGCTCAGAGAAGGTTGGGGGAGGGGACCCACTGGAACAGATGTTGGGAGACAGATGGTAGCCTCCCGTCAAGGCCATCCAGCGTGTTCTTTAACGTTGGGTTGTTTTACCTCTGAGAGGCACTTTTTTTGCACACCATGGGCTAAATGGCCAGGTCACATGGACCCCGAAAACTCAGAGAAGTTTGGGGGTGGAGAACCCACTGGAACAGCTGTTGGGAGACAGATGGTAGCCTCCTGTCAAGGCCATCCAGCATGTTCTTTAACGTTGGGTTGTTTTACCTCTGAGCGGCACTTTTTTGCACACCATGAGCTAAATGGCCAGGTCACATGGACCCCGAAGGCTCAGAGAAGGTTGGGGGAGGGGACCCACTGGAACAGATGTTGGGAGACAGATGGTAGCCTCCCGTCAAGGCCATCCAGCGTGTTCTTTAACGTTGGGTTGTTTTACCTCTGAGAGGCACTTTTTTGCACACCATGGGCTAAATGGCCAGGTCACATAGACCCCGAAAACTCAGAAGATTGGGGGTGGAGAACCCACTGGAACAGCTGTTGGGAGACAGATGGTAGCCTCCTGTCAAGGCCATCCAGCATGTTCTTTAACGTTGGGTTGTTTTACCTCTGAGCGGCACTTTTTTGCACACCATGAGCTAAATGGCCAGGTCACATGGACCCCGAAGGCTCAGAGAAGGTTGGGGGAGGGGACCCACTGGAACAGCTGTTAGGAAACAGATGGTAGCCTCCCGTCAAGGCCATCTAGCGTGTTCTTTAACGTGCACAGGGTATGGCTCTCCCGCACACGCGGCCAGGACTTAACATCCCATCCGACGGACGGCAGCCTTTTCAAGTCCATCGGTGTCCCTTACTGACTGTAGGCAGGGCGAGGAATTTTGCGGAGATAAATCTCAACGCTGACGCAGCTGGGACTCGAACCTGGGAACTACAGATTACGAGCCTGGCACGCTACCGACTGAGCCACCCCCGCCCACATGAGTGTGATTTACAAATATTATTTCCATCTGTATGGGGAAACAGAGTTGTCCACTTCCCGGATAGATGGCGCCACTGTGCGAATCAAATATAAAAAAAATCCGAAAAGTGTATAACGTTACACAAGCTGAGAAAAGGTTAGCCATTGGTGGTGTAGTGGTAGCATAACATGCATGTTTCCTGGAGACTTGGGTTGGGATCCTACTCATCGCAAAAACAGTTTTTCAGCTTATTATTTCATATGTTTGTAAGTTTAATAATTTTGTAAATAAATTTTATTTTGAAGTGCAATAAGCATTGCTTTTGCTAAAATCGTATTATTGTGCAATTATTTTCTGCAAAATATGTTCCTTCTGTTGTTGCTGATATAACTTTTATTTTTTTGATAAATTTTTTTTAGCATTGTCTTATTTGTAATTGCAGTAGATCGACAAATAATAGTTGACGGTTTAATTATTAAGCCGCCCCATGCCCGAGTGGTTAGCACACTTGGCTACTGATCTAAGGGGCCTAGTTTCGAGCCCCGGGTAAAGCACGGATATTCGTGTTGTTTATCTGCTGAGCTCCTGCCATCCTCATTTTATTTTTTCAGAAGCAGACCTTCTGCTATGGCATATAAACTGACAGGCTCCTGTCAGACCTCTGTGGCAAGTAGCTGCTTGAGGGGGTATTTATTTTTTTATTTATTACTGATCTAAGGGACCTGGGTTCGAGCCCCGGAGTTAGGCATGGATGTGTGTGTCGTTTTTCTGCTGAGGTCCTGCCATCCTCTGAGACCTTCTACTCTGGCATATAAACTGACAGGCTCCTGTCAGACCTCTGTGGCAAGTAGCTGCTTGAGGGGGTATTTATTTTTTTATTTATTACTGATCTAAGGGACCTGGGTTCGAGCCCCGGAGTTAGGCATGGATGTGTGTGTCGTTTTTCTGCTGAGGTCCTGCCATCCTCTCAGACCTTCTACTCTGGCATATAAACTGACAGGCTCCTGTCAGACCTCTGTGGCAAGCAGCTGCTTGAGGGGGTATTTTTTTTATATTAATTATTAAGGAAAATATAAAAAAATGTGTGACAGTGGCATAATAATATTATAACATATTTATATATCCACAAATATATATATTAACCTATAAATTACCACTTTAAAGGGGCGGGGGTGGCTCAGTCGGTAGCGCTCCAGGCTCGTAATCTGTAGTTCGCAGGTTCGAGCCCCAGCTGGGTCAGCGTTGAGATTTATCTCCGCAAAATTTCCCCGCCCTGCCCATGGTCAGTACGGGACACCGATGGGCTTGAAAAGTACGCCATCCGACGGATTGGACGTTAAGTCGTGGCCACGTGTGCGGGAGAGCCATACCCTGTGCACGTTAAAGAACACGCTGGATGGCCTTGACGGGTTGGGTTGGATTGTTTTACCTCTGAGAGGCACTTTTTTGCACATCGTGGGCTAAATGGCCAGGTCACAAGGACTCCGAAGGCTCAGAGAAAGTTGGGGGAGGGGACCCTCTGGAAAAGCTGTTGGGAGACAGGTGGTAGCCTCCCGTCAAGGCCATCCAGCGTGTTCTTTAACGTGCACAGGGTATAGCTCTCCCACACACGGGGCCACGGCTTAACGTCCCATCCGACGGATGGCGGCCTTTTCAAGCCCATCGGTGTCCCCTACTGACCGTGAGCAGGGCGGGGGGCCTTGACGGGAGGCTACCATCTGTGTCCCAACAGCTGTTCCAGTGGGTCCTCTCCTCCAACCTTCTCTGAGCCTTCGGGGTCCATGTGACCTGGCCATTTAGCCCATTGTGTGCAAAAAAGTGCCGCTCAGAAGTAAAACAACCCAACGTTAAAGAACACGTTGGATGGCCTTGACGGGAGGCTACCATCTGTCTCCCAACAGCTGTTCCAGTGGGTCCCCTCCCCCAACCTTCTCTGAGCCTTCGGGGTCCATGTGACCTGGCCATTTAACCCATTGTGTGCAAAAAAGTGCCGCTCAGAAGTAAAACAACCCAACCCAAATCAATGAGATCTGTCTAAATCACGATTTTAAACAAAATCTGTTCAGTATTCGAAGAGTTATAAACGCTTGAATATTTAACAGGTTACACAAATATTAACCCAAAAATTTATTTATAACTTTAAAACAGCTAAGAGATTAGAATTCATAGTTGACCCTATCTATGGTGTTTGTTTTAATGTTACAGGTACTAAACAGAAACAGTCCTACAGGTACTAGGCAAAAAAATGGAAAGTGTTCCATGTTATCTAAATAGTAAATCACATCTAGAGCTCAACAACTTCTTAAATATGATTTTTAATAAAAAAAAAAATGTGTCTAAAGATAAAGGTCTCAATGAAATCTATCTAAATCTCGATGTTAAATAATATTTATTCAATATTCAAAGAGTTATCAATGATGGATTATTTAACGGGCTACAAAAAATTAACCTCAAAACCTTATTAAAACAAACACTGTAGGTAAGGTTGGGTTTTTTACCTCTGAGCGGCACTTTTTTGCACACCATGAGCTAAATGGCCAGGGCACATGGACCCCGAAGGCTCAGAGAAGGTTGGGTGAGAGGGACCCACTGGAACAGCTGTTGGGAGACAGATGGTAGCCTCCCGTCAAGGCCATCCAGCGTGTTCTTTAACGTGCACGGGGTATGGCTCTCCCGCACACGGAGCCATGGCTTAATGTCCCATCCGACGGACGGCGGCCTTTCCAAGCCCATCGGTGTCCCCTACTGACCGTGGGCAGGGCGGGGAATTTTGCGGAGATAAATCTCAACGCTGACCAAGCTGGGACTCGAACCTGGGACCTACAGATTACGAGCCTGGCGCGCTACCGACTGAGCCACCCCCGCCCCACTGTAGATAGAGTCAACTATGAACTTTAATCTCTTAGCTGTTTTAACGTTATAATTAAATTTTGGGTTTAATATTTTGTAGCCTGTTAAATATTCCAGCGTTCATAATTCTTTGAATACTAAACAGATATTGTTTAAAATCGTGATTTAGATATATCTGATTGAGATCTTTAATTTATCTTTAAATATATTTTTCATTAAAATCATATTCAAGATGTAATTTTATATTGAGATAACATGAAACTGTTTTTTATCTCCAGTACCCGTGGGTGGGGTGGCTCAGTCGGTAGTGCGCCAGGCTCGTAATCTGTAGTTCCCAGGTTCGAGTCCCAGCTGGGTCAGCGTTGAGATTTATATCCGCAAAATTCCCCACCCTGCCCACGGTCAGTAGGGGACACCGATGGGCTTGGAAAGGCCGCCGTCCGTCGGATGGGACGTTCAGCCGTTGCCCCGTGTGCGGGAAAGCCATACACTGTGCACGTTAAAGAACACGCTGGATGGCCTTGACGGGAGGCTGCCATCTGTCTCCCAACAGCTGTTCCAGTGGGTCCCCTCCCCCAACCTTCTCTGAGCCTTCGGGGTCCATGTGACCTGGCCATTTAGCCCGTGGTGTACAAAAAAGTGCCGCTCAGAGGTAAAACAACCCAACCCAGTACCCGTATATCATATGTGGCAACAGTCTATTTATCGATTATAATATCAGATCAATGACTGTAAATAATATCTGACAATACAGTAATGCTTTGTTATAACGCAATTTTCGATAAAACGAGAGGAAATCGCTAAAACGTTGCTGTAATTCTCTCGCTACAAATAAATAAAATAAATAAATAAATACCACCTCAAGCAGCTGCTTGCCACAGAGGTCTGACAGGAGCCTGTCAATTTATATGCCACAGTAGAAGGTCTGAGAGGATGGCAGGACCTCAGCAGAAAAACGACAGAAACATCCATGCCTTACCCGGGGCTAGAACCCAGGTCTCTTAGATCAGTAGCCAAGCGCGCTAACCACTCGACCAAGGGACGGCTATATATTAATAAAAATAAATAATGGCTCTGGCAACAGAATTGGAGCCTTCTAATTTCATAAACTCGGATCTGGCAATCATTGCTTCTCATGTAACGTCTGGTTCTTTCATCGCTTTATCTTGAACATAATTAATTAACACTTAGGCCTTAAATGAAAAAAAAAAAGCCATAGATGATTCATGCCAACTTGACAGCTGAGGGCATCACAAGAATAAATTAGTCGTTTAATTTGACATGTAAGTTAAACTTGAATATTCTATACAATGTGTTTAGAATATTATGTACACTTAAGCCTATTTTGCTGGAATCAATTCACAGCGTTAAGCAAAGGATTCCTGTAATTTAACATTAGAGAAATTAATCTAAAGGGTTGGGTTAGGTTGTTTTACCTCTGAGCGGCACTTTTTTGCACACCGTAGGCTAAATGGCCAGGTCACATGGACCCCGAAGGCTCAGAGAAGGTTGGGAGAGGGAACCCACTGGAACAGCTGTTGGGAGACGGTAGCCTCCCGTCAAGTCCATCCAGCGTGTTCTTTAACGTGCACAGGGTATGGCTCTCCCGCACACGGAGCAACGGCTTAACGTCCCATCGGACGGACTGCGGCCTTTCCAAGCCCATCGGTGTCCCCTACTAACCGTGGGCAGGGCGGGGAATTTTGCGGAGATAAATCTCAACGCTGACCCAGCTGGCACTCGAACCTGGGAACTGCAGATTACGAGCCTGGCGCACTACCGACTGAGCCACCCCCGCCCACTTAATCTAAAGGAATCAAATTAACGGTGTTAATATTAGAGAAATAAATGTCAGTAATCTCTGACAATAAATTTAAGTTCTAAAATCAAATTTATCTCAATTCTGTTAGATGGAGGAACGGATATAAGCACTGCTTTAAGAAAAGTAAGAGAAGAAATGATTCCTCTAACTCACGCAACTTTTGGAAAAGTTGGGATGAAGTCTGCAGTTTTCATTTTCACTGATGGTGAGTATGCAAATTTATTTAATTAGTGCTCTAATAATGTTTCTATACACATAGTGATAACTTTAGTTGCTGTAACGTTATTCTTTATTTGATATAACGTGCTGAGAAGGGGCGGGGGTGGCTCAGTCGGTAGCGCGCCAGGCTCGTAATCTGTAGTTCCCAGGTTCGAGTTCCAGCTCGGTCAGCGTTGAGATTTTTCTTCGCAAAATTCCCCGCCCTGCCCACAGTCAGTAGGGGACACCGATGGGCTTGGAAAGGCCGCCGTCCGTCGGATGGGACGTTAAGCCGTGGCCCCGTGTGCGGGAGAGCCGTACGCTGTGCACGTTAAAGAACACGCTGGATGGCATTGATGGGAGACTACCATCTGTCTCCCAACAGCTGTTCCAGTGGGTCCCCTCCCCCAACCTTCTCTGAGCCTTCGGGGTCCATGTGACCTGGCCATTTAGCCCATGGTGTGCAAAAAAGTGCCGCTCAGAGGTAAAACAACCCATGTGACCTGGCCATTTAGCCCATGGTGTGCAAAAAAGTGCCGCTCAGAGGTAAAACAACCCATGTGACCTGGCCATTTAGCACATGGTGTGCAAAAAAGTGCCGCTCAGAGGTAAAACAACCCATGTGACCTGGCCATTTAGCACATGGTGTGCAAAAAAGTGCCGCTGAGAGGTAAAACAACCCATGTGACCTGGCCATTTAGCCCATGGTGTGCAAAAAAGTGCCGCTCAAAGGTAAAACAACCCATGTGACCTGGCCATTTAGCACATGGTGTGCAAAAAAGTGCCGCTCAGAGGTAAAACAACCCATGTGACCTGGCCATTTAGCCCATGGTGTGCAAAAAAGTGCCGCTCAGAGTAAAACAACCCATGTGACCTGGCCATTTAGCACATGGTGTGCAAAAAAAGTGCCGCTCAGAGGTAAAACAACCCATATGACCTGGCCATTTAGCCCATGGTGTGCAAAAAAGTGCCGCTCAGAGGTAAAACAACCCAACTCTGCAACACACCAGACAGTCTGTCTCAGATTTGACGGAAGAGTACCTTGCTCCCCGATCTGTTTTTCTAACATGTCACATACATTCTCAAAGGGGTTCAGATCCGGGCTTTGTGGTGGCCAGGGAAGATGGTGGAAGTTGCTGTCATGTTCGCTGAACCACTGCCGAACACATCTTGCGCGATGGACAGTAGCATTGTCCACGAAACAGCCGTCACCTGCTGGATAAAAAGTCAACTTTTCAGGATGGACGATTGGCAACAATGTTCAGATAAATCTCGGAAAATACCCGATTTTCCAGCAATATCATGGGACCCGTTTCATACCAATAGAAGGTGCCCCACATCATTTTTTGGTTGTTTTACCTCTGAGCGGCACTTTTTTGCACACCAAGGGCTAAATGGCCAGGTCACATGGACCCAGAAGGCTCAGAGAAGGTTGGGGGAGGGGACCCACTGGAACAGCTGTTGGGAGACAAATGGTAGCCTCCCGTCAAGGCCATCCAGCGTGTTCTTTAATGTGCGCAGGGTATGACTCTCCCGCACACGGGGCCACGGCTTAACGTCCCATCCGACGGCCGGCATCCTTTCCAAGCCCATCGGTGTCCCCTACTGACCGTGGGCAGGGCGGGGAATTTCTGAGATAAATCTCAACGCTGACACAGCTGGGAATCGAACCTGGGAACTACAGATTACGAGCTTGGCGCGCTACCGACTGAGCCACCCCGCCTCAAAAATGTAATCTGTAGTTCCTAGGTTCGAGTCCCAGTTGAGTCAGCATTGAGATTTATCTCCGTAAGACTCCCCGCCCTGCTCACGGTCAGTAGGGGACACCGATGATCTTGGAAAGGCCGCCGTCCGTCGGATGGGACGTTAAGCCGTGGCCCGTGTGCGGGAGAGCCATACCCTGTGCACGTTAAAGAACACGCTGAATGGCCTTGACGGGAGGCTACCATCTGTCTCCCAACAGCTGTTCCAGTGGGTCCCCTCCCCCAACCTTCTCTGAGCCTTCGGGGTCCTTCTGAACTGGCTATTTAGCCCATTGTGTGCAATAAAAAGAGCTGCTCAGTGATAAAACAACCCAACGTTAAAGAGGACGCTGGATGGCCTTTACGAGAGGATACCATCTGTCTCCTAACAGATGTTTCATTGGGTTCCCTCTCCTAACCTTCTCTGAGCCTTCGGGATCCTTCTGAACTGGCTATTTAGCCTATTGTGGGCAATAAAAAGTGCTGCTCAGTGATAAAACAACCCAACGTTAAAGAGGACGCTGGATGGCCTTAACGGGAGGCTACCATCTGTCTCCTAACAGATGTTTCAGTGGGTCCCCTCCCCTAACCTTCTCTGAGCCTTCGGGAACCTTGTGAACTGGCTATTTAGCCCATTGTTGGCAAAAAAGTGCTGCTCAGTGATAAAACAACCCAACGTTAAAGAGGGCGATGGATGGCCTTAACGGGAGGCTACCATGTGTCTCCTAACAGATGTTTCAGTGGGTCCCCTCCCCTAATCTTCTCTGAGCCTTCGGGATCCTTGTGAACTGGCTATTTAGCCCATTGTGGGCAAAAAAGTGCTGCTCAGTGATAAAACAACCCAACTTTAAAGAGGGCGCTGGATGGCCTTAACGAGAGACTACCATCTGTCTCCCAAAAGCTGTCCATTGGGTACCCTCCCTCAACCTTCTCTAAATCCATGAAATCTTACCACCTGATTATTTAGCCCATTGTGTGCAAAAAAAGTGTGTTTAGAGGTAAAACAACCCAACGTTAAAGAACACCGCTCGATGGCCTTGAGGGAGGCCCTATCCCAACCTTCTCTAAGCCCTCGGGATCTTTGTGACCTGGACATTTAGCCCATTGTGTGCAATAAAAAGTGCTGCTCAGTGATAAAACAACCCAACGTTAAAGAGGATGCTGGATGGCCTTTATGAAAGGCTACCATCTGTTTCCTAACAGATGTTCCAGTGGGTCCCCTCCCCCAACCTTCTCTGAGCCTTCGGGATCCTTGTGAACTGGCTATTTAGCCCATTGTGTGCAAAAAAGGGCCGCTCAGAGGTAAAACAACGCAACGTTACAGAACACGCTGGATGGCCTTAACGGAAGGCTACCATCTGTTTCCTGACAGATGTTCCAGTGGGTCCCCTCCCCCAACCTTCTCTGAGCCTTCGGGATCCTTGTGAACTGGCTATTTAGCCCATTGTGTGCAATAAAAAGTGCTGCTCAGTGATAAAACAACCCAACTTTAAAGAGCACGCTGGATGGCCTTAACGAGAGATTACCATCTGTCTCCCAAAAGTTGTCCATTGGGTACCCTCCCCCAACCTTCTCTAAATCCATGAAATCTTACCACCTGATTATTTAGCCCATTGTGTGCAAAAAAGTGTCCCTAGAGGTAAAACAACCCAACGTTAAAGAACACCGTTCGATGGCCTTGAGGGAGTCCCTCTCCCAACCTTCTCTAAGCCCTGGGGATGTTTGTGACCTGGCCATTTAGCCCATTGTGTGCAAAAAGAGTGCCACTCAGAAGTCAAACAAAACAGCCCATCTAATTCCCTGTATGTATGCCCATTTGAATCTGAACAGTTTGTATTTCGTTCTTTCTGTATCTACTGTTATGTTAAAATTAAATGTTTGTAGAGGTTTTTTAATCTGAAAAAAAAATATATCAAACTTTTAGGAAAAGCAAATATGGGAGGTGATCCCGAAGATGAAGCTGAACGTCTGAAGGAAGCCGGAGTCGAAATATACTGCATTGGCATCACGGGGAGTGTGAAGAAAAATAGTCTGTTTACAATTGCAAGTCAACCCACCAAAGAACATGTCTTTATTTTAAACAATTACCAAACTCTGGCATGGCTTGTGCAAGAAATCACAAATGGCACCGTTGGTAAGTGAAAAACATTTTCTGTTAGGTTTATAAGAAAACCAGCGACGCAGCGAACAGGGTTGTTGGGTTGTTTTACCGCTGAGCGGCACTTTTTGCACACCATGGGCTAAGCCAGGTCACATGGACGCCAAAAGCTCAGAGAAGGTTGGGGGAGGGGACCCACTGCAACAGCTGTTGGGAGACAGATGGTAGCCTCCCGTCAAGGCCATCCAGCGTGTTCTTTAACGTGCACAGGGTATGGCTCTTCCGCACACGGGGCCACGGCTTAACGTCCCATCCGACGGACAGCGGCCTTTCCAAGCCCATCGGTGTCCCCTACTGACCGTGGGCAGGCGGGAAATTTTGCGGAGATAAATCTCAACGCTGACTCAGCTGGGACTCGAACCTGGGAATTACAGATTACGAGCCTGGCGCGCTACCGACTGAGCCACCCCCGCCCCTACAAAACTAGTCCCCCTCCACATTAGATTCAAAGGAAAGAGCTGGAATGCTGCTAAAAAATTTCCTTAACGAAAGGGGGTGGCTCAGTCGGAAGCACGGCAGGCTCGTAATCTGTAGTTCCCAGGTTCGAGTCCCAGCTGGGTCAGCGCTGATATTTATCTCCACAAAATTCCCCGCCCTGCCCACAGTCAGTAGGGGACACCGATGGGCTTGGAAAGGACGCCGTCCGTCGGATGGGACGTTAAGGCGTGGCCCCGTGTGTGGGAGAGCCATACCCTGTGCACATTAAAGAACACGCTGGATGGCCTTGACTGGAGGCTACCATCTGTCTGTCAACAGCTGTTTTAGTGGGTCCCTTCTCCCAACCTTCTCTGAGCCTTCGGGGTCCATGTGACCTGGCCATTTAGCCCATGGTGTGCAAAAAAGTGCCGCTCAGAGGTAAAACAGCCCAACCCAACCCTGAAAGTCTACTACGGAATGAGTAGCGGTGGAGAATTTTTCGTTAAGGAAATTTTTTAGCAACTACCAGTTGTCAAGTGGGTCCCCTCCCCCAACCTTCTCTGAACCATTGAGGTCCTTGTGACTTGGCCATTTAGCCCATTGTGTGCAAAAAAGTGCCGCTCAGAGCTAAAACAACCCAAACATTAAAGAATAAGCTGGGTGGTTTTGACTAGAGGCCCCCTATAGGTAGAGGTTGGCCATCTCAAAATTGGACGCCATGTTTTGTCGTCGCTCGGATTGTCTAGTTTGCATACCTGAATGGTATTACACGAGTTGGGTTGTTTTACCTCTGAGCGGCACTTTTTTGCACACTATGTACTAAATGGCCAGGTCACAAGGACCCCGAAGGCTCAGAGCAGGTTGGGAGAGGGGACCCACTGGAACAGCAGTTGGAGACAGATGGTAGCCTCCCATCAAGGCCATCCAGCGTGTCCTTTAACGTTGGGTTGTTTTACCTCTGAGCGGCACTTTTTTGTACACTATGTGCTAAATGGCCAGGTCACAAGGACCCCGAAGGCTCAGAGAAGGTTGGGAGAGGGGACCCACTGGAACAGCAGTTGGCAGACAGATGGTAGCCTCCTGTCAAGGCCATCCAGCGTGTTCTTTACGTGCACATGGTAATCTCAACGCTGACCCAGCTGGGACTCGAACCTGGGAACTACAGATTACGAGCCTGGCGCGCTACCGACTGAGCCACCCCCTCCCAGGTATTACACGAATACTTATGGATTCATGAAAAGGTAGGGTAATATTTGATAGAGATTTCAGTGTTCATGATTGGAAGACTTTAGAAAACGGCTAAAAAAAAGGAAAAGTAAATTTTACGGCTTTTTTTTTCTTAAAAAAAAGATATAATTTCGTTTTGTTGTCCGTCTGTAGACATCGAACTTTTTTGTTTATACAGAAAAATGAAAAATTCTTTTTGTGTTAGATAGGAATTAATGACATATTACGATTTGCATTTTTTCGAATCTCCCAAAAGTTATAACTGCGCCCTCTAACGGTGGAAAAATTTGAAAGTTCCAAAATGTCAAACGACTATTCCAAAGGATGTAGTTATGTTAGAAGTTTAAAATTTTGGTTTTGAAATGTGGAGGTTACGAAGATATATAGACCCAGGGGGGAGGTGAATGCAACTTTTCTTTTTTCAGAGAAAAGTGTATGTTTTTAGAGAAAAATTAAAAATTCATTTTGGGTTGGTTAGGTATTGATGAAATATTACAATTTGCATTTTGCGAATTTCCCAATAACTATAGTTGCGCCTTCTAACGGTGGAAAAAATCGAAAAATACCAAAAATTTAAAACGGGTATTGCAAACGATGTATTTATGCTAGAAATTTGAAATTTTGATCGTGGAATGTGACGGTCTTGAAAATTCCATTGACAACAATGAGTTTACCTTAAGCCCAAGGTAGGGAAGAAACGGAACAGTTTTGTTTTAAGAGATAATTGGATTGGATTGTTTTTCCTCTGAGCGGCACTTTTTTGCACACAATGGGCTAAATGGCCAGGTCACATGGACCCCGAAGGCTCAGAAAATGTTGGGGGAGGGGACTCACTGGAACAGCGGTTGAGAGACAGATGGTAGCCTCCTGTCAAGGCCATCCAGTGTATTCTTTAACGTGGGTTGTTTTACCTCTGAGCGGCACTTTTTTGCACACAATGGGCTAAATGGCCAGGTCACATGGACCCCGAAGGCACAGAGGTTGGGGGAGGGGACCCACTGGAATCGCTGTTGGGTGACAGATGGTAGCCTCCCGTCAAGGCCATCCAGTGTGTTCTTTAACGTGCACAGGGTATGCCTCTGCCGCACCCGGAGCCACGGCTTAACATCCCATCCGACGGACGGCAGCCTTTCCAAGCCCATCAGTGTCCCCTACTGACCGTGGGCAGGGCGAGGAAATTTTGCGGAGATAAATCTCAACGCTGACCCAGCTGGGACTCGAACCTGGGAACTACAGATTACGAGCCTGGCGCGCTACCGACTGAGCCACTTCCGCCCCTTGAGATAATTGGAAATCTCTTTTTTAGTTGGTTACTAATGAAATGTAATTCGCATTTTCAAAGGTAGTTTTAATTGTCATTAGAGATCACTAAATATCGAAACTGAAAAACTTTTAACAAATGTTTTAAGTGATCTCCTGATGGTAGAAATTTCGGCAAAATAAACAATATTTTATTAGTACCTGTAATGTACAAAAAAGTTTTTCATTTATCTCTTAAAGCAGAAAAGTTGCATTTTACCAATGGGACAAATCATTACTACCAAGGGTAAACCACTAGATAATTATACTGTGTGACCAAAATTTTAAGTTTCTAGCAGAAAATAGATCGTTTGCCATATTGATTTAAAGATTTGGTATTTTCCAGCTTCTTCCGCCGCTAGAGGTCGCCTTTCGAGTTTTTATTTACTGTCTTTAGCATTCTATAACACTGGAAACTGCAGCTGATGGGGATTCGAAAAACGTAAATATTAATATTTTTGTGGAAAAAAAAATTCGCCGACATACGGGATTCGAACCCGCAGCTCTCCAGAAATATGCCAGAACATTCTAACCTGTTGAACTAAAGTCGGCTTTATAGCGTTTACAAATAGCATTTACTGATTTATAGGCGTTTAAACGTCTACAGGTAATGCTGAAATTATTAAATATTGTTTCAATCATTAATATTTTGTTAGTGTCTATTAAACAACAACAACAAAAAACTCATTTATCTCTTCAAAAAAGTTTCATTTTCGTACCCCCCCCCCCTTTTGGCTAAGATCATAAAACCTTGTTGACGTTGTAAACCTTCTGACCATAACACTCGACTACCAAAATTTCAGATTTCCAGTGTAAATAGTTTGCTTGTAATATTCGTTTGAAATTTTAGCATTTTTCCATCTTTTCCCACCGCTAGAGGGCGCTATTATAGATATTGAAATTTTTCAAAATTGCTAATCATAATATTTGTTCGACACCTATCCAACCCAAACCCAAAAAGAATTTTTCATTTAGCTCTAAAAGTAAAAAAATTTATTGTCTATAGACGGACAGACAGGTGGGAAAGACAGATGGACAGACAACAGTTAACAGAGAGACGGACAGACAGACAAACAAATACTGGCTTAGGCAGACGACAAAGTGAAAACATCAGCTCGTTTTTCAAACGAACCTTAAAGAAATTATTTGTTCGTTTTCAGTTAGCTCGTTTCACTTTGCAGTCGTTTGCCGTATTCTGATAGAGTTTCTCAGGGAAAAATATTCATTAAATTATTTGAGTGAAATATATAGGCATTCATAAAATATAACAGCTTTTATAGACAAAAAAAGTGGTAGAAATATATAAAACTGTAACAACTGAGAAGTTTTAACTTGGTACATACACTAACTCATAGGCTTTCGTCTCACGGTACGACAAAACATGGCACCCATAAACCACGTGACTCAATCAACCAATGGCAGTGAATCACCGAGATGGCCAGCCTCTACGTTTTCGCTCATTTTTAACTATGATGAAGGAAATGCTAACTATGGATCCAGGAATCAATCCAATGAAGACAAGTGACCCAAGATCGACTGCTAAAGCCACTGACAGGAGCAACCATCGTCAAGCTTCTGAAACATCAAACCAGGTCTGTATGATAACAGTGAAGGCGGCTGGTACTAGTGTTTGTGCTGGCAATCAGGCACATCGTTCATCTCAACTCCAAAAGGCAGGAAAATGCCTATCGGTCCCCAACCTAGCTACTATAAATATCTTACCTTTAGCAACTGCCACCACAAGTCACACACAACTCACCCTCCCCACCCAGGTATCATCTAACCAAACACAAATGGATACACACGAAAATGCATCGGACAAAGACACAGAAGACTCCTGGACCATTGTAAATAACAGAAAAAGATCCAGGAAACAATCGGCTTCTTCTGACAACGATACCATTTGCGACTTCACTATAACTCAAGACTATGTTCCAGTGCTCCTTTACTCCACTCCCACCACATTATTACAGAACATAAACATTAATCTAATCACCAAAACCGTAAATTCCACAATTGAAAAACCACTTGAAGCCAGATTTACTCACAGAGGAGAGTACCTGGTACATGCCAAAAATCAATGCCAGGCAAAAAAACTCATGGCCCTAACACATATTCGTAACATAGAAATAAAGTCAAAATACCCAGAGTCCTATAATAAGCCATATGGATCCATAGAAGGTGTGGATAAATACTTAAGCGATAAAAGTATCCTAGAAGCCTTAGCTGAATACGACGTCCACAAAATCAAACGAATCACTTACGCCCACCACATCATGGATGGCAGCACCATACGAAGAAATACAGACAAGGTCATTTTATACTTCAATTCCTCTCCCCTACCACCTACTGTGGAACTTGGACTCTCCACACACACAGTCACCCCCTACACCAACCCCCCTCCACAATGCATTAAATGTCAAAGACATGGCCACATTATAAAAATCTGTAGAAGCACAGCAAGATGCAAATACTGTGCCCAACCCCACATGTCATATGAATGCAAAAGGACCCAACCACTACTATGTTGCAACTGCGGAGGACCCCATGTAGCCACCTTTGGCAAGTGTCCTGTCCGACTAAGGGCAATTAAAATAAAAACAGCAGCCACCACAAGCATCGCCAACACAAAGACTGATAAAACTCCAATCACCACTATTACTACCACACCTCCTCCACAATTGCCTACACCTAAACCTCTACTTCCACTTCCCGCTCCCACAGTCCTACCACAACGGAAAGCAAAACCACACCCTTCTCTTACTACCACCACGCAAAACCCTGACCATACATTTGACCTCACCTCTCCCACCACATTCCCTGCCTTGCCCACAAGGAAACCAACAATCATCCCCACATCAGATGAAGAAGCACCAGTTCAACTTACCCAGCAGCAAACACCCCCACCCTCACCCAAATTCTCCACCAGAAGGGCAAAAACTAACTATCTGAGAAGAACCAAGAGTAAAAGGACCCCAGCTGCTAAATCTCAATCACCAACAACTACCCAACACAACCTCACACACCAGCTATTGCAATTAATTGTCCCTCTCATTGATGCCCTTCTGCCACCACAAAACAGAACCCCCCAACTCAACTTAGCCATACAGGCCATAGTGGCACTTCTCCAGCAACTACATTAACTCTTCCCCCTCCCTCCCCCTCTTGCGGCAGTTCTCCCCTTTTCCCTCCTGACACCCCCACCCCATGCACTTGCATCCAATGGAATTGCAGATCCCTTCCCAACAAAATCCTCGAATTAAAAACAATCACAAATCTACACATAATACCCATATTGGCTTTAAATGAGACCAGAATACCAGAAAATTTCAACTATAAACCATACATTATACACAGAGCCAATACTAAGAAAAATCACTCTAACTCAACCACCTTGATCCACAAAAAATACCCCCACTGCCTTATTCCTAACCCAATCACCTACACCTACATGGACATTGTAGGAGTGAACATTAAATTGCATAATACAATTTTAAACCTCTACAATGTATACTTCTACCCTAATGCACACATCAACATCAAAACATTAATAAAAGACTTTGATCACATATTCTCTCTATCTCCTGGCCCCAACATCATTGTAGGAGACTTCAATGCACACAATACCTTATGGGGAAGCAACTACACAAACAATAGAGGAAGCACAATTGAAACTTTCATTCTACACTACAAATTGGCCATACACAATGATGGTTCACCCACCTTCACCAAGCCCCCATATGAGTCAGTTCTTGACCTCACTCTTTCATCATCAGACATTTCCCCCATCATAAATTGGCAAGTACACCATTCCACATTGGCTAGTGACCATTATCCAATTTTCCTCACCCTTCAAGGAGTTAAACCCACAGCATACTCAACAAAAACACACATTAACTGGCACAACTTCTCCGCAAACTGTGAAACCAGTATCACCACACAAACACCAGACAATTTAACCTCATTCTACACATGTGTTAATCACAGCATCCAAAACAATAAATTTACCACCAAACACATGACTGGTTTCACCAAAAACCACCCTGAAATAACCAAACAACTACAAAAAAGGAGAAAAACAGAGGACACAGCCAGAAGACACCCCACTGTACTTGCCATCACTACTTTTAACAAAGAAAATGCCACCCTTAGAAGAATTAGACTAAACACCAAAAGAAAAGAATGGAGAAACTTTTGTAACAACATCAACCCAAGAACTGACTCCACCCTCATTTGGTCAACAATAAGAACATTTAGGACCCAGGCTCAGCCCTTAGCCCCTTGGCACACCATACTGTGGACCAATAACCTCTCAACAAAGCAAGGGGCTAACCACATAGCATCACACTTCATCACTACCAACCATCTGGCAAATTCCCACATATACCAACAACATTGCCACCACATGAACCAGATACTAACACATGATACACCTTGCAAACTACCCGCCATCAACTTACCATTCACACAACATGAGTTAAACATTGCCATTCATCAGGCAAATAAAAAAAGCACACCTGGGCCTGATTCTATCACATATAGTACACTTAAAAATCTAGGCACACAGGCTTTACATACTCTACTTCACATATTCAATGACTGCTGGGAAAAACACACATTCCCCACACAATGGGAAGAAATTCACATAATTCCCATTCTCAAACCACACAAGCCAGCATCTCAAATCAGCTCATACAGACCCATAGCACTCACATCATGTGTCCTCAAAGTTCTAGAAAGAATGGTGCTCTCCAGACTCAAATACTATTTAGCAACCAAAAAAACACTCCCCTTATGCCAAACTGGCTTCAGAGAGCACATGTCCACCACAGACAATTTCTTTGACCTTGTCACTTCAGCAGAAATTGCTCTTCAAAACAAAGAAATCTTTTGCTGTGTCTTTCTAGACCTAACCTCTGCTTTTGATACTGCCTCACACACCAGTATACTCTTCAAATTACACCAACTAGGAATCACAGGAAACATCTTGCATTTTATCAAAAATTTCCTCACACAGAGAAAGGTTAAAGTCAAACTGGGGACTACTCTCTCTGACCCCCACAATTTAACTAGGGGATTGCCACAGGGCAGTGTGGTATCACCTACACTTTTCAACATTCTTCTACATGATCTACCAACAGTATTTAAAAAGGACATTAATTGCTCCATCTTTGCTGATGACATAGTGCTTTGGACCAAAGGAAACGATACCCTCATTATACAAACAGCCCTACAAACAGCAGTCAACCAGGTCCTTGACTTTACAAACAAATGGGGACTAGCCATCTCTGCACCTAAATCTGCGGTCTTACCCATAACACATAAACAACCCCCCGCCAACTCACTCAGCATAACTATAAACAACCATGCCATCCCCCTAGTTAAACACTACAAATATTTAGGGCTAACTATAGACCGACAGCTTAACTGGAAACAACACATCACAAATACACAATCCACATGTAATGGAGCTCTCAACATTCTCAAATCAATCACAAGAGCTAGCTGGGGTGCAAGTGACAGATCTATGATCACCCTTATTAAAACATTTATCAACAGCAGACTGGAGTATGGCCTGCTAGCTCTAAACACTACCTCACCCACATTTTTTAACAAACTTGAAACCATACAAACCAGAGCTATCAGACTTGCACTGGGTCTTAAAACTGGCTGCCCAAACTTGGCCGCATGGGCAGAAGCCAACATGCCTCCCCTCGATAACATCAGACACAAACTCACTTGCAAACACTATGTCAAATTAAAACATCTAAACCCCAACCACCCCACTATAAATAGAATTGAGTCTCCTACCAACACATCCCCCACTGCACATATCATAAAGCAGCACCCACTATATTCAACATGGAGAAAAATCAAACCTTTCAACCCTAGATACACAATCCCCTATTGGACTATTAAAAAACCCTCCATAAATCTCACACTACCACACATCACCCAAAAATATAAACACCTCCCACAAGAACTAAAATTTGCAGCGGAACAACTCATCACAAACATTCCTACCACAGACCTCATTATATTCACAGATGGCTCCCACATCCCACACACAACAAATGGCTTTGCTGCCTTCCACTCTACCCAACCAATTTTCTCACATATAATCAAAATGAACCATGCAGAAAACAGTACTGCTACAGAGCTAGCTGCAATACATATGGCTTTGGAATGGTCCTCCACACAAAATACACACAGCATACATATTATCACTGACTCAAAATCTGCCTTGCACAGCATCAACAAACATACATACAACCTATCACAAAATTACTCTCTTTTCCATATTCACAGAATTTCACACAATATAATTGCCACTCATAAAACACTAACATTCCACTGGATACCCTCTCATTGTAACATAACCCATAATGACACTGCTGACCATCTTGCTAAACTAGGACACAATATCCCTACACCAAATTATCACACCCCTGAGACATATAATCATCACCTAATTGAAATCAACAAATTCTTCCACTCCACATGGACACAAAACTGGATCCAACAGGCCACAATTAAAAATACTTTCAGAACCACCATTGCTGCCATCCCACACACACTAAATCTCAACTACCTATCAAGAAGAGCCCAAACCGCAATTCATCAACTACGCACTGGCAGAACAAATCTCAACAAGGACCTTTTCATGATACGAAAGGTACCATCTGCTCTTTGCACTACATGCCATGTGATAGAAGACATTCCACACTACCTTCTACACTGCACCAAATACACAATACATAGAATTACCCTCTTCCAGACACTCACCACACTGGGAACCACTTATTTCTCATCCCATACAATTCTTGGTCCTACTCATAATAATATAAAAAGCCACTATAGGGCCTTGGCCCAATATATCAACAGCACTGGGAGATTCCCCTAGAGCCTCTCTGCCTCTCCAAAGGCCTCTACCTCTCTTTTAAAAGATCCTTGGGACACTAAAAGATCCAGATGCCAATAAAAGATCCCCATAGGACATCAAAAGACGCATTTTGGACAACTTATTCCATAGAAACTATATAAAAAAAAATATATATAGTATAAAATCATCAAAAAAAAAATCAATCTAACTATCAAAAATAAAGTCACATAAAGGAAAACTTTACTTCTATATTGGAAACTTTTATATTTCTCTTTAACCCAATCACTTATATGGAATCTCTCCCAGAACATAACATCTCTATACACATTATCATACCTAATATACATATGGAATCTCACCAAATCTCCCACTACCCTTTGATGGGAACCTTAAACTACACTCCTGCCACACACCCCAAGCACATGGCTGACCTTCTACTGGCTCTATAAAATTTTAAACACTGACCACCACACACTGAACACATAAATTTGATTTCCAACTCATATAACGTTGCTTTATCTTTTTCCTCCCTTTTCCTCCCAAAATAAAAGATTATCTTTATCATACTCCTTCCCATATATATGGCTGTCACTGATCTATGACTTTTCCCTGATCCACCCCTGCGCAACATTTCACTGCATGGCAGGGCAACCCAATGCTAACCTCTGGTGTTAGATAAGCATCCATAAATATTTCCTTCTCCATCTTCCTGACACAGGAGTTTTACCTATCCCACCGTCTCTGCTCCCCCACCAAATATTTCATCCCCCTTTGATTGACTCAAATCTACCATACTGGCAACCAACTATGGCCACAACTTCATAAAATAACATAACATTCGCCACTCGGAAAATTATAAAAAAAAAAATAATATATACACTACTTCTTCCTCTATCTCTCTCCCCCCTCCCCCCCTTCACATGACATGCAACTGGTATTTATTCTCCTTCACCCTTCAACATCTGCCTCTCCACCACTGGGCGGCCTGCGGCCTAAAGCCCAATTGCCAATATGTACGATTGCCAGCCTTCACTGTGCTGGCCAGTCTTTGCTGTTTTCATCCGCACCCACTGCCCTTTATGCGTATGGACCTGATGATAAGGGGGCCGAGGCCCCCTTTACAAATAGGTCCAGCTTCGAAAGAAGGATGTATAAGAAGAAGAAGGCCAGCCTCTACAGGACCTCTAGTCTTGACTGGATATTACAGTCTGTCCCCCAACAGATTTTCAGTGGGTCCCCTTCTCCCAACTTTCTCTGAGCGCTTTGGGACCTTGTGACCTGGCCGTTTAGCCCATTGTGTGCAAAGGAATGCCTCCCAGAGGTAAAACAACCCAACCCAATACCATCGCTTACAGCGCCACCTCTAGTAGCCCG
The DNA here is from genome assembly GCA_038380435.1 of Ryuthela nishihirai. Classification (NCBI taxonomy): domain Eukaryota; kingdom Metazoa; phylum Arthropoda; class Arachnida; order Araneae; family Heptathelidae; genus Ryuthela; species Ryuthela nishihirai. Next base: position 104,502,517 of record JAWZYU010000002.1, on the reverse strand, counting down.
CTATAATTATCATTTTTCCGCTAAATTTCAAAGTGTATATTGACAATCTCGTTTTGGAATTTTCTGTCTATTATTTGTTTTTTCTTTAATTCACTAAAAAAATTATTAATATTATATAAGAATATTATAGAATAATTTTCCTTCTAAAATTAATGCTATTTATTATTATTATTAACAAAAGTAGTTAACATGATGCTCAATAGGAGCTTTAGCATCGATATTGTGTTACAGTGTGTATATATGGAATTCGTTTTTCTTTGCAAGCTGTTGCTTAACTACACCACCAATTATTATTATTATTTGAATCACTGAGTCTTCAACAACATTTTTCGATCCTTGATCATTTCTCTTAATTTTTGCTTTATCATTTCAATAATCAGATTACTCGCAATGTGGTTTGGGACTGGAAAGAGTGGCAAGAAGACACAGAGTCAAGCGAGATGATGGACGAGGTCGTCTCATTGGTGGAGAAAATGCTACTGATCCCTGGCCCTGGATGGTGGCTCTGTATTATAAGAAAGGGAATCAGATTCCTGAGGTAGGAAATAGTTTTTAACATGATAATGGAAATACAGTAAACCTTCGTTAATCCCAATGGATTGGGATTAAGGATCTGGGTTGGGTTGTTTTACCTCTGACCGGCACTTTTTTGCACACCATGGGCTAAATGGCCAGGTCACATGGACCCCGAAGGCCAGAGAAGGTTGGGGGAGGGGACCCACTGGAACAGCTGTTGGGAGACAGATGATAACCTCCCGTCAAAGCCATCCAGCATGTTCTTTAACGTGCATCGCGTATGGCTCTCCCACACACGGGACCACGGCTTAACGTCCCATCCGACGGACGGCGGCCTTCCAAGCCCATCAGTGATCCCTACTGACCGTGAGCAGGGCGGGGAATTTTGCGGAGATAAATCTCAACGCTGACCCAGCTGGGACTTGAGCCTGGGAACTACAGATTACGAGCGTGGCGCTCTACCGACTGAGCCACACCCGACCCCACCTGAGGTAGGAAATAGATTCTAACATGATAATGGAAATACAGTAAACCCTCGTTAATCCGGATGGATTGGGATTAAGGAAGGGTGCGGGTTATACACACACACACACACTCATTAACAATATCCTGAAAATGGATGTAAGATGTTTAATGGATATCCATTTATCTTTTTCGTTATTATCTGGATATTCCTGAGGTAAGAAATTGATTTCTAACATGATATTGTAAACTCTCATTAATCCGGATGAATTGGGGCTATGGATAACAACAATATCCTGAAAATATCTATAAGATGTGTAATGAATATCTATTTTATTTTCGATATTGTGGTTGTGTGGGTATTTAAAGAAAAGATTGTCTTAAAAGACGAAAAGCTTTGAACACAATTAAATCGAAAATTTATACTACTACTATGTATGTAACTTTTTCTATTTTTCATATTCAGTTTCAATCTCAAACAAGCATTAAAATTTGGGTCTTTAAAAAATAAAACAGATACTGCACTTTTGAGTCTTTATTTAAAAAACGAAAACGCATTTATTCATTAACAGATGACTGAAAAATATTTGACGGCCGTTCGAGAATAATGGCACTCAAATCTGAAATCTATATCGAATTCTTGGGGCGGGGTGGCTCAGTCGGTAGCGAGCCAGGCTCATAATCTGTAGTTCCCAGGTTCGAGTCCCAGCTGGGTCAGCATTGAGATTTATCTCTGCAAAACTACGCCTAGCCCACGGTCAGTAACGGTCTCAACTCTGACCGCCCTGCCCACGGTCAGCGTTGAGATTTATCTCTGCAAAATTCCCCGCCCTGCCACAGTCACTCTGAGCCTTCGGGGTCCATGTGACCTGGCCATTTAGCCCATGGTGTGCAAAAAAGTGCCGCTCAGAGGTAAAACAACCCAACCCTTTTTCCAGTGCTGCTCTGAATAATATATAATGGGAGCATGCTGGATGGTCTTGACGGTAGACTATCATCTGTCTCCAAACAGCTGTCCAGTGAGTTCCCTTCCCCAACTTTCTCTGAACCTTTGGGTTCTTTGTGACACGGCCATATACCCCATGGCGTGCAAAAAACGTGCTGCTCAGAGGTAAAATAACCCAACCCAGCAGCAAAAGCGAAAATGATATTCTCTATGGAATAAAGTATGATAGTTGTTTCTCAAATTTATTTTTATTGTTAGACATTATATATAATTCGCAGCCATATAATGGATTAAAATTATGCAGAAACCTGTTTTGTATTTCAAAAGCAGGTCAACAAGTTGGAGAGTTCATATAAGACAACAGGAAACCTCTGTAATTTTTAAAATATGCATTTAATTTAACTAATTTAATCGTAATCAATACGGACTCACTGAGCATGTCCTTGTCTGTTTCCCACAACCTTCTCTGAACCTTCGGAGTCCTTGTGACCTGGCCATTTAGCCCATGGTGTGCAAAAAGGTGCTGCTCAGAGGTAAAATAACCCAACGTTAAAGAACATACTGGATGGCCTTGACGGGAGGCTATCATCTGTCTGCCAACAGCTGTTCCAGTGGGTCCCCTCCCCCAACCTTCTCTGAGCCTTTGGGGTCCTTGTGACCTGGCCATTTAGTCCATGGTGTGCAAAAAAGTGCCACTCAGAGGTAAAAGAACCCAACGTTAAAGAACACGCTGGATGCCCTAGACGGGAGGCTACCATCTGTCTGTCAACAGCTGTTTTAGTGGGTCCGTTTTCCCAAACTTCTCTGAGCCTTCGGGGTTCTTGTGACCTGGCCTTTTAGCCCATGGTGTGCAAAAAAGTGCCGCTCAGAAGTAAAACAACCCAACCTTGTCTGCTGTACATATTGCGTGAGGTAAGTACGAGATTTAGATATTGATTTTTTTTCAAACTGCACATTAGCTAGGTATATTAAAAATCATCATCTGTAACGATTATTTAATTCACATTTTTGTGATCCGTGCCTAACTTTTGAGGAAGAGTGTATATTATATAACCCATTTCAAATCTCCCATTTCTTTGTTTCAGCTTCACTGTGGTGGATCCATTATAGGCAGGAGATGGATTTTGACAGCAGGTCATTGTGTTTACAACCAAAAGACTGCAGAGGTTATGATTAAGCTTGGTAAGCAGTTCATTTTCGAATAAGATTGATTTCTTATTAAAAAAATATTTATTTCACCTTATGAAAAACATTTCACTTAAAACTAAAAATCTCGATCTGATTATTCCTCAATTTCTGCAATAAATGTTTGGAGAAGAAAAGGACAGAACACTCTTTCCTTCCAACGATTAAATGGCCTAAATTTAAAACAGTAAAAAATTCGACTGCGTTCAGGACTTTCTATTTGAATGACTTTGGGTTGGGTTGTTTTACCTCTGAGCGGCACTTTTTTTGCACTCCATGGGCTAAATGGGCAGGTCACATGGACCCCGAAGGCTCAGAGAAGGTTGGGGGAGGGGACCCACTGGAACAGCTGTTGGGAGAAAGATGGTAGTTCCCATCAAGGTCACCCAGCATGTTTCTTAATGTGTGCAGGGTATGGCTCTCGCGCACACGGGGCCACGGCTTAACGTCCCATCCGACGGACGGCGGCCTTTCCAAGCCCATCGGTGTCCGCTACTGACCGTGGGCAGGGCGGGGAATTTTGCAGAGATAAATCTCAACGCTGACCCAGCTGGGACTCCAACCTAGGAACTACAGATTATGAGCCTGGCGTGCTACCGACTGAGCCCCCCCAGGTCACAAAGAACTCGAAGGTTGGGGAAGGGGACCCACTGGAACAGCTGTTGGGAGACAGATGGTAGTTCCCATCAAGGTCACCCAGCATGTTTTTTAACGTGTTCAGGGTATGGCTCTCCAGCACACGGGGATACGATGGACGGTGGCCTTCCAAAGCCCATCAGTGTCCCCTACTGACTGTGGGCAAGGCGGGGAGTTTTGCGGAGATAAATCTCAATGTTAACCCAGCTGGGACTCGAACCTAGGAACTGCAGATTAAGAGCCTGGTGTGCTAACGACTGAGCCACCCCCACCCCTATTTGAATGACACTTCGTTTAAACTCCAAAATGTAAAATTGTGGAGTACCACGCTTTTATGAGCGATTGTTGTACGTTAGCAGGTCTTTCCAATATATCTACTGCCCTATTAAAATATTAGAGATTTGTATGTTATGTGAATCGAACTTCAGTAATTTCTGAAATATGCAATATTTGTTTAGTATTTAAAGAATTATGGATGCTGGAATATTCAACAATAAATCACCTTTTATTAAAATTCAGAATTGTCTAATATTGAAATAATCATTAGGATAAACTTCTAAAATGCATATTTTATTAAATGTTTCGAAAAAATACTTATTAAGTTTTAATTTCCGAGGTAAGGCCATGAGATATTACTGTTATAGATACCAGATTCCATAACTCTTTAATTACTAAACGAATATTGTTAAAAATCGAGATTTAAATAGATTTGATTATGATCTTTAATATTCTTCAGTAACATTTTTCCATTAAACGCATATTTTAGAAGCTATAGAGCTTCTGGAAAATATCTAATATTTTCGGTAGGGCGTAGTACAGTTATAGTGCCTATAAGTATAGTGTGGCATTCGTCTATTAAAATCTGGAAGAAAAAGTGTCCCATACCAGTAGAGGGCGCTGGGAACGATATTCTTGCCTTGTTAACATTACCCTCTATGGACATTTCACTTTCCAATGACTTTTAAACATAGTAGCATTTATGCAATGATTTTACCATTCAAATGCACATTATTTCTAAGTATTTCAACTGAACTAGTAAAACTTAGAGAACACTTGAGCAGGTATATTTTTTTAAAACGAAGAAAATTGATGTCCTAACAACCTTGATCTAAACAAAACCGCATTCTTCTTTATGTATCAGAGCGCTGACGTGATCGTTTTGATTGGCTCTTTGGTAAACTCTTCGAATGACACGTGATGTAACATATGTTCTAACAAGTGACGTTTGGACTCGCCAGTTGTAATAGAACTCTTATGGCATAGATACCCTTGTAAAATTGCAAAAAATTGCAATTTAAAACGGTATAATTCCAAACGTCACATATTAGTACGTGTGTTATTTGTCACATCTTCAAATTATAAAATATACTTCAAGTAATAAAAATTTGAATTAACCGATAGTTTAGATCATTTTAATACAGCAAATTATTAGTATCATGATTATTCTGTATTAAAATGCTCTAACCTATCGATTAATTCAAATTTTTATTATCCCCTCTCAACCCACAACTCCCACTCTGAATATACCTATTGGTCATAAACAGACCCCCATAACCCCTTACCCCTCACTATAAGGAAAAAAAGAAATTTATGGTATCAAATATCTTTTAATTCACAAGGAATAGTTTGCACTGGACCCATTCAAATCTACTTCACTGCATTCCACTTCATTATTATTGCTAATCTAACAACCATCTCCGTACTCCCATATACAGTTCACATCCCCATTAAATTAATGGCACATTTAAAAATTTTTAAAGGCAGTTAATTAAAGGCTCCTCTCCCCTTCACCGCTAAAAATTCCATTTCTACAGTTAACTCCCTCCAATGCAAGAGGATTTAAAGAATATAAAAGTTGTATCTTAACCCCCCCAGTGCACAAATTTCCATCCCTAATCAAGACCCCTCCTCCCCGACACCATTAAAAATTTATAACTATCTCAATCCCATACCTTTAACTAGTCCATCCCATTTCCTAGTTAGTTATGGGGCGGGGGTGGCTCAGTCGGTAGCGGGCCAGGCTCATAATCTGTAGTTCCCAGATTCAAGTCCCAGCTGAGTCAGCGTTGAGATTTATCTCCGCAAAATTCCCCGCCCACGGTCAGTAGGGGACACCGATGGGCTTGGAAAGGCCGCCGTCCGTCGGATGGGACGTTAAGCCGTGGCCCCGTGTGTGGGAGAGCCATACTCTGTGCACGTTAAAGAACACGCTGGATGGCCTTGATGGGAGGCTACCATCTGTCTCCCAACAGCTGTTCCAGTGGGTCCCCTCCCCCAACCTTCTCTGAGCCTTCGGGGTCCTTGTGTCCTGGCCATTTAGCCCATGGTGTGCAAAAAAAGGGCTGCTCAGAGCTAAAACAACCCAACGTTAAAGAACACGCTAAATGGCCTTGACGGGAGGCTACCATCTGTCTCTCCACAGCTGTTCCAGTGGATCCCCTCCCCCAACCTTCTCTGAGCCTTCGGGGTCCATGTGACCTGGCCATTTAGCCCATGGTGTGCAAAAAAGTGCCGCTCAGAGGTAAAACAACCCAACCCTTTGCTTCTTTTTTTTAAAGTTTTTCACCGAATCTAGGCGGCCTGCGAGCCATTAAGCTTAAGCCTAATCGCCGAATGTGGGATAAGCAGCAGTTTACGGTGCAAAGCACACCTTACTACGTTAAAAGTACAACGGACACGATCATGCCTTGCCGCTTTATATTTTAGCCACAGTGAGCTGAATTTCTTACGGCGACACAGTATTCAGCAAGTTGTACTTGAAATTTTATTAAATGTCACGTGAGGTTAAATACGAGCAAATATAAACTATATAATTCTCTCCTTTCATAACGTTAAACATAGCAACACTGAAATTTACAACTGCCCTGAAACTTCTATAAACGATCAATTATGCTAAATAAATCAAACAAATTAATGGTTTATTCACTTTATACTTACCAAATGAAAATGGATGTACAAATAGGATTTGTGATGATGCCACCCCGATTAAACAATTTTTTATTACGTAAGCTAATTCTTAACATTTAAATTTCTGGAGGAAACTAACGAAACATTTTAGCTGCTTATAGAGTATCATGTTTTTTCATGCCCATAATGTTTCGCGATATAATTTTTCATTAGAACTACTTTTTTTCTATCTAGAACTATTTGTTGCGGAGTAATTTGGCGTAAAACGGTACTGTACCAATATCTTTTCACTGCGCATGTACGAAGTTATGTGCAACTCTAGTCCCCCTGTCGGTAGGGGACCATTATTTGGACCACTTTTTAATGGCTAGGCTATTGATGATTGCCACACTATTACTTATAGGCACTATAGTACAGTCATGGAGGCAGCAATAGGAGGAGACGCCCTTACTATCAGCATAGATGGCTAGTGAAGCCGAAACTGCCATGTTACTCCTCCCACTGAGAATCTCGCTGAAAGGTTCAGTTGTCATCGCATGTTGAATGTTTTCTACGAATACTGGCACAATTAAATCATATTTCGTAATAAGAGTATTATTATTATTAGGTACATGGGGTATTTACTCTTTTTTTAATTCTTTTTTGTGTTTGAATGTTGTTTGGAAAAAAATGTAGTTGGGCACTATAATCAAAATTCTCTGTGGTTTTTTTTAAAACGTTGTTGAGGTCTATATTGGATATCTATCGTAATAAGTTACATATCAAATAAAAGCAATTCAACAATAATACCCTCCAAGCACCCAGCTGGGTCAGCGTTGAGATTTATCTCCGCAAAATTCTCCGCCCTGCCCACGGTCAGTAGGGGACACCGATGGGCTTGTAAAGGTGCCATCCGTCGGATGGGACATTAAGCCGTAGCCCCGTATGCCGGAGAGCCATACCCTGTGCACGTTAAAGAACACACTGGATGGCCTTGACGGAGGCTACCATCTGTCTCCCAACAGCTGTTCCAGTGGGTCCCCTCCCCCAACCTTCTCTGAGCCTTCGGGGTCCATGTGACCTGGCCATTTAGTCCATGGTGTGCAAAAAAGTGCCGCTCAGACGTAAAGCAACCCAACGAGACTGGTGCGCTATCGACTGAGCCACCCCCGCTCTCACCTCCCTTGGGAACACCCATAAAATTTATTAACAATATAGTATGAAGTGTTTTTGTATGAGTTGTCCTGATATGAAGTAAGATTATACTCATCCCCCAAATATATACATTATATAAATTAATATTCCAAACAGCTTTCAGTACATATTTGGTTTGGGGTTTTATGGTCCAACGGTCCAACGGGACAACTTGGGAACACCCATAAAATTTATTAACAATATAGTATGAAGTGTTTTTGTATGAGTTGTCCTGATATGAAGTAAGATTATACTCATCCCCCAAATATATACATTATATAAATTAATATTCCAAACAGCTTTCAGTACATATTTGGTTTGGGGTTTTATGGTCCAACGGCAACTAGGTCATAATGCGCCAAACAAAACACAATGTAATCGATAAAAGGCAAGTAAACCCACAACCATAGGTTTAAAACAAAAACACTCCATTTTAAATTTGTAAACCAACAAAGAACATGGGTGTAAGTACAAAGTAACACGATTTGAGAATGCAAAACAATTCCATGGTGTAAAAAGGCCTGGGTTAGATATACAAAATAAAGGCAAAATCAAAGTTTCATAAAATAGCTGCAATGTTTTAAAACGAAAAAAACTGACGGTAAAATGCAATGATCAGAGAAAAGATGTCCGAGTGTAAGAGGCTCGGACATAGGATTATGAAATCTAGAATATAAACGACGTTCGATGGTAAAATATGGACATTCGACTAAAATGTTTGATAGTTAAAACAGTGTCACAAAAACTCGCACTTAGGTTTGTCGTTAAGAAACGAAACCCGTAAAAGAAATGAATAGACTAAGCAGAGAGATAGCACGCCAGGCTCGTAATCTGCAGTTCCCAGGTTCAAGTCCCAGCTGGGTCAGCATTGAGATTTATCCCTGCCATTGAAGTCTGGTTTTTCAAGTCAGTAGGGGAGACCGATGGGCTTGGATTGTTTTACCTCTGAGCGGCACTTTTTTGCACACCATGGGCTAAATGGCCAGGTCACATGGGCGCCGAAGGCTCAGAGAAGGTTGGGGGAGGGGACCCACTGGAACAGCTGTTGGGAGACAGATGGTAGGTTCCCGTTAAGGCCATCCAGCATGTTCTTTAACGTGCACAGTGTATGCCTCTCGTGCACAAGGGACCACGGTTTAACGTCCCATCCGACGGACGGTGGCCTTTCCAAGCCCATCGGTGTCCCCTACTGACCGTGGGCAGGTCGGGGAATTTTGCGGAGATAAATCTCAATGCTGACCAAGCTGGGACTCGAACCTGGGAACTACAGATTACGAGCCTGGCGTGCTACCGACTGAGCCACCCCCGCCCCACACTGATGGGCTTGGAAAGGCCACCGTCCGTCGGATGGGATGTGAAACCGTTGCCCCGTATACAGGAGAGCCATACCCTGTGCATGTTAAAGAAACACTACATGGCCTTGACGGAAGGCTACCATCTGTCTTCCAACAGCCGTTCCATTGGGTCCCCTCCCCCAACCTTCTCTGAGCCTTCCGGGCTCCTTGTGACCTGTCCATTTAGCCCATTGTGTGCAAAAAAGCTCCACTCAGAGGTAAAACAATCAACCAAAGCCTAAGAAGAGTCAATCGAGAACAACTTCCAACTTGCGGTTTGTGCACTAACACGATTGCCATGGTTTCATCTCAAAAAGCTTGTTACCAACCTGTTCAGACCAAGATCTCTGCCACTGTTCCTAGGGCTCGATGGAAAAACGCCACTGGAAGCCCTGACCTGACAACATCTGTCAAGTCATTGCCCCTAGTCCCAACAGAAAAGAATGGTGGTGGTGGCTGCCAGATGATAGAGTTGGGTTGGGTTGACCAACTCTATCATCTGGCAGCCACCACCACCTTCTCTGAGCGGCACGTTTTTGCACACCATGGGCTAAATGGCCAGGTCACATGTACCCCGAAGGCTCAGAGAAGGTTGGCAGAGGGGACCCACTGGAACAGCTGTTGGGAGACAGATGGTAGCCTCCCGTCAAGGCCATCCAGTGTGTTCTTTAACGTTGGGTTGTTTTACCTCTGAGCGGCACTTTTTTCAAAACAATGGGCTAAATTGCCAGGTCACAAGGACCCCTAAGGCTCAGATAAGGTTGGGGGAGGGGACCCACTGGAACAAGCTGTTGGGAGACAGATGGTAGCCTCCTGTTAAAGGCATTCAGCGTGTTAACGTGCACAGGGTATGGCTCTCTCCTGTACACGGATCCATGGCTTAATGTGCCATCCGACGGACGGCGGCCTTTCCAAGCCCATCGGTGTCCCCTACTGACCGTGGGCAGGGCGGGGAATTTTGCGGAGATAAATCTCAACGCTGACCCAGCTGGGACTCGAACCTGAGAACTATAGATTACGAGCCTGGCGCACTACCGACTGAGCCACCCCCGCCCCTGCAGATGATAGAGCTGCTGGTGAATCTTGTGGAGAAAATGGTTAGGCCTAAGACTCACCTCAGCACAGAAGCAAGGTATGTATTTATTCACTAATGCGTGTTCCTACTGTTTATTATCCTACTGTTTATTATCTATTTAAAATAGTTATATCATTATTTTGGGAAAATCTTAGAAGATTGCATTGATGTTCTTGATGACTGGATAAGATTTTGTTTAATGATTTTTCAAATGCAGCTACGAACATCGACATTTTATACAAATACATTTCTTGTTTCTGTGTAAGAACATCGATTTAAAAACTATATTTTACTCAAATATAAATTTCGACTTCACAGGTTTAACGCATGTGAAAGACGTCGAAAGACTCCAAAAGTTCGAAGCAGAAGAGTTCAAAATTCATAAAAATTACGATCGCATCACTTTCGATTACGATATAGCTCTGATCAAGTTAAGCAGAATAATCGAGTACACTCCTTTCGTCCGACCGATTTGTCTGCCACCCAAAGGTAAGTGTCGATAATATTACTGAACAGGTATAGTTGTGACTGTAAAATGTTTGGTTCTTTCTAGGGTTAGTTATGGTTACTGTTTTATAGGTTACTGTTTATAGTTACTGTTTTATAGGGTTAGTTAAACTTGGACGCTGTGTAAACAATATAACAGGAAACTAGATGCTTTTGATTCTAGATGCTTACGCAGTATCTTGGGCATTAGGTGATTCAACTTTGTAACTAATGATGAGATTAGGCAAAGGAGTCTGCAACCTCCTTTAAGCAGCATATTGTGCAGAGAGAGACTCCGTTGGTTTGGCCATGTTGCCCGTATGAATAATTATAGATTGGCGAATAGGGTTATGAACAGTGTGCCTAAAGGCCTCAGAATGAAGGCGAGACCTAGGATGCGGTGGGCAGACAATGTCAAACAGGACCTTGTCAGAATTGGTGTGCAGTGGCCGGATGTAGCAGATGTAGCTCAGGACAGACTTGCTTGGAGAACAAAATTGCACGGTCTGTTTGGAACTCCGTAGCCTATGGCTGCTTGAGGAGGAGGAGGATGTAGGTAACGAAGAATTAGAATGCTTAGGGTACCAGGCTTTAAACTTCTGAGGCCCTAAACCATGGCAAAAGACGCCCTAAATTGCAGCATATTTAAGATGCCTTATGGTATGACAAATTTCAGGTCCTAAAATTTCGAAAGGTATATTCATTATTCTGATTGTATGGAAGATTAAAAAATAAGCATGAAACGGATGTGGTGAAAATATTACACCGGAATTGGTATACAATGATGACTGTGCAAAGCGAAGATGAACAGTTTTTCCAATAGATTAATTTAAATGTAAATAAAAATTTTGCTTGACATAGTAAAACAAGAAATGCATTTCTTTGAAGCTCAGCCCTGGTGTTTGGGTTGGGTTCTATCTCTGAGCGACACTTTTTTTGCACACCGTGGGCTAAATAACCAGGTCACAAGGACCCCGAAGGCTCAGAGAAGGTTGGGGTAGGGGACTCCGTCATCAAGGCCATCCAACGTGTTCTTCGACGTTGGGTTGTTTTACCTCTGACCTGCACTTTTTTTTAACAAAATGCACTAATGGGTTTTCACCTCTGAGTGACACTTTTTTTGCACACAATGGGCTAAATGGCCTGGTCAAAAGGACCCCGAAGGTTGGGGGAGGGGGCCCACTGGAATAACTGTTGGGACACAGATGGTAGCTCCCTATCAGGGCCATCAAGCGTGTTCTTTAGCGTTGGGTTCTTTTACCTCTGACCTGCACTTTTTTGAACAAAATGCACTAATGGGTTGTTTTACCTCTGAATGGCACTTTTTTGCACGCAATGGGCTAAATGGCCAGGTCACAAGGACCTCGAAGGTTGAGGGAGGGGATACACTGGAACAGCTGTTGAGAGACAGATGGTAGACTCTTGTCAAGGCCATCCAGCATGTTCTTTAACGTACACAGGGTATGGCTCTCCACATACACCACGATTTAACATCCCATACGACGGACGGTGGCCTTTCCAAGCCTATCGGTGTCCCCTACTGACCGTGGGCAGGGAATTTTGCGGAGATAAATCTCAACGCTGACCCATGTGGACTCGAACCTGGAAACCACAGATCACGAGCCTGGCGTGCTACCAACTGAGCCGCCCTATTATATTAAAGACATGCTTTTTAAAAAAAATTAAAAAATTAGTTTTTGTTACACCTACATTTATAATATGATACATAACATCCTGTTATTTAACATATTTCGATAATTATTGTTCCGGGAGGGGGGAATGCATTCTTTCCCTTCCTGATGATGTCATTTATTTCGGTGAATAATTTGTAAGTGAATAACAGTACTCCAATATCTTAAAAGTATTTATTTAAATAAATTTTAATGTCTATTGATTTATGAAAGACAAGTGATATTTTATTATAAGCATACAAATTTGTGGGTTGGGTTGTTTTACCTCTGAGCGGCACTTTTTTGCACACCATGGGCTAAATGGCCAGGTCACATGGACCCCGAAGGCTCAGAGAAGGTTGGGGGAGGGGACCCACTGGAACAGCTGTTGGGAGACAGATGGTAGCCTCCCGTCAAGACTATCCAGCGTGATCCTTAATGTGCACAGGGTATGGCTCTCGCACACACGGGGCCACGACTTAACGTCCCATCCGACGGACGGCGACCTTTCCAAGCCCATCGGTGTCCCCTACTGACCGTGGGCAGGGCGGAGAATTTTGCGGAGATAAATCTCACCGCTGACCCAGCTGGGACTCGAACCTGGGAACTACAGATTACGAGCCTGGCGTGCTACCGACTGAGCCATCCCCGCCCCTATTGATTTATGAAAGACAAAAGATATTTTATTATAATCATACAAATTTGTGGATTTTGTTTTTTCTAAAAATAATTTTACTGTTTTCAGATCTGCCCACGAAGCACCCTCTTTATGAAGCAAAGGATATTGCTTATGTCACAGGCTGGGGGCACGATAAGCAGGTGGTCGAAGGTGAAACTGGAAAGTTTTCAGTGAATAATTTGAAAGAACTGAAAATACCCATACAGTCAAGACAAACGTGTAAGGAAAGTTTAAAACACAAGAATCCTACAATTACAAAATTTACTGAAGGAATGTTCTGTGCAGGAAGTGGATTGGGTAAGTACATCTTTCAATAACTTTCTATTTATCTACAGGAGAAGTATGGGAGTGGAATTGGGTTCTTTTACCTCTGAGCGGCACTTTTTTTTTTTGCACACCACGGGATTAATGGGTTGGGTTGTTTTACCTCTGAGCGGCACATTTTTGCACACCATGGGCTAAATGGCCAGGTCACATGGACCCCAAAGGTTCAGAGAAGGTTGGGGGAGGGGACCCACTGGATCAGCTGTTGGGAGACAGATGGTAGCCTCCCGTCAAGGCCATCCAGCGTGTTCTTTAACGTGCACAGGGTATGGCTCTCCCACACACGGGGCCACCGCTTAACGTCCCATCCGATGGCCTTTCCAAGCCCATCGATGTCCCTTACTGACCGTGGGCAGGGCGGGGAGTTTTGCGGAGATAAATCTCAACGCTGACCCAGCTGGGACTCGAACTTGGGAACTACAGATTATGAGCTTGGCGCGCTACCGACTGAGCTACCCCCGCCCCTGGGATTAATGGCCTTGCCACAAGGACCCCCAAGGGCTGGGGGAGGGGACGCCCTGGAACAGCTGTTGGGAGACAGATGGTAGCCTCCTATCAAGGCCATCCAGCGTGTTCTTTAATGTTGGGTTGTTTTACCTCTGAGCGGCACTTTTTTTGCACACCATCGGCCTAATGGCCAGGGCACAAGGACACCGAAGGCTGAGGGATGGGACCCCCTGGAACAGCTGTTGGGAGACAGATGGTAGCCTCCTATCAAGGCCATTAGTCTCTGCACCACTGAATGACTTATTCATTAAGCTGAACTGGCAACATCTTCCAACTTTGGACAGCGTCAAGCTGACCTATAGCTCACCACTGCACTTCTTCAAATAAATGTCTCATAGACAACTCCATCTCTTACTTCGTAACTGGAAAACTGCTTCAGAACGCTCTTTTAAGATTCAACACATTTTCACATACCACTGCCAGCACCACACATTTGTGTATTGTATTTTACATATTATACAAGGGGCAGGGGTGGCTCAGTCGGTAGCGCACCAGACTCGTAATCTGCAGTTTCCAAGTTCGAGTCCAAGCTGGGTCAACATTGAGACATCACAAAATTTCCCGCCCTGCCCATGGTCAGCAGGGGACACTGATGGGCTTAGAAAGGCCGCCATCCATCAGAGGGGACGTTAAGCTGTGGCCCCATGTGCAGGAGAGCCATACCCTGTGCACGTTAAAGAAACTGGATGGCTCGACGGGAGGCTACCATCTGTCTCCTAACAGCTGTTCCAGTGGGTTTCCTCCCCCAACGTTCTCTCAATCCTTGGGGTTCTTGTGACCTGGCCATTTAACCCATTGTGTGCAAAAAAAGTGCCCCACAGAAATAAAACTACCCAGCGTTAAAGAACACGCTGGATGGCCTTGACAGGAGGCTACTATCTATCTCCCAACAGCTGTTCCAGTGGGTCCCCTCCCCCATCCTTCTCTGAGACTTCGGAGTTCTTGTGACCCAGCCATTTAGCCCATGGTGTGCAAAAAAAAGTGCCGCTCAGAGGTAAAACAACCCAACCCATATTATACAAGACTTTCATGCATTTCTATCACGAGAGTTTTACGACATTGCATTTTTTTTATTTGTTCCTTCATTTATGGAAATCAATGAATTTTGTTCTAACTATTTTGCAAACTTTATTATTTTACTTCCAGCAACTTCTATAGTTCTTAACTCTGCATATTTTCCAGGTGATGTTGACACTTGCCAGGGCGACAGTGGTGGTCCATTGATGCAATCCCAGTTGAACAACGACAGCACAGTCTACTGGGTGCAGATTGGTATTGTCAGCTGGGGTTTTGGTTGTGGACAAAAAAGTCATTATGGATTCTACACCAATGTGCATTATTTTTTGGACTGGATTGATGGCCACTTAGCTTCAAATTAGCAAAACTGAAATATTCAAAGTACACTGGTGTGCAAAAGTTACAACTCCATTTTATGTCAATAAGCATAAAAACTAGAAACACTTAACTTTTAAAATAAGCCTTTTATGGTAAAATGTGTGAAGATAACAATCTTAGTCAAACTATCCAAATCTCAAATTTCTGCAATATTTAGGGTTGCCAGATAAAGGGAACCACAAACCTTGACCAGATAAAACTGGAATATGGGAACTGTGTAGTTTTGCACTGTGTAGTCACTGCTTTTATGTAATCATAACTCAGAGTAAAGATCACACAATTTGTACAATGTCTTAGAATTATCTTCACTTGGACACAACAATCCAAGAAAATCGAGTTTCCCATTCCAAATTATATTTACAAGTTCTCATTTTTTTTTTGTAGGGTTTTTTTTTGTTATAGATTCAGTCATTTAACCCTTTCACGACTAAGGGAAACATTTTTCCCATTTTAAAATTGGTGATTGTCGTATTTAATTATAACCTTATCTGCATTTTTTATACAGAATGTCAAAATAGAACGTATGCCGAACGCAATTACGTAAACGGGAACATTTAGAAAACAAAAACAGAACTGTCAGGACGCATAATATATGTACTATGTGCAATGTCCATCTTTGCCTCACTACCAAAAGAAATTGCTTCGCAGAATATCATAATTAGCACATCATTTTTTATAGTAATTTTATTTCATAATTTTGTATTATTTTAGTTAACATTTTGTATAGTAATTTTATTTCATAATTTTGTATTATTTTAGTTAACATTTTGTTCTAATAAACCAATAAATAAATGACATTGCATAATAAGCCTAACTATAATTTGTGTTACCTTTATAGTCCATTGGGAAAAATATTTCCCATAAAATTCCAAAAAAACTACACATTGTTATGAATTTTTCTTATGATTTTTATTTATTTTACGTCTAAACAAACTAAAACAGTTACATACTAATATTTACTCTTAGAAACCTTATGGTCCTGAAAGGATTAAAAAAAACTCTAGGAGAATATGTGTACTTTAAATCTTATAAAGTTCGTCACCAAACTTCTGTGCAGTGATTATTTCATTTTCATAAAACCGTACTTCAAGTTGGCATATTTGGCACTAACACTCGGATGACTGCAGGCCATTCTGCAGTGTTGCCATGCATTCACATCATAATTTGTGGGAAGATATATAGACAGCCACCTTAGCATTTTGGAAATTGTTATCCTAGGGCTTACTAATTTTTGCAACTAATGATTTATCAATTAATGTTGAAATCATCATATTTATGCCATAAATAACTGAAAAGAATGCTGCTTTACCGTGCAATGCTTAAAAATCTTTTTTATATTAATGTGAAAAACATTTCTTTGTGGCCAGGGAAATGCAGCAAAAAACTGCCAGTCCAATCAAAGACAAGGTAACCCTAGCAATATTCGTTCACTATTTATAGCCGTCCCATGGCCGAGTGGTTAGCGCGCTTGGCTACTGATCAAACGGACCTGGGTTCGAGCCCCGGGTAAGGCATGGCTGTTTGTGTCGTTTTTCTGCTGAGGTCCTGTCATCCTCTCAGATCCTTCTACTATGGCATATAAACTGACAGGCTCCTGTCAGACCTCTGTGGCAAGCACCTGCTTGAGTTGGCATTTATTTATTTATTTATTTTTTTAAAGTGCCCGGGTGTCACTTTTAATCTATATATTCTTACTTTCGGCTAGTAATAAATAAAACAAATTATTCTCGTTTATTATTTTTCAATGCCAAAAATATGTGTCAACGATTTTTATTAGAAATTAGTGATCTGGCAACCTTCGTCTCACGTGACACGAAGGTTGCCAGATCACTAATTTCTAAAAAAATCGTTGCCAGATATTTTTTCTGAATTCTGCAATCAACCATAGTGTTCGGATACTTTTATTTCACACGAAGGTTGCAAGATCGCTAATTTCTAAACCTGGATAGTGTGGGCCCACTCACAGAAATATTGAGCGTGTGCAGTTACCGTTCACAGCAAACTGGAGCGTGTGTAGTAACTGCAGTAACTGCAAACGCTCCAGTTTGCTGTGAACGGTAACTGGAGCGTGTACAGTTGCTGTACACGCTCCAGATATTTTTCCTGAATTCTGTAATCACGTGGCACGAAAGTTGCCAGACCACTAATTTCTAAAATAATCGTTGCCATATATTTTTTCTGAACTCTAATCAACCGTAGCGTTCGGATACTTTTTTGAGCGACTCTAGGTGGTCATATTATTTTGATACTAGATCGTGTGGGCTCACTCACGGAAATATTGAGCGTGTGCAGTTACCGTTCACAGCAAACTGGAGCGTGTGCAGTTGCTGCACACGCTCCAGTTTGTGTGAACGGTAACTGGAGCGTGTACAGTTGCTGTACACGCTCCAGATATTTTTCTTGAATTCTGTAATCACGAAGGTTGCCAGATCACTAATTTCTAAAAAAAATCGTTGCCAGATATTTTTTCTGAATTCTTTAATCAACCATAGCATTTAAGTGTGCGTTCGGATACTTTTTTGAGCGACTGTAGGTGGTCATTTTATTTTCACACCAATTACATACACATTTCCAGAGGGTACGTGAAGCTTAAAAGGTTGAGAACCACTGATGTATATGTTTTATTTTATTCCCATTGTTTTACTATAACTATAGTTTTATCTATCTATACAAGGGGTACGCCAGTTACATACACATTTCCAGGGGGTACGTGAAGCTTAAAAGGTTGAGAACCACTGATATATATGTTTTTTATTTTTTTCCCATTGTTATACCATAACTATAGTTTTATCTATCTATACAAGGGCTACACCAATTACAAACACATTTCCAGTGGGTACGTGAAGCATAAAAGGTTGAGAACCACTAATATATATGTTTTATTTCATTCCCATTGTTATACCATAACTATAGTTTTATCTATCTATACAAGGGGTACACCAATTACATACACATTTCCAGTGGGTACGTGAAGCATAAAAGGTTGAGAACCACTAATATATATGTTTTATTTTATTCCCATTGTTATACCATAAATATAGTTTTATCTATCTATACAAGGGGTACACCAATTACACACACAATTCCAGTGGGTACGTGAAGCATAAAAGGTTGAGAACCACTAATATATATGTTTTATTTTATTCCCATTGTTATACCATAACTATAGTTTTATCTATCTATACAAGGGGTACACCAATTACATACACATTTCCAGAGGGTACGTGAAGCATAAAAGGTTGAGAACTACTGATATATATGTTTTATTTTATTCCAATTGTTATACTATAACTATAGTTTTATGTATCTATACAAGGGGTACACCAATTACATACACATTTCCAGGGGGTACGTGAAGCATAAAAGGTTGAGAACCACTGATATATATATTTTATTTTATTCCCATTGTTATACTATATATATATAGTTTTATCTATCTATACAAGGGGTACGCCAGTTACATACACATTTCCAGGGGGTACGTGAAGCATAAAAGGTTGAGAACCACTAATATATATATTTTTTATTTTTTTCCCATTGTTATGCCATAACTATAGTTTTATCTATCTATACAAGGGGTACACCAATTACATACACATTTCCAGTGGGTACGTGAAGCATAAAAGGTTGAGAACCACTAATATATATGTTTTATTTTATTCCCATTGTTATACTATAACTATAGTTTTATCTATCTATACAAGGGGTACGCCAGTTACATACACATTTCCAGGGGGTACGTGAAGCATAAAAGGTTGAGAACCACTAATATATATATTTTTTATTTTTTTCCCATTGTTATACCATAACTATAGTTTTATCTATCTATACAATGGGTACACCAATTACATACACATTTCCAGGGGATACGTGAAGCATAAACGGTTGAGAACCACTAATATATATGTTTTATTTTATTCCCATTGTTATACCATAACTATAGTTTTATCTATCTATACAAGGGGTACACCAATTACATACACATTTCCAGAGGGTACGTGAAGCATAAAAGGTTGAGAACTACTGATATATATGTTTTATTCCCATTGTTATACTATAACTATAGTTTTATGTATCTATACAAGGGGTACACCAATTACATACACATTTCCAGTGGGTACGTGAAGCTTAAAAGGTTGAGAACCACTAATATATATGTTTTATTTTATTCCCATTGTTATACCATAACTATAGTTTTATGTATCTATACAAGGGGTACACCAATTACATACACATTTCCAGGGGGTACGTGAAGCATAAAAGGTTGAGAACCACTAATATATATGTTTTATTTTATTCCCATTGTTATACCATAACTATAGTTTTATCTATCTATACAAGGGGTACACCAATTACATACACATTTCCAGTGGGTACGTGAAGCATAAAAGGTTGAGAACCACTAATATATATGTTTTATTTTATTCTCATTGTTATACCATAACTATAGTTTTATCTATCTATACAAGGGGTACACCAATTACATACACATTTCCAGAGGGTACGTGAAGCATAAAAGGTTGAGAACTACTGATATATATGTTTTATTTCATTCCCATTGTTATACTATAACTATAGTTTTATCTCTCTATACAAGGGGTATGCCAGCTACATACACATTTCCAGGGGGCACGTGAAGCATAAAAGGTTGAGAACCACTGATATATATGTTTTATTTTATTCCCATTGTTATACCATAACTATAGTTTTATGTATCTATACAAGGGGTACACCAATTACATACACATTTCCAGGGGGTACGTGAAGCATAAAAGGTTGAGAACCACTGATATATATGTTTTATTTTATTCCCATTGTTATACCATAACTATAGTTTTATGTATCTATACAAGGGGTACACCAATTACATACACATTTCCAGGGGGTACGTGAAGCATAAAAGGTTGAGAACCACTGATATATATGTTTTATTTTATTCCCATTGTTATACCATAACTATAGTTTGATGTATCTATACAAGGGGTACACCAATTACATACACATTTCCAGGGGGTACGTGAAGCATAAAAGGTTGAGAACCACTAATATATATGTTTTATTTTATTCTCATTGTTATACCATAACTATAGTTTTATCTATCTATACAAGGGGTACACCAATTACATACACATTTCCAGAGGGTACGTGAAGCATAAAAGGTTGAGAACTACTGATATATATGTTTTATTTCATTCCCATTGTTATACTATAACTATAGTTTTATCTCTCTATACAAGGGGTACGCCAGCTACATACACATTTCCAGGGGGCACGTGAAGCATAAAAGGTTGAGAACCACTGATATATATGTTTTATTTTATTCCCATTGTTATACCATAACTATAGTTTTATGTATCTATACAAGGGGTACACCAATTATATACACATTTCCAGGGGGTACCTGAAGCATAAAAGGTTGAGAACCACAGTTCTAAAGCATTCTTCCACCAGAAAGGGCAAAGTGAGAATAACCATTAAACTAAAGAACAGTTCCTCTACGATATTGCCAATCTGGATAATAACAATAAATAGCTTCATTAAACGGCATAGAATAATTATTCTGGCTAATATTTCTGCCTATTCCTCACGAACGAACTCGAGAAGCGGAACTATAAGAAATTACGACTCGCTGCATCACCACAGACCACCCGAGAAATATTAAGATTAGCACTATTCTCACCCAACTTTATTCAGCCGGCCGTGGTAGATATACACTTTTAAATAAGTAGTTTTAATAAGCTTAATCTCCCAAGGCCACCTTTGTCTTATTCCACGCAGCAAACTGATGCAGTGGATACTTAAAACAGTGGTTGTCAACCTTTTATGCTTACGAACAACCTGGAAATGTATATGTAAGTGGCGTACCCCTTATATAGATATATAAAACTATAGTTATAGTATAATAGTATAGTACTAACGACGTATAATAGTATAGTAACTTAGCGACTTTGTTACTAGATCTAGCGACTTTTGAGCTCTCACGACGTACCCAAAAAAATTTTGCCTCATACCCCACATTGAGAACCCCTGACGTAAAGGATAACCCTACAATATTTCTTCTTTTCGATTTTTCCCAGTGTGAAAATTCTTTTTTGTGCAACTTCAGTTTAAACAGTCTCGTTGTTAAGTGTTGCCAGCCATTATCCAGACAACCACAATGTCCAGGATACATCCAGGAGACATCTAAGACGACAAATGGATATTTTCTGGAGATTGTGGTTGTGTGTGGGAAATTAGAGCAGAGAGATAAGACTCAGTCAGGAGTTGCGTCATCAAAAAACACCCCCTAGTAACAGAATGTAGAATATACCCTTATTTTCTTGAACATTTCCAACTGTCATTTGGTTTATACATAGGTGCTCTAGAACACAACTCCTTTTTGGGCCGAAAATTCTCTTTACTTTTCAAACTCCGCTTTTTCGAAGACTATGTTAATCTACAAAAGGGGCGGGGGTGGCTCAGTCGGTAGCGCGCCAGGCTCGTAATCTGTAGTTCCCAGGTTCGAGTCCCAGCTGGGTCAGCATTGAGATTTATCTCCGCAAAATTCCCCGCCCTGCCCACGGTCAGTAGGGGACACCGATGGGCTTGGAAAGGTCGCCGTCCGTCGGATGGGACGTTAAGCCGTGGCTCCGTGTGCGGGAGAGCCATACCCTGTGCGCGTTAAAGAACACGCTGGATGGCCTTGACGGGAGGCTACCATCCGTCTTCCAACAGCTGTTCCAGTGGGTCCCTCCCACAACCTTCGGGGTCCATGTGACCTGGCCATTTAGCCCATGGTGTGCAAAAAAGTGCCTCTCAGAGGTAAAATAATAAAATTAATATAAATAAAATAAAGCTGCTTGCCACAGAGGTCTGAGAGGAGCCTGTCAGTTTATATGCCACAGTAGAAGATCCGAGGACCTCAGCAGAACGACAACTCAAACAACCATGCGTTACCTGGGGCTCGAACTCGGGTCCTTTAGATCAGTAGCCAAGCGTGCTAACCACTCGGCCATGGGACGGGTTTTATTTTATTTAAATATAAAATTTTTAGACGATGCATGAAAATTTAGAAGATATATATTTCCCATGGAGGTAGGAAGATAAGGAGACGCCCTAACGCGCTTTCCCTGTGGAAGGAAAATGCTTACGCAGCATTGCGGTAGCCATGTTGTTGCTTTCAAAACAAATCGTCTGCCGCTGCAATCAAGCCTACTTACACTCAGTTTTACTGTGCGATTCGTGCAGCCGTAAGCTGAACAGGCTGCCAAAATACAAATGTCGACAAAAAATAGTACAGGTGAGTAACTACTGATCAATGTTTTGAATAGAACAACATGGCTGCCGTAGCATCATTTTCAAGTGCTTAGGGCTCCTCCTATCTTCCTACCTCTATGATATTTCCCCCCGTAATTTGCAACAAAACGTTTCTGCTTCATAATTGCCACAAAACGGAATTATTTTTAACAGAAAAATTGATAAGCTACTTTTATAAGCTCTTTTTTAGATTAAGTGTCATCCATCTTCAATGGCACTTACTTTTCCAACTCCGCTTTTTCGAAGACTGTGTTAATCTATGAAGTATTTGATATTCTATTCAATATATTTCCACCAAGAGGTCGAACAATTGCCCCAAGAAATTCGGAAAACAAGCATCGGGAACCACGAAAGCAATGGTTCCAACACTTGCGTACAGAATTTACATTCCAGAATAAACGAATAGTTAATTCTTAATGCCTATATCGTCGAACTCGTAATTGAATTTATCCATAAAATTGAACAGTTCAATCCCCTGAGTGCAAGCTCCTGTCCACAGTGGGGCGGGGGTGGCTCAGTCGGTAGCGCGCCAGGCTCGTAATCTGTACTTCCCAGGTTCGAGTCCCAGCTGGGTCAGCGTTCAGATTTATCTCCGCATAATTCCCCGCCCTGCCCGCGGTCAGTAGGGGACACCGATGGGCTTGGAAAGGCCGCCGTCCGTCGGATGGGACGTTAAGCCGTGGCCCCGTGTGTGGGAGAGCCATACCCTGTGCATGTTAAAGAACATGCTGGATGGCCTTGACGGGAGGCTACCATCTGTCACCCAACAGCTGTTCCAGTGGGTCCCCTCCCCCAACCTTCTCTGAGCCTTCGGGGTCCCTGTGACCTGGCCATTTAGCCCACAGTGTGCAAAAATGTGCCGCTCAGAGGTAAAACAACCCAACCCTGTCCGCAGTGGGGCGACATCCTGTGAAGATTCCACTCGTTTGGATACTTTCACAGGGTCCGAAATTCACCTGCGGGTTTGCTGTGCACAGTGACCCATGTCCCTGGAAAAGGAGGATCCTGATGTTTGCTTGAGGGTACTTTTCTGTTACCCTCGGTGCTAACTCTTGTAAGTATTGAAGGGACTACCCTGTGAAGGTTCTGCTAGTTTGGATACCTTCACAGGATCGTAATGTTCGCCCTCATTTTTGCCATGCACAGCGCCACTTGAAAGGAGGTTCCTGACAGTTGTTCAAGGGTCCTCGTATGCTCTCCTCCGGTTATGAGTAGTGGAGTCCCCCTTTGGCCTGTCTTGCCATTGCCCCCCCCCCCCCCCGATAGGGGACCACCTTGTCGTGGTGGTGGTGGTGGTGGTGGGGGGGGGGGGCTAGGGCCCAACAACCCGGCTGAAGGCTGTGCCGACCGGATTGGTCCCCCTGTTGGACATGGCTAAGGCAACCGAGGTCGAAGATGCTGCTGGCTGGCTTGATTGCCGGTCGGATGGTGACAGTGTCGGAGACCTCACCTATCAGGAGCCCTGGGTCGGCTGTTCGAGGGCTCTGCCGAACGGTCTGAGCCCGCCTTGTAGGCACGAGCCCTCAAAAAAGTCTGGGTCTTATTAAGAGTCTCCACCCCAGGTGCCGATCGAACTTGGATCTATATATATCCTTGTACATTTGCAAACCGGGGAATAGATTAAAGTAAGGTTTCTTCCGGTGGTCAGCTTTCCTTCTATAGGACTGCTGCCATGTGAGGCTGGGGTTGAGGTGCGCCTATAGGGCGTATTCCTTGCCCCCGGCTCTAGATAAGCACGGCTTTTCATAACCAGGTAGTGCTGTACAAGCAGAACCGGGAATTGCCGTGGTTGCATAAGATGGCAACAAAAGAGATTCATTGTCTTGCCATTGGGGAACCTGTTCGTTACTGGGCTGGGCAGCGATTTCGAGGGCCTTTGCTTCAGGTAAACAGTAAGTTCCTTTTTATTTCCCTTAGAGGGGGACCTCTAAGGATCAATCAGCTAGTAGGCTTGACCTGCCAGGGTCAAATCACAGATAAGGGAGAGGCCAGATCAAAGACCAGATGTGCAACTCCCTTAGTGCTCATGTTAATTGAAGGACGACAACAGTACCCCCGGGATAACGTCTCTGCGGTTACGGTTCCTTCATTCCTCAATATTCTCATACCCCATTTTTATGAGATCGATTAAAGAATATTATGTAGATGTGGTTTTCCACAGTGCTCATGGTAATTGAAGGACGACAACAGTACCCCCCCCCCCCCCCCCGATAACGTCTCTGCGGTTACGGTTCCTTCATTCCTCAATATTCTCATACCCCATTTTTATGAGATCGATTAAAGAATATTATGTAGATGTGGTTTTCCATAGTGCTCATGGTAATTGAAGGACGACAACAGTACCCCCCCCCCCCGATAACGTCTCTGCGGTTACGGTTCCTTCATTCCTCAATATTCTCATACCCCATTTTTATGAGATCGATTAAAGAATATTATGTAGATGTGGTTTTCCATAGTGCTCATGGTAATTGAAGGACGACAACAGTACCCCCCCCCCCCGATAACGTCTCTGCGGTTACGGTTCCTTCATTCCTCAATATTCTCATACCCCATTTTTATGAGATCGATTAAAGAATATTATGTAGATATGGTTTTCGTTTCAGTATTTACGTTAAGGAGTTGTCCCATGGCCGAGTGGTTAGCGTGCTTGGCTACTGATCCAAGGGACCTGGGTTCGAGCCCCGGGTAAGGCATGGATGTGTGTGTCGTTTTTCTGCTGAGGTCCTGCCATCCTCTCAGACCCTCTACTATGGCATATAAACTGACACGCTCCTGTCAGGCCTTTGTGGCAAGCAGCTGCTTAAGGGGGTATTTTTTTTTTTAATTTACGTTATATTTCAGCTTTGCCTACATGCAGTTTTTTTTGTTAATGGAGATTTTTGTGAAACATTGTAATATTTATTTTTTAACAAATGAAGCTGTTTCGATTTTCATTTTCACACAAAAAGTTCACTAATTTTGAAGCAATAATATTTATATTTTCTACCTTAAGAAACTTATTTATTAATAAAAAAAAATCAAAATCAGGATTTTCACTGCTTTTTTTTTTGCATGAAGAAAAGTAAGCAAAATGATACAAAGAATTAAAAAAGAAATTTGCTTTTATTCATATGATATTGTATATAATAGGGAAAAAGAATTCCAATTCAGGTCATAATACCGTTATTATATTCAACGACAAACATTCGGACACAATGTGTTCAACAATTTATACCATTTGCTGAAAAAACTCGAAGTAAACCTGCTAATAGGCTTTTATACATTTTCACCTAAAACAAAAGAACATTCTTTTCCAAGTTACACATCTACAAATTCGAAATCTCATGCACAATAAACATTCCTAACACATCATGAGATGAACTGCATAGTGATTATACTAAACCCTATTATGACTTATACATTCCTGATAGAAAGATTGTTATTAAATATATGTTAAAAACTCTAACGTTAAAGTCAGAAAAGAAATGCATCAACACATTTTTTTATGATACAAAGTTACAGATGCATATATATTTTCCTGGAGGAGGGTTGTTGGGTTGTTTTACCTCTGAGCGGCACTTTTTTGCACACCATGGGCTAAATGGCCAGGTCACATGGACCCCGAAGGCTCAGAGAAGATTGGGGGAGGGGACCCACTGGAACAGCTGTTGGGAGACATATGGTAGCCTCCCGTCAAGGCCATCCAGCGTGTTCTTTAACGTGCACAGGGTATGGCTCTCCCGCACACGGGGCCACGGCTTAACGTCCCATCCGACGGACGGCGGCCTTTCCAAGCCCATTGGTGTCCCCTACTGACCGTGGGCAGGGCGGGGAATTTTGCGGAGATAATTCTCAACGCTGACCCAGCTGGGACTCGAACCTGGGAACTACAGATTACGAGCCTGGCGCGCTACCGACTGAGCCACCCCCGCCCCTTCCTGGAGGAGAGAATGGTTGTTATTCAATAGAAGAAAAAACAATAATCAATGTTAAAGTAATGCATGAATATATTTTCCTATGAATTGGTAAATAAGTCATAATGTATGTATAATTTACATACATACATACAAAATTTTCATGCAGCCATGGGCTACGGATGTCCAACCAGACTGCACAATTTTTCTCTCCAGACGTGTCTCTTTTGAGCCACAGCTGCTGCATTTGGCCACTCTAGGCAAATTATAGCAGGTCCTGTTTGACATTGTCTGCCCATCGCATCCTCGGTCTTCCCCTTTTTCTGATACCCTTAGGCACACTGTTCATAATCCTCTTTGCCAATCTGCAGCTATGTATGTGGGCAACATGGCCGAACCAATGCAGTCTCTCTCTGCACAATATGCTGCTCAAAGGAGGTTGCTTACTCTGTCCTCTAACCTCAACATTACTTACAAAGTCAAACCACCTAATGCCCAAGATACTGCGTAAGCATCTAGAATCAAAGGCATCAAGTTTCTTGTTATCCTGTTAACAAAGGGTCCATGTTTCACTACCATAACTAACCTTAGAAAGAACCAAACTATTATACAGCCTAATTTTTGTCTTTAGGTGTATATGCCTATTTTTTCATATTCTCCATAGATTTTTAAAAGTCCCAGCGGCATTCCTATAATTCTATTTATCTCATGCCCACATCACCAGTATCTGTTACATAGCTCCCAAGATATTTAAACTGAGACACTTGCTCAATAGTACAGCCATTCAAAGCAACTGAAACACCTTCTGCGTGACCAATTTTCATCACTAGTTTTTTCTCTGTTTATCACCAAACCTACTCTATTACCAGTCTCATCAACATCAGTAGCCAACAAGGCCAAATCATCTGCATAATCTAAATCAGAAATTTTGAAATCTCCAGACCATTTAAGACCAAAATCTTACCCTTGCAAAGAATTTTGCATTACATAATCAATAAACAAACTAAAGAGAAAAGGAGACAAAATGCACCCTTGGGTTGTTTTACCTCTGAGCGGCACTTTTTTGCACACCATGGGCTAAATGGCCAGGTCATATGGACCCCGAAGGCTCAGAGAAGGTTGGCAGAGGGGACGCACTGGAACACCTGTTGGGAGACAGATGGTAGCCTCCCGTCAAAGCCATCCAGCGTGTTCTTTAATGTTGGGTTGTTTTACCTCTGAGCGGCACTTTTTTGCACACCATGGGCTAAATGTCCAGGTCACAAGGACCCCGAAGGCTCAGAGAAGGTTGGGGGAGGGGACCCACTGGAACAGCTGTTGGGAGACAGATGGTAGTCTCCCGTCAAGGCCATCCAGCGTGTTCTTTAACGTGCACAGGGTATGGTCCCCCACACACTGGGCCACGGCTTAACGTCCCATCCGACGGACGGCGGCCTTTCCAAGCCCATCGGTGTCCCCTACTGACCGTGGGCAAGACGGGGAATTTTGCGGAGATAAATCTCAACGCTAACCCAGCTGGGACTCGAACCTGGGAACTACAGATTACGAGCCTGGCGCGCTACCGACTGAGCCACCCCCACCCCAAATGCACCCTTGTCTAACTCCACTAGTAATACTAAACCAATTGCTGCAAGACCTACAAATTGCCACAACACGACTCAATGTTATTATACAGGGTGTCCCTGAATTTATGACCAAACATGAGGGGATGGTAGTCGGACAATGAACCCACCAATATTCGTCATAGAATATGCGGCCGCAAACGCAGTGAGGAGTCGGAAATGAAGGACAGACACAGAGGTTTCCAGAGTGACATTTATTGGAGATCATTACAAGAAATGCTCAAACGTCTGCCCACCAACATTGATACAGGCGGCACAACAGTGGATTAGTGATCGGCGTACCTGCTCATAAACTCCGGGCTACCAGATCCTCCACGGACGTCTCGTACATGGCATTCTTCAAATGTCCCCACAGAAAGAAATCGATACAAGAAAGATCGGGCGATCTGGGGTGGCCACGGGATGGGACCACCGTGTCCAATCCATCGGTTCCCAAATGTGGTAGGAAGATGCTGATGCACGTCCATGCTGAAATGGGCGGGTGCCCCATCGTGCTGGAACCACATACGGGCGCAGATAGTGACTGGAACATCCTGAAGCAATTCCAGCAAAACCTGTTGCAGAAAAATATGGTACGTTCACCCATCGAGACGGTCCAGCAGTAGGTAGGGTCCAATTAAGTAGCCATGCACGATCACCGCCCAGACATTGACGGCGAACCGTTACTGGTTTGAATTTGGACGTGTACCATGGGGGTTCTGGGCTGCCCACAAATGCGCATTATGGACATTTACTATGCCTTCACGTAAGAATGTTGGAATGGTAATAGGGTTGGATTGGTTGTTTTACCTCTGAGCGGCACTTTTTGCACACCATGGGCTAAATGGCCAGGTCACATGGACCCGAAGGCTCAGAGAAGGTTGGGGGAGGGGACCCACTGGAACAGCTGTTGGGAGACAGATGGTAGCCTCCCGTCAAGGCCATCCAGTGTGTTCTTTAACGTTGGGTTGTTTTACCTCTGAGAGGCACTTTTTTGCACACCATGGGCTAAATGGCCAGGTCACATGGACCCCGAAGGCTCAGAGAATATTGGGGGAGGGGACCCACTGGAACAGCTGTTGGGAGACAGATGGTAGCCTCCCGTCAAGGCCATCCAGCGTGTTCTTTAACGTGCACAGGGTATGGCTCTCCCGCACACGGGGCCACGGCTTAACGTCCCATCCGACGGACGGCAGCCTTTCCAAGCCCATCGGTGTCCCCTACTGACCGTGGGCAGGGCGGGGAATTTTGCGGAGATAAATCTCAACGCTGACCCAGCTGGGACTCGAACCTGGGAACTACAGATTACGAGCCTGGAGCGCTACCGACTGAGCCACCCCCGCCCCTTGAATGGTAAATAGGAAATCGTGATGTGCAGCCTTTGCTGCAGGAACCACTGGGCGAAATCCATGCACAGGGGATAATCAACAGCTGTCAATGCCTACACTGACTGCAAGTGATAGGGGTGTAGCCCTTCATGCAGTACTCGCCACACACTGTTCCGATGCACACCCAGGCTCCAGGCGGCGGATCACGTGCTTGTACCTGGGTTATCTGTCACCATACGCAAGATGTCCTCGCTCATAGCTGACGTTCTGACCTTCCGGCATCATGTCGACTGACGGGGATAGCCTTGACGGGAGGCTACCATCTGTCTCCCAACAGCTGTTCCAGTGGGTCCCCTCCCCCAACCTTCTCTGAGCCTTCGGGGTCCATGTGACCTGGCCATTTAGCCCATGGTGTGCAAAAAAGTGCCGCTCAGTGGTAAAACAACCCAACGTTAAAGAACACGCTGGATGGCCTTGACGGGAGGCTACCATCTGTTTCCCAACAGCTGTTCCAGTGGGTCCCCTCCCCCAACCTTCTCTGAGCCTTTGGGGTCCATGTGACCTGGCCATTTAGCCCATGGTGTGCAAAAAAGTGCCGCTCAGAGATAAAACAACCCAACGTTAAAGAACACGCTGGATGGCCTTGACGGGAGGCTACCATCTGTTTCCCAACAGCTGTTCCAGTGGGTCCCCTCCCCCAACCTTCTCTGAGCCTTTGGGGTCCATGTGACCTGGCCATTTAGCCCATGGTGTGCAAAAAAGTGCCGCCTGTTCTTCCCGTCGACTGACGGGAAGAACAGGAATGCCTTAGACAGCTGGCGGTGCAGTCGTGCAAACATTTTATGATCGGGCACACGGCGCTCTCACGGGGTCTTTGTGCCTCTCTACCATTGCCCTCGGCTTCGCTGTACATCAGGTGCATATCGGCTTCTCTGCATTCATAAACTGTTCCATCTCATGTCCAGTTGACGCTGAGAATGCTGGGGTTTGGCCGATCCAGCACTTTTAAGCCGTGCCGCCTCGTCTGTGTCCCTACCGGCACCGGGCTGCGTTTGCTCCCGCATATTCTATGAATATTGGGGGGGTTTGGTGTGTACTACTATCCCCTCACGTTTGGGCCATGAATTCAGGGACACCCCGTAGAGAGCTCTCATTACACTAACTATCAGGTATTCCATATGATCTTACAATCAACCACAAATTATGTTGATAACAGAGTCAAAAACCTTTTTGAAATCTATAAAGCTAGTAATCACAGGTTTCTGAAACTCTAAACATTTCTCAAGAATCTGAATAAGTGAAAATATTTGATCAATATATCCCCTACCATTACTGAATCCATATTTTACTTGAGGAAAATAGGATTATCATTAAATAGAAATAAAAATGTCAAACTAAAAAAAAAATCGTCAATATATTATTTCCTACTAGTTAGAGAATATGTTGTACATGTATATATTTCTTACTATTGGAAAAAAATGGTTATTAAATGCAAGTAAAAAAATAACACTACAAAATAAATTAAGCAAAGAAAATTATCAACATACTTCCCTACAAGTAAAAAAAAACAATTATATATGGATTATATTCTCCTATATGAGTGGATTATTAAATGGAAGAAAATGCTAATTAACTGATGTAAAATAAACCAAGCCGTCCCATGGCCGAGTGGTTAGCACGCTTGGCTACTGATCTAAGGAACCTGGGTTCGAGCCCCGGGTAAGGCATGGACGTTTGTGTCGTTTTTCTGCTGAGGTCCTGCCATCCTCTCAGACCTTCTACTGTGGCATATAAACTGACAGGCTCCTATCAGACCTCTGTGGCAAGCAGGTGCTTGAGGGGGTATTTATTTATTTTAAAATAAACCAATAGGCGCTATTCAAGGCTAAATAAAGTGATCAATATATATTCTTATTAGTAAGAAAATAAGTTACATGTATATATATCCAGTATATTCCTATAAAAGAAAAGGGTTGCTATTATAAAAAAAATAAATAGCCCCTCAAGCAGCTGCTTGCCACAGAGGTCTGACTGGAGACTGTCAGTTTATGCACCATAGTAAGTCTGTGAGGATGGGTTGGGTTGTTTTACCTCTGAGCGGCACTTTTTTGCACACCATGGGCTAAATGGATAGGTCACATGGACCCCGAAGGCTCAGAGAAGGTTGGGAGAGGGGACCCACTGGAACAGCTGTTGGGAGACAGATGGTAGCCTCCCGTCAAGGCCATCCAGCGTGTTCTTAACGTGCACAGGGTATGGCTCTCCCGCACACGGGGATACGGCTTAACGTCCCATCCGACGGACGGCGGCCTTTCCAAGCCCATCGGTGTCCCCTACTGACCGTGGGCAGGGCGGGTAATTTTTGCGGAGATAAATCTCAATGCTGACCCAGCTGGGACTCGAACTTAGGAACTACAGATTACGAGCCTGGCGCGCTACCGACTGAGCCACCCCCGCCCTCTGTGAGGATGGCGAGACCTCTGCAGATAAGGAACACAAACATTCATTGCGTTACCCCCCAAAGAAATACAAATGCATATATTTTTCTATGGAGAAAAATTGGTTAATATACAAGAAAAACAAATACAGTGGACCCTCGATATAACGCGCATGTCGGGCGGGAAACAACACCAGCGTTATAAGGTAAACCGCGTTATACCGAGCGACACAATAAATTTCACACTGTAAGCTTTTCTTTTACTCATCATGCATACAATAATTAAACACTATTCAAAATACATGCAGGAACTCAATACATACACAATTACTCAATACGCAGTAACAATAAAATGCGATACTCACTAACGCCGCACGGACCTGTATAAACATGTTTGAACTTATCGCGAACATCGAACGCGCTATAACCGAGTGCGCGGAATAGCGAGCAGCGCTATAACGAAGGTCCACTGTACAACTAATCAATGGTAAATACATTATGCATTTAGAGTTTAAAATAAAGAAATCCATCATCATATTTCCCTATGAGTTAGGAATAAGTTATGAATGCATATAAATTTTCCTATAGAACAATTGTTATTAAATACAAGATAAAAAACTTTTTGCAATGTTAACTCAATTAAGTAAAAAAAAACTACATTACATTGTCCTATCAGTTAAAAAAAACAGTAATTTGCTATACAAATGAATAGACAGTAATCAATGCTAAATAAACTAAGTAATGTATCCTGTGAGTTGGAAATTAAGTTACACTGGTATATATACAGGGTGAATCTGAAAAAGTGGGCAAAACTTTACGGGGTGGTAGAACGCAGCTACACGAGCAATATTCGTCATAGAATGTATGGTCGGAACGCAAGCGGTGAGAAGTTAAAAGGTAGTTTTCCACTGTCACATTTAAAGAATGAACACAAGAAGGAGAGGAGATACTTCAGAAAACATTTTATTAACAGGAATGTAATTGAGGTACATGCTCAAAGAAATTGCTCAAAAGAGCTATTTCGTGGTTAGTATAACCAGACATCCTCTCGGCAATCCACGGTAGAAATGCCGTTGGGTGCGAGGACCGACCCTTTTATACCATTTCCAACGCCACCTGGCGGCTCGCCGTTTGCGTTCCGCCCATACTTTCTATGACGAATATTGCTCGTGTAGCTGCGTTCTACCACCCCGTAAAGTTTTGCCCACTTTTTCAGATTCACCCTGTATATTTCCCTATAAAAGGGTTGTCATTAAATAAATCATAATTTTAATATTAAATAAACTAAGTAAAGAAATTAATCAGCATAGTTTCCTACTAGTTAGACAATGATATAAATGCATACATTTTTCTGAGATAAATTTGTTAATACAAGAAAAAAACACTAATCAATGTTAAATAAATTAAACATTTATAGTTTGAAAAAAGAAATTCATCACAGTTTGTGAAACTTGCATGAAGCGGTGTACATATTTAATAGTTTTGGGTTGGGTTGTTTACCTCTGAGCGGCACTTTTTTGCACACCATGGGCGAAATGGCCAGGTCATATGGACCCCAAAGGCTCAGAGAAGGTTGGGGGAGGGGACCCACTGGAACAGCTGTTGGGAGACAGATGGTAGCCTCCCGTCAAGGCCATCCAGCGTGTTCTTTAACGTTGGGTTATTTTACCTCTGAGCGGCACTTTTTTGCACACCATGGGCTAAATGGCCAGGTCACATGGACCCCGAAGGCTCAGAGAAGGTTGGGGGAGGGGACCCACTGGAACAGCTGTTGGGAGACAGATGGTAGCCTCCCGTCAAGGCCATCCAGCGTGTTCTTTAACGTTGTGTTGTTTTACCTCTGAGCGGCACTTTTTTGCACACCATCGGCTAAATGGCCAGGTCACATGGACCCCAAAGGCTCAGAGAAGGTTGGGGGAGGGGACCCACTGTAACAGCTGTTGGGAGACAGATGGTAGCCTCCCGTCAAGGCCATCCAGCGTGTTCTTTAACGTGCACAAGATATGTCTCTCCCGCACATGGGGTCACGGCTTAACGTCCCATCCGACGGACGGCGACCTTTCCAAGCCCATCGGTGTCCCCTACTGACCGTGGGCAGGGCAGGGAATTTTGCGGAGATAAATCTCAACGCTGACCCAGCTGGGACTCGAACCTGGGAACTACAGATTACGAGTCTGGCGCGATACCTACTGAGCCACCCCCGCCCCCCATAGATAAAAGCTCATGCTCTTATAAGTAATAATTCATCACATACTGCTTACATGGAAAATGTTGAAATTCCCAAAATTAAAACTTTAAAAATTTTGGTATTTACACATTATTTCAAATCTTGAAATGAAATGCTTCATCTACATGTGATGAATACAAATGCAGCTTTTAATAACGTTAATAATTTTAACCATTGCACTTTTACTATAAATTCAGTTAAAAAGATTTTCAAACTACAGCAAACCTCAGTTGTTATTGCATTAACCAAAAATTAAACTATTTGAAAAATATTTCAAATGAGAGGATGTATAGAATTAATTCTATTACTTCTATCATCAAACAGTTAAATGTATTTATTTAATGTCTCACCAAATCTTTTCCAATACAATGCTATCTGCCTACACACTTATGGATGCAATCTCGAGCTTCATATGAATTTGCACACAATTAAGGAATTATATACGTCTTCCACATTCTCAGATATTAAACCTCGGTATATGATATCTAATGCTACATTTTTCTTAATGATAAACTGCATGGGTTATATTTCTTGTGATTATGAAATACTCCTGGATGTTGCAATGAATTCTGTAACTATTTTTTTTTATATGACAGTGTATTAGGTATAAATCGGTATCAATGATAAACATAGGTTGTTACAAAATTCATCATAAAAATAGTTTGCAACTGTTTTTTTTATATGCCAAAGTATTATGGTATAAGCTTCAGTGAGGCAATTGTATACTGCTCATATGCATCAATATGTTTTTTAATGATAAGCTGTATGAGTTGGGTTGTTTTACCTCTGAGCGGCACTTTTTTGCACACCATGGGTTAAATGGCCAGGTCACGTGGACCCCAAAGGCTCAGAGAAGGTTGGGGGAGGGGACCCACTGGAACAGCTGTTGGGAGACAGATGGTAGCCTCCCGTCAAGGCCATCCAGCGTGTTCTTTAACGTGCAAAGGGTATGGCTCTCCCGCACACGGGGCCACGGCTTAACGTCCCATCCGAAAGACGGCGGCCTTTCCAAGCCCATCGGTGTCCCCTACTGACCGTGGGCAGGGCGGGGAATTTTGCGGAGATAAATCTCAACGCTGACCCAGCTGGGACTCGAATCTGGGAACTACAGATTACAAGCCTAGCGCGCTACCGACTGAGCCAACCCCGCCCCAAAGTCGGTATCAATGATAAACATAGGTTGTTACAAAATTCATCATAAAATAGTTTGCAACTGTTTTTTATATGCCAATGTATTATGGTATAAGCTTCAGTGAGGCAATTGTATACTGCTCATATGCATCAATGTTTTTTTAATGATAAGCTGTATGGGTTATATTTCTTGTGATTCATGAAATACTCCTGGATGTTGCACTGAAAACTGTCATATAAATTCAATTGGATTTTCACTTTGTGCTTCCTGTTATAGCCAAAATGTACAGCTCTGAATTGAGAAATAAGGTTGGGTTGGGTTGTTTTACCTCTGAGCGGCACTTTTTGCACACCGTGGGCTAAATGACCAGGTCACATGGACCCCGAAGGCTCAGAGAAGGTTGGGGGAGGGGACCCACTGGAACAGCTGTTGGGACACAGATGGTAGCCTCCCGTCAAGGCCATCCAGCATGTTCTTTAACGTTGGGTTGTTTTAACTCTGAGCGGTTCTTTTTTGCACACCATGGGCTAAATGGCCTGGTCACGTGGACCCCGAAGGCTCAGTGAAGGTTGGGGGAGGGGACCCACTGGAACAGCTGTTGGGAGACAGATGGTAGCCTCCCGTCAAGGCCATCCAGCATGTTCTTTAACGTTGGGTTGTTTTAACTCTGAGCGGTTCTTTTTTGCAGACCATGGTCTAAATGGCCTGGTCACGTGGACCCCGAAGGCTCAGTGAAGGTTGGGGGAGGG
This sequence comes from Ryuthela nishihirai, assembly GCA_038380435.1. NCBI lineage: Eukaryota > Metazoa > Arthropoda > Arachnida > Araneae > Heptathelidae > Ryuthela > Ryuthela nishihirai. The sequence continues at coordinate 104,466,559 of JAWZYU010000002.1, read as the reverse complement.
GACCCACTGGAACAGCTGTTGGGAGACAGATGGTAGCCTCCCGTCAAGGCCATCCAGCATGTTCTTTAACGTTGGGTTGTTTTAACTCTGAGCGGTTCTTTTTTGCACACCATGGGCTAAATGGCCAGGTCACGTGGACCCCGAAGGCTCAGTGAAGGTTGGGGGAGGGGACCCACTGGAACAGCTGATGGGAGACAGATGGTAGCCTCCTGTCAAGGCCATCCAGCATGATCTTTAACGTGCACAGGGTATGTCTCTCCCGCACGCGGGGCCATGGTTTAACGTCCCATCCGACAGACGGCGGCCTTTCCAAGCCCATCGGTGTCCCCTACTGACCGTGGGCAGGGCGGGGAATTTTGCGGAGATAAATCTCAAAGCTGACCCAGCTGGGACTCGAACCTGGGAACTACAGATTACGAGCCTGGCACGCTACCGACTGAGCCACCCCCACCCCTGAGAAATAAGGAAATTTATATTAAGTAAAAAGTGGTACTAAAGGCATGCAATTTAAAATGTCAAAGTTGAAAAAACATGCATGCAATATTATAGAAAAAAAAAAGTACTTAACATTCAAGCACGAGTTGAATAATTACAAGTCTTTTAAATGTGAAGAAACCCTCAAATGAGCAATTTTTTTCCTACTTAATATGTTAACCTTTTTGCTCTTTTTAGTTCTGCTAGAGATTGGTACCACTGAAAAATTCACAAAGTTAGTTTTTATAGAAACTGTCATGTTGTGGGGAAAAAAAATGGCTTCCATTTCCAATAGTAAGTCCTTTCAGTGCAATGAATTCTTCGATGATCTTTGCTTGCCTTCAGATTATTTGTTGGTGAGAATATTACTTAAATTAATTAATAATATTAATAATATACAGTAGTAATGTACCGCAGAAAATATTCTGTAGACATGAGAGTTATGAAATAGTTAGCTAAAAAATTCAGTTCTGCTGTGAGTGGGATTCAAACCTATGGTTCCCAGTTATTGGCATGTAACTAGGAGTGTGGATTCGAATTATACTCACTGCAAAACTAAATATTTTCAGCTATTTTATGAGTCCCCTTAACACTGATTCAATTATTGCGATTTTGCATATATTAACACCAGTTGTCAGATTTAAGGTTACAAGTTGGGTTGTGTTGTTTTACCTCTGAGCGGCACTTTTTTGCACACCATGGGCTAAATGGCCAGGTCACATGGACCCCGAAGGCTCAGAGAAGGTTGGGGGAGGGGACCCACTGGAACAGCTGTTGGGAGACAGATGGTAGCCTCCCGTCAAGGCCATCCAGCGTGTTCTTTAACGTTGGGTTGTTTTACCTCTGAGCGGCACTTTTTTGCACACCATGGGCTAAATGGCCAGGTCACATGGACCCCGAAGGCTCAGAGAAGGTTGGGGGAGGGGACCCACTGGAACAGCTGTTGGGAGACAGATGGTAGCCTCCCGTCAAGGCCATCCAGCGTGTTCTTTAACGTTGGGTTGTTTTACCTCTGAGCGGCACTTTTTTGCACACCATGGGCTAAATGGCCAGGTCATATGGACCCCGAAGGCTCAGAGAAGGTTGGGGGAGGGGACTCACTGGAACAGCTGTTGGGAGACAGATGGAAGCCTCCCGTCAAGGCCATCCAGCGTGTTCTTTAACGTGCACAGGGTATGGCTCTCCCGCACACGGGGCCACGGCTTAACGTTCCATCCGACGGACAGCGGCCTTTCCAAGCCCATCTGTGTCCCCTACTGACCGTGGGCAGGGCGGGGGAATTTTTGAGGAGATAAATCTCAACGCTGACCCAGCTGGGACTCGAACCTGGGAACTACAGATTACGGGCCTGGCGCGCTACCGACTGAGCCCCCCCCCCCCGGCAATAAGGACCCTTGGGCACAAGTGCACAACTTTGACATCCTACTGACCGTGGGCAGGGCGGGGAATTTTCGTTAAGGTTACAAGATTCCTTGCATTATCTTTAATGTGAAACAGATGTTGATATATGCAAAATCATGATAATCGAAGTGTTATGATATTATAGCATGTAGTTGTATTTTAATTTTACCATTGATTTATATGTTTGTGATGCAGTCTTATGCAAATTTTACAGCATTTGTCTGTTCCAAGAACATTACAATTTTTCCTGACATTTTTATGTTTGTCTTGCAGACATCACTATCTTATATGAACTGTTCAAACAACTTAGTGCTAATTATGAGTGAAAAAAAGTGCATATACTTTTAATATTGTACACAGAGTTAAAATATTTATTCACTACACTATAATAAAGGAGTGACTTTTTTGAAAGACAAAGGAATTGTTCATGAAATATGTGCAAAAAAAGATTTGCTAACCCTACACACTACAGCAAAGTATTCTGAAATGTATAAGAAAATAAATTCATATTTAGAGTCAACTTCATTTGTGCTACTTGTAAAAACAATATATTGGGTTGAACCAAAAGTTCATGTGGATTTTAGGCAAAAGTTCAAACTCAAATATTAAATAGTAATAAATATCATTAATCAGTAATATATCCACCATTTTGTTGAATTATCTTAAGCCATCTGTCGGGCAGTTTTATTATTCTGTTGGTGTAGAACTCTGTTTTTCATTGAAGAACCAATCAAGGTGGTTTTTGATGGCCTCCAAAGATTGGAACTCTTTATTGTTCAAACAGTTTTGCAGCAACTGAAATAGTGATAATCTGAGGGTGAAATGCTAGGCAAATATGGCGGGTGAGTGGCACAAAACATCTCAATCAAACTACAACAATTTTTGCAGGGAGGTCAAAGACATGTGGTCTTGCATTGTCATGATGGTACACTCCTTGGCGATTCACCAATCCTGGATGTTTTCCATTGATCGCTGCCTTCAGCTGATCCCATTGCAAGCAATACTGATGTGAATTATTGATAACAGCTCATAGTGAAGGATTCCCTTCCAATACCACACACATGGGGCGGGGGTGGCTCAGTCGGTAGCGCGCCAGGCTCGTAATCTGTAGTTCCCAGGTTCGAGTCCCAGCTGGGTCAGCGTCGAGATTTATCTCCGCAAAATTCCCGGCCCTGCCCGAGGTCAGTAGGGGACACCGATGGGCTTGGAAAGGCCATTGTCCGTCGGATGGGACGTTAAGCTGTGGCCCCGTATGCGGGAGAGCCATACCCTGTGCACGTTAAAGAACACGCTGAATGGCCTTGACGGGAGGCTACCATCTGTCTCCTAACAGCTGATCCAGTGGGTCCCCTCCCCCAACCTTCGGGGTCCATGTGACCTGGCCATTTAGCCCATGGTGTGCAAAAAAGTGCAGCTCAGAGGTAAAACAACCCAACCCAATACCACACACACACAGAGCATAACCTTCTTTGGATACAGGCTGGACTTGGGTTGCAGTAATGAAGGCTCACCTTGCTTGCCCCAAGATCTTTTCCTTTGGATGTTGTTGTAAAGGATTCCTTTTTCATTGCCAGCCACTAACTATTTCAAAAACGGGCTGTTTTCATTGTTTTACAGCAGTGTCTTGCAAACTGTGTGCCGCGAGAGATTTTCAAATTGACAATAGATATTCCAAAGATTTTATTTTGACTTGACTTGTGTTATCGACGTGCTTTAATAAAAATCTTTCAGATTTTATCAACTGGGATCTTGTAAGTATTTATCAAGCTTTTTCCACATTTTAGTATTAATTTTTGATTATTTCAAGCCATAGAATGGACAAATATTTAAAACAAACACTGAGTTATGATTAATTATATTTATTATTATATTTATTTTAAATAAAATGCATTTAACAAAACTTCAATTTTCCTCTTTTTACGTAACCATCAAAAATTCTTTTTTAGGTGTGCCGCGGAAAAAAAAATTAGATTCAGTGTGCCGCAGAGTAAAAAAGTTTGCGAGACACTGTTTTACAGGAACAACTCACAACAGAGATGAGGTCCATTACCTTTTTTTCACTCATCTATGTGCCACCCACACATCATACTGATTCATGCATGCAGGCTGCTCCAAATGCCTTACAACTGATTTTTGCAATATTTTTAGTGTTTCATTAATCTCTCTTGTGATGCTCCTTGGGTTAGTTTGGATTAATGTGGCGATTTGGTTGTTGTCAACCATTGAGTGTCTTCCTGAACATGAGGCATCTTCCAGAGAAAAATTCCTGGTTCAGAACTTTGCAAACCACTGCCGTCATGTTTGGTGATTTACAGCATCACCTCTGTACTGCACAAATCATTTCTCAGGTGTGTCTTGCATTTTTACCCTTCCAATAAAAAAAAGAGCACAAGATGGTGAAAATGTACCTTCGTATCTTCCACTTCCAAATTTACCTTATGCAAATATCACCCAGCCGTCCCCTGGCCGAATGGTTAGCGCTCTTGGCTACTGGTCTACGGGACCTGGGTTCGAGCCCCGGATAAGGCATAGATGTATGTGTCGTTTTTCTGCTGAGGTCCTGCCATCCTCTCAGACCTTCTACTGTGGCATATAAACTGACAGGCTCCTGTCAGACCTCTGTGGCAAGCAGCTGCTTGAGGGGGTATTTATTTGTTATTATTTTAAATATCACCCACTTAACTGCATGATTTGCTTTTCAGAACACACTAGCAACTATCCCCTGTCAAAAGCACACACTATTTAGAGCTGCTAATGCATGTTGTTGTGCAGATCACATCCAGTAACATCGCTTGATGAAAAAGACAAGCAAACTTTTGTTTCAACTAATAACATTAGATTGTGTATTTCTTGTTAAAAAAATATTATTTGCTAACGCCTATTTTTAATGCTTAACAAGGTTTATATATATATTACTGTAATCATCATTATATAGTGGCAACAAGCAGGTAGACATTAGTAGAGAAGGTATGTTTCTTCTACAGCATGCAGACGACAGTACAGCTCATTGTTGCTGCTTCAATATATTTTGACACTCTCTGGTTTCCAAGACACTCAACCCACAGGTCCCATATTTGGTAAATAGGTTCCTCCTGTTAAAAATTTAGGTTACCTTGCATTAAAAAATTCAGGTTTCAACAATAATAGGGCAAAGTTTAAAACCTCCAATGTCTTTATAAATGTGGGAGATCTTGCAGTGTCATGGCTTTCTTGTGTATAAATAAACTTCCGTTCTGCCAAACGTTGGGTGAGTAGTGGGACAGCAGAAACCAGAATAAAATAAAAACAAAATAAAGCAATGACATAAAAATGAGTAAAAGTTAAAAATTAAATAAACAAATGTTCAGCGTTGTTTTACCTCTGAGCGGCACTTTTTTGCACACCATGGGCTAAATGGCCAGGTCACATGGACCCCGAAGGACTCAGAGAAGGTTGGGGGAGGGGACCCACTGGAACAGCTGTTGGGAGACAGATGGTAGCCTCCCGTCAAGGCCATCTATCGTGTTCTTTAACGTGCACAGGGTATGGCTCTCCCGCACACGGGGCCACGGCTTAACGTTCCATCCGACGGACGGCGGCCTTTCCAAGCCCATCGGTGTCCCCTACTGACCGTGGGCAGGGCGGGGAATTTTGCGGAGATAAATCTCAACGCTGACCCAGCTGGGACTCGAACCTGGGAACTACAGATTATGAGCCTGGCGCGCTACCGACTGAGCCACCCCCGCCCCTTACCAAGCTTTATTAGCTGGGATTGTTCTGTTGACTTTATAGGAATGCCCGATGTCTTTTTCTGTCTATTATTTACGTTATTTGATTTCTTTTTTCCTCCCATTCTCACTTACTTCCATTGAAAGTTAATTCAATCAAAAACAATTACAGAATGAGGTTAACATTAAGCGTCAAGAACCCAAATTGGCAAGCTTACTTCATGTCCAAATTCGGAATCCATGTGACAACAGTTGTACCATTTTATTAAGACTTTGAGCAATGTCCACATTTTTGATTTCATACTTGTCAGCTAAATGTTTTACTACTGTTTCATATTTGAAGAAAGTTTTAAGCGTTCGTCTGTTAATAAACTCAAGAGCTAACAGATCCAAGAGAGCCAATAAAACCTCTTAGCTTCCCACGGCGTGAATCCCATTACCTGCACGTGCCGCATGCGCACCCTCAATGGAACAATTGGTGGAAGACGTTACTATGGTAATGAGAAAAGTTTTAATACCCTCTATCGGAGTTGGATAAAATTTAAGTTCGTATCCGCCATTTTCTTGTGGAATTAAGATTCACATCAAATAAAAGTAAGTGAGCGAGATATTTTAATTTATCAAGCTCATTCCTACATATATTTTTTATTAATTCGTTGAGATTGGGGTGCAAAACTATTACTTCCATTTCATTCTGTTAACCTGAAAACGTTTTTTGTTGAGAGACTGGTACGTTTCCTTCAGGCAGTTGTTATTTAAGTCGTATACATGCTTTATAAAGCTAAACCTAGATTAGCTAGTAAGTTCATTCGTATACTGTGTAATACTGAAGAATGCTGACATGAAAAAGATGGGGGTGGGGGGGGGGGAACAGTCCAGAAATAAGTCAGTAAAAATGAAAAAAATGTTTCTTTTTATATATTTATTTTTTTATTTTCTTATTTTGATGCATATATATATATTTCACATCTATTTTAATTCCCTAGGTATTGCAAACATCTGTTAAAAATGAGCTTTTAATCCACAGGAAAAAGATGTGCATGAAAAAGTTACACATTTAATGTTTTTTAGCTGAAAAGCAATATAGTACTTATATTTCTGTAGTTAACATTTTTGTCTTTGTTAATTTTTTGGCTTTTTCTTCTCCATTTTCTATTCACTTTAGAAATCAAATATATAACATAGTGCTACACAATTTGAAGATATGTAAAATGTATATGAAACACTATTACACTATTTGCCCTTTTTGCAATTGTTGCTGTTAGTGCAAATCAACATTTTTGTTTCTTTTACATGAATAGAAACACTTGCAAAAAGAAAGACAGTACAGTGAAATAGTTTTTATATATATAGTTTATATCTGTTAGCCCATAATGGGGCAGTGGTGGCTCAGTCAGTAGTGTGCCAGGCTCCATAACCTGTAGTTCCTTGGTTATAGTCCCATCTGGGTCAGTGTTGAGATTTATCTTTGCAAAAATTCTCCGCCCTGCCTACGGTCAGTAGAGGACGCCGATGGGCTTGGATTAAGGCTGCTGCTCGTCGATTGGTACGTTAAGCCGTGGTCCCATGTGTGGGAGAGCCATACCCTGTGAAGGTTAAAGAACACGTTGAATAGCCTCGATGGGAGGCTACCATCTGTCTCCCAACAGCTGTTCCAGTGGGTCCCCTCCCCCAACCTTCTCTGAGCCTTCGGGGTCCACATGACCTGGCCATTTAGCGCATGGTGTGCAAAAAAATGCCGCTCAGAGGTAAAACAACCCATAAAGTTCATATATACTTGTGCACACTTAAAATGTGTATTTAAATTCTGAAAAGACTTGTTTCATATTTTGGCATTTCTGCCAGTCTTAGACATGTTTTTTCATCCCACCCTCTACTGTATTTTTCATTTTTATTTGTTCCTACTGTACAATATAGCACATTTGAGCTTAAGAGTATGCTCAATGACAGGTATCAACTAGTAATATTCAGCATTTAGCTAAGCTTTTTAGACTATTAGATTCAGTGCAGCACTTTGTGCATACTTTGTTCTGTTGTGCAATAGAAATATTTATCATGTCTCTGCAGAGCAATGTGAAATGGCCATGAAATTTATAAGATAGTACTTCCCATTAGTAAGTCTTAAGTTTAAATGTTGGCTAATAATGTACCAGTTTTGTGATTTGATTGGATGGAAATCCTGATATGCAATTATAATTTTGTTTCAAAACAAGCATTCCATGTTCACCAAAGGCAATATTCGTTTAGTTTCTGTGTTCATGCCCTACTTTCATTGCAAAAGGTTAGTAAATGAGTGTTCAGAGGTTGTGTTGACCAGCATATATATATTATATTATTTATATATTATATTATTATATATAATAATATACCACTTTCTCAGATTCGTTAAAATCCTAAATTTTTAATTTTAGGTAATATCATGCAAAATAGTATTGAAAGCTTTTTCGATGTCAAAAATAGTGTAATTGTCTTCTGTCCATTACTTAAGTTATTATAAATATGAGATATAAGTTCCAAAATTGCACTATCTGTACTCCTATCTTATCTAAAACTGTAAAAAATTTAAACAGTTCATAATTTTGCATTTATCAGTTTCTCATATACTTTTGAAAAAACAGTAAGGAAATAGATGATAATTATCTAAGCTCTTCTTTCTACCCCATTTATAAATTCATATAACTAGAGCTGTTTTTAAAACATTTGAAAAATCAGATAGTTCTTCAGTTGCTTTGAATGCCTGCACTATTGGGCAAGTCTCAATTTAATTATTTTGGAAGCTATGTAACAGATGTTGGTGATATGTGGCATGAGATAAATAAAAGAACAGGGACTGCTGCTAGGACTTTTAGATCTGTGGAGAACGGAAAAATAGGCATATACACCTAAACACTAAAATTAGGCTGTATAATAGTTTGGTTCTTTCTAAGGTTAGTTATGATAGTTAAACTTGGGACACTTTGTAAGCAAGATAACTGTAAAGTCGATATTCCTGATTCTAGATGCTTGCGCTGTATCTTTAGGAATTAGGTGGTTTGACTTTGTAAGTAATGATGAGGTTAGAAGGAGTCATCAACTTCCTTTGAGCAACATTCTATGCAGAGAGAGACTGCATTGATGATGTTGCCTATTATGCACAGTGTGCCTAAAGCCTTCAGGAAAAGTGGGAGACCTAGGATGTGATGGGCAGGCAATGTCAAACAGGACCTTTTTAGAATTTGCCTACAGTGGCCAAATGCAGCAGCTGTAGCTCAGGACAGACATGTCTGAAGAGGAAAATTGCAGTCTGGTAGGACCTCCGTAGTCAATGACTGCATGAGGATTTTGAATGTATGTATATGTAATGTCTGTTTCAGCAAAGATTTCAATTAAAATCCTTGCTGAAACATTAGTTTGTATATTCAATTTCTGGTTTGCTTTCTGGTTCATTATTGAGATCTGAAGAAAGCTATAGCTTGAGAATGATCTGCAAACAATGTTGAAAGTATCAGCCTTTACTGCATAACTGTATGGTGCATAGAACCCTATGAAGAATATGGTAAAAGTCTAGTGAGTTTCTGCTTGACTTCCCAAGAGTTAAATGTAATGGAACAATGAACAAATGAATTGGCTCAATCGGTATCGCACTAGTCTTATACTATGCAGTTATTGGGTTGGAATCCCACCTGTGTCAGTGTGAGATTTATCTCAACTCTGGCAGCTGGATTTATTTCCACCAAATACAAAAGAATATAATGATGGCACAAAAGATTTATTTGTGCTAAACCAGCGCCGTCCCGTGGCTGAGTGGTTAGCATGCTTGGCTTGTGATCTACGGGACCTGGGTTCGAGCCCCAGGTAAGGCATGGATGTGTGTGTGGTTTTTCTGCTGAGGTCCTGCCATCCTCTCAGACCTTCTACTATGGCATATAAACTGACAGGCACCTGTCAGACCTCTGTGGCAAGCAGTTGCTTGAGGGGGTATTTATTTTTATTTAAACCTCACCCTGCCCTCAGTCAGAAAGGGGACACCAATGGGTTTGGAAAGAACACTGTCGGATGAGACATAAAGCCACGGCCACTTGTGCAGGAGAGCCATATCCTGTATATGTTAAAGAACATGCTGAATGGCCTTGACAGGCTTCCTTCTGTCTCCTGACAGCTGTCCAGTTTACCATCTTACCACAACATTCTCTGAGCCCTCAAGTTCCTTTGACCTGGTGATTTAGCACAGTGTGTGCAAAAATGTCCCTTAGAAGCAAACCAACTTGGAAGTTAAAAAGTTGAAATTTCTAACAGCAACATTGCGAATTGTGCGAAATTATTTCAATAAAATTATTTGTAAGAGATTTTTTTTGTTAGCTGCAATTCTTTGGGGAATATTTTGCTCAACTTCATATATAAGGTGATATAACTACCAAGTTTTATTGTTGTCCACTTATACACAAGATATGTTTTGAGAAAAATTTGTGAAATATGTATATGTGGGTTTCTTTACAATATCCATCTATACTAAAACATACTTGCCAAAAGTTTAAGAAGCTATGTAGCTTTAAATTTAACTCTTTGATGGCATAATACAGATCTTTGTATTTCAGTGGCTTTTTGTATATGGAACTATAATTTGAAAAACTTTTTCTGTGTCAAAATCCTGTTTCAGGTTGGGGGAGGGGACCCACTGGAACAGCTGTTGGGAAACAGATGATAGCCTCCCGTCAAGGCCATCCAGCGTGTTTTTTAACGTGCACAGGGTATGGCTATCCCACACACGGGGCCACGGCTTAACGTCCCATCCGACGGACGGCAGCCTTTCCAAGCCCATCGGTGTCCCCTACTGACCGTGGGCAGGGCGGGGAATTTTGCTTAGATAAATCTCAATGCTGACCCAGCTGGGAGGAACTGGGAAGGGTTAAAAGATTGTGGTTTAAGTCACAATGCAGATTTAAAATTGGTAAAATTACTCTGTATCACTGTAATTGTCTGACTACTGTTTTGGCTGATGATGCATTGGAGCAACAATGCAAAACACCTATCACATGGGGTGGCTTGGTCAGTAGTGCACCAGGCTCATAATTGCTGTTCCCAGGTTCTAATCCCAGCTGGGCCAGTGTTGAGATTTATCTCTGGAAAACTTCTCATCCTTCTATCTATCGAATATCATCTCAAGAAAAAAAACCAAGGTAATTTCATAGATAATAATTCTAACCAATACAGTGATATAGAGTAATTTTATGAACAAACTGATTGCCTTGATTAAAGGTTATCTCTTTAGTGATTCATATTTGAAGTATGTTTATATATTGCCAATCCATTTCATTCTGTTCTGTTTTCATTTCAAATTAAAAGATGTAAATTAAACCATTGGCTATAACTTAAACTTCTTTATTTCTGTTGCTTATAAATCATGTATTTCAGATTTGCTAGAAAATGTCTGACTACCATACAAAGACATTTGAATACTTTGAACATCTTGCCCAACATGAAAAGTTGAAGATGGATGAGTCTCTTAATGATTCTTCGAAGAATGAATTAAACGACACTGATGTAAGTTATATGCACTAAACGTTATGCACTAAGCATTTGTATTTTGTAATTAAGACTTTTATTCATTTATTATTCACATACATTGCAGATGGCCTGGATGGTAACATTACTAGAGTAGCAAACTTGTATTTGGTGATGCACTCAGCCTGAAATGATAATGAAATTGGAGATCCAGTTTTTGAGTTTTAATTTTATTATTCTAGAATAATCATTTCATATTTCTGTAAGTCAAATCTTTTAATACTAGCTGAACAAATTTTATATATTCTGATTTTTCACTGCAGGGTAGTTTTGTGAACACCACTCCCTGCTCCCCAGCCCCTTAGCACAGACTCAACGTGTATATATGTTGGTGTTGTACTAAGTAAACATGGGGCGGGGGTGGCTCAGTCGGTAGCACGCCAGGCTCGTAATCTGTAGTTCCCAGGTTCGAGTCCCAGCTAGGTCAGCGTTCAGATTTATCTCCGCAAAATTCCCCGCCCTGCCCACGGTCAGTAGGGGACACCGATGGGCTTGGAAAGGCCGCTGTCCGTCGGATGGGACGTTAAGCCGTGGCCCCGTGTGTTGGAGAGCCATACCCTGTGCACGTTAAAGAACACACTGGATGGCCTTGACGGGAGGCTACCATCTGTCTCCCAACAGCTGTTCCAGTGGGTCCCCTCCCCCAACCTTCTCTGAGCCTTCGGGGTCCATGTGACCTGGCCATTTAGCCCATGCTGTGCAAAAAAGTGCCGCTCAGAAGTAAAACAACCCAACAACCCTCCTCCAGGAAAATATATATGCATCTGTAACTTTGTATCATAAAAAAATGTGTTGATGATAATCACAGTGTTTCCTGCTGCTCCTTTGGTGTTGATAAATCAATCAACACTTTTTGCGGAAAAAATTTTCGCCGACATGGAGATGCGGGTTCAAATCCCTTATGTCGACGAAAATTTTTTCTGCAAAATATTTATTGATTTGCCTTTAAATATGCACAAAATGTTTTATATTCTGTTTCAAAAGATGTAATCCCTGGATATCTTTTATTTTTTTTATTAATTAATGTATGTCTGAGCAATTGTTATACATATCAGTAAAATCTAAATTTTTCGCATGTTCTTCAATTCAGACTAACTTGATTCAAAGGTATAATAAGTGGATAATTATCAGTAAATGAGATTCAATAATGTACACTTCAAAACATGATCTAAGCAACTTGTATTATATTTACTTACTCTAGTAGGTGACCTAACATACTTACAGTAACCATTCTCACTCATTATATTTAAACAATCATTTACTTCTCTAGATTCTTTTTAAAACAGCTATCTTTATATCTCCAATAAAAAGAATATTATTTATCCTCAATGAATATTTATTGCTCTGTTATTTAAATAAATATAGTTATAGCTGCAATTCTTCATTAAAAAATTTATTGTGTGCTCATGAGATCTATACATTACAATAATAGAAAAATTAATGTTATTTATGTGGAGATATACTACCTCTGCACTTAACATATGAAAACTTAGCTGGGTAAAAGAATATGTTCCTAATTTAATATATATTAATACTCCCCCTGATTGGTTAGATTCTCTACACTGATAATAACTTATGTTATCGTTCTATATTATATAATTCAATCTCTTCAATTTTCACCTATATTTCAGACAACAATATCACATCAAATCTGTAATCCATCTGCTCCAATTAACACAATTCATTCAGGTTTTGCCTCAAACTCCTGATATTAAAGTGAATTGCACATACATTTGGGAATTCATTTAAATTATGATTCTCATATTCACAAAAATCAGGTAGAGTTAGTGATTTTATATTATAAAGCTCATTTTCTACAGAATTTGTTTTCTATGACCATTGTGAAACAATAAAAAAAAAACTTGAGTTGTAGTGCCTTTAGGATAATTGATAAAACACATTTGCCTAATCACGGATTTATTTTTTTTCCACTATCCAAAACAGAAAAATATTAAGTTTATTAACAAAGTTAATCATACCAACTGCACTAGATGGCGACACATGTCCCATATAAAATTGTCTATCATGGGGAAACAGCTATCTCCAAATAATTCTTTTGACAAATTTCATATTCACAATTTCTTTTCATTTCAGTGTTTTGAATTTTTATCCTACACACCCTTAAACTTATACTATATAATAAATACGCCCTTCCCACAATAAAAAACCTCCCTTCACAGAATATATCCATCAGTAGAAGATACTTTGTCTTTTCACAAATTTCATGTATGCATTTACTTTTTCTATTAATAGTTCCTCTTTCAAAAATTTTATTCTTAGCTCTAAATAGTCAGCTCTAAGTATCTTAGCATTAAATACCTCAGTTCTAAGTTTTATTTCATTTTTCTAATTTACACAAAAAGCATACTGCCAAGTTCCATAATACATAGAAATAGAACGTGCTTAAATCCTCGAAAAGTAGTATCAGTGTATTTAAAATGTTTCATACCCTTAAGCCAATATAAAAGAAATGAATAATGATAAAGTAATAAAATTACAAATTTCATATTCATATGCAACATTTTGAAATAATCTCTTCATCTTAAATGGTTCCCTTATATAGGTAAGAGTATAACCTTCACTAGAGTTATGTATTTCTTCTGTCTTCAACATGCCAATATATACTTCAGTGAAGCGAGATTTTTGTAACTCAACACATATTACAACTTCATGTAATTTATTTGCTTTTCTAGAGTGAAATAAACTACTACAAGTAACTAGCATACATATAAGGTTTTTACATACTGAACCCATTTGCTTAATTTCAAAAACAAATGAAAACTACTTGGACTATTCTCCAAGAACACTACCAATGAAATTAAAAGTTGCATATTAGCATCTTCTGATAGATTGTTATGGGCAATTCTTCTCCTACAGAGGAATTTGGAAAGTTTAAGAATTAGTATGATTTTATTGTTGTTAATTCTCACTTATAAATATGGAAATGTACCTGTTTAAAGTGGTCTGGCCCCAGTGGAACAACCATTACAACTCCACGTGAACTCTTTGATCCCTTACAATGTGAGAAACTATTGCAGGTATCTAATATAAAAATTGCAACTTTTCCTAGCCTTGTAAATTTTTCTGCTACCAAGTTTATGCCAAAAACAATACTGTCTTCTAAAAGCACTGTCAGTGGTGTTTGGAAAGCAATTACATGTAAAATGGTTTGTTTTATACACCTAATCTTAAGAATATGAGAGTCTATAGCAAAAAGTTAGCTGAAGCAAGCTTTTTTTGACTCAACCCACATTACAATCCAATATGTTTTACTAGTTTCTCTATATTGAAAAGAACTACTGCAAACAATTGTACCATGAAATTCAATTTTGACATAACTCATACATAAAAACAGATGAAAACAAATTAGGCTTATTTCCAATATCAGAGTCGATGCAATAAGATTTTGCATATTAGCAACCTGCAGGATTTCTATGTACAACTGTTCTCCTACAGAGGAATTTGGAATGTTAAAGAAGCAATATGAATTTATTGTTGTTAGTTCTCCCTTGTAAGTATGAAAATGTACCTGTTTAAAATGGCCCTGCCACAGTTGAACAACCAGTACAACTCCATGTGAGCTCTTTGATCCTTGAAAATATGTGAAACTATTGCAGGTATCTAATATAAAAATTGCAAATTTTCCTACTACCAAATTTATGTCAAAAGCAATAATACTATCTTCAAAAAGCACTATCAGTAGTAAATAATCACAGGATAAGTCCTGTAGACATGGAACTCATGAAATGATGAGCTGAAAAAAATTTGGTTTTGCCATGAGTGGGATTCGAACCCACGTCTCCAGGAAACATGCCTGTTATGCTAACCACTACACCACCAATGGCTAACCTTTTCTCAGCTTATGTGACCATATCAACTTTCGGGATTTTATTTATTTGATTCGCACTAGTGGCGCCAATGTTTCCTGGAGACGTGGGTTTGAATTCCACTCATGGCAAAACCAAATTTTTTTCAGCTCATTTCATGAGCACTATCAGTAGTTTTTAGAAAGCAATTACATGTAAAATGGTTTGTTTCAGACACATAGTTTTAACATTAAGAGAGTCTATAAGAAAAAGTTGGCTGAAGCAAGTTTCCTCACATTGAAAAGAACTACTGCAAACAATTGTAGCATGCAATTCAATTTTTACATAAATTATACATAAAAACAAATTGGGCTCATTTCCAATATCAGAGTCAGTGCAATAAGATCTTGCACATTAGCAGCCAGCAGGATTTCTAAGTATAACTTCATTGAACATTTTAGGGGTAACCTTCCTTTGGCAGAGCAGTACGCTAAGCCTCAGGATATCTGTAACTCAGTAGAACAAGTTAGTACTTCCCCAGTACGGGGGAGAAACGATCGAGCCACAAGGGCTGACCTTGACCCCGGAGGGTCGGTAGATCTCCAGGCTGTTGCGTTTCCCTCTAGTGGAATATGGAATGTTAAAGAAGTAATATGATTTTATTTTTGTTAATTCTCCCTTGTAAATATACGAATGCAGTTGTTTGCAGTTAACTTGCCCCAAATAAACAATCATTACAACTTCATATGATCCCTTTGGTCCTTGGTATTGTGAGAAACAATTGTAAATATGTAATGCAAACAATTCAGCTCTTCCAGACATTGTCAATTTTCCTACTAATAAATATATATCAAATTCAGTAACTTTTGTGTTCGAAAAGCATTATCAGTGTTTTGGGGAAAGCAAGTATATAAATTAGAATTTGTTTCCTAAATTTAATCTTATTATAAATTAAGCATACAGGAATGAAGCTCTGACATTCAGATAAGTTATTAGCAGCAAAACCTTGTATTTTGTCAGATTTATTATATGTAGTCTTTACTATGATGGTACCAGGAATTTCAAAAACATTATGTACAAAATTAAATTCTTTTTTCCCTTAGTTCACCATTACTTGTTTAACCCATTTCTTCCCAGTGTTGTGTACACACAATACGAAGTGTTGCGTGTATGCAACACTTGGGAAGAAATGGGTTAATAGTCACATTTTTGTTCATCATATATTGCAATACATATTTAGAAATAAGATAGATAATTATTATGCCCATTTGCAGCAGGCTATAGAATATTCCAATTAATAATTTATTACAATCAGAGTAAAATCTTTTTGTTTCTACAGCAGTTGCTAACAAAAAATATCAGAAACAAATCTGTTATTGGAATATGAAAATGAATCATACTACATTGTAAGCAATGTACTATTTTGCAAAATGCAAAGCTTACTAAATCTACAAGAATATTTTTTATGCTTTAAACATATAGGAAAATTAAAATTCTTCAGAATAATATTTATTTCTAAATCTAAAATCTGTTTTACCTCTGAGAAGTCCATACTATATATAAACATCATAATATATACTTTTTTATATTAATGCCTGAACAAGTTTGGTAATATAGTGTGAGACAGATTTGTAAAAATTAAACTAATTTTGAGAAAATGATTACATGACTATTTCATGAAAATAAAGTAATTATTACTGTTGCTTCATTTTCTATAAAGTTACTGTTACCAGAAGCAAAATGTAGTAATTAAGCTTGCTTCATCTTTTAGGAGTTCTTGCAGCAAATTGCCCAAATACTGGTAGAAGGAAATTTTAAAAATGATGAGGTATGTGTTTTTAAAGTCCTAAGATTTCATATATAAGTATTGTATCTTTTATATCATGTAGACAGGCTTTTTCTCTACCTGTCTGGGCTGGGTTTTTTTTTTTTCTTCCAGACTGTGTGTTAGAATGTGTTCAGAAGGGTACCTGTCCCTATCTCAGGATGATTTACTTAGGTGGCTGATGTACACAAACTCAGGTATTTGATATATATACATTTATTTACACTTTATAATATATACATATAGTGACTGCCCACCTGGTACAGTCACTGGCCAAATACAACACAGGCTACAATGAGCCTCAGCATTCCAACCTTAGATAGAGAACAAAGCTTAAGCGAGCCACAGACAATCTGCCTGACATCCAGAAGGTCTCATTCTCCGCACGCAAGTCCCAGTTCAAAAACCCCGCTGGATGAGGTCACGTGTTGTTCCTTTAGGGGATGTTAGGGTGTCTTGGCCAATAGGGTCGCTGTGCCACGTCGACTCTTGTCACCTTTCTTCACCTAGCTCCTAAAACGATCTGCTGCCGGCGCTCTGTTGCTAGACGAGAAGGCCCTGCTGCTAAAATGGCGATTCTGGCCCTCACTCCTTCTGCCCTAGCTGTCAAGTCCCTACATATCGTTTTCAAAGAAAAGGAGATAGTTTTGCTTTGTTGTCTTGCCTGTCTGTATGTAGACATCAAACTTTTTTATTTATAGAGATAAATTAAAAATTCTTTTTATGTTGGATAGGTATTGATGAAATATTATGATCTGCAGTTTCTCAATCTCTCTAAAGCTATAATTGCGCCCCCTAACGAATGAAAAGGTTGAAAATTCCAAAATTTCAAACGAATATTGCAAACGATGTAACTAGAAATTTGAAATTTTGGTGGTGGTAAAAACGTGACTTTTTTTTTTGTTTTAAAAAATAATTGTTTACAGAGATAAATAAAAAATTATTTTTTGGTTGGAATCTGATGAAATGAACACAACTCCATTTTTTTCAAGTGATAATTAGAAGAAAATTTTTTTGTTGGATTGGTACTAATGAAATATAATTGGAATTTTTCAATGCTTAGGTAATTTTAATTTACCATTTTCTTCGATTCTAAGATGCACTTTTCCCCCCATATAAACATCTCTAAAAATGGGGTGTATCTTGGAATCGATGGCGCTTTAGAATTGCAGTTTTTTTTTTAATTTTCCCGTGCTTTGCACACGGCACCACACGTTTTGTTTTTACGCAGAAACCCTTCCTCCAAGTTTGATCATTATCGCATTCTCCAATTCCATTGGAAAATAAAGTGGTGTGGGTATTTTCCCGTGTTTTCCAAATGTGAAGCCACCGTTATTTCATTATAGTGGAGCTCTGTGAGTGAATTATAATGAGCTTGGAACCTGGCTGCTGATTGACAATAGTGCAGCACTCATTTAAAAAATGTTGCATCACCAACACTCTCAATTGCTGGGATAATAGAGATAAAGATGGCTCAGAAGAAGTAGACTCTGATATTGATTCAGATGCAGATATGACAGCTTGGAAGAATCAGACTCTGATATTGATTCAGAAGGAAGTGATGAATAACATACCTACTGATAAATAGGTACTATTGTTGTTAGTAAATTGAATTCTATTATAATAAAAATATTTGTTAGATATATTTTAGCATTTTATTTTTTTCTTAGAATCAATGCTTTTTTTTTCTGTTGGTGGTACTGAAATTAAGGTGTGTCTTACAATTGATGGAGCCTTAGAATCGAAGAAATACGGGGTATTGTTTTTAAGGGGCCCATCTATTATCAAGTATGCATGTGCATGCAAATAATGCAATCCTCCCATTTAAGCTGTATGATACTCATAAACCTTAAGTATTACTTTCTAAAACTGTGAAATTGTTGGTTTAAATTTTTAATACTAACTGCTCTCTGTTAACTTAAACTAATACAGAATTATTCTGTAATCATTATCACTAACAGGAATGCAGTAAATTATCAAGATGTAGTTGCCTTAAGAGTGATGTTAATTTTATTTATTAAATTAACTTTTATCTTCATGTACACTCTTTGTGTTTTAGGCTAAAAGTGAATCAAGGACTAAAAGTAGACACAGAAGTCATGTGCATTCATATGAGGTAGGTAAATTTTCTTTCAGTAATTTTACTTCAGGATTAGTACTATATGTGTATGAAATTTCAAATTGTTTGACTCTATGCAAGTGTGCAGAAGTTTACTATAAAATTTGGTTTTTGTTTGGGTAGGATATTATTCCACAAACCCGATACAGTGAAATCATACAGCACCCTACTGAAAATTAGATTTAACTGTTAACTTTCTTATTATTGATCTTATACGAATGATTTATTAATGTCGTTATTACCATAGGAGTGGTTAGTGTGCTTAGCTACTGATCAAAGTAACCTGGGTTTGGGCCCGGGCAAACTCTGCATGTTTGTGTTGTGTTTCTACTGAACTCTCGCCTTCCTCATAGACCTACTATGGCATATTAAACTTGACAAGCTCCTGTCAGACCTCTGTGGCAAGCATATGCTTCAGAGGATATTTATTTTTATTTAACCATAGTTGGTTTACAGAAGCACTTAAAACAATTTCAAGATGGTAACTTAGAGAATGTAGAAGAAAAAAAAATCATTAAATTTGAAATGTTGCAGTGTTTCAAATGGCCAATGAATATTCATGAAGATGAAAAGTTATAAAATTTCTTCTTTTGGGATAGCTTTTAATGTTTTCAAAATTTTACCTTTTCTTAATAAATTTGGAAACATTTTCAGCAGCTGAACAAAACATTAGTGTACAACTTTACCCTGAAGCACAGTTTGATTTTTGGGATGGAAAGGACCGCCCCATTCCTTTTGAGATAATGCTATTAAAAGGCAATGATAAAGGTGAAAAATTATTAAGATTTCAAGAAACTTTTCAAAACCAGTGAAACATAAGGAAATGTTAAACCACAATGAAAAATTCAGTCTCTTGCTCCCCCCCCCCCTCCTTTTACGTTTTTTCCTGGCTCATTTGAGTTCCTTTTCCCCCATGTTTTTCCTCATCTTGATTGAATTTCTTGCCCCCCTTTTTTCAGCACAATTTAATTGAGTTTCTTTATTCTTAATATATAATTGCTTTATGAATAATTCTTTTCCTTATTAAAGATTACTTTGTAGTTACTAAAACCTTTGAAAACTAAGTAGTTCATCCAAGAAATGACAGGAGTAGGATATGGACATGATCAGGATATTTGAAAATTGATATGCTTTTTTAAAGTTAAGGAAAATTTTAAATGTATGAATATTATCAACTTAGTGTAGCATAACAACTTATGCCAAATATACCTATATTTTCATACTCAACAAAGTTAAAGAACTTTCTAAGTTCTGATATCCAGTAGTTGCTGTTTCATTATAGCGTATTAATGTATAATCATAATGCCAAATAATTAAGATTAAAAAGTTTTTTTAATTGCAAAATCTGCCGAGGAAAAATAAAACTAGTTCTAGTAATAAGAAAAACCAGTTTAAAACTAGTGAGAGGGGAAATATAACACATAAATACTTCTAGATCAGGGGTTCTCAACATGGGGTACACGGTAAAAATTTTTGGGGTTATGCTGTGAGAGCTCAAAAGTCGCTAGATCTAGTAACAAAGTCATTAAGTTGGCATTATTACACTATAATTATAATTTTATCTATCTATATAAGGGGTACACCAGTTACATACACATTTCCAGGGGGTACATGAAGCATAAAAGGTTAAGAACCACTGTTCTTGATGATGAAATGTAAAAATGTGCACTAATTATTCTTATTAATTTCCTTTAATAATGATAATAAGATGTAAAGTAATTATTGTCATTTTTTCATGGATACTTATTTGGAAAGAAATAAGATACTTTTCTAGATTGAAGTACCTTATTTGATGAAATTCTACAGAATTTCATAAATTAATCATTATCACTAACAAGAATGTAGTAAATTGCCAAGATGTGGTTGCCTTAAGAGATGATAATTTTATTTATTAAATTAATTTTTTATCTTCTTGTAAACTATTTGTGTTTTAGGCTAAAAATAATTTGTATTTCTAACTGTTTGGGGGGGCGGGGATGGCTCAGTCGGTAGCGCGCCAGGCTCGTAATCTGTAGTTCCCAGGTTCGAGTCCCAGCTGGGTCAGCGTTGAGATTTATCTCCGCAAAATTCCCCGCCCTGCCCACGGTCAGTAGGGGACACCGATGGGCTTGGAAAGGCCGCCGTCCGTCAGATGGGATGTTAAGCCGTGGCCCCGTGTGCGGGAGAGCCATACCCTGTGCACGTTAAAGAACACGCTGGATGGCCTTGACGGGAGGCTACCATCTGTCTCCCAACAGCTGTTCCAGTGGGTCCCCTCCCCCAACCTTCTCTGAGCCTTCGGGGTCCATGTGACCTGGCCATTTAGCCCATGGTGTGCAAAAAAGTGCAGCTCAGAGGTAAAACAACCCAACCCAATTCTAACTGTTTGTTAGAAAACATCATTTATTACAGTTATTTGAATGAAAACTGAACTCATATTAAAATTTTTTGCTTTTATCTAATATTGATGTGTTGCAATTCTCTGAAGTAAAGTCTGAATGTTTTTTGGTATATAAGCTTTTGTAATCTGTGACTGTCATATATCTTAGAAGATTATCATCCTTTTCCAAATAGTCACACGGTGAATTGCTGTAAATTTTTTACTGTTCTTATTTTTTTATTCTTATATTTTACTGTTTTTATTTCTTTATTTTTTACTAGTTCTTATTAATTTGAAAAAGACTATAAAAACATCTAGTGCTCAATTATGTTGTGTTCTTATTTAAAAAATATGTTTTGTCAGTAATTGTTTGGAAATATTGAAAAGATGTTTAGCTAAAGAGTGTAACAACAATTCAGAAAGCACATTTGATTGATAATCTGTTTTGTAAACATTTGAATAAGGAAGTGAAACATCTGTTATCATACATAGTGGAAATTGAGTATAAAAAAAACGCATGATCAATTAACAGTTGCAAAGATGAATTTTTCAGTATTAATCATTCATGTGGCTCACACATTGGTATTTCACTAATGTGATCCTCTGATATGGAAGGAATGCATGGAAGGAATGTTCATCTGGGACTTGCAGTTGCTAAAATTTAGCAGATAAATATATGCTTAAGCTGGATCACAATAGTAGCATTATTGGACTTTTTTCGCAAGGTATATTTGTCAAAATATGCAACTTAAAGTGCTCTAAAGCAGTGGTTTCTAACATTATTTCAGCTATAGACAGTTTTATGCACTGTCCAAAATATTATTGCACTCCTCATGCAAATCAACAAATTAACGGGGTAGGGTTGGCTCAGTCGGTAGCGTGCCAGGCTCGTAATCTGTAGTTCCCAGGTTCGAGTCCCAGCTGGGTCAGCGTTGAGATTTATCTCTGCAAAATTCCCTGCCCTGCCCACGGTCAGTAGGGGACACCGATGGGCTTGGAAAGGCCGCCGTCCGTCGGATGGGACGTTAAGCCGTGGTCCTGTGTGTGGGAGGGCCATACCCTGTGCACGTTAAAGAACACGCTGGATGGCCTTGACGGGAGGCTACCATCTGTCTTCCAACAGCTGTTCTAGTGGGTCCCCTCACCCAACCTTCTCTGAGCCTTCGGGGTCCATGTGACCTGGCCATTTAGCCCATGGTGTGCAAAAAAGTGCCGCTCAGAGGTAAAACAACCCAACAAATAAACTGAAAGCCCCTGTCAGACCTCTGTGGCATGCAGCTACTTGAAGGAGTATTTATTATTAGAGAATTTCCACGTTGTCAATGGAAATCTAACTTTGAAGCCCTATAACTTCCAAAATATGCATTTAATCAAAAAATGTGACTGAAGATAAAGATTATAATTAAATCCATTTAAATCTCGTCTTTCAACTAGATTTATTCCATATTTAAAAAGTTATGGCTGCCTGGAACCTGCCATTACACAATTTCCAGTTTAAGTTATAGAAGTACTGCTAGAGGGACCACATTATCTCAACCCATCTGCCAAGTAGTTGATAGCATCTGCAGATGTCGGCAAAGCAGACTGTCGAAATGCATTATGTAAGAATAATGTCAAATGTGTAAAGCAGCAGAAGATGATCCTCTACCACTCATCAAACACTTAAAACTAAAAGAATATCTCTTCTGCAACTGTGCCCCCATAGCATGTCATCCTTCAGCATATGTAGAGAAACACCACCAGGTGCTAAACATATGAACATTCTTTGCATCGTCGGACAGTGCCAACAACCACTTGGCAATGCTATTGGATTGGCGGAACTGCCGACAACTAGAGCACTGCAGCAACCGAGTGTAAACCTCAGCAGCAGCTATGTTGAGTGTACCAGCCAAGGATTATTCTTACATAATGGTAATATACTAAGCCTTTAACTACATGATATGTAAAACAAACTATCACCATCAAATCATTTTAGTGTTTCTAGTTGCAACACAGGAGACAAGTCTCCTAACAAGTGACACTGTGAAAAAAATCTTTTTATTTATTAGTTATGGAAGTGGGAATATTTAAGAGTAAGTTAGCTTGTTTCATAAAAAAAAATCATTCACAATTGTCTAATATTAAATAATTTGAAACAATACTTATTAAGTTCTAATTAATTTCTGAGTTAAATTCTTATGTGGAATTACTGTTGGGAAATATTCATCATCATCATCATCATCCTCCTCAAGCAGCCATGGGCTACGGAGGTCCAACCAGACCGCGCAGTTTAATTCTCCAAGCATATCTGTCCCAAGCTACATCCGGCCACTGTACACCAATTCTAACAAGGTCCTGTTTGACATTGTCAGCCCACCGCATCCTAGGTCTTCCCTCCTTCTGAGGCCTCTAGGCACACTGTTCATAACCCTATTCGCCAATCTATAATTATCCATACGGGCAACATGGCCAAACCAGCGGAGTCTCTCTCTGTTACAGCCTCCAAAACTCTTTAACCCTTTCTCTCCCATACCGGTCCAAACTGCAGGTAGGAGGTAGTAAAAGAGAAAGGAATAGCATTTACTGGACGAGTTCATTTAAAGTCTCTGCCATTTTGGACTGATATGATAATGAGAGTTAAAATACTAAACAAATATTATTGAAAAATAAGATTTAAATACATAAAACCTCCACCATGTGCTAAACAGATGAATGTTTGTCGAACATACAAATAAAAGTCATCAGTTAAGAGGTGTCTGAGTGTATATTGGAGCCCTCTATACACTTGGTCACCTCTTAACTGATGACTTTTTAAAAACAAACCTGTTTTTTGCTTTTTTAAGTAGGATATTTTAACAGTTTATGGTATTTATACCTTGTTTCATGAATTTTACACTTGTTTCTGCATTTTACATGGGTCCTATACACCCTTTGTTGATTTTTGACTTACTCTTGTTGGCTCTTTTTTTACCCCTGGTTTTTATATTCATCGTTATGCACTTTTCCTTCTTGTAGCGTCCTTTACAATTTACGTGCTGCTTTTTTTAACTTTGGTTGTGGGTTTTCCTCATTTTTCCTTGTTTGGTACAATATAACCTTTGTTGCTTATAAAACCATAAACTTCAACCAACACTAATGAGTGAGAAACACCAACAATGGATCTGTGAATGCTCCAGTTCCCATGAAAAACAACACACACACACTCCAGACATTTTTTTGTACAACTCGAGAGACTGTCCAAAGAAGAATGCACCAACCATGCCAACACCGGTATGACTAACCTGAACACCATGCCAATAAATGAATATCAGTAACTTCATTAGTTATCAATGAACTGATGGTTTGTTGTTGTTGTTGTTTTTTTTATATACCATTGTAAGGACTCCGCATTCACTTGAGATGTCAACAGACAATATGGTGCCAGGACTTCCTGGCTAAACCTTACTGAACAAAGAGCTTCAGAAGAGTGTTGGGGTGGTTGGGTTGTTTTACCTCTGAGCGGCACTTTTTTGCACACAATGGGCTAAATGGCCAGGTCACAAGGGCCCCGAAGGCTCAGAGAAGGTTGGGGGAGGGGACCCACTGGAACAGCTGTTGGGAGACAGATGATAGTCTCCCGTCAAGGCCATCCACCGTGTTCTTTAACATGCGCAGGGTATGGCTCTCCCACACACGGGGCCACGGCTTAACGTCCCATCCGATGGACGGCGGCCTTTCCAAGCCCATCGGTGTCCCCTACTGACCGTGGGCAGGGCGGAGAGTTTTGCAGAGATAAATCTCAACGCTGACCTAGCTGGGACTCGAACCTGGGAACTGCAGATTATGAGCCTGGCGTGCTACCGACTGAGCCATCCCCGCCCCTCAGAAGAGTGTAGCAGCAAGGTCAGGTGAATTGGCCAATTCTAATGTGCACTCCCTCACTCCTCCAATAGGTCATGTGAACTTGGTCAGAGCAGCATATGAGTCAGGATAGGTTAAGGAAAAGAATCTGCTGCTGTGACTTGGTGAGGAGAGTCAAGCAGGGACTGTTGCTAGTGCATCCTTATGCCATCTGTCATTGGATTCAAGGTCCAGGAGCCTCGTGTGATCGAGGATAGGCATTTGTAGATATGTAATGTATATATGTATGTGAATTGATTGTACATAGTAACCTAGTAGTGAAGTAATTTCCGACCACCAGTGACTTTACCTGCAATTTCAGAATATCTAATAAATGCTCCTACCCACCATCCCATCATCCCCTCAGAAAGAAGAGTCAATGACATATGTTGTCATAGAAGTGGGTACAGGTGGCTTCCCATTAAAGGATCATATTTCCTATTGTGTTGTGTTCTACAAGACTGTCTCCTCAGTGGAGTCATTCTTCGAGAACTTCAGTATTGATAAGATCTAGCCTGTAATTTGGTCAACGTATTGAGGATTTCTTTCTGTGCTATGCTGTATAACACATGGAGCAACATGAAAAGGTTTCGAACACACTTGTAGATACAACAGACAGAACAGATAATGGAGGAGTTTTGGGACCAAAATGTTAGGCGTGACTAAAAGCATAGGTTCGGTGGCTTTTGAGATGGCTGAGCATTCTGGTGCAAAAGTGCAAGAATATGGATCGAATGATTATGCCATGATGAAACCCAGACTTGAATTTGAAGAATGCAGAGAGAATGCCGATAGAAAATTATGTAGGGAGCAGGCAAAGCGGGATTTTGAGACAGAGGAGATCAGAATCAAGAAAGAGGCTGAAATGGTGAGAGAGGCTAGAACACACAGCGAGTCTGGTAATGGAAATGACTCGTCTGGGTTTGGATTACATGATCCGATTGCACGAGCAAGCAGTTACAGGAACTGCAGCATTGGACCATTGGGTGTCCCTTTTGTGGCCGACATTGGGTTCACCCCTTAAAACGCTTTCCATATGCTTGAAGTGTAGAGACATTTGTAAAATACCTTCATTAATTTAGGTGTTCCAGCAGGCATGTGAGCGAAGGCCATCGTTCCAATATTTAGGGGAGAGGTTGCATGATCTCGTGACCTCATTGCCTGAGGAAGAAATAGATGACATCAATAAATTAAAAGAATACATCTTGAACCATTGTAAAGTGTCTGCTGTAGAATTTAAATTGCATATCGATGGAGCAAAGAAATTGTCTAGTGAGACTTGGTATGTTTTTGCAGAGTGAGAGAAATGTGGCAATGCTATTTTAGACAGTCAAAAATTTTACACATATGCTGGACTTGTAGACCTCTTGGTGTCTGATATGATCAAGGCCAAAGTACCAGCTTCAATGAGTATATATCTCTACACGAGTGCACCAATTGGTTTTAGCCTCGAGAACTCGTTGAATGCATTGGCCACCACTTGGCAAGTACCGAGATGAGGACTGGTGAGGGTTGGGTTGTTTTACCTCTGAGCAGCACTTTTTTGCACACCATGGGCTAAATGGCCAGGTCACATGGATCCCGAAGGCTCAGAGAAGGTTGGGGGAGGGGACCCACTGGAACAGCTGTTGGGAGACAGATGGTAGCCTCCCATCAAGGCCATCCAGCGTGTTCTTTAACATGCACAGGGTATAGCTCTCCCACACACGGGGCCACGGCTTAACGTCACATCCGACGGACGGCGGCCTTTCCAAGCCCATCGGTGGGACTCGAACCTGGGAACTACAGATTACGAGCCTGGCGCGCTACCGATTGAGCCACCCCCGCCCCGGACTGGTTGGTACCGAGAAGAGGGTTTGGAAAGCCAGGTGCAGCAGAAGATACCCTGTTACATTCCCCCTCCTAGGAGAGATTTTATATCAAAGAACAAAGCTCCCATTAGTAAGACAAGCTCAGACATCATCAAAAGTAAGCATCACATGTCAATGCCTTGAGTGTGGATCTTTGTGTCATTTATGACAAGAATGTCTGAGACTATGAAATGCAAGCAAATTACCTTCTTCAGGTGCATGGAGCATTGTAGCTGAACAGCGTGAAGGTATAACAGAAGATGGGGCACTCTGCGCAAAAGTAGTAATGCACACACTTGCAGAGAAAGCAGAAATAAGCAGTGAAGTTTCAGAGAAAACAATGATTTACCCATACAGTGCCGGGTTTCTGAAACTGAACTTAGAAAAAATAAAAAACTAGAACATCATACTGAAGTAACTAATGAACGGAAATATGTCATGTTATACATTGTGATTCAAAACTTATCGTTCAAATTTCGTGGGGAGGTAGGGAATACGTAAGGAAACCGATTTCACATAGGAAAGTATGTCCGCAAATGTACGCATGCGTATGTAGAGGGCACTCTGTGTACCCAGCTCGGCGGCCGCTTTCGCCAGCTGCCCCATATGCGAGATGCATATCCGCTAGCTCTTGATGCGTAAAACGATTCATCTTATCACTAGTAAGTCAGCTCGTACACTGATGACAGCGGGAGTGGTCGGGCGAGCTGTACACTGGTTGGGTACACACAGCGCCCTCTACATACGCATGCGTACATTTGCGGACATACTTTCCTATGTGAAATCGGTTTCCTGACGTATTCCCTACCTCCCCATGAAATTTGAACGATAAGTTTTGAATCACTCTGTATATACCAAAAGAAAAAGCATTATCTTTAGTAAAATTTCAAAAATATATGCTTTTCCCATTTTTTTCCCTATATTATTTTATTTTTCTAATATAAACAGTTCATAATATTTCTATTATTGCTTAAATCTTTCATTTATTTCGTTTTTTCTAAATTGTTTTGTCATTTATGCATAATGCCTATTCTTAGACTTTTGGTGATCAGCAAACTCTAAGCCTAAGTAAAGCAGTGTCATAAAAAATAATTTTGCTTTAAAAACTAGATAATTTAAATAAGAAATAAAAAAAATCGGAAAAGTGATAAAGAACTATGAAAAAAAAATTTAAAAAAATGTTTAAAAGTAAAAGTATTTAAAATTTAATCGATGCACTGAATTTGAGAACAAGTCACTTTATTATGAAGTTGCATAACTGCTACGGAAAAGTTCAATTCTAAAATTCCAGCAGAAATTTTCGTTAAAAATCACAATTTCCTGACCTTAATTTGTTTATATGTTTTAAATGTAATTAAAAATATTGACAAATAAAGCCCTACCATTTAAAAATCATGCTCTGAATAATCCTAATGCTTGTTCTGATTGCTGCCATTATAGATCGCTAGCAATTTCGTTTTAGATCGTTTCTAATTAATTTTTGTTTATAATCGCAGTATCCATTTTGAGAAGCAATAAAAATAATTTTAGAAGCATTTAAAGTAAATAAAAAAGCCTTTAATCGAAAGTCTGCCTAAAGTATTGGTTGAAAGCCAATGTGCATAGTTCCCAGATGACACAATTTCCGGTAGTAAAAAAAATATTATGTTAAAAGTTTAGAAAGCATTACAATTCTAGTAAAGCTATAAAAAGCAGAAAAGAGCAGGGAACACAACAAATTGATTATGAGGTATTTTTATTATGGGGTATTTTTTTATGGGGTATTTTTATACCCATCAAGCAGCTGCTTGATGGGTATAAAAATACCCCATCAAATAACCATATATATATTTTTTTTTTCTGTAACTTTTTTTCCTCAATGAGATAAATCCGCAAAACTCCTTGTCCCGCCCATGGTCAGTAGGGGACACCCACGAGCTTGGACAGGCCATCCATCCTTCAGATGGGACATTAAGCTGTGGCCCCATGTGTGGGAGAGCCACACGCTCTGCATTTAAAGAACACCAGGGATGGCCTTGATGGGAGACTACCATATCTCTCCCAACAGCAGTTGCAGTGGGTCCCCTTCCCAATCTTCTCTGAGCCTTCAGGGTTCATAAGACCTGGCCATTGCAGTTCATTGATTTTCAGAGCCTTCAGGGTTCATAAGACTTGGCCTTTTCTCTTTAGTTTGGTTATTGATTATGTTATGCAAAATTCTTTGAAAGGGAAAGATTTTGGCACACTGTTCATAATCTTGTTTGCCAATTTGCAGATGTGCATATGGGCAACATTACCAAACCAACACAGTCTCTTTCTGCACAAAATACTGCTCAAAGGAGGTTGATGACTCCTTCTAACCTCATCATCAGCCAAACCACCTAATGCCCAAGATACTGCACAAGCATCTAGAATCTAAATCAGAAATTTTGAAATCTCTAGGCCATTTGAAACCAAAATCTTTCCCTTGCAAAGAATTTTGCATAACATAATCAATAATTAAACTGAAGAGAAAAGGGGACAAAATGCACCCTTGTCTAACTCCACTAGCAATGCTAAACAAAACGCTACAAGCCTTACCAACTCTCATATATAACTAGTGTAATGAAAGCTCTGTAATAATACTAACTTGTCAGGTATTCTATATGATCTAACAATCAACCAAAAATTATCTCGATCAACAGAGACAAAAGCAGTTTTGAAACCTACAAAGGCAATAACCAGTTTCTGAAACTCTAAAACATTTCTCTAAAATCTGCCAAAGTGAAAATATTTTATCAATATATCCTCTACCACTTCTGAATGTACACTATTCATCATGCAGTTGTCCATCAACCAAATTCTTAATTCTATTAAGTATAATCATGCAAAGAATTTTACCTGGGACAGAAAGTAACTAATTCCCTGATAATTATCACAAGAATTATGATCACCCTTTTTTTAAATAGGGATAATAATAGCTCTAGTAAAATCCTTAGGAACAACACATTTATCATAAAATATATTCAAAATTTCAGTTAGCCATGTGACAACACAAGTGTTCCCAACTCTAAGCATTTCAGTGGTGATTTCATCCACCCCAGGAGATTTATGCAGTTTTAATTTAGAGATAGCCAAAGCAACTTCAGAATGTGATATAGGGCCATCATTAACCCTTCCCAGGTCACTGTCAAACATAGATGTTGACAGAATCCAAAAAGAGGGGTCAAGAATGTCAATAGGCGTCTTTTGTGCAACACATGAAACTCCGTTTTAAAAAAAAATTGCCGTTTGAAAATTTTTTAGTCATATTTTTTAAAAATATGCAATTCGAGTTTGAGAAGACCGATAGCTCCAACAACACCCAAGATGTG
This sequence comes from Ryuthela nishihirai, assembly GCA_038380435.1. NCBI lineage: Eukaryota > Metazoa > Arthropoda > Arachnida > Araneae > Heptathelidae > Ryuthela > Ryuthela nishihirai. The sequence goes on along the minus strand of JAWZYU010000002.1, from coordinate 104,436,287 downwards.
TGCCAACCACTGTCACTCAAATGGAACAGTGACTTCATGCTATTTGGCGTTTTATCTACAGGAGGGCATTATAGAGCTGTATAATAGCCTTCCCTTCTGTGTTCATGAATGCATTGCTGTGTGGGGCCATTCAACATCATATTAATTTTAGCAGGTAGGTAAAATAGTAATTTTCTATATTTTTTTTGATAATGTAATCAATCACACATCGCAGTGTATGGCTAATTGTATACCTGCATTTCAATAAAATGGTATTAATCCTTCCAGGTGTTGTAATTTTTTTTTCCTGTAGTGTATTTCGCTACCTTAATGTATATATTTTATTATTATTTTGTCATTACATAGAAATTTTTTATTTACTTTCTACAAAATTATTTAATCACTTATGTAAATATTTATACTGCTGATTTTTTTTTTCTATTTGGCAAACTTTAAGTAACAGTGTTACAAAAAAATGCAAGATTATTTAAATAAAAACTGAAAAATAAATAACTAAAAAGGGATAGAGAGCTATGAAGAAATTAAATAAAAAAGTTTCAAAGCAAATATAGTTTATTTTAACCTCAGAAATTTGAGATTGGACCCTTCTAGATCAGTTTGCATTGTATACTGACTACTACAGAAAAGTTGAACTTTACGAGAACAGCAAAAATTTGACTGAAAAATTAGAAGTTCTAAATGCTAGTTGTTAAATTATTTCAATATAATTAGAAATAGTACTGAACTAAGTCCTATCATTTAAAAATGAAATTTTTTGTTATGATATCCTAATCAGATGTCTTCTGAAGTAGCTTCCATTTTAGGTCACTTATGCCTAATGATTTAATTTTTGGTCAAGCTTCAAATAATTGTTCTTTGTAATTGCAGTATATATTTGAAAGGCAATATAAATAATTTCAGAATTAGTGGAATCGATATCCCTCTCCAGAATCAGAAAAGTGAAGTTTTCTCAGTCAAATGAATTGATGAAATCAGTCAAAGCTGGGCCGGATTTAACGCATAAGCTAACTAAGCTACAGCTTATGGCCTCGCAATAAGAGGGGGTCTAAAAAAAATGTATTTCAGTTTTACTGTAACGAATTTTTTAAAATATTTAATCTATTGTTATATATACTTCATCATAATTTATCATTGCTAGAATAATGTTTTCACAACAGCAATTTCCTGTTTATTTTTTTACGTTCCTTTCAATCATAAAATATATATATTTTGACTTTCGAATTTTTGGGGGCCTCTTAAATTTGTATAGCTTAGGGCTCAGAAGGTCAAAGTTCGGCCTTGAGTCAATGAGATATTTTACAAAAAGTTCACGATATCTATTGGGTTTATTCTTCAAAAACGATATCAGCAAAACAAAACGCAGGTACTTTCTGAATGCAAGATAATATCCGATCTGTACAGTCTAAAATGCACACTAAGTTTGAAACCAAAAACCGATGTTTGCTGATCGGTATCACGCTCCTACGACGTTACGGATCACCTGATCAAATATCGATTTTTTTTTCTCTTCGTATTTGTTTCGTAAAAGATATCCAATAATAGATAAAAATAAATAAAAAGCACCAAAATAATTTTTAATCGCAAAATATATTAAAATTAATAGATAGTGGTTTAAGTCACGGTGCTGAATTAAAATTAATAAATTTACTCTACGAAATTACCTTGATTATTTCTCGGGGTATGATATTCGATAAATAGGAGAGTCTATTGTCCTGTGGTGGATAGTAGAGTATAATTATGAGTTCACATTATGTTCTTGATTTTGGAATTGTTCTTGTTGAGGCTTGTTGTAGGGTTGACATCAATTTGGAAGTGGCACAGAGACTTAATATATTGTTGGAATCTATGATTTGCTGCACACGTTAACTACGTATTTTATAGAATTCCATCGTATGTCACAAGTTTTCCGGAAGAGCGAATAATGTATATTAATTTGCACTATGCGTTTTGCATTGTTGCTCCAATGCATCATCAGATCTCTCCTAGATTACGTGAAAAATTCTCCTAGAGCTTGGCCAACAATGAATAGAATACAGTCCTGCACAACTGTTCGAAAAAGGTACCTTTAGACCAAGCCTTTACGCAAGCGTCCTATAATATAAAATCTCACTAGATGGCGCGCAAACAAACCGTTCTCTTCAGTCGTTTTTTGAACGTAAAGAACCCTGGAAAGGAAAATATGCTACATTTATGTTTGTAACTTATATGCTGTTTATATTTTTAATCGGAAAGTTTTTTTAGGAAGAAACGTAAGGTAACTAATAACTAACTAATGTAAAGGTATAGATTTGGATTTAAAAAATCGTAAACAGTTTGGTGATTTCGCTTTTGTATACCGTAATAAATAAATCCCCCCTCAAGCAGCTGCTTGCCACAGAGGTCTGACAGGAGCCTGCCAGTTTATTTGCCATAGTAGAAGATCTGTGAGGATGGCAGGACCCCAGCAGAAAAACAACACATGCACTTGCCTTACCCGGGGTTCGAACCCAGGCCCCTTAGATCAGTAGCCAAGCGTGCTAACCACTCGGCCACGGGACGAATGACAAATTAAAATACTAGGGTTTTTTTTAATTTTTTGCAAACGATGTATTCATGTTAGAAATTCGAAATTTTGGTGGCGGAAGTGAAGGTCCTGAAGTTTCCATAGGCAACAATTGATTGACCTCTTAGACCCACAGTGGGTGAGAAAATGCAATATTTTGCTCTCAGCAAAATTTGTTTATAAAGATACCTGTCCAATGAAAAAAAAGTTTTGAAGAAATATTATTTTCACTTTTCTAATTTCCCAGAAGCTATAAATGCGTCCTCTAACTGTCAAAAAAATTGAAAATTTCAAACGAATATTGCAAACGATGCCTTTATGCTAAAAATTTGCAATTTTTATGGTGGGATGGGAAGCAAGGGGGTGCGGAAATGCAATATTTTAAGAGAATATTGTTTCTTTATAGAGATAAAAATTGATTTGACGTTGCATAGTTATATATGAAAGATCACGATTTGCACTTTCCGAAGTTAGAATTAGCATGATCCCCTGTCAGCTATCAATCATACTCAATTGACTATATATTTATATATTATATATTATTTTGAGTTAGTGATTTGAATTTTTACTGTAATTATACTCTATGCATTAACGACGGAAAGAAATTTGATGCCAGAAAGATGCAAAAGAAGTGACTTCCTTTCTCCCGATTAACCTGTTCAGTGCCACAAACTAAGTATCTGAGTGGAGAAATTTTGTGCCCTTGAATTTTTATTTCTCGTGTTATTTTGCTTTCGTTCTTCTGGTTTTTTTTATTTTCGTCTGAAAGTTACAATGCATTTTCAGCCAGCTTTCTGGTTTTTTCAAAATGATATAGTTTATAGTTGTTTTAAAAATTGATTGTAAAAAGATGCAAAGTACCAAGCAAAGGTGCCAGGATATATACCACGTGACCCACGACTCAGCTTTCTCCCTCACCCCGCTCCCTGTAGCTTCAGGGCAGTTTGAGGTGTGTGTGTGTGGGGGAAGTCCCCATTCATTTGAAGTCGTACACACCCTTTGAACACGAGATACGTAACTCTTGTGAGTTTTGATTTTCAACTATTGTGTTTTATATCATGTTCTGGACTGACATCCAAAAACAACTTATCGCCATCTTTAAGAATAGAGAAAATTTGAAAAATTGTACATTAAAAAATTGTAAGTTTTGAAAAGATTGCAGTTTTAAATCTGAACGCAGAAAGCACTCAATGAAAACCTATGCATGATTTGTTTGTCAAATATTTGCGGGACACCTGGCCAATATATTTTGCATAAGAGTGCCTCGAGTAAACTCGAATTGGTCATGCCTGTACATTATTATTGTTGGCCAAACTTAGAGTAGACGATTTTCAGGAAAAAAATCGCTAAAAATACCTAAGTTATTTTCTACCATACGTATAAAGTACTTCTGTTTTTTTTTTCAGGAAAGTATTACTCTTTGGATCCAGAATGCAATATATATTTTCCTGAGATAACTTTGAAAAGTAATACTGCAATTTCAACTAAATAAAGATAAATCTTGGCCAACAATGATGGAGTTGCCTGAAAAAGGTATCTTTACGCTTGGCCAACAATGATAGTCTGTAATTGACCAAGCTTTACGCGAGCCTCCTATAATATAAAATCTCACTAGATGGCGCGCACGTTTTTCTTCAATAGATTTCGTGCTAAGTAGCGGGGGGAACTTCAAATTTCATGAATGTAAAGAACCCTGGGATGGAAAATATGCTACATTTATGTTTGTAACTTATATGCTGTTAATATTTTTAATCGGTAAATGTTTTTAGGAAGAAAAATCGTATAGATTTGAATTTAAAAAATCGTAATAAGTTTGTCATTACAGTATACAGAATCGAAATCACCAAACTAAAATACTAGTTTGTTTTTTTAATTTTTTACATTCATGTTAGAAATTCGAAATTTTGGTGGTGGAATGTGAACGTCCTGAAGTTTCGATAGGCAACATTTGTTTCACCTCTTAGACCCAGGGTGGGTGGGAAATGCAGTTATTTTGCTCTCGGCAAAATTTGTTTATAGAGATAATTTTTTTTTTGCATTGACAGATAGTGATGAAATATTATGATTTTCACTTTCCAAATCTCCCAGGAACTATAAATGCGCCCTCTAACTGTCGAAAAAGTTGAAAATTTCAAATGGATATTTCAAATGATGCTATTGCAACGAAATGTTGGAAATTTGAATTTTTGATGGTGGAATGTAAAGGTCGCGTCCCATTGTCAATCATAAGTTGACCACTTAGACCCAAGGGGGTGGGAAAATGCAGTTTTTGTTTTAAGAGAATATTGTTTCGTTATAGAAATGAATTAGAAAATGATTTGGTGTTGCATAGTTATATATGAAATATCACGATTTAATTGTTTTGGAATTGCATAGTTATATATGATTTCTCACGATCCCCTGTCAGCTTCAGTCAATCATGCACAATTGACTATATATTAGATATTACATTGAGTTAGTGATTTGACTTACTACTGTGAGTATAATACTCTTTGCCTTAGCGAAAAAAGAAATTTGATGCCAGAAAGATGCAAAAAAAAAGTGGCTTTCTTTCTCCTGATTAACTTGTTTAGTGCCATGAGCTCAGCATATGAGTGGAGAAATTTTGTACCCTTGAATGCCAAGCACTCAGCATCATCGCATTTTCCTAGATTTTTATTTCTTGTGTTTTTTTGCTTTCATCCTTCTGTTTTTTTTTCTTAACCCTTTCACGACTAAGGGAAACATTTTTCCCATTTTAAAATTGGTGATTGTCGTATTTAATTATAACCTTATCTGCATTTTTTTTATACAGAATGTCAAAATGGAACGTATGCCGAACGCAATTACGTAAACGGGAATGTTTAGGAAAAAAAAACAGAACTGTCAGGACACATAATATATGTACTATGTGCAATGTCCATCTTTGCCTCACTACCAAAAGAAATTGCTTCGCAGAATATCATAATTAGCACATCATTTTGTATAGTAATTTTATTTCATAATTTTGTATTATTTTAGTTAACATTTTGTTCTAATAAACCAATAAATAAAAGACATTGCATAATAAGCCTAACTATAATTTGTGTTACCTTTATAGTCCATTGGGAAAAATATTTCCCATAAAATTCCAAAAAAACTACACATTGCTATGTATTTTTCTTATGATTTTTATCCAATTTTACGTCTAAACAAACTAAAATAAACAGTTACATGCTAATATTTACTCTTAGAAACCTTATGGTCCTGAAAGGGTTAAAGTTACAATGCATTTTCAGCCTTCTTTCTGATTTTTTTTTTCAAAATGATGTAATTTATAGTTGTTTTAAAAATTGAATGTAAAAGGTATCGAATTTTTCAATCAAGAATGAAGGCAAACAAAGGTCAAGGATTATATACCATGTGATTCACGACAGCTTTCTGCTCCCCATAGCTTCAGGGTAACGGGGTTCTGAAGGTAATTCAACTTGCAGTTAGTTGTCTAACATGGGAGGTGGGGGGGGGGAGTCCTCATCCATTTCAAATCGTATACACCCTTTGAATACGAGATACCTAGCTCTTGTGACCTTTGATCTTAACTCCTGTCCCTTTGTTTTTATGTGATATGTACCTGTTCTGGACTGACACATCTGAAAACAACACATCACCATCTTTAAGAATAGAGAGAATTTGAAAAAATTTTCAATAAAAAATTGTAAGTTTTGAAAAGATTGCAGTTTCAAATCCAAAGGCAGAAAGCACTCAACGAAAACCAGTGCAGATAACATGATTTGTTTGTCAAGTGTTTGCGTGCCCTCTGATGGATTTTGTTTGCATAAGAGTGTTTCGAGAAAGCTCGAATTGAGCAGGTCTGTACTCTATCATTGTTGGCCAAGGGTAAACTAGCAATTTCAACTAAATAAAGATAAAGGATTTCAACTAAATAAAGATATAGATAGTACAATTGGCAACAAAACCGTGGCCCCAGCCTCCCTTGCTAGAATTACCTCTGCTATCTCATCCTCCTGTTGTGACTGGTGTAGTGAGCCTCTTATTGAAGGCTAATTTCAACATTTCTTGAACCTCGTTATTGCAGGTAATTCTCGTATTGAACTTGTTAAAAATTATAAAATTGCACTTAGATATCCTATGCTGTATACTATTAAGAGTTAGCATTTTCTGAATAAATATTTTTATATGTAGGAGGAAGAAGATCATCATAAAAGAAAACATGACTTTGAGGTAAGCAATTTTTTACAGCCTGTGAAATTGAATTTCTTGTTGCCCAAAGGAGAATTTCAAAATGAATAACTTAGAAGGGTTGGAATCATCTGAAACTAAACACAGGCATATATGCATAGAAATGCCAGGAGTAGGTAAAGTTAAAGAATATAATGTTTTAAGTACTGTGTTAACCTTTTCATAATGAACCTTTTTTTCCTGAAGATAATTTGAAGTTTTTCTCGTAATATAAGCCCCTACTCATATTAGGAGAAAGTAGGTATTTCTTTAATAGTGATTTTAACAGTTTGTGTGTTGAAGTGTGAACCTCATAGTTACTGGATGTTATCCTGAGGAATTGTCAACCATGCTGCTTAGGGAGCTAGTTTTGGATTGGTCAAGAATGTCTCGGACATGCTCTATTGGTTCCAATTCAAGAATCCTCATGGGTTATTGAATGATGATTACATCACATAAATGCAGGAGCATGACAATTTAGTGAAAGTCAATTTCAGTGGAAAGAGATAATTTTTAAAATTGTAAGTGGTTAAAGATAATTAAAAAACTAGATCTATCATTATTATATAATAGGCAAAATCTTGAACAGGCTAATGGGCTGGAGGACATGTGTGACTTAATCTGTGGCAGAAATTGGCAGCTTCCCATGTACTTGAGCAATTGGTCCAAAAAAACATTTTTTTTTGGGGGGGAGGGAGGCATTTAGTTATAATCATGTTGGAGTAACACATCAGGTTCCTAGCTGTCGTTGGTCAGCAGTGATCCCTTGAAAAGTGTCAGATTTCTGAGGGTGCTGCTATTTTCTACATTTTGAATGGAACAGTATGTTGCAAGTAGTAAGTGTGGAAAGCAGTGAATGTAGTTATCAAGTTACATACATTTAGTGCCAAACTTTTGGCGGGATTTAATTGATTGGAGTGGTGGAAAGCTATGAATGTGATTATTGATGGGATATGTCAATGAGAAGATAACTTTTAAGTGTTTTATGGTGAAATGTGACTGAAATAAGCTTAGGATATCATTCAAACTGTTTAAATCTCCATGTTCAGCAATAATCCCATCCCACTTGGGACAGCATTCTCAGTCCTTACTGGGAAATGCTTTACTAGAATTGCCCAAGTGCCATTTGCCCTTTTGGGTTACACTTCTAAGGCTACCTGCAAGACATCAATGTCAGTCTTGATAGCATTGCCCAGTCAACAGCCAAGTCACTTCCATCATGGCTCACTGTTTCTCCGTCCTGTGACTTTTTTCTTTGCAACATGTAAAAGGCCTCTACATCCAACTGCATATACCAGCAACTCTTTGCTAGCCACTGTGCTACACCAAAGTCCAGCACATACATGGGATCAGCCATGGTCTGCTGTGATACTCTCATTGTAGACCAGCTCCCACAGCAGTGTTTCATCTTTATTACAGAGTTGCACACTGTCAGCCTCACCTTGGACCATGGTCCAAGGTTAGGTTGATCGTGAAGTAACTCCAACAACTAACAACACTATAATAAATTTCAGCAAAACTAATTTACAAATGGCCAAACACACTAAATTTCCTCCCAGTATAAACACTGAAATATTATCTTATTATGGAAATTTCATATTAAAGAATTTTCAATTAGCCTAGATGTACTGTGCTCAATTTTCAATGAATTTGAATTTTCAATAAATCATTTTTCTCCTTTTATCATGTTCCGTACATCATATCCTTGGTCCTAGTGTGTTATAAAAACCCTAAACAACAGACTAAAAGAAATAACTAATCTTGTACATGATTCCAATTTGTTTTGGCAATATTCCTGTGCTATAATAAGGTAATCATTGTTTTCCAGTTGAGAGTAACTTTCACTACATGAATAGAAATGTATACATTCAAAATTTACTCTCAAAAAACACTAATATATGAAATTAGTAATATGAAAGATTTATAGTGTATTGTCGGTATTTTAGTTGTAATGCAAAATTTTTTTATTATAAAATCTATATTCGTGTTATAACCATTTAAATTGTTTATTTAAAACTATGTTTTAATAGATGATTTGTACTGTTGTTATTAAGCTTATTTCAAAAGTCATCTATCAAACACTAAAAGTAGCTGACTAGCTTTTTAATACTAATTCTTTCACTCAGAGATATGCTAATTGTAGTTTCATCTTTTTTATGTGAATTTTTGGTTATCTATGCCTTTTGCAATAATCATATCTGTACTTTTAATAATCTTCTAATTTTCCAGATATACAAAGAAGAGGCATGGAAAAGAAGTAGAAAGGATCATGAAGTAATAAATTTTTTCAAATAACTTATTCATTTTTGATAATAGTTCTCATTACTTTTTTAAGTTGGTTATAATAGGTGGGTTTCATATCTCAAAATCCATATTAGTTGTAGTCCTGACAACCTCTAGTCATTAGTATCCAACTTTCAAAATGAGACCACATTAAAAAGATTCTTATCCAGTTGCAAAACATTATTTTGACTTGGCAAGCTTAAATCTATATTTATATCTAGGATATGGCAAATTGACTGGAGGGCGGGGTGGCTCAGTTGGTAGTGCACCAGACTCGTAATCTGAGTTTCCCAGGTTCGAGTCCCAGCTGAGTCAGCATTGAGATTTATCTCCGCAAAATTCCCCGCCCTGCCCACGGTCAGCAGGGGACACCGATCAACTTGGAAGGCCCCAGTCTGTCGGATGGGACTTTAAGCCTTGGTCCGTGTGCAGGAGAGCCATACCCTGTGCACGTTAAAGAACACACTGTATGGCCTCGATGGGAGGCTACCATCTGTCTCCCAACAGCTGTTCCAGTGAATCCCCTCCCTCAACATTCTCTGAGCCTTCGGGGTCCTTGTGACCTGGCCATTTAGCCCATGGTGTGCAAAAGAGTGCTGCTCAGAGGTAAAACAACCCAAATTGACGAATGAATCTGTCAATTCTGTCTCTTAATATATATATAATAAAATGATATAGAAAAAATGGAAAAATATATATATTTTTGAAATTTTACTGAAAATAAAGTGAGAAAAAAAACAATAAAATTTTACCAGTGTTTAAAAAAAATGATTAAAAAATTTAACCTACTATTTCTCCCCCCTGAATTTTTGCCATTTTATTATACAGAATTAAATGCTTTTTCTTTTGGTATATAACATGACATATTTCCGTTCATTAGTTATTTCAGGATGAGGTTGTAAAGTACTTTATTTTCTGAAAACATTTTAAAATAAATCCAGCCACCATGATGAGTTTAATTTCAGAAACCCGACACTGTAAGGGTTAATAAGCACTTTACTGCCTGTCAGAGGATTCTGAACATTGTGCCTCTATTAGTGCTACCTAAGTATTTCTTCTCGGTGTTCTGATTTTCACCAACAGCAGTGCTTATATATACAGGGTGAATCTGAAAAAGTGGGCAAAACTTTACGGGGTGGTAGAATGCAGCTATACGAGCAATATTCGTCATAGAAAGTATGGGCGGAACGCAAACGGCGAGCCGCTAGGTGGCGTTGGAAATGGTATAAAAGGGTCAGTCCTCGCACCCAACGGCATTTCTACCGTGGATTGCCGAGAGGATGGCTGGTTATACTAACCACGAAATGGCGGATATGCACTTTGTGTACGGTGCGGCGGACGGGAATGCAAGTGAGGCACAGAATATCTCCTCTCCTTCTTGTGTTCATTCTTTAAATGTGACAGTGGAAAACTACCTTTTAACTTCTCACCGCTTGCATTCCGACCATACATTCTATGAAGAATATTGCTCGTATAGCTGCATTCTACCAACCCGTAAAGTTTTGCCCACTTTTTCAGATTCACCCTGTATATATCAACATTAAGTAAAATTCATAGGCACAAATATTAATAAAAACATTAACTTAAATTTAAGTATTCAGAGTACTAAAGATTGCCTTCCCTTTTTTTAGGAAACACATTAATATTTTCTCATAATCCTCCCAGGAACTACTCATTGCAATAGCCTTATCAATGTCAACCATATTCCACATCGAAGGTCATATAACACATGACACTTGGTATCAATTCATATTCATGAATGAAACTGCCAATACCAAAAAAAAAATGTTTCAAAGACAATAGACAATAATAGTTAAGCTCACCGGACAAGAAATTAATCATCTTCTGCCATAAGAAGGTTACGTCCATTCGACAGCAACAGAGGGCACACCAGTAATAAACATCCTACAAATACCTGTGCTGTGCACTATGGGGTTCATACAGTGATAAGAAGTGGTTGTGTGCTACGTGTGTGTTAGTCGCTCATGAAACATGGGTCGCACCAAAGATGTGAATGAGTGAAAAAAGGTGTTATTGTGTTTGGCTGAGCCAAAGGGCATAGTGTACAAGAAGTTGCTGCCTTTGCAGGTGTGTCAAAACGTACTGTCCAAAGTGTCTTCCAGCAGTGTCTTCCAGCAACCTTCCAAATGGTTGACATTGATAAGGCTATTGCGATGAGTAGTTCCTGGGAGGATTATGAGAAAATATTAATGTGTTTCCTAAAAAAGGGAAGGCAATCTTTAGTACTCTGAATACTTAAATTGCCAGAACTGCCGCAGAAAGACTGTGCTCACCAATAGGGACCACCACAGTGTATCACGTGCTGTTAGGGCAAACCACTTTGCAATGAGGCAGGAATTGCTCCAGTCAGTCAATTCAGGCCTACAACAAGCTGTTTCCGAATGAACACTCCGATGGGAACTGCATGCCATGGATATCTGGAGCAGAGTACTGCGGAAGAGACCCGTGTTAACAGCTCTGCACAAGGCTTCATGGCTACAGTGGATGCAACGCCACAAAGACTGGAATGTCGACTCTTGGAAGCATGTGATCTGGTTGTATGAGTCACATTTTTGCTTGTACTCAAATGATACGAGGCAACGGGTACATTGTAACCGGCATGAAGCCTTCCATGTGGACTCTGTGCAAGGTTCTGTTCCAGCTGGAGGACGCTCTGTGATGTCTTGGGGGTGTTTCAAGTACGAGGAAATGGGTCTTTTGGTTGCAGTGATGTCACACTTGAACCAGGAGGGCAATATGGAGCTACTGGACGACCACTTGTTGCTTTTGTGCAGCATCTCCACAGTGAACATCAGAAGGATACCCGTCTTCCAAGACGGCAATTGACGTGTGCACAAGGCTCAAAGTGTGTCAGATTGACACAATGAGTATTCTGAAGCTTTTGAACATCTCGACTTGCCTGCCAAATCCCTGGATTTGAATATCATAGAAAACATTTGGGACTATTTGGGGCAACGAGAAGACCTCCCAGCCATCTGGCCGAACTGCAGCATTTGCTGCTGGAAGAGTGAATGAATATTGATGTGCACTACATCTACTCACTGGTGGCATCCGTGTCAGACAGGATTTCAGCTGTTCTTTGGTCACATGCAGGCATTATGTGCTATTAAGTGACATTCAGCCAGGGTGACTAATTTTTTGTCCAGTGAGCTTATATTTCATAACACAACCAATATAATTGACACAGTCACATGTTTTATTTCCTTAAAATTTAAAATTTGAAATTCATATTAAAATTCATAATATTTATATTCACATCAGAATTCATAGTATTGAAAATTGTTCCTCCCCCACTCAAAATTACCAAGCAACAAACTAACTCGATCCATCATGGCAAACTCCTGTAACAAGATTAATATTTAGCTACAGCTGCCAAGTCCCAAAGGTAAAACTTAAACATTCTTTCATCCTGCATTTCATCCCTTGCAACATTGCAATCATATGAAAAGATATTTTACCTCAAACTATTCCCTTGTAGAAAAAAAGTAAGATATTGTTGCCAGGAAATATGGGATGCCCATTTTCAAAGGAAAGGTTTTCATTTTCCAAAAATTTCACACTTTAACAGTAGTTATTCATACTAATGCTGATTGGAATATGTAAATTGTAATGTATTATCAACCATATTAAACGAAACAAAAATTTCTCATTTATCCCTTAAAACAAAAAAGTTGGATTTTCTCATCCATTGGGATTAAGGGGCAAATAAGTTAGCATATACAAAATAATTTGTTTTTTGCTATTATTATCAGAAGGATACCGCAGTCTTCCAAGATTTATTATTAAAATATTATTGAAAATTTTAACATTAAGTACTAACTTTTTAAAAATAAAGAATGACCACTAGAATTCTAATGAATAGTTAATAATATGAATATGAATTATACTGTTAGTGAGTTATCTGGGTGTCTGTTCTTGGTCAACATATTCTGCAACCAAAATTTCTGGCATAAATATACTGGCAATATTACTTCAAGTTTTGCATTTTCTACATTTAGTGCCCTCGAGTGATTAGCACGCTTGGCTACTGATCTAAGGGACCTGGGTTTGAGCCCCGGATTAGGCTTGGATGTGTGTGTCATTTTTCTGCTGAGGTCCTGCCATCCTCTCGGATCTCCTACTGTGGCATATAAACTGACAGGCTCCTGTCAGACCTCTGTGGCAAGCAGCTGCTTGAGGGGGTATTTATTATTTATTTAATGGTGCAAATTAGAGCTCTCTGGAGGATTTGAAAACTATAAAACATCATATTTTATTAATACATAGCAACTCAAAAAGAACTTTTCATTAATATCTTAAAACAAAAAGTTGTATTCCCCCCACCCCCGGGGTGAAGGAACAAATTGTTGCTGTCAAAGTCCTTGATCATCACACTCCACTACTAAAATATCAAATATCTAGCCCAAATATATTATTTGTAGTCAGGGATTCTTAAGGGCAAGGGAGAGGGAGTCATATCCCCCCCCCCCTTAAGAATGATAATATTAATAGAAGCCAAATTTATTAAACTTATTTAAATTTACGTAATTTTCAAGAAATATTTAAAGGTCTCTAAAACAGAGGGAAACCTGTAATCCAGTCTCACTCCCCCCCCTTGATTGTTTTCTAGATCAAAGCTTGTTTGCAATATTTGCTTGAATATTTGAAATTTTCAACTTTTTACACCATCAATCCAAAAATGTGAATCATAATAGTTACAAATGCCTATCTAACCCAAAAAGAATTTTTGATTTATTTCTAAAAGCAATTGTTTCTTAAATTAAAAAAATCCCCCACCCCCAACCCCAAGGATAAGAGGGAAAAAAATCATCGAGTTTCGAACAATTTACTTAGAACACGCCTTGGCATACTACAGCCAGCCACTTCTTTTTATCCATTCCCATTAGCTACTGATGACAAATAAATTTGTAACAAATTCAAATTTGGTGAAGCAAATTTTCATTGAAATAATAAAATGAAATTTCAGTTTCCTCTGCAGCCGATTATTCCTTTTCAGTTTTCTATGTGACCTTTCTGGTAAAATGTTTGTGCATGCCCATGCATGACCCAGAACATACCAAAACATAGTTGCCATATGGAATCTAATTTTGAAGGGTTGCTCAATGGGAATCTAATTTTGAAGCTCTATGACTTCTAAAATATACATTTAATGGAAAAATGTGACTGACGATAAATTAAAGATCATAATCAAATCTATTTATATCTTGATTTTCAATGTTTGTTCAGTATTTAAAGAGAAGCTGGAATTTATAACAATAAATCATCTTTCATAAAATTCATTAATGATTGCCTATTATAGAAATTATGCAAACTTTTAAAATGCATGTTTTATTAAATGTTTTGTAACATTATTAACAATAACAATAATATTAACATTATTAACAATAATAATAATAATACTTTAAAAATTTGTACTATTGATGAGTTTTCTTTATAAAGAGCTTAAATCTTTAGCATATTATTTGTTATTTAAGTTTTAATTATTTTCTGAAGAAAATTCTTCTGATGCATGTTTAACCTTTCAAGTCAAAATTGCCTCTAGAGAGTTCATAGATGTAGAAAGTCAATAAAACCATATCTCTAACATTGGGATGAATTCACGTTGCAATTGACATTGGGATGAGACTTTGTGATGAATTGGCATGCAAAGAACTGAGGGGACACCTTAATTTATGATGACATCGACCCACATGACAGACTGCTCATAGATATAGATTGTGTTTTGGTAGCGTGCCAGGATCGTAATCTGTAGTTCCCAGGTTCGAGTCCCAGCTGGGTCAGCGTTGAGATTTATCTCTGCAAAATTCCCCCCCCCCCCTGCTCACGGTCAGTAGGGGACACCAGTGGGCTTGGAAAGTCCGCCGTCCGTCGGATGGGACGTTAAGCCGTGGCCCCGTGTGCGGGAGAGCCATACCCTGTGCACGTTAAAGAACACGCTGGATGGCCTTGACGGGAGGCTACCATCTGTCTCCCAACAGCTGTTCCAGTGGGTCCCCTCCCCCAACCTTTTCTGAGCCTTCGGGGTCCATGTGACCTGGCCATTTAGCCCATGGTGTGCAAAAAAGTGCCGCTCAGAAGTAAAACAACCCAATAGATTGTGTTTTCTGAATGTACTGCTCAGCTCCCATCTAAAGAGCTGAGCTCTCACTCAAATAGACACTACATCAATAAAAGTTATCAAGGCCAACATAAAAAAGAAACTTATGATTGCATTAAGTACACAAAATATTTATTAGCCCAAAGGTCTTGAGACTCCTATTGTGCATGAAGTTTTGTTATTTTTATTATTAGTGAGAAAATTAAAATCCAAAGTGAATGCACAGTATTCCCTGTTAAGAAACATTAATTAATCATCATCCTCATCCTCAAGCAGCCATGGGCTACGGAGGTCCAACCAGAACGTGCAATTTAGTTCTCCTAGCAAGTCTACATCTACTGCATCTGGCCACTGCACACCAATTCTAACAAAGTCCTGATTGACATTGTCTGCCCACCGCATCCTAGCTCTCCCCTTCTTTCTGAGGCCTTTAGGCACACTGTTCATAACCCTATTTGCCAATCTATAATTATTCATACGGGCAACATGGCCAAACCAACGGAGTCTCTCTCTGCACAATATGCTGCTTAAAGGAGGTTGCAGACTCCTTTGCCTAACCTCATCATTAGTTACAAAGTTGAACCACCTAATACCCAAGATACTGCGTAAGCATCTAGAATCAAAAGCATCTGATCATAATAGATTCTGAAAAAAATTCATCGCCGCCACAGCGGGAAATGAACCCACATCTCTCCAGATTCATGCCAGAGCGCGCTAACCATTGCACCACGTGTCGGACAACGAATATTTTCAGAATATGACCTTATAACTTTTCCGCCGTGGCGGCGACGAATTTTTTTCAGAATCTATTAATTAGTGAGAAAATTGCAAAATATTACAAAAAAAATTATCCCAAGGCAAATTTGTAAAGGAGTGCTTGCAAACAGTTTTTGTTGTGTTTTGTCCATAGAGAAAAAATGATAATAACTAGTTTTTCTCACAGAATCGATCATGCCCTGCCCACAGTCGGTAGGGGACACCGATGGGCTTGGAAAGGCCGCTGTTGGATGGGACATTAAGCATGGCCCTGTGTGTGGGAGAGCCATACCCTGTGCATGTTAAAGAACACGCTGGATGGCCTCTTGACAGGAGGCTACCATCTGTCTCCTAACAGCTGTTCCAGTGGGTCCCCTCCCCAATCTTCTCTGAATCTTCAGGTTCCATGCGACCTGGCCATTTAGCCCATGGTGTGCAAAAAAGTGCCGCTCAGAGATAAAACAACCCAAATTTCACAGAATCATAATCAGCTATATCCATGAACTTGCTCTCAATGTAGAAAATGCCTTTACAGAGGTTGCACAGAAATTTAAATAATTTTCTTTGGCTCTTGATGAAAGTACCTAAGTTTCTGATACAGCTTAATTAGTGGCATTTGTATGTGGAGTCCATGTTAATTTCCATTAAAATATGCTTCATTTTATGCTGTTTACTTTCAGTTTTTTTTCTATATTTAATCCTAATTTTAATTAAAAATAAGTTTTTTCATTAAAAATTATAATAAGTACATGTTCCTTTTTGAAATAAATAGGTATATGTTAAAATTTAGTTGTGTGCACATATTGTCTACTCATGGTATGGATGTGGAAAGGGGGTAAATTTAGAGTGTTTAATGCAGTAAGGTTCTAGCCCACAGCACTCTGAAAAATCCTCATTTGGCCCACCAATGGGAAAAGGTTGGCCATCCCTGCATCAAAGGGTTAAAGATTGGGCTTTTTGTTGTTGGGTTGTTTTACCTCTGAGTGGCACTTTTTTTTTGCACACCATGGGCTAAATGGCCAGGTCACAAGGACCCTGAAGGCTCAGAGAAGGTTGGGGGAGGGGACCCACTGGTACAGCTGTTGGGAGACAGATGGTAGCCTCCCGTCAAGGACATCCAGCGTGTTCTTTAACGTGCACAGGGTATGGCTCTCCTGCACACGGGGCCACAGCTTAATGTCCCATCCGACGGACGGCAGCCTTTCCAAGCCCATCGGTGTCCCCTACTGACCGTGGGCAGGGCGGAGAATTTTGCGGAGATAAATCTCAACGCTGACCCAGCTGGGACTCGAACCTGGGAACTACAGATTACGAGCCTAGCACACTACCGACTCAGCCACCCCCGCCCTAAAGATTGGGCAGTAACACCAGACTTGTAATTTGAAGTTCCCAGATTCAAGTCCCAAATGTTTAGATTTATCACTGCTAACCCCTGTCTTGCCTTTGATGAGAAAGGGAACACCAATGAATTTGGAAAGATAACTATCCATTGGATGGAAAATTAAGTTGTGTGGTCCCATGTGTATGAAAGCCATAATTTGTGTACATTAAAGAATGCACATTAATGGAAGATTTTCATCTCTCCTAACATCTGTCCAGTGAGTCCACTTTTCCTCGGGGCGGGGGGTGGCTCAGTCGGTAGCACGCCAGGCTCGTAATCTGCAGTTCCCAGGTTCGAGTCCCAGCTGGGTCAGCATTGAGATTTATCTCCGCAAAATTCCCCTCCCTGCCCATGGTCAGTAGGGGACACCGATGGGCTTGGTAAAGGTCGCCGTCCGTCGGACGGGACGTTAAGCCGTGGCCCCGTGTGCAGGAGAGCCATACCCTGTGCACGTTAAAGAACACGCTGGATGGCCTTGACGGGAGGCTACCATCTGTCTCCCAACAGCAGTTCCAGTGGGTCCCCTCCCCCAACCTTCTCTGAGCCTTCGGGGTCCATGTGACCTGGCCATTTAGCCCATGGTGCGAAAAAAAGTATGGCTCAGAGGTAAAACAACCCAACCACTTTTCCTCCCCTACTCTGAACCCTTGGGGTCCTTATGACCTGGCCATTTAGCCCATTTTTTGCAAAACTGTCCCTAAGAGGTAAAACAACCTAATCTATTGCATT
This sequence comes from Ryuthela nishihirai, assembly GCA_038380435.1. Lineage (NCBI taxonomy): Eukaryota > Metazoa > Arthropoda > Arachnida > Araneae > Heptathelidae > Ryuthela > Ryuthela nishihirai. The sequence continues at coordinate 104,418,281 of JAWZYU010000002.1, read as the reverse complement.
AGAAGCGAAAAGGAAAGGGGAAAACTTAATGAGAATGAACAGTCAAATTCTGAAACTAGAAAGCAATTAGACCTTGCTTGTACAACTGCAAACAATTGTAAAGTTCAAAATTGGTGATGAAACTAAAAGGCCATCCTTCTTGCAGTCAACAATTATATAGCAATTCAGAAGGCTTGTTGCTGAGATGAAAATTGGGGCGGGGTGGCTCAGTCGGTAGCGTGCCAGGCTCGTAATCTGTAGTTCCCAGGTTCAAGTCCCAGCTTTGTCAGCGTTGAGATTTATCTCCGCAAAATTCCCCGCCTTGCCCACGGTCAGTACGGGACACCGATGGGCTTGGAAAGGCCGCCGTCCGTCAGATGGGACGTTAAGCCATGGTTCCGTGTGCTGGAGTACCATACCCTGTGCATGTTAAAGAACACGCTGGATGGCCTTGACGGGAGGCTACCATCTGTCTCCCAACAGCTGTTCCAGTGGGTCCCCTCCCCAAACCTTCTCTGAGCCTTCGGGGTCCATGTGACCTGGCCATTTAGCCCATGGTGTGCAAAAAAGTGCCGCTCAGAGGTAAAACAACACAACCCAACTGAGATGAAAATTGGATTTGTTCAATGAAATTAAAAAAGAAATAAGAGATTTCTAAAAATCTGAATTGGACTACGTACGATAAAAAATAGGGCTACAGCAGTTAGAATGATAAATCAATCAGTTCTTTAACCCTTAAAATATTAGGTTTTTCATAATTCATGAAATTGTGACTGTTGAATGCACTTTCTATGGGGATGATATATTTTTGAACCTGCAGGTCCCAAGCATTTGATTAAAAGGTACTAAATATGTTGAACTGAAAATGGTCAGGAAATTGACAAATTTGGTGGTTGAGTTGGGTTGTTTTACCTCTGAGCGGCACTTTTTTGCACACCATGGGCTAAATGGCCAGGTCACATGACCCCGAAGGCTCAGAGAAGGTTGGGGGAGGGGACCCACTGGAGCAGCTGTTGGGAGACAGATGGTAGCCTCCCGTCAAGGCCATCCAGCGTGTTCTTTAACGTGCACAGGGTATGGCTCTCCCGCACACGGGGCCACGGCTTAACGTCCCATCCGACGGACGGCGGCCTTTCCAAGCCCATCGGTGTCCCCTACTGACCGTGGGCTGGGCGGGGAATTTTGCGGAGATAAATCTCAACGCTGACCCAGCTGGGACTCGAACCTGGGAACTGCAGATTACGAGCCTGGCGCGCTACCAACTGAGCCACCCCTGCCCCATTTGGTGGTTGAGAATCACTTCACCAGACTGTATAGGTTATATACAGCACATTTTATCACCTACAAAATTGTACAAATATACTTACAATATATTGATCCTCCACTAGGGCCTTCACTAACTAATGCAAAACTGGCAAAACAATGGCCCTGACTGGAAATGTTCTCCATTCCAACTTTACCGTAGCAGAACCGGACTCTATCATCACTATGCTGAAGATCAACTGTGAAGACCTCAAAATCTTGGTTCTTCACTTTTAAACTCTTATCACTGTGGTGCTTTGTCTACAAAGTGGCCAATGGTGCTGGTGCTTGCCAGTCTCAGCTACCCATCAAGGGAATAGTTTGATGTGGCCCTGTGGACCCTCCCACATCCAGCAGCAAGACACCTTGATTTTCTTGGTGCTGAAGGGGTTAATGGTCATCTGCCAGTTATGTGCCCAGCCCCACTTGCAAAACCAGAAATTAGGGCAGACATCACCTGCTTAAAATTCTTTATATTATACATTTACCAAGTTGATTAAGCTCTTTTTTTTATATTTTTCCCTAACACATGTCAAAGTTGTGCACTTCTGCCCAAGGGTCCTTATTGCCAGGGGGGGAGGGGCTCAGTCGGTAGCGCGCCAGGCTCATAATCTGTAGTTCCCAGGTTCGAGTCCCAGCTCGGTCAGCGTTGGGATATATCTTCGCAAAATTCCCCGCCCTGCCCACGGTCAGTAGGGGACACCGATGGGCTTGGAAAGGCCGCCGTCCGTCGGATGGGACGTTAAGCCTTGCCCCCGTGTGTGGGAGAGCCATACCCTGTGCACGTTAAAGAACACGCTGGATGGCGTTGACGGGAGGCTACCATCTGTCTCCCAACAGCTGTTCCAGTGGGTCCCCTCCCCCAACCTTCTCTGAGCCTTCGGGGTCCATGTGACCTGGCCATTTAGCCCATGGTGTGCAAAAAAGTGCCGCTCAGAGGTAAAACAACCCAAAACAACCCAGGTTTCACCATAGGAAATACATTTGTCTCCATAATGGCATTGAGACTACAAAAGTTTACACAACATGACTGTATCATCCATTTTTTGCCACACATACCGTGTGCAAATTCACTGGTGGAGGGCTTATTTAAGCCTAATTCGAGCTTTTTGTTTACTTTCCCTGTCAGTTTCCTCCCTCAGAGCCAGGGGGGGGGGGGGGTTCAGTCGGTAGCACGTCAGGCTCGTAATCTGTAGTTCCCAGGTTCAAGTTCCAGCTGGGTCAGCTTTGAGATTTATCTCTGCAAAATTCCCTGCCCTGCCCACAGCCAGTAGGGGATACCGATGGACTTTGAAAGGCTGCCGTCTGTTGGATGGGACATTAAGCTGGGGCCCCTTGTGCGGGAGAGCCATACCCTGTGCATGTTAAAGAACACGCTGGATGACCTCGATGGGAAGCTACCATCTGTCTCCCAACAGCTGTTCCAGTGGGTCCCCTCCCCCAGCCTTCTCAGCTTTTGGGTTCCACGTGACCTGGCTATTTAGCCCATGGTGTGCAAAAAATGCCGTTCAGAGGTAAAACAACCCAACAACCCATTCCTCAGAACCATTGGTGTTTTATAAGAATATGCCTTCTTATTTGCAGGTGGCACAACCAGCTTAATCATGTGTGGCTACACCATGTGCCCTGCAGCCTCCTCGAACATATGGCAGGATACAAGCCTATGAGCAGCGATGCAAGCTGTCTTCTTTGCACACCCATTAAGTGTTAGGCTCCCCTCAATGCGCTGATCTAAATTACCTCTCACCTTTCCTGGACTCTCAAGCAAATCACCAAACTCACAATCCTCATCAAAGATCATGCCTGTGTCGTAAACCTAGGCAGTGAATTCTCATGTATGATTTGCATACCCAGATTCAATACCCCCATCTCCAGCCTCACTTTATATCCATTTTTGGATACTTTTACCATAATCTGGCAGGGCCCCAGCCAATGAGCATAAAGTTTGTTAGTAGAATCAGGGATCAGCACTATTACTTGCTGTCCTTCTATAAACTGCTTCTGCTGTGCTCCTCTTTTTGTATGATTGACATACTTTTGTTGCTGTGTGGCCGTCACTAGTTCAGTGGTCCATACCTTTTCCCAGCCCAAGTATCCTTCAAAATTGCAAGCAGGCACCTTGGTGGTCGACCATATAGCAGTTCAAAGGGTGACACACCTGTAGTTGCATTAAATACCTCTTGGTACAGCCATAGCAAGTATGGCAAAATGGGGCGGGGGTGGCTCAGTCGGTAGCGCGCCAGGCTCGTAATCTGTAGTTCCCAGGTTCGAGTCCCAGCTGGGTCAGTGTTGAGATTTATCTCTGCAAAATTCCCCGCCCTGCCCATGGTCAGTAGGGGACACCGATGGGCTTGGAAAGGCCGCATCCGTTGGATGGGACGTTAAGCCGTGGCCCTGTGTGCAGGAGAGCCATACCCTGTGCATGTTAAAGAACACGCTGGATGGCCTTGATGGGAGGCTACCATCTGTCTCCCAACAGCTGTTCCAGTGGGTCCCCTCCCCCAACCTTCTCTGAGCCTTCGGGGTCCATGTGACCTGGCCATTTAGCCCATGGTGTGCAAAAAAGTGCCGCTCAGAGGTAAAACAACCCAACCCATGGAAAATCCAAGGAAGTGTCGCTCCCTAGTGCAGCTTCAACAGCATTGTAGTTCACAACACTCGTGTAAACCATGCACATGATTGTCCCACTAACTGCTGATAATTTCACTTTCAGGTTTCAGGTTGTCTAATTTCAGGTTTCAGGTTTCATATAGCTTTTATCTCACTTGGTTAGCAAGGACCAAAATTTCTAAAGGTCTCATCACTTAATAAAGTAGGTGCTATGATCCTGTTCATTACAGCGATTAGTGATTCCAATTTGAAATAAATTGTACCATCAATACTTGTTCTCGCATGCATTAGAGGTACATTAGTAAATTCTGCTTCTACTTTTTCTCTGAAAGCCCCTTTGATTCTTGAAGCCTTCGGGCAGAAACGTTGTCATACTGGGATAATAATGTCTCTTTTGGAAAGTCATTATGTGGTGTGTATTGGTGCTAACTTCTAGTTATATTGTTTTCAAAAAAAAAAACAAGATAATAATTTCACTTTGTCATCTGTCCATCTGTAGACATTGAACTTTTTTGTTTACAGAGATAAATTAAAAATTCTTTTCTGTGTTGAATAGGTGTTGATGAAATATTACGATATGCACTTTCCGAATCTCTCTAAAGATATAATTATGCTGTCTAGCAGTGGAAAAAGTTGAAAATTTCAAACAAATGTTGCAAACGATGTATGTATGCTAAAAATTTGAAATTTTGATGGTGGAATGTGAAGGCCACAAAGTTTCCATTGCCAACAGTGAGTTGACCCCTTAGACCCAGAGGGGTGGGAAAACACACCTTTTTAGTTTTAGCAGATTATTGTTTATTTTTAGAGATAAATGAAAAATTCATTGGGTTAGATAGGAATTGATAAAATATTATGATTTACACTTTTTAAATCTTCTGAAAGCTATAATTGCACCCTGGAAAATTTTGCAAATTCCAAAATTTCAAACAAATATTGCAAACGATGTATTTAAGCTGGAAATTTTTAATTTTGGTGGTGGAATGTGAATGCCATGATGTTTCCATTGACAACAATTAATTGACCTCTTAGACCCAGAGTGGGTAGCAAAAGACAACTTTTTGTTTTAGCAGATTAATTGTTTGTATTTAGAGATAAATGAAAAAATCTTTTTAGGGTTTACTTTTGGATTGCACTTTGTATAATATTTTATTTTACATAATTTCAGTGGCTTTCATAATGTATAATTTATAGCAATATGTATTCCGTATAATATTATACCTTAATTTTTAGGCTTACAGAACAGTAGGAAAAGTGTCTTGGAGAGAAAACATGGATTATGAAGTAAGTAATGCACTGAAAATAAAGATAGTACCATAGGCAGTATTTTACATGGGTAACAATAACCATCTATATGGGGAAAACTGTTCATTGTGACAGTGTAATGCTCCAAAGTATGTTAAACTTCTTCACTTTGGAACCTTTGACTGATCTAATTTTCCAGATAACATTAGGCACCAGGCAATTAATCTTGAAAAATGAAGTTAAAATAAGGGTTCTCTAAGTATGTTATAGCATTACTTAGTCACAAAGAATTTAGTTCGAAAAGATTAGACTTAACTTTAAAAGTTTGACAATCAAAATTAATTAATTATCCTGCTCAAGAAAAAAAAAAATAGAAATGTCAAAATATTTAATAAAGCAAAGTTTATTTCCAAAAAATGAAGACTCGCTAAATAAACTGATGAATACGATATTCTGAACAACTTAAAAGCTCACATCAAAACATCTCAATTACTCCATCTCTACTACCAGCTAACTAACTACTCACAACTAACTTCAAAAACTTCTCTCTACTACCTCCATGACCTAACATAACTTACTATACAAGTGGCGTGCAACTGACGTGTGTTGCACGCTGGAAAAAACATTGCATAAGCTTACAATCTCGCGCTAGCTATGATGCAAGAAGGGGATGTCCTTAAGAATGCATTAGTGGCTGTCAATCAAAATTCAGAGTTATGCATGCATCTCCTTTAGAAGTCTTGGGCATGAGAAATTTTGTCTGGCTGGAAAATAAACCCAAAAATGATAAATAAAAAATAAAAATAAATACCCCCTCAAGCAGCTGCTTGCCACAGAGGTCTGACAGGAGCCTGTCAGTTTATATGCCATAGTAGAAGGTCTGAGAGGATGGCAGGACCTCAGCAGAAAAACGACACATACATCCATACCTTATCCGGGGCTCGAACCCAGGTCCCTTAGATCAGTAGCCAAGCGCACTAACCACTCGGCAAATATAACGTAAATAAAGTAAAACTGGTTAAGGAAAAGTAAAAGTGAATGGGTGGACCATCACAATTCTCTTTCCAAAAGGGAGTCAAAATTTGACCTAACAGATTGTGATGAGCAATTTTGAATAAAAGGACACTTCCTACATCATTTACATATCACTGAACATAAATAAAGTAATAGAGTATGCATACACAAATTTGATGAAACGATCTATTCTCACATTGACACAATTCTTCATCACAAACAAAGGTACCTCCTCCCATTCCTCCTAACAATGTGTAAAATTTGCCTAATATAAATGCATACCAATGACTGTGGCAGTTAACTGCATATTAGTGTTAATTGGTCTAATTAGCATCACATTCTAATACAGTTCCTAAAGTTGCATACTGTAACCTGTACATAGCTTATGATCTCACTCCTAATCTACTTATCTTCTAAAAAGGTTAAAGAAAAAAATGAAAAAAAAATACAGCACTTCTGCTCTTTCAGAGAATATAAATACAGGTGCATCAAACAGGGTACACAACATCCGCTTATTCCCCTAATAGCAATCAAACATGCGAAATTTAATCTTTCGTGCCTGCCATAAGTATAAAAACAGGTATTGGTACTCCGTTAAATCCTCCTAACTATAATCAAATACGTGAAGCTAATAATTTCATTTTACAAACAGGAGTGTAATCATCCACTAAAACTTCACCTAAACACAATAAATTGCGAGCTAGCTGAAATAATAGTATTAATTACCTCCCCTCATTGAGCTTTACTTCCCCATTCTAAAGGAGTTTTGCTAGTGACAGTAGCAGTCATTGGGGACAGCTCTAAAAGGATACAAAAGTTAAAGACATCATGGTCAGCTCATATATATGCAAAGAATTGCTGCCCATGTCATCCCAATAATTATGCATCATTGAGGCATTAATATCACTGATGACACCGAACAAATTTAAACACACGTGCATCGTATCTAAGAGTAAAGTAAACTGTATCAATAATTTATCATATACAATGCTAACATTTCATCCAATACAATTCCATTCATGTATTACATAAAAAAAATCACTTTCCATACAAAAAAAAACTTCAAAATGCAATTTATGTACTTCAAAATATGATTTATATAATCACTGTGTACTGAATTCTTTTTCATTCTCATTCACATCCATAAACATTTTATAACTCCTAAATGTTAACAACTTACAACACTCAATTCAGCTATCAGTCAGCTGAAATGAAAAAAATCTGCAACAATTCATAGACTTGAAATCACATTAATACAATATATAACTCTTTATGAACCAGAACACAAAAAAATTCCACTCGCTTTGCATTGTAAACTCAAACTATAAATTTACAATAATAAATTTACTTTTCAAAAAAAAAAAATAATTCAAAACTCTTGTGTTTCAACACAAAATTAAACATTTCAAAATTTCTCTAAGTATAAACAACAATAAATAATCTTCAATCGTCTCAGTCTTCATCTATTTCAGAGAAAAGAAATAAAACATCATAACATAATTAGGGCCACAGTGGAAGAATAATTATATACTTAAATTTTCATTGTTGGTACTCTGTTGTGATAAATCATCATCCAGTTGTTTTGCCAGAGACCTCATTCCCATGTCGATCGATAAGCTAGGTGATGCTTTTGAAGATCTCAGTGACATCATCTATTTTATGTTGAGAGCTACATTGCTAGTTGTTGCTGGGGTGGGGGTGGCTCTGTCGGTAGCGCGCCAGGCTCGTAATCTGTAGTTCCCAGGTTCGAGTCCCAGCTGGGTCAGCGTTGAGATTTATCTCCGCAAAATTCCCCGCCCTGCCCACGGTCAGTAGGGGACACTGATGGGCTTGGAAAGGCCGCCGTCTGTCGGATGGGACGTTAAGCCGTGGCCCCGTGTGCGGGAGAGACATACCCTGTGCACGTTAAAGAACACGCTGGATGGCCTTGACGGGAGGTTACCATCTGTCTCCCAACAGCTGTTCCAGTGGGTCTCCTCCCCCAACCTCCTCTGAGCCTTCGGGGTCCATGTGACCTGGCCATTTAGCCCATGGTGTGCAAAAAAGTGCCGCTCAGAGGTAAAACAACCCAACCTAGTTGTTGCTCTGCAGGCTGTCCTCGTCTCGTTTACATCTTGCTATGTGCTTGCCTTTGAAGAGCCTAGCTTTGTGCTTTTCAGTTTTATTGCTGCCTGCTTCTAAATGACGCTTCAACAGTAGAAAATTTCTTTACCTGTTAAATTCATCAGGATTATTTGCACTCAAAACAATTTCTGGGATGCTTGGCTTATTTTCATCTAATAATTCTTCATTAGCATTATTTTCATTTAGAACCTCTGCATCAGCATTTTGTTTCATCAACTAATTTGGCACTATTTTCCTTAAAACTTCTATTTCAACAACTTTGCCATTATCAACTTGACTCTCTAAATTCACATTAATTAAACTGCTAGGACATTTTACAGTTTCTTCCTGAACATTCTGCTTTGGACTACAAGATAAATTAGAGAGTGTACTGGACTGCAACTGCAATTTCAATTCACAATTTTCATTAATATCATCTAAAACTTTCTCATGTAGACATGGGGGCGGGGGTGGCTCAGTCGGTAGCGCGCCAGGCTCGTAATCTGTAGTTCCCAGGTTCGAGTCCCAGCTGGGTCAGCATTGAGATTTATCTCCGCAAAATTCCCCGCCTTGCCCACGGTCAGTAGGGGACACCGATGGGCTTGGAAAGGCCGCCGTCCGTCGGATGGGATGTTAAGCCATGGTCCCGTGTGCGGGAGAGCCATACCCTGTTCACATTAAAGAACACGCTGGATGGCCTTGACGGGAGACTACCATCTGTCTCCCAACAGGTGTTCCAGTGGGTCCCCTCCCCCAACCTTCTCTGAGCCTTCGGGGTCCATGTGACCTGGCCATTTAGCCCATGGTGTGCAAAAAAGTGCCACTCAGAGGTAAAACAACCCAACCCAACTCTTGCTCAACAAATAATTTTGGCTTAAGCTGCCATTAAATTTATGATTAATATAACTAATGAGCTCAAAAATTTGTTTAACTTTTGCAATCACATTAAATAATACAATTTATACATATATATATACAGTCTCTGTTTTGGTGTGCCACTTTCTTTATTCATTCTGTAACACTCCAAAAGTATGTTAAACTTCTCTTTGGACCTTTTGACTGATCTAAATTAAACTAATTTACCGGATAGCATCAGGTGTCAGGCAATTAATCTTGCCAAATAAAATTAAATGAGGGTTTGTTTAGTATATTTTTGCATTACTTAGTTATAAGGAAATAAAAAGATTGTCAAAATATTAAAGTTAAAATCTAATTAAAATCAGTTATTGTTGCTCAAGAGAAAATTTTTGAAAAGTCAAATTTATTTATAAAGCAAATTTTGTTTCCAGAAAATCAAAACTCACCAATGCCTTTCTGTTACATAGGGCGGGGGTGGCTCAGTCGGTAGCGCGCCAGGCTCGTAATCTGTAGTTTCCAGGTTCGAGTCCCAGCTGGGTCAACGTTGAGATTTATCTCCGCAAAATTCCCCGCCCTGCCCACGGTCAGTAGGGGACACCGATGGGCTTGGAAAGGCCGCTGTCCGTCGGATGGGACGTTAAGCCGTGGCCCCGTGTGCGGGAGAGCCATACCCTGTGCACATTAAAGAACACGCTGGATGGCCTTGACGGGAGGCTACCATCTGTCTCCCAACAGCTGTTCCAGTGGGTCCCCTCCCCCAACCTTCTCTGAGCCTTCGGGGTCCATGTGACCTGGCCATTTAGCCCATGGTGTGCAAAAAAGTGCCGCTCAGAGGTAAAACAACCCAACCCAAGCCTCTCATTTCTCAGCATTGCCCTCTCCACACCTCCTCTTTCTAAATATCTCTTACTGACTCCATGACCTAATGTCACTTAGTATACATGCGACGTACAACTAACACGTGTGTTGTACACTGGGAAAACCTTTTGCATAATCTTATGATTGTTCTAGCAATGATGCAAGAGGGGGGGGGGAGGTGTTTAGCTCGCATCAGTGGCTGTCAATTCTTCATAATAATGCATTAACTGCTGTCAATCAAATGTTAGAGTTGGCATGTACAACTCGTTAAGCGTTCTGGATGAGGAAAAATGATGATCCAACTGAAGAATAAACCCCAAAATACTGAATAGAACATAAATAAAACTGGTCAAGGAAAAACAAAAGTGAATGGATAGGACAGTAAGACCATCCTGTGAATGTGAAGGCTGTTTGTTTGGCTTGCCTTCATATTTGCCATGTGTTGTAACCAGAGTTCCTGGAAAGGAGGAGTCTGACAGTTGCATGAAAGCCTTATTTTGTCTCTCCTTAGTTTCATTGGTGGTAGGATCCTTTTAGTCTATATTCTTAGCCATTCAGTAACTTCTTAGTGATGGGACTTGGCAATGTTGAAGAGAGCAGCAGCCTGCTATACACTGTTTTGGCCTATACCTCAAGTAAATGGGGTGAATCCTCAGAAACAATTGATCTTGTAGGTTCACCTGCTAGAATCAACCATTCAGCAAATTCATGGCACAGGACTTGTATTTCCTGCTTGGGTGATAGGTATGCTGTCTTTGTTTAACTCGGCATCCCCTTCTGCTCCATGGTGGGTGGTAGTCCAAGAGCAATGAAACCTTTTCTTTTTTCAGCTATGAGATCTTCTACTCATACTTTATCATCGTCTTCCACACATGGCTATGATATGATGTTTCATCTTCTGTTTCACAGGGGCGGGGGTGGCTCAGTCGGTAGCGCGCCAGGCTCGTAATCTGTAGTTCCCAGGTTCGAGTCCCAGCTGGGTTAGTGTTGAGATTTATCTCTGCAAAATTCCCCGCTCTGCCCACGGTCAGTAGGGGACACCGACGGGCTTGGAAAGGCCGCCGTCTGTCGGATGGGACGTTAAGCCGTGGCCCCGTGTGTGGGAGAGCCATACCCTATCCTATGCACGTTAAAGAACACACTGGATGGCCTTGACGGGAGGCTACCATCTGTCTCTCAACAGCTGTTCCAGTGGATCCCCTCCCCCAATCTTCTCTGAGCCTTCCGGGTCCATGTGACCTGGCCATTTAGCCCATGGTGTGCAAAAAAGTGCCGCTCAGAGGTAAAATTACCCAACTCTGTTTCACAATTCCTGGTTATCAGTTTTATGGGTGGAAATTTGAATCTTCTTAATGCAAGGGCCTACAGTTAATAGTTAGATGTCAAATGAAAACTCATACAAGGGCAGTTGTATACTACTTCGAATTACATCCCCTCCACTCCCCACCATTCTTTTCTCCCCCAAAAGGGATGAAAATTTAGGGAACGGGATTGACCTGACAGTTATATCTCAAAGCTTGTGATGTCTCTAGTGTCGTGGGCTACCTCAAACACAACTCCTTAAAAGGGGGAAGGAAAAAATGTGGTCGATGTTTATGAGTCGTATATCAAATGAAAACTGCTGAAGGTAGGTGCTTTAGTGACAAGGAAATAAATAAATTAAAAATACCTATTTTCCTATATGCACTCTAAAAGTAGAAAATAAACTTACAACATACAGTCGCTCAAAAAAGTATCCGAACACTATGGTTGATTACGGAATTCAGAAAAAATATCTGGCAACGATTTTTTTTAAAAATTAGTGATCTGGCAACCTTTGTGTCACGTGACATGAAGGTTGCCAGATCACTAATTTTTTTATTCACTAATTTCACTTTTTATTAATTAAAAAAATCGTTGCCAGATATTTTTTCTGAATTCTGTAATCAACCATAGTGTTCGGATACTTTTTTGAGCGACTGTACCAATGGTGCAATCAGTCACTGAGTTTTTATTTACTCAAAGGAAAATATGACACTGGCCATGTAAGGATTCAGTGTTCACCTGAGATGCCAACAATCTGGCGTCATGATTTCCTGGCTGAGCCATACTGGACAAAGAGCTTCAGAAGAGGTAGCAGCAAGGTCAGGTGACTTAGCCAATACTAACACTGATGGTCCACCCATTCACTTTTACTTTTCCTTAACTAGTTTACTTTATTTACGCTAATGGGCTTGAAAAGGCCGCTGTCTGTCAGATGGAATGTTAAACCATGGCCCCATGTGCAGGACAGCCACCCTGTGCACGTTAAAGAACATGCTGGATGGCCTTGACGGGAGGCTACCATCTGTCTCCCAACAGCTGTTCCAGTGGGTCCCCTCCCCCAACCTTCTCTGAGCCTTCGGGGTCCATGTGACCTGGCCATTTAGCCCATGGTGTGCAAAAAAGTGCCACTCAGAGGTAAAACAACCCAATGCTAAAGAACACACTGGATGGCCTTGACGGGAGGCTATCATCTGTCCCCCAACAGCTGTTCCAGTGGGTCCCCTCCCCCAACCTTCTCTGAGCCTTCGGGGTCCATATGACCTGGCCATTTAGCCCATGGTGTGCAAAAAAGTGCCGCTCAGAGGTAAAACAACCCAACGTTAAAGAACACACTGGATGGCCTTGACGGGAGGCTACGATCTGTCTCCCTACAGCTGTTCCAGTGGGTCCCCTCACCCAACTTTCTCTGAGCCTTCGGGGTCCATATGACCTGGCCATTTAGCCCATGGTGTGCAAAAAAGGGCTGCTCAGAGGTAAAACAAACCAACTTTGTTATATTTATTATTTTGGGGATTATTTTCAGTTGGGCATCACATTTTTCTCACCCATGCCACTAAAGGAGTTGCACACGTGCAACTCCTTTAGTGGCATGGGTGATTGATAGCTGCTAATGTGCATGTAAAAACATGTCCTCTTGTGTCATAGCTAGCGTAATCATCAGTTTATTCAAATGTACTTTCCCAGCGTGCAACACACGTACGTGTCAGTTGCACGCCACATGTATAAGTGACATAAGGTCATGGAGTTAGTTGAGAGAGATGTTAGGTGAGAAGGTTGTCTTGGAGATGTTGTTTAAATGAGTTTTAGTTGCTCAGAATATTGTATTCATCCAGTTTATTTGGTGAGTCTTGATTTCTTTTTTTTTAAATAATTTTATGAATAATTTTGACGTTTCTAATTTTTTCTCCTGAGCAACGATAATTGATTTTTGTTAGATTTAACTTTAATAATTTGACAATCTTTTTGAATTAAATTCTTTATGACTAAATAATTCAATAATATACTTAGCAAACCATTATTTTAACTTTATTTGGCAAGTTGATAATGCCTGGCACCGATGCTATCCGGTAAATAGTTTGATTTTAATCAGTTAAAAGGTTGAACATACTTTTGGAGCATTACAACATGCACTCCCTTGGCCATGTCGCTTGTACTCACCATACAGCATGAGAAAGAGCAGAAGATGCCCTGCTACTGCATCTCAGTGACGATGGTCAAGCAGGAACTGATGCTTATGCATCCTTGGTGTCATCCTTCATTGAATTCGAGGTCCAGGAGCCCCATGTGTGGTTGACTGGCTCATAGAGTGAATAGTTAAGACCAAGGTGTTGTGGATAATCATTTGTAAATATGAAGTATGCATTTGTATGTGAATAAACTGATTGTAAATAGGGGGTGCGGTCGGTAGCGCTCCAGGCTCATAATCTGTAGTTCCCAGGTTCGAGTCCCAGCTGGGTCAGCGTTGAGATTTATCTCCGCAAAATTCCCCGCCCTGCCCACGGTCAGTAGGGGACACCGATGGGCTTGGAAAGGCCGTCGTCCGTCGGATGGGATGTTAAGCCGTGGCCCCGTGTGCAGGAGAGCCATACTCTGTGCATGTTAAAGAACACGCTGGATGGCCTTGACGGGAGACTACCATCTGTCTCCCAACAGCTGTTCCAGTGGGTCCCCTCCCCCGACCTTCTCTGAGCCTTCGGGGTCCATGTGACCTGGCCATTTAGCCCATGGTGTGCAAAAAAGTGCCGCTCAGAGGTAAAACAACCCAAACAACTGATTGTAAATAATAATCTTGTAGTGCGGTAATTTCCAGCCACCAGGGTTTTTTCCTGCATTTTAGAGTACCCAGTTTAATGCTCCTGCCCACATAGCCCTTCATGCCCCCACATATAAAAGAGTAAACGACATGTGTGCAGTAATCATGGGATCTAAAGGAGTGAGCACAGGTGGCTTTTCCATTAAGGGATTCGTTTTATATTTTGTGCTAAAAGAAACTGTCTCATCTGTTGAGTTGTTCTTCGAGAACTTTGGCATTAGTAAGATCTAGCTTGTAAGTTTGGTCAATGTATCAAGTGTTTTTCCGTGCTATGCTATATAACATGTAGGGCAACACAAAAAAGATTTTGAACGCACTCACGGATACAATGCAACAAGAGACAGAACAGATCATGGAGGAGTTTGGGACTGAAATGTTAAGGGAGGCCTAAAGTGTAGGTTCTGCAGCTTTCGAGACTGCTGAGCATTCCAGTGTGCGTGCACAACAATATAGAACAAAGTATTATGCCATGCTCAAGCTCAGACTTGAATTCAAAGAATGCAGAAAGAATGCTGATAGAGAATTCCATAGTGAACAGGCACAGTGGGACTTTGAGCTGGAGAAGCTCAGAATTGAGAAAGAGGCTGAAATGGCGAGAGTGGCCAGAACACATGGCGAGTCTGGTAATGGAAATGACTCATCTGGGTTTGGCTCACATGAATCTGATTGTACAAGCAAGCAGTTACAGGAACTGCAGCATTGGATGTTCCTTCTGTGGTCTACATTGGGTTCACCCCCTAAAATGCTCTACGAAATGCCTCTATTCTTCAAACTCATGGAAAGTAGCTTCATTAGTTTTTACAAATGTTTTTGTTATACATTTCCTTTTGTATTGTCCCCTTTTCATTGCTTTCTTTCCCCTTGTGTTATTTTTAACTTTGGTTGTGGGTTTTAATGTATTTTACATTGTATAGGGCATTATGGCCTAAGTTGCCCATCTGCCATAAAACCCCAAACAACCAAACTTTTCAAAAGAATTCAAAATATCCTAATGCTACACATAAAACCTAATTATGTATCATATTAATTGCTGCTATCCTTTCCCCCCCCCCCTCCTCTACCATAGATACAGTCCCTCTCTAGGGCCACATATTCTGTTATTGATGACTTAACAGCTCTGCCCTCCAAGAAAAGAATAATTCAAAGGTTTGGGAAGCAATTGTTGGGCTTCAATTTCACTCCCCCCCCACCCACCCCAAGCTAAAATAACTACTGTATTTTAGGTTAGATAAGATGCACTGGCATATAAGACACACACATATTTCAGCAGGGAATATATTTGGGACAGAAACTTTTTTATGTATTTAAGCATATAATTGTAACTGCTAATATTAAAATCATGGTGATTGGAAAATAAATCGTTTGCACCTCCTAAACAAATTTCCATGATTTTTTTTATATGATACAAACACATTTTAATTTATTGAAAAGATTTATTTTTAATAAACAAAGTTATTGTATCATAAATTCAAGTTTTCGGTGCATAATTTTGGAAAAGTCAAGGAACCTACTCCTCCTTCCCCCCCCCCCCTCCCTCCTCGCTTCCAACCAACAAACAAGATTTCTGGGTGCGTGCCTGTAACCTTGAACAGCATGCCTGCCTTGTATTTTTCATCATTTTCATGAGGAATAGTGAAATAGTGTACGATTTTTCCTCTAATGTATAGCTGCAATTCTAGAATAATAACTGAGTCCCATCTGGGTCAGCGTTGAGATTTATCTCCGCAAAATTCCCCGCCCTGCCCACGGTCAGTAGGAGACACCGATGGGCTTGGAAAGGCCGCCGTCCGTTGGATCTGACGTTAAGCCGTGGCTCCGTGTGCGGGAGAGCCATACTCTGTGCACGTTAAGGAACACGCTGGATGGCCTTGACGGGAGGCTACCATCTGTCTCCCAACAGCTGTTCCAGTGGGTTCCCTCCCCCAACCTTCTCTGAGTCTTCGGGGTCCATGTGACCTGGCCATTTAGCCCATGGTGTGCAAAAAAGTGCCGCTCAGAGGTAAAACAACCCAACGTTAAAGAACACGCTGGATGGCCTTGACGGGAGGCTACCATCTGTCTCCCAACAGCTGTTCCAGTGGGTCCCCTCCCCCAACCTTCTCTGAGCCTTCGGGATCCATGTGACCTGGCCATTTAGCCCATGGTGTGCAAAAAAGTGCCGCTCAGAGGTAAAACAACCCAACCCATAGAATAATAACTCTTTTTACCAGTTTCTTTTCTGTGTCTGTATTTTGTTATTGCACATGTTTTGGTAGCAAATTTATGTAATGTTAATGTTTTGATAGTGATATTTTTAATTCTAAATTAACTATTTGATGTATTTTAGAAAACTTAATATTCTTATATGGTTATATCACTATCAGTGTATTCTACATATTCGATATTACTTTTAGGAATACAAAGAAGATCCCTGGAAGCAAAAGAATCTCAACGTAAGTAATTTGTTGTACATAAGGAATGTAGTGAAATTTTGAATCCTAACTTTTCCAGTTTTCTGTAATGAAATTAACATTATAATGCAGGGTTTACATTTAGTAATAACTAACATCTACTTCAGCCAGTGGTGAACTGCCAATTTTTGATCAGTTTGTTTGCTGATTGTTTATTAAATTTTAATTTTCAAACAACAACAACAACTTCTAAACTGAATGGACAAATTATTATATACACCTACCTAATAACCTGTTGCTCCACCTTTTGCCCTGACAACAGCAACCAGATGTCTTGGTAAAGATTCAACGTAGTGTTCAAAATGTGGAGGTGGTATTACCACCCATGAAGCAAGGATTGTCTGTCGTAGAGCATTCGTAGTTGCTGGTGAGGGTTGGTGGGCTTGAACAGATCTTTCCTATTCGTCCTACAAATTCTCAGTGGGGTTCAGGTTCAGCGATCAAGGGGTCATTCAAGTGTGATAAACTTGCTTGAAGGCTCCTGGAGCCAATTAATCGCCACTCAGGAGGGGCGGGGGTGGCTCAGTCGGTAGTGCGCCAGGCTCGTAATCTGTAGTTCCCAGGTTCGAGTCCCAGCTGGGTCAGCGTTGAGATTTATCTACGCAAAATTCCTTGCCCTGCCCATGGTCAGTAGGGGACACCGATGGGCTTGGAAAGGCCGCCGTCCGTCGGATGGGACGTTAAGCCATGGCCTCGTGTGCGGGAGAGCCATACCCTGTGCACGTTAAAGAACACGCTGGATGGCCTTGACGGGAGGCTACCATCTGTCTCCCAACAGCTGTTCCAGTGGGTCCCCTCCCCCAACCTTCTCTGAGCCTTCGGGGTCCATGTGACCTGGCCATTTAGCCCATGGTGTGCAAAAAAGTGCCGCTCAGAGGTAAAACAACCCAACGTTAAAGAACACGCTGGATGGCCTTGACGGGAGGATACCATCTGTCTCCCAACAGCTGTTCCAGTGGGTCCCCTCCCCCAACCTTCTCTGAGTCTTCGGGGTCCATGTGACCTGGCCATTTAGCTCATGGTGTGCAAAAAAGTGCCGCTCAGAGGTAAAACAACCCAATGTTAAAGAAAACGCTGGATGGCCTTAACGGGAGGCTACCATCTGTCTCCCAACATCTGTTCCAGTGGGTCCCTTCCCCCAACCTTCTCTGAGCCTTCGGGGTCCATGTGACCTGGCCATTTAGCCCATGGTGTGCAAAAAAGTGCCGCTCAGAGGTAAAACAACCCAACCCAACCTGCACTCACCTTGAGAGTCAATTGCACATATATGTCCACATTTCTCCCACTGGTTGGAAGTTTTGCCGAAATTCACATAATCTTGGTATACACGTGTGACAGTCTGATGTGGAAATCCCAACAGTTCAGCTGTTGTGATTGAACAACCAGCCTTCCTTGCACCTATTATCTGACCATGGTCAAACTTACTTACGTAACTTCATTTATCCATGATTACTTCTATGTGACTGGTTTCCAATGCATAGAGACCTGCTCTGTATATAGGCATTGCCAGTTTTAGCATCCCATGTGACTGGATGTGATACTTCTGCTTTATATATTATTATCAGGATGTGTATAATAATTTGTCCATTCAATGTATATAAATTCCTGATTTTCATTATAATTTTAAATTTGCTGTTGAACTCTTGGATCATCTGCAGAATATCTTTTCCTTAACCATGTTTTCATGTATGGTTCTGGATCCCAGGAGTCAACTGGCTGGCCAATTAAATTTACTGTCATGAGATCACTAATATGTTTAAAAGAGATGATGTAACTGTTCACCATTTACCACAAGAATGCATATATAATTAATCATAATGATTCCCTTTGGGGCTAGCCTCTTGGCATTGGGTATTGAGTCATTGCCCTCAGCAGCACTTGCCAACTTCTCTCAGGTCCTAAGTTCAATTCTAGCTGTAGGAAGCCTCATCTTGGCATGATGCATTCTCTGAGCATTCTCTGAGCAGATGGGGCGGGGGTGGCTCAGTCGGTAGCGCGCTAGGCTCGTAATCTGTAGTTCCCAGGTTCGAGTCCCAGCTGGGTCAGCGTTGAGATTTATCTCCGCAAAATTCCTCGCCCTGCCATGGTCAGTAGGGGACACTGATGGGCTTGGAAAGGCCGCCGTCCGTCGGATGGGACGTTAAGCTGTGGCCCCGTGTGCGGGAGAGCCATACCCTGTGCACGTTAAAGAACACGCTGGATGGCCTTGACGGGAGGCTACCATCTGTCTCCCAACAGCTGTTCCAGTGGGTCCCCTTCCCCAACCTTCTCTGAGCCTTCGGGGTCCATGTGACCTGGCCATTTAACCCATGGTATGCAAAAAAGTGCCGCTCAGAGGTAAAACAACCCAACGTTAAAGAATACGCTGGATGGCCTTGACGGGAGGCTACCATCTGTCTCCCAACAGCTGTTCCAGTGGGTCCCCTCCCTCAACCTTCTCTGAGCCTTCGGGGTCCATGTGACCTGGCCATTAGCCCATGGTGTGCAAAAAAGTGCAGCTCAGAGGTAAAACAACCCAACCCAACTCTGAGCAGAGCTGCCTAAGTTTGATTTGCTAATAAGCAGTGATGTTTGGAGATTCGGAAAGATTTCTCTCATATCATATCTCATGTAAGAATTAAATAGATAAAAATTAATTATTTGAATTCAGATGTTGGTTCTCTGATCTAGATGTTGGTTCTCTGATCTATTGAATCGTCTGCCTAGTGGCAGACGATTCAATATGACATGAAGAATTCCCCTTGTAATAAGAGAAGGACAGTCACAAGTATGACCTTAATTACAGCATTAGTATGGTTATGGTCTTCTGATGGCTCCCTTCCACTTCATGATGGAATAATATGGCCTAGCCAGTGATGTAGTTGAACCCCGAGATTTATTTGACATGTAGAAGCCCTTTGGGGTAATTAACTGGAATTTAAAATGAATTTACATTGAGGCTGACAATGTATTTATGGAGGATTTATGGGTATTTATATGAGGTTTATTTGAAGAGATTTAAGATGTCAAACTTGGAGCCCAATCATTGGACAATTTTGGGCGAGGTTATCACAATACCTCTTATTTGTGCATCTGTTGTTCATCAGAGAAAATCCCCTTTCAGCTTTGAGCTGATTGCTAATATTTTTATTATCGTTTGGGCTGTTTTAATGTTTTTGGGGATTTCTCTATTACAACAAATTGCATTTTCAACATATTCATAGAAGTCATTGATATAAAATCAAATTTTATATAATGTCTCAATTTCTCTTCACCTTCTTTCCATGGGAAGAGTATTTCTTCCATATTCTAGGTTTTTGATTCTAATAAACTGGTGAAATCATCTTTCTCCGTGGCGCATTATGGCCTTGTTGCCGATGCGCCATTAAACCCCAAACAAATCTTTCTCCGTGAACAATAACTCAGAATTCATTTAATTTTGCTCGCATGCTTACTTTGGTTCTTTCTATCAAATTGACAAACTTTTGTAGGTGGTGTTTTCTTCAAAACATATTTTAGCAAAAGCATTGATCTGTACCACTTAATCTAAGTGTTTTTCATTATAACCTAGACACTTTTAATTGTTGAAGAGCTGATATATTTTATATTGTAGTTCTTTTAGTTAGTTTGTTACCTGTTATATTTTGTGACCTTGATTGTAAAATATCTGACAAAATAGAAATTTCATGTAATATATCTATCATTTACAAATGGTAGCTAGGTAGTCACTGGAAGGAGAGCTATGCACCAATACCTTGTGATGATGCATAGAACCGGCCAGGCCTAGCACCTAATATCTGACCCCGCCTTCTCATGGTGCAGGCAGTTAGTACCTTTCAAAAGAGATGCTCTCTTGTGGAAGTGAACAGAAGGGGAGGGCTACCAGATTAGTGTGGTGTACTGATCTGGACAACTACGGCTACTTTTCTTTTTTTCTACCCTGCTTAGGAGTGGTCAGCCACACAGGGTCCTGGTGCTGACCATATAAACCTACTGGATTGAATTAAGGATCTGAGCATGATTATGGATCCTGAATTTGCTGCACTGATGGGCTTCTGTGGAGGGAAAATTTTTTCCCGTGTTTTCTGTTTGTGGGTTGAGAGCCCAAAGTGAATAGATTCATGAGATATGTTTATCAGCTGGTGGATAATCCTGAGCATCGCTCAGCACCTGAACTCTTTGTTTCTACTGGCATTCTGTAAATCCTGAGCATCGCAAGCACCTGAACTCTTTGCTTCTACTGTCATCGTCAAATTCTACATTGGAATAAGTCCTCCAATGTAGATGGCTTCAGCCTTTAGTGGTGGTGGAATGGGTCTGTGCCCCATACCTGCAATTAGGGGGCTGTTTGATATTGTCGGCATTCCCTCTCTCAATAAACATTTCTTTAAACATCCCACTAATCATTCTCTCTCCATAGGTAGTTGGAATGTGAGACTTATTCTCTTGATGTCCTTGCACAAGAATTCCACCATTATAATTTAGATATTCTTGGCTTGCAAGAGAAAAGATGGACAGATAAAGGTTAGATTCCTAAAAATAATCTTAAATTTCTCTTTTCAGGGAGGAAAGATAATAAGCATCACCAAGGTGCAAGTCTGCTTCTCAGCAGACATGCTAGTGATGCTCTTCTAGGATACGAGTGCATTAATGAAAGGTTTCTTGCAGCAAAATTTCAGATGAGCATTAAAGACTTGAATGTTATCTGCTGTTATGCCCCCACTGAGGATGCCGATGAGGATGAGAAGGATAGGTTTTGTGAACAACTTCAACGTATTTTGAATTCTGTCAAGAAAGGAGATATTACCCTTGTTCTTGGTGACTTCAATGCCAAAGTTGGTACTGACTTTGACCTTTGGGGAGGGGGTGATAGGCCCTTGGTAGCTGCAATGGGCAACCTCTCCTACAGGTAAGTAAACTCAATGGATTCAGAATAACTAACACTTATTACAAACACTGTGACATACATAAGTACACATGTGTTTCACCTGATGGACTGCATAAGAATATGTCCGATTATATATTAACAGCAAATGGGCTACTTCTCTTAGTAATACCAGGTCATATAGGGGAGCTGAAATTGGATCTGACCATTACCTTGTTAAAAGTGTCTTGCAATTTAAACTTAGAAAGTGTTGTGCTAGGGTTAAAAAATTTACTTTTAATACTGAAGTTCTGAAAGACCCAGTTATAGCTAAAGCTTACCATGATAGGTTACTTAGTCATTATGACAAACATGGTTTGCTTACTACTGAAGTTGAGGAAGAATGGGACCATTTTAAACAGGCTTTTTGGAAACTAACAGTACTCTTTTAGGAAAAAAGGAGCAGAAGAGACAGAATTATTTGAGTGATAAGGCACTTGAGCTTATTTCGGAAAGAAAGAACTGCAGGAATGTTCTTAATCAATACCCTACTAGTCCGAATAGAAAGCATTACAGAGAACTTAAAACGTGTAAAAGATCAGTTAGCTGCTGATAAGAATCTTTGGCTTGATGGCATGGCTGACATAACTGAGGAAGCAGTTAGACAGCACAACAGCAGAGAGCTGTACCAGATAGTTAATGTTTTGTGTGGTAGAAAACGGACAGGTATACAGGGATTGAAGGATAAACAAGGTAAGGTTACATAAGGTGAGGATTCTGTCATGGCTAGGTGAGCTGAGCATTTCAATGATGTTCTAAACAATGTGGTTAGTTCTACTCCCATTGTTTGTAATGATGATAGATGCATTGGTGGCTTTAATGTTTGCCCTAATAACACAATCTGAAGTTATTTTGGCTATTTCTAAACTTAAATTTCATAAATCCCCAGGGGTAGATGAAATTACTGCAGAAATGCTTAGAGCTGGGAATGTTTCGGTTACCATTTGGATGACTAAAATTTTGAATACCTATTATGATAAAGGCATGGTCACTAAGGATTTTACCAGAGCTATTATTATCCCTATTTTCAAAAAAGGTGATCGCAGTTCTTGTGATAACTATAGGGGTATCAGCCTACTCTCTGTTCCAGGGAAAGTTCTTTGCATAATTGTGCTTAATAGAATTAAGAATCTGGTTGACAGTCAATTGCGTGATGAGCAATGTGGATTCAGAAGTGGTAGGGGATGTGTAGATCAGATATTTTCACTTAAGCAGATTCTTGAGAAATGTTTAGTTTCAGAAACCTTTGGTTGCTAGCTTTGTTGATTTCAAAAAGGCTTTCGACTCTGTTGATCGTCATAATTTGTGGTTGATTGTGAGATCATATGGTATACCAGACAAGTTAGTTAACATTATGAAAGCTCTCTATAATAACACTGAGTCATGTGTGAGAGTTGGTAAGGCTTGTAGCAATTGGTTCAGCATACTTCTGGTGTTCGACAAGGGTGCATTTTGTCTCCTTTTCTCTTTAGTTTGGTTATTGATTATGTTATATGAAATTCACTACAAGGGAAAGATTTTGGCCTTAAATGGGCTGGAGATAAAATTCTGATTTAGATTTTTCTGATAATTTAGCCTTTTTGGCAAATGATGTTGATGAGATGAACTCTTTCATTCGAGCTGTTGATGAGACTGGTAGTAGAGTAGATTTGGTTATAAACAGAGAGAAAACTAAAGTGATGAAAATTGGTCAGGCAGGCTGTGATTCAGTTAATCTGAATGGTTGCAGTCTTGAGTAGGTGTCACAGTTTAATTATCTTGGGAGCTATGTAACAGATACTGATGTGCCTATGGCTGCTTGAGGATGATAATGATGATGATCTATCATTAAAGCAAAATCCTTTAGTAAACTATTATTTTTTTTAATCTGTTATCCATTCCAAAATTTTTAATTTTCATATAATGTTCAAGAAGTGTTTGATTTGCTCACCAGACAACTTTGCTGATCTTAAACTGCCCGGTTCCCATCTTGATCCAAGAACTCTCCAACTTTAATTCTTTTCAAAATGCCTCTAATTCTTATACATTCTTATTTATTTGATTTATAATAAAAATAATGTATTTTCTCAATGAATATTTTGAATAATTATATTATTAATTGAATCATCCAGTACCAGTTGGAAGTGATGGTTCAAGCAGTGCCATATAATAATGTTGGGAAAACTTTCAATTAACTGAGTACTAACACCAGATATGCTCCATCAGAGAAAAATCTGAATAGGTTTTAATTTAAATAATTCTTTTCAAAATCAATTTTTTTTTGTGGCGGACAATAAAGTTGTAGTATACAGATGCTTTTTGATTTATTCTATTATTTCTTGAAGATTTTTTACTATTTTCAAAGGGGGCGGGGGTGGCTCAGTCGGTAGCGCGCCAGGTTCATAATCTGTAGTTCCCAGGTTCGAGTCCCAGCTGGGTCAGCGTTGAGATTTATCTCCGCAAAATTCTCCGCCCTGCCCATGGTCAGTAGGGGACACCGATGGGCTTGGAAAGGCCGTCCGTCCATCGGATGGGACGTTAAGCCGTGGTCCCGTGTGCGGGAGACCCATACCCTGTGCACGTTAAAGAACACGCTGGATGGCCTTGACGGGAGGCTACCATCTGTCTCCCAACAGCTGTTCCAGTGGGTCTTCTCCCCCAACCTTCTCTGAGCCTTCGGGGTCCATGTGACCTGGCCATTTCGGCCATGTAGCCCATGGTATTCAAAAAAGTGCCGCTCAGAGGTAAAACAACAACTATTTTCAAAAAGATTTATATGATATTTAGGCTTTTTTTTTCTCTGAATTTAAACCATAATTTAAATTTCTCTCCACAACAAAAATGTCTGAATCCAAAATTAGATCAATGGGTTTATTAAACCCAGATTTCTTATCAATGGTTTGTGCCTAACTCTGGCTGTAATACTATAGAACATAGAAAGGTATCTTTTCAACACATCTATTGTTACATGCCTTAGGCTAAAAATAAAGTACCTTTTGAATTACAATTTGGTTCACACATATAAAAACAATCTTAAAGCAGTCATGGGCTATGAATGTCCAACCAGACTGCACAATTTAGTTCTACACACACATTACTGTTCTTGAATATTGCCACTGCAAGTTAATTATAAAAACATCTTGTCTGACATTCTCCACTCACTGCATTTGAGATCTCCGGCGTTTGTTTTCTGAGGTCTTTAGACACTGTGATCGTAACAGTCTTCACTAATCTGTAGTTCTTCATGTAAGCAGCATAGTCAAAACAATGCAGTCTTTCTACATAAGATGTTGTTCTATGATGGTTGATCACTCATTTCATTTCATCAGTACTTACATGCTACCTAATACTCAAAATACTGTACAAGCATCTAGAATCAAAATTATCAAGTTGCTTGTTTCTCTGTACCAATGGGGCGGGGGTGGCTCAGTCGGTAGCGTGCCAGGCTCGTAATCTGTAGTTCCCAGATTCGAGTCCCAGCTGAGTCAGCGTTGAGATTTATCTCCGCAAAATTCCCCGCCCTGCCCACAGTCAGTAGGGGACACCGATAGGCTTGGAAAGGCCACCGTCCGTCGGATGTGACGTTAAGCCGTGGCCCCGTATGTGGGAGAGCCATACCCTGTGCACATTAAAGAACACGCTGGATGGCCTTGACGGGAGGCTACCATCTGTCTCCCAACAGCTGTTCCAGTGGGTCCCCTCCCCCAACCTTCTCTGAGCCTTCGGGGTCCATGTGACCTGGCCATTTAGCCCATGGTGTGCAAAAAAGTGCCGCTCAGAGGTAAAACAACCCAACCCGAACAGAAAATGGGAAAAAGCTGAATCACAGCTTGCTTTGAAATGTGTAAAACTGGTTTCTTAGAAGTGATTTGAATCAAAAAGATATGCACCTGGTCTGCTACCTTCATCTGATGCCTTCATCAAATAATGTAGCAGACCCAGCACTTAAGTATATAATTATAAGTAATTTTAGTTCTCCAAACACATCTGTCCTGATTCCAGCACATAAAGTATATAATAAAATGAATGATATGGCACAAAAATTCCTTAGCAGAAGCCAAGAGTGTGATCCAACACTTGCAAAAAATTCATAAAAGTTGATTTTCGGGAAAAAAAATCGGGCAATATTTCAGTGATGCAAAAAACTGCAGATGTCGTCAGCCTGTAACAGCTTTCTTTAAAGCATGTTGTTTTTTCGATTGCAATTAACTGAAATGCTTAAATATTTCTGTGAATGATCTTTGTAATGTAATTTTGAACACTATGACCATTTCCCTAACCTCATCATTACTTACAAAATCAAACCACCTAATGCCCAAGATACTGCGTAAGCATCTAGAATTAAAAGCATCAAGTTTCACTACCGAAACTAACTTTAGAAAGAACCAAACCATTATACAGTCTAATTTTAGTCTTAAAGTGTATACACCTATTTCTCCTCACTCACTGTAGATTCTTAAGTCCCAGCAGCAATCACTATTCGTCTGTTAATCTCATGCCGCACATTACCAGTATCTGTTACATAACTCCCAAGATAATTAAACTGAGACATCTCCTCAAAGACTGCGACCATTCTGATTAACTGAACCACATCCTGCCTGACCTATTTTTATCACTTTAGTTTTCTCTCTGTTTATCACCAAACCTCATCTATACCAGTCTCATCAACTCATCAACATCATTTGCGAAAAAAAGTGAAATCATCAGCATAATCTAAATCAGAAATTTTCAGACCTTTAAAATTTCTATTTAGCTTATTTTGGATTTAAAAGGTCTAGAAATTTTCTAGATCTTTTAAATCCAAAATTTTTTCATTGCAGATAATTTTGCATAACAATAATACAAAACTAAAGAGGAAAGGAGACAAAATGCACACTTATCAAATACCAGAAGCAATGCTAAATTAATTGCTACAAGCTTTACCAACTCTCACAACTCTGTTATTATAGAGGGGCGGGGGTGGCTCAGTCGGTAGCGCGCCAGGCTCGTAATCTGTAGTTCCCAGGTTCGAGTCCCAGCTGGGTCAGCGTTGAGATTTATCTCCGCAAAATTCCCCGCCCTGCCCACGGTCAGTAGGGGACACCGATGGGCTTGGAAAGGCCGCCGTCCGTCGGATGGGACGTTAAGCCGTGGCCCCGTGTGCGGGAGAGACATACCCTGTGCACGTTAAAGAACACGCTGGATGGCCTTGACGGGAGGTTACCATCTGTCTCCCAACAGCTGTTCCAGTGAGTCCCCTCCCCCAACCTTCTCTGAGCCGGGGTCCAGGTGACCTGGCCATTTAGCCCATTGTGTGCAAAAAAGTGCCGCTCAGAGGTAAAACAACCCAACCCTGTTATTATAGAGAGCTTTCATTGTGTTAACTAACTTGTCTGATATGCCATACGATCTCACAATCAACTACAAATTATGATGATTAAGAGTTTTTTTCTGTTCCACACAAACGAAAAACTGCCTTTAAATTGTACAGTATTTTTGCCCTTTTCCTAAAAGGAGAATGTTAATGAAAAGGAAGAATTGTTCCCGATTTAGCTCTTTTACTGTACTAAAGGTGCAGCTATGTCACCATTCCCTAATCTGTGCTTGGTATGGACTAATCTA
This sequence comes from Ryuthela nishihirai, assembly GCA_038380435.1. Taxonomy (NCBI): domain Eukaryota; kingdom Metazoa; phylum Arthropoda; class Arachnida; order Araneae; family Heptathelidae; genus Ryuthela; species Ryuthela nishihirai. Next base: position 104,391,262 of record JAWZYU010000002.1, on the reverse strand, counting down.
CGACTCACCATTTCTGGACAGAACATATGGCAAAGTCCACATCTAAATTCTTTTACAGAGCTTGAAGGTCATAAATTGTTTTAAGATGGATGTTTATTGAACCTATACCAGACTCTCCCATCTCTGGCCATCTAAATACTAATTGGACTACTTAGAATCCGAAACATCATTCAACCGAGTGAAGGAAATAATACAGATTAGAGAACTTCCCTAATCTGTGGGCTATGATTGATATTGCAACTTGTATGGGTCTCATGTGTCTATTGTTATTTGGGTTGGGCTATTGCATTGATAAGGGATTAAAACTTTTCTTTCACTAGAGTTGAGGCACTTTTAATTATAATCAGTTATGCACTTTGTTCCCTATTGTTGAAAATCCTTCCTTCTTATTGCATTTCATTTGTCATTTGTTGACCGATGTAAGTTTTGTTTCCCCATAACTTTGTAACCCTGCAGCTGATCACAAGAGGTGTGTACGATTGTTTTACGTCTGATCTGCATGAAAATGCCACTCGGAGGCTTTTAGTCGATTATTAATTAATAATATTTATGCATTGATTGTTAGTTATGAATAATTAGCTATTAGGTTAACTTTAATTAATATCAAAAACACAGATGCAGTGACTTGGCTGAGGTAAGCCACCGCTTCCCATGCTGCATGCCAAGCTGCAACAGCTGGCAATCCAAGCGTTTCAAAAAAAAAAGTCTTAATAACTTTTGTCATTATTCCTGATGTATTGTAATGCTAACTTTTGAAATTTATTGGTTGGATCTATTATTGATCAGGGGATAATGCTTACGTATTGAATATTAATTATTAATGAATAAGTTAATTTTTATTAATATAAAAAATTCTCCTGGTTCTATGGGATTACATATAGGTAAAATGTAGAGATGCAGTTCAGTTGACTGCGGCGAGAATCATTTCCCGTGCTGCATATACGAAGCTTGCCACTACTGACAATTCAAGTATTGTGCAAGCAAAAACATTGGAGAAAGAGGCACAGTAATTGTTGCTATTCTCTCTGTATTATAAATGTTAACTTTTGCAATATAAATAAAAATAAATCAATATCTCCTCAAGCAGTTGCTTGCCATAGAGGTCTCACAGGCACCTGTCAGTTTATACACCATAGAAGAAGTTCTGTGAAAATGGTGGGACCTCAGCAGAAAAACAACACAAACATCCATGCTTATTTGGGGATTGAACCCAGGTCTCTTAGATCAGTAGCCAAGCGATCTATTGTTAATTGTGGATGATGCCTACTACATATTGTTAATTATTAGAAATTTCATTAATACGAAGAAGCATGCGTGCCAAAATATAACTAAACTGATTTAAGCTTTTTGTCAAAAATTCATAATCAGTTAATTGGTACGATAAAATGATCTTTGCTAAACTCAGATTGCTTGAATGGGAAGGCTGATTTGTTTTCTTAGGTAACAGATAGTGCCGAGACTGTTTTTTTTTTGCGTTATGTAAATATATTTTAATTAAAAATCAATCCATAGTGAATGCACAGTATTCCCTGTTAAGATAGACATTAAACAAATTCAGTATCTATTAATTAATATTTTAATTGCTAAGAGCTAGTAACTAATAACAATAAGCAGGTTCTGTTTATTGCACTCACTCACTATATGGCACCACTTACAGTAAAATAGCTTTTCATCTTATCAAACAATTCAGTGGATTATCTCTTGAAAGGTTTCATGTGGCCTCTGGTTTTTGATTTTTTTTTTTCATGTCTCACCCTCTAAGGTGAATAAAAGTTGAGTTTGGGGCGGGGGTGGCTCAGTCGGTAGCGCGCCAGGCTTGTAATCTGTAGTTCCCAGGTTCGAGTCCCAGCTGGGTCAGCATTGAGATTTATCTCCGCAAAATTCCACGCCCTGCCCACGGTCAGTAGGGGACACCGATGGGCTTTGAAAAGGCCGCCGTCCGTCGGATGGGATGTTAAGCCGTGGCCCCGTGTGCGGGAGAGCCATACCCTGTGCACGTTAAAGGACACGCTGCATGGCCTTGACGGGAGGTTACCATCTGTCTCCCAACAGTTGTTCCAGTGGGTCCCCTCCCCCAACCTTCTCTGAGCCTTCGGGGTCCATGTGACCTAGCCATTTAGCCCATGGTGTGCAAAAAAGTGCCGCTCAGAGGTAAAACAACCCAACCCAAAGTTGAGTTTATTTAACCAGAAGGGGCAGGCTATTCATATAAATATATCTTTTTTATGCAATTTGAATTTAATTCCCATATAATTAGCATAACGGTGTAAATTTAAAAAGTAAGTACTGAAAGTTGCCGACGTTTTATGATATTCAGTTAATGCATAATCCTTATTGTGTTCAGCAGGAAATTGGACGATTTCTTTTTTAGCAATATGGTTGTCTCCTGTGACATAACCTTTTCTATTGTTTTTTATTATTAATGTGGATGTCAGTGCATTGTTTATGGTATTTTGCGTGTTTTAGGTTTGTTGTCTCTGATGGTGTTATTTAGTTCCGGGGCCTTTTCTTTATACTGAGGATCTACTGCAAGATGTTTATAATAATTCGTGGTTTTAAACTTGTTGTCTCTGATGGGATTAGTTCCTGAGGATTTTTATAATGTGGATTGGTGATGAATTGTTTATCATTTTGGTTTTTAGACTTGTTATAAGAGTAGTGTGTTCTGGAGGTTGGGTAAAAAGGACAGAACGGTTGTTCAGGTTGAAATGGTTGTCTCCAGTAATTTTATTCTGTGGTTTTCTTAAATTGTGGAATGGCAATTCATTGTTTATAAGTATGCACTTGTTAGAATATCCAACTCCAATGAGATTATTGATTTTTATGAGTGTTTTTAAATTAAGGAATGAACGTTTTTCTTAGTGACAACAGGCTGTTGAAGCAAGTGCCTTGGATAATCCTACCTACATTTGTCTTATAATGATATGCGCAGTTATGAAAATATACCTTAGATACTATTACTTCTGGATGTTTTCTTTTTATTTAAAAATAAATAAATAAATACCCCCCTCAAGCAGCTGCTTGCCACAGAGGTCTGACAGGAGCCTGTCAGTTTATATGTCATAGTAGAAGGTCTGAGAGGATGGCAGGACCTCAGCAGAAAAACCACACACACATCCATGCCTTACCCGGGGCTCGAACCCAGGTCCCGTAGATCACAAGCCAATGCTTAGGAATAAGTGTTTTATGATTATATTCTTTTTTCAGCTTATTGTCGTACAGCCTCTTCACTGCCAGTAATATGATTGTTTAGGTTATTATGTGTAGAACTTTCCAAGAAGTTTAATATTCTTTCTAATGTGATATTGAAATGCATTTTTCATTAGTTTAAATCACATATTTAGTGGGTTTTTTATACTATGGAAGTAATTTTAAGGAACTTGGTATAATTCTGAAAGAATTAAATTTTTCTCTCGCTTAGGGGAGTCTGGAAGTCAAGTGTTCCGTCAAGGCGTAATGCACTATTGTGTTGCGAAAAAAAAAATGGCACCTGAGCACCATAAACTGCAGAATTGGAGTGCTCCAATTTCCTCTGATTTTTCATTCTTCCAAATCGTATTTTTCATTGTGCAAGGTTGGCAGCTCTGCATAAGCATCTAGAATCAAAAGCATAAAGTTTCCTGTTATCTTGCTTACAAAGGGTCAAATTTTCTCTACCATAACTAACTCAAGAGAGAACCAAACTATTATTATTATTATTATTTGCGACATATAGGACAGAGAAAAATCCTAGAAGCTACTCTAGCTTTTTACAGGCCTTCTCATACAAGGACATGCCCTACTACGACCGAAGTCACTGCTGACCACTGCTAAGTTAGAGCTAACACAATACACAAAGTTTGCCTTGCTGGAACAGTCGCTAGCTGCCTAACCACTATTCCAGTTAAGATTATAAAGTCTAATTTTCATCTTTAGTTGTATATGCATATTTCTCCACACTCTCCATAGATTCTTAAAAGTCCAGCAGCAATCCCTATTCATCTGTTAATCTCATGTTGAACATCACCAGTATCTTACATAACTCCAAAGATAAATTTAACTGACACACCTGCTTAATCCCCGTATTCCTGTTTGTTTTTTCTCAAACAGAACATTGACTATCTAGTACAGCTCTCTATTGTTATGTTGTCTATTTCCTCCTCAACTTTGTTAGCCAAGCCATCTAGCCAAAGATTCTTATCAGCAGCTAACTGATCCTTTACACATTTATTTAGCTCTTTGTAATACTTTCTGTTAAAAACTCAGAAAATTTCTGTTAAGAACATTTTTGAGTTCTTTCTTTTCAAAATAAGCTTCAGAGCCTTATTTCTCAAATAATTTTTCCTCCTCTTGCTTTTTTTTCCCTAAAAGAGTACTGTTAGTTTCCAAAAAAGCCTGTTTAAAATGGTCCCATTCTTCCTCAACTTCAGTAGTAAGCAAACCATGATTGTCACAATGACTAAGTAACCTATCATGGTAAGCTTTAGCTATAACTGGGTCTTTCAGAGCTTCAGTATTAAAGGCATATTTTTTAACCTTAGCACAACTCTTTTGAAGTTAAAGTTACAAAACACTTTTAAAAAGGTAATGGTCAGATCCAATTCCAGCTTCCCTATATGATCTGGTATTCCTAACAGAACTAGCCCATTTGCTGTTAATTAATATATAATCAATCATATTCTTATGCAGCCCATCAGGTGAAACCCATGTGTACTTATGTATGTCGCGGTGTTTGTAATAAGTGTTAATTATTCTGAAACCATTGAGTTTACTTACCTGTAGGAGACGTTACCCATTGCCATTGCAGCTACCAATACCAAAAGGACCTATCACTCCACCCCAAAGGTCAGAGTCATTGAAGTCGCCTAGAATAAGGGTAATATCTCCTTTCTTGACAGAATTCAAATATCCTGAAGCATTCCAGTTGTTGTATATTGTCAGCAGCAGGACCTTGTGTGGTTCACTACTCCTCAGCAGAGTAGAAAAAAAAAGAAAAGTAGCCATAGTAGTGCACATCAGTAGGCCACACTGATCTGGAAGCCCTCTCCTGTTCCTTTCCACAAGAGAGTATCTCTTTTGAAAGATACTAACAGTCTGCACCAAAAAAAGGCAGGGTCAGACGTTAGGTGCTAGGCTTGACTGGATCTGTGCATCATCACAGGGGATTGGTGCATATCTCATATAAATAAATAAATATACCCCCTCAAGCAGCTGCTTGCCACAGAGGTCTGACAGGAGCCTGTCAGTTTATATGCCACAGTAGAAGGTCTGAGAGGATGGCAGGACCTCAGCAGAAAAACGACACAAACAGCCATGCCTTACCCGGGGCTCGAACCCAGGTCCCTTAGATCAGTAGTCCATAACAGCACTGAAATCCTTGGCCTACCTTTCCATGACAAAATTCTCACCTTCAGTTACAGTACCCTATTTATCTCACAATCCGTGTATACCTGTCTATTTCCCCCACACAAAACATTATGTGGCACATCTCTCTGCTCTTACAGTGTCCAGCTGCTTCCTCTGCTCTATCAGTCAAGTTATGAAGCCAAGAATTCGTATCAGGTTCCAATTGATCCTTTACATATTTATTGAGCTCTTTGTAATGCTGTCTGTTAGGACTAGTAGGGTATTGACTAAAGCAGTGTCTCGCAAACTGTGTGCCGCGAGAGATTTTCAAATTGACACTAGATATTCCAAAGATTTCATTTTGACTTGACTTGTGTTATCCACATGCTTTAATAAAAATCTTTCAGATTTTATCAACTGGGATCTTGTAAGTATTTATCAAGCTTTTTCCAAATTTTGGTATTAATTTTTGATTATTTCAAGCCATAGAATGGAGAAATATTTAAAACAAACACCGAGTTATGAATTAAAGAATGAGAGCAAATCTTCAAATAAAACCAGGCTGATGACTTCAACAAAGCGCAAATATAATGACGATTATATAGAGTTTGCTTTTATTCCTTTTTAGGTGTGCTGTGGAAAAAAAAATTGGATTCAGTGTGCTGCAGAGTAAAAAAGTTTGCGAGACATTGGACTAAAGTTATTCCTGAAGTTTCTCCTTTCAAATATCAGCTCCAGTATCTTATCACTCAAATAATTTTGTCTCCTCTGCTCCTTCTAACCCAAAACAATACTGTTTGTTTTGAGAAAAGCCTGTTTAAAGCTGTCCCATTTTTAACTTCAGTAGGAAGTAAAATTGATTGTCATAATGACTCAAGTAACCTATCTTGGTAATCTTTGTCTATAACTGTCTTTCAGTGCTTGTTTTAAAGCTAATATTTTTAACCTTAGCACAACAAATGAGTTTGAGTTGCACCACTCACCAGGTGTAATGGTCAGATTCAATTTCAATAACTCCCCTATATGACCTAGTATTCCTAACAGAACTAGCCCATTTGCTGTTAATTATATATAATCAATCATATTCTTATGCAGCAGTGTTTGTAATGTTAGTTATTCTCAAACCATTGACTTAGTTGTAGGAGATATTCCCCATTGATGTTGCTACCATCAATATCAAAGGAGCCTAACCTCTCCTAAAGGTTAGAGTCAATATCAAATGTTAACATCGAAGTCTTCTAGAAAAAGGTTTCCTTGAATCCTTTCTTGATAGAATTCAAAATTTTCTGAAGTTGTCCCTGAAACCTGTCTTTCTCATCCTCATCAGGTTCCTTGGTGGGGGCATAACAGGTATCACTAGTCTTTAACCCTTTTACGACCAAGGGAAACATTTTTCCCATTTTAAAATTGGTGATTGTCGTATTTAATTATAACCTTATCTGCATTTTTTATACAGAATGTCAAAATAGAACGTATGCCGAACGCAATTATGTAAACGGGAACGTTTAGAAAAAAAAAACAGAACTGTCAGGACGCCTAATATATGTACTATGTGCAATGTCCATCTTTGCCTCACTACCAAAAGAAATTGCTTCGCAGAATATCATAATTAGCACATCATTTTGTATAGTAATTTTATTTCATAATTTTGTATTATTTTAGTTAACATTTTGTTATAATAAACCAATAAATAAAAGACATTGCATAATAAGCCTAACTATAATTTGTTACCTTTATAGTCCATTGGGAAAAATATTTTCCATAAAATTCCAAAAAAACTACACATTGTTATGTATTTTTCTTCTGATTTTTATTTATTTTACGTCTAAACAAACTAAAATAAACAGTTACATACTGATATTTACTCTTAGAAACCTTATGGTCCTGAAAGGGTTAATACTAGTCTTAAACTTAACTGTAAAAAAACTTTCGTTAATGCAGTATGTCCTAGAAGCATCATAATGTGTCTGCTGAGAAGCAAACTTATTTCTTGTAGATGCTTTCCATCTTCTCTCCCTGAAAAGGTTGGGTTGGGTTGTTTTACCTCTGAGCAGCACTTTTTTGCACACAATGGGCTAAATGGCCAGGTCACATGGACCCCGAAGGCTCAGAGAAGGTTGGGGGAGGGGACCCACTGGAACAGCTGTTGGGAGACAGATGGTACCCTCCCATCAAGGCCATCCAGCGTGTTCTTTAACGTGCACAGGTTATGGCTCTCCCGCACACGGGGCGACAGCTTAACGTCCCATCCGACGGACGGCGGCCTTTCCAAGCCCATCGGTGTCCCCTACTAACCGTGGGCAAGGCGAGGAATTTTGTGGAGATAAATCTAAACGCTGACCCAGCTGGGACTCGAACCTGGGAACCACAGATTACGAGCCTGGCGCGCTACCGACTGAGCCCCCCCCCCCCCCCCGAAAAGGTAAATTTAAAATTATTTCTAAGTATCTGACCTTTATATGTTCATCTTTTCCTTTGCAAACTTAAAATATATACAGATAATGGACAAAAAGAGGAAACAGCAATGTAAAATCACTGTCAGGATCGACTAGATCAGCTGGGACAGTATGCATCTCACCCCCCCCCCCCCCACTTACCATATCAACAGAAGCAGGGAAGGTCACATCCTATCTGCATTCCAGGAGTATTAGCTCTGCCATGTGGATTGCACAAGCAGAGCTGGACAGACCCGATAGCGAGGGCAGAAGGGACAAAGAAAATCCCCTTCTATGAACAATTAGAAAGAGAACTTGAAGTTCAGTCTGCTTGGGAGACCTGCTCAGTAAGGTCAGTGCTTGTGAGCCTACATATTGGCACCAGGTAATATTTGTAAAACAGCAGAAAATAGCGAGAAACCTGTACAGAGAATAGTAATCTCTGGCAGCGTAATATGTTGTGTGTCCTGACAAAGGAAATAAAGTGTTTGTTATTGTTACTTAACTAAGTGATTTCGAGTCTGATTAAACCATGGTACCAGAAAGGAGTAATATTTAGCCAAATTCGTGTAAAACATGTATATGCCGCCCCACATCCAGTTGTTGTTGTTGTTGTTGTTGTTGTTGTTTACCTCTGAGCGGCACTTTTTTGCACACCATGGGCTAAATGGCCAGGTCACAAGGACCCCGAAGGCTCAGAGAAGGTTGGGGGAGGGGACCCACTGGAACAGCTGTTGGGAGACAGATGGTAGCCTCCCATCAAGGCCATCCAGCGTGTTCTTTAACGTGCACAGGGTATGACTCTCCCGCACACAGGGCCACGGTTTAACGTCCCATCCGACGGACGGCGGCCTTTCCAAGCCCATCGGTGTCCTCTACTGACCGTGGGCAGGGTGAGGAATTCCCAAGTCCAGTACTGCATACCACTTGGCAGTTGAGTTTGCGACAATCACTAATAAGGTGTTGGACCACTGCTGGAGTCAAGTATAACCTGTATAACTTATGGCATAGTCTATCAGTATCTGAAAGTCAGCAGGAGTCATAAGACACCATTCCATCCACAAAAATCGTGATCAATTCTTGCTTGTTTGATGGAACTGGAAAATGTTGCCTGAGACATCATTCCAGAAGTTCCCATAGATTTTCTAGTACTGCATGTTATGTGAATAAGTTGTCTCATGCTCCTCAAACCACTGGGTGACCGTATGTGCTCTGTGGATGGGAGCATTGTCATCCTGAAAGACAGCTCTCTCTCTTCATGAAATAAGTGCTGTATCATTGGATGAAGATGATCACTCAGGACTGTCAAATAGCGATTGGCATTAATCTTGCCTTCTAAACGAATCGAGTGCACCCAAACCATGCCACCATATAAAGCACATCACACCATGGAGGAAGGAAGATAAGGAGACGCCCTAACGCACTTTCCTGTGGAAGGAAAATGATTCTTACGCAGCATTGCGGTAGCCATGTTATTGCATTCAAAACAAACTGTCTGCCGCTGCAATCAAGCCTACTTACACTCAGTTTTACTGTGCGATTCGTGCAGCCGTAAGCTGAACAGGCTGCCAAAATACAAATGTCGACAAAAATTATTACAGGTGAGTAACTACTGATCAATGTTTTGAATAGAACAACATGGCTGCTGTAGCATCATTTTCAAGTGCTTAGGGCTCCTCCTCTTATCTTCCTACCTCCATGCATCACACCATTACAGAACTGCCAGAACCCTTAACAGTAGGAAACAGGCAATCAGAGTTGCAAACTTCCTTCCATTGGTGCCACATGTGCCCTCGTCTATTTGTTACAAACGAAATATAGGATGATTCGTTAGATCATATGACATTCTTTCACTGCTCAAGTTTCGTGTCCTTTGGTTTTGCAACAATGGACATGAATCTGATGTGCATTTAGAGGATTTGATGAGTGACTTGTGAAGTTCAACTCGACTTAATATCCAGCTGTGGAGTTCCTGACATAAAGTTTTTTTTCTATAAAACTTACTACCTGCATCCTACTTTCAAATCTGTGCACAACTGATCAGCTGCAGCTTGCTGGTTTCGTTTTACACATTGCACTGACACTCAAACGTCCCAGTTCTGGATTACGTACTTTTACCCACTGTTGCTTTTTGCAGATGTCATCCTTTAGATTTCCATGCAGACATGACCTTGGAAACTGTTCCTCATGAAATATTAGTGAGTTCAGCTGTCTTAATGACCAAAACTCCTGCCAAACACACTCCAACAATCATGCCCCATTTGAAATCACTAAAATCTTCTCTCAATGACATGATACCAATAATACCTGTAGTTAGGCCTGGTTTCTTTTATAGATATGATGCTAAGCATGCTAGAATGCCATTTGCATGTTTCATGCCTTCATCAGTGGCACATAGACACCACTAACATAAACCAAAGGCTTTCTGTAAACCTTGATATTTCCATTCCATTTTTGTGTCCATTATTACCTATAGCTTATAATGTTCGAATTCTTGTTGTGAGGACATCAAGAGAATATCTGTTCAGAGTCATCGCATTCCAAGTACCTGTGATGAGAAAATGTTTAGTGTGATCTTTAAAGAAACTCTGCTTATTGAAAGAGCCAACAATGTCAAACAGCTCCGTTATCTCAAGCATGGAGCAAAGACATGTACCTTCCACTACTACAAGTAGGAAACGATCCTATGCTGTGGTAGGACTTCTCCTAATGTAGGTTTGGCAATGACCTTAGAAGCAAGGGTTCAGGTACCTGTCCCAGGTTCGAGTCCCAGCTGGGTCAGCGTTGAGATTTATCTCCGCAAAATTCCCCGCTTTGCCCACGGTCAGTAGGGGACACCGATGGGCTTGAAAAGGCCGCCGTCCGTCGGATGGGACGTTAAGCCGTGGCCCCATGTACGGGAGAGCCATACCCTGTGCACGTTAAAGAACACACTGGATGGCCTTGACGGGAGGCTACCATCTGTCTCCTAACAGCTGTTCCAGTGGGTTTCCTCCCCCAACCTTCTCTGAGCCTTCGGGGTCCATGTGACCTGGCCATTTAGCCCATGGTGTGCAAAAAAGTGCCGCTCAGAGGTAAAACAACCCAACCCAACTCAGATACCTGTTATGGCCTCTGATCAGGGTTATCCACCAGCTGATATTAGTATCTGTGATCTATTCACTCAAGGCTGTCAACCCACAAACAGAAGACACGGTGGAAGATTTTTCTTTCAACTGGACCCACCAGTGCAGTAAATTCACGATCCAAATCAAACTTGCAGCCATAAATCTATTCCGGTTGGTATATATGGTAATACCAAGACCCTGTGTGGTTCCACTCCTCAGCAGGGTAAAAAAAAAAACCTTTTTAAATATTAAATGTTTCAAATTTTATTGTATTGTAAAATATATTATTATTTCAGTTATTTACTTAGCATTGTTAATTGATATGTTTTAACTATTTAAAAAAGTTATTTTGATTTCAAAGTAAATGTTTTGTACTGAACTTTGAAGTTTTAATATTGACTGATGAGCATTTCAGTACATAAGTTGTTATTGCATCATATATTCAACAATTTTAGCTTATAATGTTGAAGATACTTAATATGATCTTTTGATACAGTTTTTTAAATTATTCTTGCATACAATATATTGTGATATTACTTTCAGAATTACAAAGAAGAATGGAAACAAAATTATGATGTAAGTAACCCATTTAAATAAGGACATTAGTAAAAATGCTACTCATAGCCTTTTTATAAAATGATTTTTTACAATTTCCGTAATGAAATTCACATTGCAGTGCAAAAGTTGCAATTAGTATAACATTTACAATGAGTGCAGTAACTCAAAGTTAAGCATGTGAAAAATTGACATTCAAATTAAGAAATTATAAAATTTTAAATTTCACATAAATGTGAGCATCTATCCAAGATCTGTAGCTAAGTAACTGACATACAGAATTCAATAAGAATAAATATTTAAAAAAAATATGATGAATTGTGCCTTGCGTGAAATTTCTGAAAAGAAACTGTCTCACATTTAAATTATATTTAATTTCTGCTTAAATTATATTTAATAGTCATTTAATTCCATGCTGTAACACTCCAAAAGTATGTTAAACTTCTTTATTTTGGAACTTTTGACTGATCCGAATTAAACTAATTTACCAGATAGTGTCGGGGCCAGGGAATTAATCTTGCCAAATAAAGTTAAATCAGGATTCACTAAGTATTTAGATGTTACTTAGTCACAAAGAATTTAATTCAAAAAGATTGTCAAATAATTAATGTTAAGGTCTTAATAAAAATCAATTACACTAGACAACAAATTAAAACTTATTTTTTTATAACATTGGTCAAAAAGATGTTTTTAACTAATTTTGGGGTTGGGTTGTTTTACCTCTGAACGGCACTTTTTTGCACACCATGGGCTAAATGGCCAGGTCACAAGGACCCCAAAGGCTCAGAGAAGGTTGGGGGAGGGGACCCACTGGAACAGCTGTTGGGAGACAGATGGTAGCCTCCCGTCAAGGCCATCCAGCGTGTTCTTTAACGTGCACAGGGTATGGCTCTCCCGCACATGGATCACAGCTTAACGTCCCATCCGACGGACGGCGGCCTTTCCAAGCCCATCGGTGTCCCCTACTGACCGTGGGCAGGGCGGGGAATTTTGCGGAGATAAATCTCAATGCTGACCCAGCTGGGACTCGAACCTGGGAACTACAGATTACGAGCCTGGCGCGCTACCGACTGAGCCACCCCTGCCCCTAATTTTGGGGTGCTGAATTCAAATATGGCTGTGAAAAATCTGCAGCATGTAGTTTTTATTTATATTACGGATTGATGTATTTCAAATTTCAATGAATATGCATATCTGGAAAAAAAAATAATGTGACTATTTTATTAAATTGCAACTTAAAACTCATTAATTAATTACATGATTACAGTGAAAAAAGAAGAAGAAACATAAAGACAACTGAATATAAAGTAACAAAAAAAATATTGAAATGCAAAATAAGAAAACATAGGTAAGGGCATTTATAACATGGCATAACATGGACTTTGTACTTACAAGAAGTTCATTTTTGTCTTTTATGTGCTGGGTATCTTCCTTATGCAAGAACCAGCAGTAATCACCCATTATTGTTGGGTCCCACCTGCCTTGGTATCTCTCCTCCATGGGGACAGGGCTGGGGGTGGCTCAATCGGTAGCGTGCCAGGCTTGTATATCTGCAGTTCCCAGGTTCGTCCCAGCTGGGTCAGCATTGAGACTTATCTTCGCAAAACTCCCTGCCCATGATCAGTAGGGGACATCGATGGGCTTGAAAGGCCACCATCCATCAGATGGGACATTAAGCCGTGACCCCATGTGTGGGAGAGAGCCATACCCTGTGCACGTTAAAAAATATGCTGGATGGCCTTGACAGAAGGCTACCATCTATCTCCCAATGACTGTTCCAGTGGGTCCCCTCCCCCAACCTTCTCTGAACCTTCGGGGTTCTTTTGACCTGGCCATTTAGCCCATGGTGTGCAAAAAAAAGCGCTACTCAGAGGTAAAACAACCCAACTCTCCTCCATGGTTCAGATATTCTGGTAAAATCTTTCCCCTTGCTCATCACTGACTGCTCCTAAGTTCTTGGGAAAGAAGTCGAGATGCAAGTGCAAGAAATGGATCTTCAAAGACATTCGGCAGCCAAGATTTTCATAGTTTTTGAGAAGATCTTGAATGAGCTGATGGTAGTTTTCTTTGTGATTCCCCAGAAAACCCTGGACCATAGATGTGTAGGATTTCCATGCAGCATGCTCCTTCATATTCAGTTTTCCTTCAAAGACAGTATCATTCAGTAGCTTTCTGATCTGGGGACCAACAAGATCCCTTCTTTGAGTTTGGTATCACTTAGTTTTGGAAATTTTTACTTCAAGTGCAAAAAACCTTTACCAGTTTTGTCCATAGCCTTTACAAAGTTTTTCATAAGCCTCAGTTTGATGTGTAGTGGTGAGAGCAGAGCATCAGAGGGGTCAACTAGAGGCTTATACCTCATATTACCTTTCCAGGAATAAAATAACTCTTTTGAGCCAGTCTTTTGTTTTATAGTGTTCCTTTCTGGTCCTACTGTCCCACAAACACAGAAAACAGCAAAATTTTATGAAGCCTCCTTGAAGCCTGAGCAAGAGAGATATGACTTTTAGGTCATCACATATTGTCCACACGGGGCGGGGATGGCTCAGTCGGTAGCGCGCCAAGCTCGTAATCTGTAGTTCCCAGGTTCGAGTCCCAGCTGGGTCAGCGTTGAGATTTATCTCCGCAAAAATTCCCCGCCCTGCCCACGGTCAGTAGGGGACACCGATGGGCTTGGAAAGGCAGCCGTCCGTCGGATGGGACGTTAAGTCGTGGCCCCGTGTGTGGGAGAGCTATACCCTGTCCACGTTAAAGAACACGCTGGATGGCCTTGATGGGAGGCTACCATCTGTCTCCCAACAGCTATTCCAGTGGGTCCCCTCCCCCAACCTTCTCTGAGCCTTCGGGGTCCATGTGACCTGGCCATTTAGCCCATGGTGTGCAAAAGAGTGCTGCTCAGAGGTAAAACAACCCAACCATATTGTCCACTTAAACTGGTCATATTTTATAGCAGTGAGTATTTTTTCCATGCTTTCGTAAGTTTCCTTCATTCCCACATCATGTGTCACTGGAATGGAAGGTTTTTGGTTTCCTTTATGCAAAAGGACAGCTTTTAAGCTGAATTTTGACAAATCTATAAATAGACACCATTCCTTTGGGCCGTGAGTTGTTCCAATTTCTACCATCAGCCATGAAATATCTGTGCAGAAAACAAACCATCTTGCATCTCATAATAAGCATATAAAGCCAAATTTCTCTTTCTGAACAGAGAAACTCGGGTACTCTTGTCCAGAAGATTCCACTTTTGAAGTCTTGAACCTAAAACCTCAGCTTGTTGTTTGCAAAGTCCTAGGTCTTGAAAAGATCATTTAATTCATTTTGCTGAATCAGACGAGGCTTGTCTAACATTTTAGAGGTGTATGTAGGATCAGGGTCTGTATGTGCCTCTAAGTCTTCCTCTGATGAATCCATCTTCTCCCAGTTGGAGGTGTTGGTATAGGAAGATCTTCTCCATGAGGAACTGGCCTTATGACTGAAGGACATTTGGATATTGTATTTTGCTTTTGTTCTTTTTTGAAAAATCCAACACTTTAGTTAAACAAAAATAGCAATCATGTCAGTGACTAGTTGGCTCATGCCAAACCATTAGAACTGCAAAGGGCATGGATTTTATCTTACCTTTCAGCCATTCATTCGTGCCAACAAAGCACGAAATGTAACACACCTGTGGAGCGCATGTTCTGTCCTGATCTCCAACATGACATTCAAAATACAAGTTATAGGCTTTCTTCACAATCTTTGTCAAAGAACAACCCTGGGATTTTAAAATAACTTCCACACGCATAACAAAACTTATCTGGCACATTAACACATTCGTGATGTTACATTCGTGATGATGCCTTTGTGTACACTTCAACGTACAACGTGTTCCTACGATGAAGACAACAAGAATGGTGGTCTGAGGTAAGGTTACTGTTGCATGTTTTCTCCCACTTGGCAATCAGTGTTGCCAGCCACAAAAAGTAAAATATCTAATATCCTAAAATGACCAATAATATAAAAATGTGACATGCTAGCATTTTTTAAGGCCAGATCTGAAATCAGCACCTGAAAAATAGTTAAAGGCAGCTACTATTGTCCATGTTATAAAAACCTTGTAAACCAGTGTTATTGTTGCTCAAGGGAAAATATAACAAAGTCAAAATATTTCATATAACAAAGTTTATTACTGAAATATTCAAGACTCACCAAATAAACTGATGAATGCAAAATAGCCTGAGAAACTAAAAGCTCACATCTAGTTCCATCTCTACTAACAACTCAAACAACTACTACATTGGGCGGGGGTGGCTCAGTCAGTAGTGCGTCAGGCTCGTAATCTGTAGTTCCCAGGTTCGAGTCCCAGCTGGGTCAGCGTTGAGATTTATCTCCGCAAAATCACCCGCCCTGCCCACGGTCAGTAGGGGACACCGATGGGCTTGGAGAGGCCGCCGTCTGTCGGATGAGACGTTAAGCCGTGGCCCCGTGCACGGGAGAGCCATACCCTGTGCACATTAAAGAACACGCTGGATGGCCTTGACGGGAGGCTACCATCTGTCTCCCAACAGCTGTTCCAGTGGGTCCCCTCCCCCAACCTTCTCTGAGCCTTCGGGGTCCATGTGACCTGGCCATTTAGCCCATGGTGTGCAAAAAAGTGCCACTCAGAGGTAAAACAACCCAACTACTACATCTCTCTTTACTTCATCTTCTCTACTAACTCTTGCTCTCTCTGGGGGCGGGGGTGGCTCAGTCGGTAGCGCGCCAGGCTCGTAATCTGTAGTTCCCAGGTTCGAGTCCCAGCTGGGTCAGCGTTGAGATTTATCTCCGCAAAATTCCCCGCCCTGCCCACGGTCAGTAGGGGACACTGATGGGCTTGGAAAGGCCACCGTCCGTCGGATGCGACGTTAAGCCGTGGCCTCGTGTGCGGGAGAGCCATACCCTGTGCACGTTAAAGAACATGCTGGATGGCCTTGACGGGAGGCTACCATCTGTTTCCCAACAGCTGTTCCAGTGGGTCCCCTCCCCCGACCTTCTCTGAGCCTTCGGGGTCCATGTGACCTGGCCATTTAGCCCATGGTGTGCAAAAAAGTGCCGCTCAGAGGTAAAACAACCCAACCCAACTCTGTGACCTGACTCTGCTAAAGGAGTTGCACATGCTCAACTCCTTTAGTGACTTGGGTGAGAGAAATGTGATAAATCCAACTGAAGATAATCCCCAAAATGATAAATATAATGTAAATAAAGTAAAACTGGTTCAGGAAAAATAAAAATAGAATGGTTGGACCATCACAACTCCCCCTCACAAAGGGAGTCCAAATTTGATATAACAAATTTTGATGAGCAATTTTGAATAAAAGGACACATAATACGTCATTTACATATCGCTGAACATAAATAAAGTAATGAGTATGCATACACAAATTTTATGAACTGACCATGATGTCTTGAAACCTCCTAACAATGTGTAAATGTTGCATTTGTAAATGCATATCAATGGCTGTGGCAGTTAACTGCATATTAATGTTAATCGGTCTAACTAGTATAACATTCTTATAAAATTCCAAAAGTTGCATACTGTAACCTTTACAAAAAGCTTGTTAATCTACTCCTAATCTGCTTATCTTCTAAACAGGTTAAAGAAAAAAATTTTAAAATACAGTAATTCTACTCTTTCACAGAATATAAATATGGGTGAATGAAGCAGGATAAATAACTTCCACTTATTCCCCTAACAACAATCAAATAAAAAAAATCTAATAATCTTTCGTGCCTGCCATACATAAAAAATGGGTATTGGTACTCCATTAGATCCTCCTACCATCAAAAAATGGGGCGGGGGTGGCTCAGTCGGTAGCGCGCCAGGCTTGTAATCTGTAGTTCCCAGGTTCGAGTCCCAGCTGGGTCAGCGTTGAGATTTATCTCCGCAAAATTCCCCGCCCTGCCCACGGTCAGTAGGGGACACCGATGGGCTTGGAAAGGCCGCCGTCCGTCGGATGGGACGTTAAGCCGTGGCCCCGTGTGCGGGAGAGCCATACCCTGTGCATGTTAAAGAACACGCTGGATGGGCTTGACGGGAGGCTACCATCTGTCTCCCAACAGCTGTTCCAGTGGGTCCCCTTCCCCAACCTTCTCTGAGCCTTCGGGGTCCATGTGACCTGGCCATTTAGCCCATGGTGTGCAAAAAAGTGCCGCTCAGAGGTAAAACAACCCCAACCCAACCATCAAATACCCGAAACTAATAATTTCATTTTACAAATAAGCAGGAGTGTAATCATCTGCTAAAACTTCACCTAAACAATATATTGCAAGCTAGTTGAAATAAAATTAGCATTAATTACCTCCTCTCATCAAGCTTTACGTCCCCCCTCCCAAAGGAGTTTTGCTAGTGACAGTCTCAGTCAAACTAGGCTGCAAGACATCATGGTTAGTTCATATATATGCAAATAAATGCTGCCTGTGTCATCCCGATAATTATGCATTATTGAAGCATCAATATCACTAATGATACCAAACAGATTTAAACACATATACATCATATCTAAGAATAAAGAAAACTGTATCAATAATACTGGGCAACACAAAAAAATGCATTGAAACGAAAATGGCCAAACTTTACTAATTTCGAGGTGCTGAACACGAAAATGACAATAAAATTTGTCGATTTGCTTTTGTTTAGGATAGACAGAGATGGTCGTGCATAAACAACTAAGTCCGCATCGAGTAAGGTAACCATTTTGCAACTCTGTATTTTAAACTACATATTGCAACATATTGCATAAGCCTGCCATACACACAACACCTGGAGGTATTGCATCAATTTCTGATGCAATGTAGTTGTCATGACATCGCAGCTTAATGATCGCGGACAAAAGATGATGCAATCGTTAGTTGTAAATGACATCTCGTAGGGTGAGCAAGTCTTTTGAGTGACTCCCATTTACCCCTGAGTCATAAGTACAAGTGATCATTGCAATTTTAATCCAGCAGTAGTGATGCCTCATAACTGTATTATTAGTGCAGATACATTTTGTTACATTTGTGGGAAGTGATATTTATTTTGGATGCAAGATCGAGGACCAGGACAAGGCCTGGGCCCCACACATATGCTGTAGTATGTGTGCAAGAAATCTTCTGAAGTGGCTGAAAGTGGATTCCATCCACTCCAGTCGGACACGCTGTCTACATGAAAGAAACCTATGACAACCTTAAACAGCTGTTGAACTGTCTTCAATACAGCAAGTATGGCTGGCATCTCTGTTGTGACTTGAAGGTAGTGGCTCTGTTGATGAGTCTGCAGTTGGAATATACGAAGTACTGCTGTTTCTTATGTAAATGGGACAGCTGAGCAAAGACTTTGCACTATGTGAAGAGAAGCTGGCCTAAGAGGAAATCTCTGAAGGTCGGAGAGAAGAATGTGAAACACCCAGCACTGGCAGAAATGCACAAAATCCTGCTACCATCCCTAAACATCAAATTCTGTGTGATGAAAAACTTGGTAAAAGCCATGGACCAGGCTGCATCAGCTTTCAAGTACTTGGCTGACAAATTCCAACTCAGCAAAGCGAAAATTAAAGAGGGAATTTTTGTGGGTCCTCTGATCTGTGAGCTGTTGAGACCGGATGTTCAACAGCCTGCTTCAGGGTGACGAGAAAAAGGCTTGGGATGCGTTTCATCTGGTGTCAACTAAATTCCTCTGGAATGTCAGGGCAGACAACTACAAGAAACTGGTTAAGGACATGTCTCTGCATCCCAAACTTGGCTGCAATATGTCCATAAAGATGCACTTTCTCCATTCCCATCTAGATTTCTTCCCAACAACTGTGGCATGGTTAGTGATAAGCATGGTGAATGTTTTCACCAGGATACTGCAACAATGGAGAAACAATACCAGGGAAACTGGTCCTCTTTAATGTTGGCTGACTACTGTTGGATGCTCGGCAGAGATCATCCTGAGCAGTTGTACAAGTGACAGGCAAAGTGGCATCAGAAGTAGGAGTTTTATTGATACATGCTATGTACATATTACTCTTATATAGGAAACTATTGTGGATTTCTCAGAAATCGTAGCCAATTTTGCATTTTCATTGTCATATTCATGTTTAGCACCTTGAAATCTTTAAGTTCTTTTTTCTTTCTGTCCAAGATGTGGCACAAGCATGTAGAATGACAGTTATCAAGTTTCCAGTTATCTTGTTTACAAAGGGTCCAGTCTTCACTACTTGTATGTTAATGAAGGAGAATTGTGAATGGAGTAGTATGTTGTTGACGGGAAAAGTTATGAATAGACTAATGTTTCTCACCAAACTTTGGGGAATTTAACTAGTATTTCTAATATTTTTTGTTCCAAATAAGCATTAACATTTTAAATTTGTCATAAAATGATTATAAGCTCATTGGACAAAAAATTGGTCACCTGTAATTTCTCACCTGATATTGTCTAACTCCTCCCTTTGCATGAATTACGGTAATAATCCTGTTAGGTGTGAACTTCACCAGTCATCATATATAATTTACATCAATTCTAGTCCACTGCTCCAATAATAGCAGTCGTAGTTCTGCTAGATTACATGGATGCCTATTTCAGTGTTCACCCTCTGTTCCAGATAATCCCAAAAGTTTTCAGTGGGATTTACACCTGGTAACTATATGGGCCAATTGAGGTATCCTAATCTTACCTCATGTTCCTTGTGTCAGTCACCAACAGTTTTGGTGCACTGCATTCAGCAGTTGTCATCCTTTAATACCGGAGAATCTGTGCTGAGTTCATCCTTCACATGGAGCACAAAAGGCAACACCTGGTCATCCTCCCCGCCCTGCCCACGGTCAGTAGGGGACACCGATGGGCTTGGAAAGGCTGTCGTCCGTCGGATGGGACGTTAAGCCGTGGCCCTGTGTGTGGGAGAGCCATACCCTGTGAACGTTAAAGAACACGCTGGATGGCCTTGACGGGAGGCTACCATCTGTCTCCCAACAGCTGTTCCAGTGGGTCCCCTCCCCCAACCTTCTCCGAGCCTTCGGGGTCCATGTGACCTGGCCATTTAGCCCATGATGTGAAAAAAAGTGCCGCTCAGAGGTAAAACAACCCAACCCTGGTCATCCAGAATCTGTATACACCCAGTTCTGTCTTTACATCATTTTGATTTAACACGGTTTAGAAAAAAAATTCCAATTATCTTTTTACATAATTTATTTTTATCCAATGCTGTTCAAACAGTGCCTTTTTAAAAACTTCATTTGAATTTAATTCTGAAAAAATATTCCTATTCAAGAAAAAATTCCTAGAATTTACATTTATAACAAAGATGCCGCTTTTATGGTCACATTTTTTGAAGTAGTTTTAACTTTGAAAATGTACTACAGATACACCATTGGAGTATGAACACGAGAGCATTTTACCACTGGAGTATGAACACGACAGCCAAAATGTTTCAAGTGATGAAAGTGATTTAATTCTAGTCTTACGCAAACAAATGTGTCTATTGTCAAAAAGTGGCAACGAATAAAATCTAGTTAGTAAGCATATGTAAGTCATATTTTTTTGCACTTTTGTATTCTTGAATTAGGGCGTATTATTTTCTTTATGAAGGATAATTTACTTTATATATGTACATATAATTATCTTTAAGTTTATAAAAGAAAATGTGTTTAAATGAATAAAAATCACACAAAGATTTAAAGATTTTGATATGATTTGTTTGAAAACGGCTTATTATTTGTAATGGGTTTTCACATCTGGAACCAATCTTCTGTTTTTTCATATGCACTGTATTTTATTTTTTACACGGTTTTTTCAGTAACTTATCTACCATGTAAAAGCAGAATTGGATTATAGCCTTCCTGATTTAAATGGTTGATACTTACACTAATGGCCCTTACCTCATGGTAGGTAGGTAGGTAGGTAGGTAGGTAGTAGGTCATACCCAGATACCAAGTTGTCAGTTCGTGGTGAAATTAGCCTCCAATGAGGGGCGCCCTACACCAGTTGCAACAGAAGGGCAAGAAAGCATGGGCAGAAGGGACTGCTCCTTGGCTATCTCTCGAAGCTAATAAGGATACTAATCTCGAGAAAGAAATAAAGAAAACATTTGACCTTGCGGAAGAGGCCAATGTTCTGAAAAAAATCAGTGACAAGTTGGAAGCATGTTCGCTGCAGCTTCAGATTGTGGTTGTTACCAAGTAAGGAGGTGATAGAGTAGTCAGTGGTTCCGATAGCATGAAGCTCCCAGAACAAAGCTTCTCTTTTGGCAATGTAGCTGGAGCAGTTGAGCAGAACGTGAGATACTGTCTCAGGTGTGCTACATGTGGCACAGTTGGGATTGTACACTCTGCCAAGAGTGTGAAGCATAGAGTTGCTGTAGATGACACCAACTCGGAGATGATGAAGGAGGGTCTCCTCAGATCTGTGTAGGATACCAGAGTTAGGAACAGTGAGAGAGGGGTCAACCAGGTACGTGAATGAGGAACAGCTGGAGTCCCTCTGCCACTGGGCAAGACGGAACTGACTCATCAGTTGTGAGACAAAACTCTTGCAGTCACTGAGAGAGAGAGGGTAATTATATTCATACCTCTGATTCTCAAGCGCCTGGGGCGGGGGTGGCTCAGTCGGTAGCGTGCCAGGCTTGTAATCTGTAGTTCCCAGGTTCGAGTCCCAGCTGGGTCAGCGTTGAGATTTATCTCCGCAAAATTCCCCACCCTGCCCACGGTCAGTAGGGGACACCGATGGGCTTGGAAAGGCCGCCGTCCATCGGATGGGACGTTAAGCCGTGGCCCCGTGTGCGGGAGAGCCATACCCTGTGCACGTTAAAGAACACGCTGGATGGCCTTGACGGGAGGCTACCATCTGTCTCCCAACAGCTGTTCCAGTGGGTCCCCTCCCCCAACCTTCTCTGAGCCTTCGGGGTCCATGTGACCTGGCCATTTAGCCCATGGTGTGCAAAAAAGTGCCGCTCAGAGGTAAAACAACCCAACCCAACTCCAAGCGCCTCCTTCGCAGTGCAATCAGCAAGGCTGACTTTGAATCACAGATCACAGTCCACAGATCCATCAGTGTAGACATAGTACATCTCTCATATTGTGCAGTGACATAGGAAATGGAGAGAAGTCTGACAGCCACTGAATCTGAGTTGCTTTTTTGACCTAGAGAAGGGACAGTGAGATTGATCATAAGATCACTGTTCCTCCTGGGTGGAAGGTCAGGGAAAAGCATATCACCAGCTGTGGAGCTGGCAGGAATGACTCAGTCATAGAAGTCAGTGGCAGACACAGCGATGGCAGAGTCTGGCCTGTCTTGCAACTTCCTGAGAAGCTCATGGTTAAAGTGGAGGGAATGGAGCCTTGAGAGATGACACAGTATCTCTCTCTTCCAGTGCAGGCAGAAAGGCATGTCATCAGCCTCTGACAGACTCATTTGGTGTGTTAGGGCAGAGTCCGAGACAGAGGTGCAGAGATATAGTGTGTACAGTGGCCAACTTGCTCAACAATGAAGCAGAGGCATTACTAAGAAGGTGACCACTGTAGTTGATATGGGAGAGGATCAAGTGCCGGTACAAGACCAGGAGGATCTTGCAAGAACTTCCCCAATGGGTACCAGCAAGGAAAGACAGTATATTTGTGTTGTGGCAACTGTCTTAAAATGCTGTATGTCAGGTCCCCAGGTCAGCCTGTTTTCCAGGACCACACCAAGGAACTTATTCTGTTTGACAACCTTGATGTGGTCTGGTCCAAGCATGAGGCCAGCAAAGGTGGGTGGAAGGCGTCTCTTCATGGGAACCATGGCCACAGTCTTATTAGTGGAAAGAGTGAGGCTTAGGTTGTTGAAGAATTTGATGACCGTGGCCACAGCTCATTTCATCTTAGGCTGAGCATAGGAGGGGTCCTGGCTAGGGAAGCAGATGTCATCCGCATAGATGAAAATACCCACTTTATTCTCAAGTTGACAGGGTAGGCCTGACAGTAAGATGTTCACTAACATCGGGCTGAGGACACCTCCTTTAGATACTCCATGATTGACAGTGTGGGAAGCACTGAGCGTGTTGACCATCTTGATATGAACCATCCTGTTGGAGAGGTACACTGTGATCCAATGCATGATATTTCCTCTGAGACCGAAATCATGGAGCCTACAGAGAATATCCAAATGGAACAGGGAGTCAAATGCCTTCTGAATGTCGAAGAAGACAGCGACTGTAGTCTGTCCCTCGGACATCACCTAATCAACGGCAGAGGTGAAGTCAATTAAATTATCAGACGTGCACCTCCCTTTGTGGAAACCTGAGAGGCTATCGGGGAGGAGGCCTTTTACTCTAGATACCATTCTAGGTGTCCAAGGACCAGTCTCTCTAAGATCTTGCAGAGGCAAGATGACAGAGCAATGGTCCTGTAAGAGGACAACTCAGTGGCAGGTTTTCCCTGCTTCAAGATAGGCACGATGTGTGTTGCCTTCCATGACTCGGGTACTGTGCAGGTGGTCCAGGAGTGATTGAAGGCTTTAAGAAGCACAAGCAGAGTCTCAGGTGACAGGTTAACTAACTGAGTATAGCTGACATCATCAGGGCCTGGGGCCGATGAGCGCTTCGAAGCTCCAATTGAAGAGGTGAGTTCCTGCAAGGTGAAAGGATCATTATAGCAAGGCTCAGTCCCAGAGCAGGGCTGTTGAGCCATATCCTGATCAGTCACCGATGTGGCAGGAAGAGAAGAGGTGAGGTGCCGCAAGAAGGCATTAGCAGTGGTGGCTAATACCTCACCATGGGACAAAGCAAGGTTATGGAAAGGGAGGGCAGGCTATGGATTCCATATCAGGTTCCTGATGAACTTCCAGACTTTCCCAGAAGGGATGAAGACATTGATGATGGAGCAGAAGGATTTCCACCTGAACCTTTCACAGTGGTTCAGGTACCTTCTGATCACAGCATGTAGCCTTCTGTCTGGAAATGTCTGGAAATTTACCAGAGTGGCGGGTGCACCCTTCAGCTCAGTGGCAAATGGTGCGAAGCCACTTAGTGGATATCCAGAGGGGGAAGATGCCAGGGTGTCAAGATCATGACAGTGTGGGGCACAGGGGGAGGCATTGACCCCATCATGACACAACTGAGGCACAGGGGGAGGCATTGCCAGGGGTAGCATCAGAGGCAGCAGATAGGGCCTCTGACACTGTACTGAGATTTGTAGCTTCTATGGCAGCGAGTCCTTCAGACTGTTGCCAACTGGCTGAAAGAGTTACCAGTTGGTAAGCTTCGATGTTCTTCTCGGAGCTGTATGTCCCTTGGGAAGCAAGGAGATGTGCAATGGGAAGTGGTACTGCCCCAGGTGTCAGGTTCAACCGACCGGCTGAAGCTTTGACCAATGCTGGAAGAACAGAGGGTCAGGTCAGTGAACCTGTAGGTACTCAGAGGTTTATAAAACGTGGGCGAGCCATTATTGGCGATAAAGAGATTGTTTTGCAAGATGACATTCTCGATATCCCCCCTTGCTGATCACTGATATCTCCACCCCAAGATGGACTGTGGGCATTAAGGTTACCACAGAGAATCCAGGACTGTGAGGGCAATGCGAAAGAATATCCTGTAAGGTGGATACAGGAAAGGCAATGAAAGGCCGGATGTAACAGGATATCAGAGTGATATCATAGCTATTCAGGCGGATGCACCATGCTACGAAATCATTGTTCACATCAGTGAAAGTGAGATCAATAGCATGATGCATGACATTCTTGTGCACAAGAATTGTCGCATTGTGAGAGAGCAAATGACTCATGCTCATGTGCACAATGTAGGGCTTGAAGACAGAGTGATCCTGGAGGTTGGCCTCACAGAGAGCAAGGATGGAAACTGGCTTGATGTCTTGCTCCTGAATTCTCTTCAGTTTCACTGAAGGATGGAAGGGACGTTAAGCACTCCATTTGCCATGCTCATAGTTAGGGTGGAAAGACCTTGGAGAAAAGCTAGTCAACACAGAGTGTGGGGGGCGGGGGTGGCTCAGTCGGTAGCGCGCCAGGCTTGTAATCTGTAGTTCCCAGGTTCGAGTTACAGCTGGGTCAGCGTTGAGATTTATCTCCGCAAAAATCCCCGCCCTGCCCACGGTCAGTAGGGGACACCGATGGGCTTGGAAAGGCCGCCATCCGTCAGATGGAACGTTAAGCCTTGGCCCCGTGTGCAGGAGAGCCATACCCAGTGCACATTAAAGAACACCATGACGGGAGACTACCATCTGTCTCCCAACAGCTGTTCCAGTGAGTCCCCTCCCCCAACCTTCTCTGAGCCTTCGGGGTCCATGTGACCTGGCCATTTAGCCCATGGTGTGCAAAAAAGTGCCGCTCAGAGGTAAAACAACCCAACCCAACACAGAGTGTCTTGCAGTCCACAAAGTGTGATATGAGGGAGGCCAATTGGTTCAGGATCATCAAAGTTCGAGGTCGAGATTCCTCAGGAAGAGCGGAAGTTATGACCTTGATGACATCCACAAGCAGAGAGAGAATGGTGGGCAGGAGCACCTTGTCCCTGTAATCCTCCCTGAAGTCCTGATGCATCAAGGAGGAGGAGGGCTTCTTCAGATCTGGCCGACGAGCCGCCCTGTTCTTCCTTGTCCTCTTAACCTTCCTGGCTAACTGCTTGGCCTGAATGGGGCAGGAGTCCATTGCACAGGTTGCAGTGGAATTCTGAACCAAGGAGGTACCTGCAGCACAAGGGGCCTCAGGGACAGGAGCAGAGGGCATCATCTCAGGAAGGGTAATGACAGGGGCCAGGGAAGCAGGGGCAGCAGAAGGTGCCTGTACTTCAACCACAGGCATCTCCACTGGCACTACCTCCATGGTAGGGGTGGGGGTGGCTCAGTCGGTAGCGCGCCAGGCTCGTAATCTGTAGTTCCCAGGTTCGAGTCCCAGCTGGGTCAGCGTTGAGATTTATCTCCGCAAAATTCCCCGCTTTGCCCACGGTCAGTAGGGGACACCGATGGGCTTGGAAAGGCCGCCGTCCGTCGGATGGGACGTTAAGCCGTGGCCCCGTGTGCGGGAGAGCCATACCCTGTGCATGTTAAAGAACACGCTGGATGGCCTTGACGGGAGGCTACCATCTGTCTCCCAACAGCTGTTCTAGTGGGTCCCCTCCCCCAACCTTCTCTGAGCCTTCGGGGTCCATGTGACCTGGCCATTTAGCCCATGGTGTGCAAAAAAGTGCCGTTCAGAGATAAAACAATCCAACGTTAAAGAACACGCTGGATGGGCTTGATGGGAGGCTACCATCTGTGTGCCAACAGCTGTTCCAGTGGGTCCCCTCCCCCTACCTTCTCTGAGCCTTCGGGGTCCTTGTGACCTGGCCATTTAGCCCATGGTGTGCAAAAAAGTGCCGCTCAGAGGTAAAACAACCTAACAACCCTAGCTTGCTGCTGTCCAAAGAGTGGTCAGGACCAAGGGCTTCCCTCTTCTCACAGGGAAGCTTCCTGGCGCAGCACCCAGAGAAGGTGGCGGCATGATGTCTACCACAGTTAGCACAGATAGGGAGCCCAGAGTGTTTGCACTGCTTGTAGGAATGAGGCACACTGCAGCACTTACACCACACCTCTGCAATTCTTAGCAATGTGCCTGAAGCGTTGGCACTTCAGGCACTGAGGCGGAGCCTTGGTGTGAGCCTTCACCAGGATCCGGTAGAAGCTCGGACAACATTCCCAGGTAAGGGGAATTCACTGAAAGTAACCTTCTTAAGGGGAATCTTGTGGACCCCAGAATCTGAGGGAAGATAGTGGTACATACGACAGACCGCTGTCACTCTCTGATCTGAGAGGGCATCAAGGATTGCCTCATCAGTAAGGGAGGTGTCAGTACCTTCAGTGATGCCCTGTGGCAGGCAGTAAGAGATTGGGTAATCCACAGTTACGGGGATACCCAGAATGGAGGTGGTGCATAGGAGCTTCTCGGCAAGATCAGGAGAGTTGACCTTGACGAGTAGGCTTCCCATCTCCAAGTAATGAGGCTCCACAGTCCACGCCCTGAGAATCTTCACAATCTCCGTGGAGATGGGGTTCGGATTATAGGAACTCATGAGTCGTGAGGAGGCCGAGGTCAATATTAAAAGAATAGGCCTATCGCTCTTCCTCTTATGGCTGACAATGATGAAATCATCATTAGCACTCTCAGGCAGCTTCAGATCAACGTCCATGGCTTTGGGCAGGTCAATGAGGGGCTCCTCGTTCTCAGTCATATCTGCCGAGGGAGGGCCACAGTACTCCTACTGTGGCAGATATGACAGGACGTGGAGTCCCTCACTGACCTGCCCAAAGCCATGGACGTCGATCGCAGAAGCAGCTGAAGGTGCTGCAACAGTACTAGCTACTGGGGCCTTGTCAGACACAACTGAGGCACAGGGGGAGACATTGCCAGGGGTAGCGGAAGAGGCACCTACAACAATGTCAGTGACAGTGGGGGAAGTCTCGCCACTCATGGCAGCAGCAGTGGAAGGACCTGGCACCTAGAGGAAGAGACTGAGGTGACAGTCAAGGAGGTCTCGCCACTCACTGAAGCATCAGTGGAAGGACCGGCACCTCGGAGGAAGTACCTGAGGTGCCAGAAGTATGGACACAGGGAGACATCAAGATAGTCGCCCCTTGGCACAGAGAGAGAGCGCAAGGGGCAGGACATCTTGTCAAGAGAACTGGTGGAGATTCTCCTCTCCCTGGAATAGGTCTGCGGAGTCCTTTGTGGTAAAGTGCTGATGGTCTTGGCCGCAGAGGAATGTGACACTCTGGGGTCCATTATATTCAGACAGGTCAAGGCTGCCTGTTTGGGGGAGGGTCTGAAGGCACGGAATCAGGCAAGCTCACAGACCCTCCTTTCTTTCACTTAAATCCCGGGGGTGATCGCATCATACCTGGGGGATAAGCAGCAGGACACAAATATGCACAAAAATAAAACTCTAAATGCTAGCTAAATGGCTAACTAAAAGCTGAGGAAACCCTTGTGCAGCAAACAGGAAGAAGGTACATACAGTTGAAGACTGAACCAAAGAATCAGCGAAAAAAGTACTCCAAGATAAAGTTGGGAGCTTGAAAATGCACATCTGTAGCTCACGGTGGTCGCAGAACAAAGGGCCCTGAACATCATATAACATCATAGAACCATACATACCCAGAACATCATAGAACCACCTCCAGCTTGAATTGCACGTTTTACATTCTGTATGGAATGCTTCATTATACTTGCGATGCACTCTCTAACTTGCATCATTGGAATACAGACAGAAGTGTGACTCATCTGACTAGATAATGGTTTTCCAGTTTCTGTTGTCTAATATATACAGGGTGAATCTGAAAAAGTGGGCAAAACTTTACGGGGTGGTAGAACGCAGCTATATGAGCAATATTCGTCATAGAATGTATGGTCGGAACGCAAACGGCGAGCCGCTAGGTGGCGTTGGAAATGGTATAAAAGGGTCGGTCCTCGCACCCAATGGCATTTCTACCGTGGATTGCCGAGAGGATGGCTGGTTATACTAACCACGAAATGGCGGATATGCACTTTGTGTACGGTGCGGCGGACGGGGATGCAAGTGAGGCACAGAGACGTTACCTCGACCGGTTTCCGATGAGATGCACTCCAAATGCCTGGTGTCTTCGCAAATGTGCGTCGGTCCCTATCCCGCAGGTGTGAAGCCTGCATTACAGCTGGCGGCAGCTCTTTTGAGCAATTTCTTTGAGCATGTACCTCAATTACATTCCTGTTAATAAAATGTTTTCTGAAGTATCTCCTCTAATTCTTGTGTTCATTCTTTAAATGTGACAGTGGAAAACTACCTTTTAACTTCTCACCGCTTGCGTTCCGACCATACATTCTATGACGAATATTGCTCGTATAGCTGCGTTCTACCACCCCGTAAAGTTTTGTCCACTTTTTCAGATTCACCCTGTATAGTGCTTAGCCTATTCCATCCTGGCTGCTTTATGTGCAGCTGTTATATCATGGGTCTCTTCCAGGGTACTCTGTTCCAAATACCCGTGGAATGCAGTTCCCTTCACAATGTTCATTCTTAAATAGGCTGGTGTGGTCCTTCTTTGACTGACTGTAGCAGTTCATGTGTGGTTTGAATTCCCCACCCTGCCCACAGTCAGTAGGTTGCTGATGGGCTTGGAAAGGCCATCATCTGTCGGATGTGACATTAAGCCGTGGCCCGTGTATGGGAGAGCCATACCCTGTGCACGTTAAAGAACACACTGGATGGCCTTGACGGGAGGCTACCATTTGTCTCCTAACAGCTGTTCCAATGCGTCCCCTCCCCCAACCTTCTCTGAGCCTTCGGGGTCCATGTGACCTGGCCATTTAGCCCATGGTGTGCAAAAAAAGTGCCGCTCAGAGGTAAAACAACCCAACGTTAAAGAACACGCTGGATGGCCTTGACGGGAGGCTACCATTTGTCTCCTAACAGCTGTTCCAATGCGTCCCCTCCCCCAACCTTCTCTGAGCCTTCGGGGTCCATGTGACCTGGCCATTTAGCCCATGGTGTGCAAAAAAAGTGCCGCTCAGAGGTAAAACAACCCAACGTTAAAGAATACGCTGGATGGCCTTGACGGGAGGCTACCATTTGTCTCCTAACAGCTGTTCCAATGCGTCCCCTCCCCCAACCTTCTCTGAGCCTTCGGGATCCATGTGACCTGGCCATTGTGTGCAAAAAAAGTGCCACTCAGAGGTAAAACAACCCTGTGTGGTTTGAAATCAGTCTGCAGCCACTAGTCATGATACTGATCATCAGTCTCTGTTTGTGAGCATTGACTTGTGGCCACAGTAACATTTATGATTAGCTATCGAATTTGGTGTAAGCCACTGTTTATACTCTCATTTGCTGGCATTTTGAACACCAGCAAATTCATCTACTTCCTTCAGGCTAGGGGTGGGGGTGGCTCAGTTGGTAGCGCGCCAGGCTCGTAATCTGTAGTTTCCAGGTTCGAGTCCCAGCTGGGTCAACGTTGAGATTTGTCTCCGCAAATTTCCCCGCCCTGCCCACAGTCAGTATGGGACACCGATGGGCTTGGAAAGGACGCCATACGTTGGATGAGACGTTAAGCCATGGCCCTGTGTGTGGGAGAGCCATACCCTGTGCACATTAAAGAACACGCTGGATGGCCTTGATGGGAGGCTACCATCTGTCTCCCAACAGCTGTTCCAGTGGGTCCCCTCCCCCAACCTTCTCTGAGCCTTCGAGGTCCTTGTGACCTGGCCATTTAGCCCATGGTGTGCGAAAAAGTGCCGATCAGAGGTAAAACAACCGAACCCCAAATCCTTCAGCCTATCCTATAGCCCTAACAGCCTGTTGCCACTCAGTCATGTCTTCCAACCCATGATTCACGGCAGGAACAACATGTAATTGGCACTCCACTGGGGCTGACAACACTACAAAGCATATGGAAGGTCACATGCTGCTATATATAGTTCTGTATTACTATAGGCTACATTACTGTTTTATTTCAGTTCTGTACTTGGACTTCCGGCAGTGTTTTTCTGTTGAGCTACAGTCACAGTGGCAAAGATCTTGGCAAGAATAGATTGCAAGCAAACCTTTTTTTTTTTAAGATCAAGCCAATTCTCAAACTGTGGTAGTCATGTTTTCGCAGTAATTGCAAAGAAGAACTTGTATTTGCTTGGGTCCTCTTAGATCATTTTTTTTTATCATACATATATATATATTAATATTTAACCATTTTCAATAGTTTACATTGTATAATTATTTACATTGTATAATTATCAGGGGATAGACCACCTCAGTATGAGGGGTCAAAGCTTCAGACAGAAGTCAGACAACATTATACCAAGATATCAAAAAATATATATATATATTTCAATTAACTTTTTGCATACCTTAGATAAATGAAATCACATATAAATAGTAGGCTTTAACATGTTGGGTTGGGTTGTTTTACCTCTGAGCGGCACTTTTTTGCACACCATGGGCTAAATGGCCAGGTCACATGGACCCCGAAGGCTCAGAGAAGGTTGGGGGAGGGGACCCACTGGAACAGCTGTTGGAAGACAGATGGTAGCCTCCCGTCAAGGCCATCCAGCGTGTTCTTTAACGTTGGGTTGTTTTACCTCTGAGCGGCACTTTTTTGCACACCATGGGCTAAATGGCCAGGTCACATGGACCCCGAAGGCTCAGAGAAGGTTGGGGGAGGGGACCCACTGGAACAGCTGTTGGAAGACAGATGGTAGCCTCCCATCAAGGCCATCCAGCGTGTTCTTTAACGTTGGGTTGTTTTACCTCTGAGCGGCACTTTTCTGCACACCATGGGCTAAATGGCCAGGTCACATGGACCCCGAAGGCTCAGAGAAGGTTGGGGGAGGGCACCCACCGGAACAGCTGTTGGGAGACAGATGGTAGCCTCCCGTCAAGGCCATCCAGCGTGTTCTTTAACGTGCACAGGGTATGGCTCTCCCGCACACGGGGCCACAGCTTAACGTCCCATCCGACGGACAGCGGCCTTTCCAAGCCCATCGGTGTCCCCTACTGACAGTGGGCAGGGCGGGGAATTTTGCGGAGATAAATCTCAACGCTTACCCAGCTGGGACTCGAACCTGGGAACTACAGATTACGAGCCTGGCGCACTACCGACTGAGCCACCCCCGACCCACACTTTAACATGTTATACTGACCTAATGATAATAGTAAATGTGAGACATTAACTTCTATATTGAATGCACCATTTCAGTGTGTAGATCTATCCACTAATTTACAACTAAATCAAGTATACTGTTTACCTTTTATTTAAATAAAGCAGAAACTTGTTATGTCAGTCTCCACATTTAATCTCTATGGAGTTGTTTTTACATAACATTGATGTTGGGCTTTTAATTTATGTCTGTAGATAGATAATGTCTCGTTTCAGCTAATTTATAGTTTACTGAAGGAATATCCTTACTGAAGGAATATCCTTTATATCATTACTGAAGGAATATCCTTTACATTCACTGAGACAGGTAGGGGCGGGGGTGGCTCAGTCGGTAGCGCGCCAGGCTCGTAATCTGTAGTTCCCAGGTTCAAGTCCCAACTGGGTCAGCGTTGAGATTTATCTCCGCAAAATTTCCCCGCCCTGCCCACGGTCAGTAGGGGACACCGATGGTCTTGGAAAGGCCGCCGTCCGTCGGATGGGACGTTAAGCCGTGGCCCCTTGTGCAGGAGAGCCATACCCTGTGCACGTTAAAGAACACGCTGGATGGCCTTGACGGGAGGCTACCATCTGTCTCCCAACAGCTGTTCCAGTGGGTCCCCACCCCCAACCTTCTCTGAGCCTTCGGGGTCCATGTGACCTGGCCATTTAGCCCATGGTGTGCAAAAAAGTGCCGCTCAGAGGTAAAACAACCCAACGTTAAAGAACACGCTGCATGGCCTTGACGGGAGGCTACCATCTGTCTCCCAACAGCTGTTCCAGTGGATCCCCTCCCCCAACCTTCTCTGAGCCTTCGGGGTCCTTGTGACCTGGCCATTTAGCCCATGGTGTGCAAAAAAGTGCCGCTCAGAGGTAAAACAACCCAACGTTAAAGAACACGCTGGATGGCCTTGACGGGAGGCTACCATCTGTCTCCCAACAGCTGTTCCAGTGGGTCCCCTCCCCCAACCTTCT
Organism: Ryuthela nishihirai; assembly: GCA_038380435.1. Taxonomy (NCBI): domain Eukaryota; kingdom Metazoa; phylum Arthropoda; class Arachnida; order Araneae; family Heptathelidae; genus Ryuthela; species Ryuthela nishihirai. The sequence goes on along the minus strand of JAWZYU010000002.1, from coordinate 104,358,267 downwards.
CTGAGTCTTCGGGGTCCATGTGACCTGGCCATTTAGTTCATGGTGTGCAAAAAAGTACCGCTCAGAGGTCAAACAACACTGAGACAGCAGTTGTTAATGTCTGCAGATTCGCAGTCTTTAAATGTTGATTTCTACAAGTTGTCTGACAGACTCATTTCAGTTCATTTACAGGATAACCACATGATATTAACTTTATCATATATCATAGCATTTACTTAGTAGATAATAATATTATTCACAATTTCTCTCTTTGATGTAAGCTGATGCCGTGTGAATTCTTTAGCCAGATGATGTTAGCCAGTTTCCCAACTGCTTCCCAACAGATGTATATTTCAACTTAAAAGTCTAAAATATCAACTCAAAAGTTTAAACCATTTCATGATGCCTTTTGCCGAACTCTGATGCTTTGTCAAGTGTGCAAGACTTAAGGAGGTGTCTGCTTAAATGGTGCTATAGACTAAAAATGTGCATGCAAATGAGATTAGCAGCCCCACAGTAGCAGACTCTGGATAACTGAACTCTGGTGCCAGGCAGTTATTCTTGCCAAAATTAAATAAGAGTTCTTTTAAAAAATAAATAAATAAATACCCCCTCAAGCAGCTGCTTGCCACAGAGGTCTGACAAGAGCCTGTCAGTTTATATGTCATAGTAGAAGGTCTGAGAGGGTGGCAGGACCTCAGCAGAAAAACGACACATACGTCCATGCCCTTACCCGGGGCTCGAACCCAGATCCCTTAGATCAGTAGCCAAGCGCGCTAACCACTCGGTCATGGGACGGCTAAATCATCTTTTTTTTTCATATAAATCATCGAAAAAAAACTTAAATAAATGATTGTCCCCAAAATAAATCTAATTTCAACACCACTAAACAAGCTCTGATTAAGAAAAGAAAGTAATAAAGTCACAGTTAAAAGGACCTTCTTGCTCAGGAATTAATTAAAATTAACTTAAAATTCTTGCCGAGCAATAAAATTTTAAAGTTTATCCTTCAACCTATTTGCATGTTAGTTTTTAGGAGAATTTTAAGTTGCTATTAAAGTCAAATACAAATTTAATAAAATTAAGAAGTTTATTGGATTATAGACTTGCTAATAAAATGCAAAGGACAATCATTCGTCAGTTGGGTTGGGTTGTTTTACCACTGAGCGGCACTTTTTTGCACACCATGGGCTAAATGGCCAGGTCACATGGACCCCGAAGGCTCAGAGAAGGTTGGGGGAGGGGACCCACTGGAACAGCTGTTGGGAGACAGATGGTAGCCTCCCGTCAAGGCCATCCAGAGTGTTCTTTAACGTGCACAGGGTATGGCTCTCCCGCACACGGGGCCACGGTTTAACATCCCATCCGACGGACGGCGGCCTTTCCAAACCCATCGGTATCCCCTACTGACCGTGGGCAGGGCGGGGAATTTTTGCGGAGATAAATCTCAACGCTGACCCAGCTGGGACTCGAACCTGGGAACTACAGATTACGAGCCTGGCGCGCTACCGTCTGAGCCACCCCCGCCCACCCCTCATTCATCAGTATGCTGCACCACAATTCTAACATCTACTCCTCTACTCTACAATTACACATTTCCCATTCTGACACCTCACCACTTCTCTCTCTCTCTCTCGCATGTCTCTCCTGCACCTCTAATTCAAGCTTATGTAGCACATGCAACATCATGCTGGGAAACCACATTTGCACATGGTGAACTGGGGCTGAAGATGACGAAATGCTCCCATGCAGTTTGCTCCCATGCAGTTTGCAGCTATCAATCAAAACTGAGTTGCACAGATCAGCAAAGGTAGAGGTGGGGAGAAAACGATGATTCAAAGCAAAGAAAGCCTCAAAATTATCATAACATAAATAAATGAAAACTGGTTAAGGAAATGTAAAAGTGAATGGATGAAAACCATCACAACTCCATGCTGATGGGAGTGTGCTGTGTCAGTGTTGATAATATATTTGCTTATAAATTTATAATATTTTCAGTGTAAGAAGTAAGCTCGAATTAGTAGAAGGTGCCATTAAAATTTTAATCTCATTTGCATTAATGATTAGTCGCCGTTATTTTTACCTCTTTCAGCTAATGCCGAATTAGGATCTTTATTTTTAATACTGATTTGATGTTCTTTCAACTGTTTTGAAAATGTTCTATACATGCATCCCACATATCGATGTTTGGGGCACTCTTTTTGCAATGGGTTATTTAAAGTGACCAAATAAATTCCTCCTATTGTTGATAACTTATCACGGTCATTTACAATAAGTTTATGTACAGTGGGGGTCATAGATATTGGTACTTTTATTCCAAATTCTCTCCATATATTAGAAATCATATATATTTTCAGGGGCGGGGGGTCGGTAGCGCGCCAGGCTCGTAATCTGTAGTTCCCAGGTTCGAGTCCCAGCTGGGTCAGCGTTGAGATTTATCTCCGCAAAATTCCCCGCCCTGTCCACAGTCAGTAGGGGACACCGATGGGCTTGGAAAGGCCGCCATCCGTCGGATGGGACGTTAAGCCGTGGCCCCGTGTGCGGGGAGTCATACCCTGTGCATGTTAAAGAACACGCTGGATGGCCTTGACGGGAGGCTACCATCTGTCTCCCAACAGCTGTTCCAGTGGGTCCCCCCCCCCCAACCTTCTCTGAGCCTTCGGGGTTTATGTGACCTGGCCATTTAGCCCATGGTGTGCAAAAAAGTGCTGCTCAGAGATAAAACAACCCAACCCATATATATTTTCATATAAAGGATACACGCTATAGTGTATTTGGGTGTCTGCTCTGTTGTGGGCTGAGCTGCTAGTGGTTGGGAATTAGCCTTATATAATATTTAACATTTTTGTGTAATATTTATCTGGTGCTTAATATAACCAGCATCATATCCCATTTAATATATGTATTTTAACTCTTTATACAACAAGTTTTGCATTGAAGAATACTTGTACATTCAAAAGAAATAAGTTTTTTAATGCTGATTGATATACTGATATTGGTGTGCTGAGTCTGCAGGTATAATACTTGGAATATATGTAGTTTTCCTATATGCAAAAGAAGTTAAATGATAATCATATTTTATAATGTAAGTGTGCATTTAAGCCGTCCCATGGCCGAGTGGTTAGCACGCTTGGCTACTGATCTAAGGGACTTGGGTTCGAGCCCCGGGTAAGGCATGGATGTGTGTGTCGTTTTTCTGCTGAGATCCTGCCATCCTCTCAGATCTTCTACAGTGGCATATAAACTGATAGGCTCCTGTCAGACCTCTGGGTTGGGTTGTTTTACCTCTGAGCAGCACTTTTTTGCACACCATGGGCTAAATGGCCAGGTCACATGGACCCCGAAGGCTCAGAGAAGGTTGGGGGAGGGGACCCACTGGAACAGCTGTTGGGAGACAGATGGTAGCCTCCCGTCAAGGCCATCCAGCGTGTTCTTTAACGTGCACAGGGTATGGCTCTCCCGCACACGGGGCCACAGCTTAACGTCCCATCCGACGGACGGCGGCCTTTCCAAACCCATTGGTATACCCTACTGACTGTGGGCAGGGCGGGGAATTTTTGCGGAGATAAATCTGAACGCTGACCCATCTGGGACTCGAACCTGGGAACTACAGATTACGAGTCTGGCGCGCTACCGACTGAGCCACCCCGCCCCCGTCAGACCTCTGTGACAAGTAGTTGCTTGAGGGGGTATTTATTTATTTTTATTTATAGTGTGCATTTGACCTTACCTACAATTGCAAGAGTAAATCTCGCAGTTCCACTCAAGAATCTGGCCAAATTTAAAATGTATCATCTATATACCATTTATATAATATATGTTTATCAGGACATTTAGCTAATACTTGATTGAGTCCAGAAAGGGGTGAGTCCAATGGTATTCCTCAGCCTAGAGCCATGTCCGACCATTGCCTTAAAAGTGATTGCCGGCAATATATCAGCAAAAGTACGGGTAGGAAAAACTCAAACTAAAATCTTGTATATATTCCTATATGCAGAAAGGAGTTAAATGATAAGCATATTTTATAATGTAAGTGTGCATTTGACCTTACAATTGCAATGGGGATTTTTATAACCAGGGTTGGGTTGTTTCACCTCTGAGTGGCACTTTTTTGCACACCATGGGCTAAATGGCCAGGTCACATGGACCCCGAAGGCTCAGAGAAGGTTGGGGGATGGGACCCACTGGAACAGCTGTTGGGAGACAGATGGTAACCTCCCATCAAGCGTGTTCTTTAACGTGCACAGGGTATGGCTCTCCCGCACACGGGTTGGGTTGTTTTACCTCTGAGCGGCACTTTTTTGCACACCATGGGCTAAATGGCCAGGTCACATGGACCCCGAAGGCTCAGAGAAGGTTGGGGAGGGGACCCACTGGAACAGCTGTTGGGAGACAGATGGTAGCCTCCCATCAAGCGTGTTCTTTAATGTGCACAGGGTATGGCTCTCCCGCACATGGGGCCACGGCTTAACGTCCCATCCGATGGACAGTGGCCTTTCCAAGCCCATCGGTGTCCCCTACTGACCGTGGGCAGGGCGGGGAATTTTGCGGAGATAAATCTCAACGCTGACCCAGTTGGGACTCGAACCTGGGAACTACAGATTACGAGCCTGGCGCGCTACCGACTGAGCCAACCCCGCCCCCCTGATTTAGGCATATAATTTGTGTACAAGAGGGTGTACAACAATTATGTACAACAATGGTGCAAAAAATATTAAATATAGCTTTTTCTAAGTTATAAGTAGGTGTTTTCCTTTTAGAAACAAGAGGACACTTTGTTATCTTTATGTAATTTAATTTCAACAAATAATTGTGAATATTGGGATAAAATGGAGGTGGATGACGAACCTGAGTGAGAGTTTTGTGACACCTTTTTATTCATTAAAAATATTTTAATTGAATGTCCCCCTTCTAAACTAGAATGCTTGTTTTTATTTTAACTTTCATGATTTTAGTTTGAGCCCTTTACACTTTGACATCTTTTTGCCAATGACTCCTATTTACACCTGTGTTTACCTATTTATGCTTTACAGGGTATTTTCATTATATCTGATTTTATGGCCTATTGTATATACAGTTGAACCTAGACTTTCGCGGATTTGCCATCAATAATTAAATGGGAATGTTTTTGGAGTTTTGCAACCTACTGCGGAAAATCGACGGCACGCGTAGACTAGAAAATGTAAAGAAAACTAAAAAAAGTTTAGTAAGTCGTAAATGCATAAAATATATTTATTATTAATCTCTTTTTATCATTTACTACCATAAATATATGTATACACAAATTTATTATAAAATGTAAAATTTGAAAAAGGCTAAAGAACTGCGGACTACACACTCTGTGGATGCCACGCTCTTTGTCTTGGTACTAGCCAGCCTCACTCTCGTGTTTCATCTTCACGTTCATTACTCTCGTGTCACATTTCATTTCACAATCGTCACTCATGTTTCGTCTCGCAGTGTGCAGTGTATCTTGCGTTTCTTGCAACTTTTTGCATCTTTAAAGTGCAATAAAATATCAACTGTAATCAATGTGTCCAAAGCGTAGTACTTCTGAAAGTGCTCCCAAGAGGCTAAAGAAAGTGAATGCCTTACAAGAATTGGGGCGGGGGTGGCTCAGTCGGTAGCGCGCCAGGCTCGTAATCTGTAGTTCGCAGGTTCGAGTCCCAGCTGGGTCAGCGTTGAGATTTATCTCCGCAAAAATTCCCCGCCCGGCCCACGGTCAGTAGGGGACACCGATGGGCTTGGAAAGGCCACTGTCCGTCGGATAGGACGTTAAGCCATGGCCCCGTGTGCGGGAGAGCCATACCCTGTGCACGTTAAAGAACACACTGGATGGCCTTGACGGGAGGCTACCATCTGTCTCCCAACAGCTGTTCCAGTGGGTCCCCTCCCCCAACCTTCTCTGAGCCTTTGGGGTCCATGTGACCTGGTCATTTAGCCCATGGTGTGCAAAAAAGTGCCACTCAGAGGTAAAACAACCCAACCTCTGAGCGGCACTTTTTTGCACACCATGGGCTAAATGGCCAGGTCACATGGACCCCAAAGGCTCAGAGAAGGTTGGGGGAGGGGACCCACTGGAACAGCTGTTGGGAGACAGATGGTAGCCTCCCGTCGAGGCCATCCAGCGTGTTAACGTGCACAGGGTATTGCTCTCCCGCACACGGGGCCACGGCTTAACGTCCCATCCGACGGACGGCGGCCTTTCCAAGCCCAGCGGTGTCCCCTACTGACCGTGGGCAGGGCGGGGAATTTTTGCGGAGATAAATCTCAACGCTGACCCAGCTGGGACTCGAACCTGGGAACTACAGATTACGAGCCTGGCGTGCTACCGACTGAGCCACCCCCGCCCTACCATTACGGCATCAACGAGTCAACTGTAAGGTATATCAAGAAAAAAGAGAAGGAAATTCATGATTGCAGCTACACCAGTGGGCGTGAAGACTCTATATCATATATCAAGTGTTAGATCCATATATCTGTCGTATAGAAAGTGCTACTTTTAAATGAATGCAGAATTGCTATAAAAATGGCATTCCTATAAATTCAAATGTGATAAGAGAAAAGGCAAAGTCCTTATATGTTTCTATGAAGGAAACAGAAGGCAAAGGGTCTATCTCTACAGAGTTTAATGCTAGCAAAGGCTGGTTTGATAATTTTAGGAAAAGGTTTGACCTGCATAATGTGAAAATTACAGAACAGGTCTCTGCCGACCAAGAGGCAGCTAGTGAGTTTCCTGACACCTTAAGGGAACTTATTGAAGAGAAGGAATATTAACCAGAGCAGGTATTCAACACCAATTAAACCTCTCTGTTTTGGAAGAAAATGCCACAGAAGACATTTATTAGCAAAGAAGTGAAGCGAGCACCAGGCTTTAAGGCAAGAAGGGATTGGCTAACCATGCTGTTTTGTGCAAATGCAGCCAGGCATATGATAAAGTCTACCCTAATTTATAAAACCACTAACCTTGAAGGGAAAGGATAAGTTTCAGGTGCCAGTTTTCTGGATGCATAATAAGAAGGCTTGGACAACAAGAACACTTTTCCTGTAGTAGTTTCATCGGAATTTTGTGCCGGAGGTCAGAACATACCTTGCCAGTAAGGGAAAGCTTTTTAAGGTCCTGTATTGGACAATGCCCCTGGACACCCAGAACTCTTTGGGGCGGGGGTGGCTCAGTCGGTAGCGCGCGCCAGGCTCGTAATCTGTAGTTCCCAGTTTCGAGTCCCAGCTGGGTCAGCGTTGAGATTTATCTCCGCAAAATTCCCCGCCCTGCCCACGGTCAGTAGGGGGACACCGATGGGCTTGGAAAGGCCGCCGTCCGTCGGATGGGACGTTAAACCGTGGCCCCGTGTGCGGGAGAGCCATACCCTGTGCACGTTAAAGAACACGCTGGATGGCCTCAACGGGAGGCTACCATCTGTCTCCCAACAGCTGTTCCAGTGGGTCCCCTCCCCCAACCTTCTCTGAGCCTTCGGGATCCATGTGACCTGGTCATTTAGCCCATGGTGTGCAAAAAAGTGCCGCTCCGAGGTAAAACAACCCAAACAACCCACCCAGAACTCCATCAGTTCAATACTGAAGGCATTGAAGTCGTCTACATGCCCTCCAACACAACGTCTCTCATCCAGCCTCTTGATCAGGGAGTAATAAGGACGTTTAAGGTACACTACGCACGTTACTCGATGGAGAGGATTGTGCAGTCTGGGAAGAAGACCCCCAAAGTAGAGAACATAATGAAAACGTGGAAGGAATACATTATCGCTGATCCCATAATGTCATTGAAAGAGCCATGAAAGTTATCAAGCCAGAGACAATAAACTCGTGCTGGAAGAATCTTTGGCCAGAATGTGTGAACAAAATCACTGGCTTTACTACAGAGCGAATCAAAAGAGATTATGAAAGGACATTGTGGAGTTGGCAAAGAAGGTGGGTGGGGAAGGGTTTAAGGATATGGATCTTGGGGAAATTCATGAATTAATCTGCACCAGTCCCAATGAGTTAACAGATAATGACCCAATGGAACTGACTGTTCCCAAAACAGAAGCAATACCAGACGAAGAAGAAGTACAAGAAGACAAGTTTACGTTGGACAATATTTCAGAGTGTCTGCATAAGTTTAGGGCTGTGATGGACTATTTTTATGACATTGACCCGTCTATGATACGTTCCTTGAAGTTGAAGGAATTGGGAGAAGAGACATTTTCTACATACACAAACAGTTTTAAAGAAATGAAGAGGTAAATTAGCCAAACTGAAATCACAATGTATTTCAAGAAGAATAACATAGAGGATCTCTGACACCCCTGAGGCACCCCCTTCTCCTCCTCCTCTTCCACATATGGTTGGTTGGTTGTTTTACCTCTGATCGGCACTTTTTTGCACACCATGGGCTAAATGGCCAGGTCACATGGACCCCGAAGGCTCAGAGAAGGCTGGGGGAGGGGACCCACTGGAACAGCTGTTGGGAGACAGATGGTAGCCTCCTGTCAAGGCCATCCAGCGTGTTCTTGAACGTGCACAGGGTATGGCTCTCCCGCACACGGGGCCACGGCTTAACGTCCCATCCGACGGACGGTGGCCTTTCCAAACCCATTGGTGTCCCCTACTGACCGTGGGCAGGGCGGGGAATTTTGTGGAGATAAATCTCAACGCTGAACCAGCTGGGACTCGAACCTGGGAACTACAGATTACGAGCCTGGCGCGCTACCGACTGAGCCACCCCCGCCCCTCTTCCACATATGAAACACGTAGAAGTTGACAAGGATGAAGACCCTGATGATCCATTTCCACTGCTAGAATAAATGACAATAATGCCGTACAGTTACAATAACATTGAATGTGTAGTAAGTCTCATAATTTTACAGCAAGAACTGTGTGTCAAAAGTGTTTGTGTTTCATCATCTTCTGTACATAGTCATTGCTAGCCTAATCATTGTGTGAAAGATGTTGTTTGGAAATGGAATAAACATACTGTTGCAGTACAATGTATCGTTTTACTTTTTTGTGGGTTAAATGTGATCAAGAGTATTAAAAGTTATCTTTTTCATTCAGCTTAATTTCTGTGCTATTGCAGGACGACGACTTTAATCCAGAGGAATTTTATTGCAAGTGCTGCAACCTGGCATTTTCAGGTGAAATTCCTTATGAACAACATTTGGCTGGGAAGCGCCACAGGAAAAAACTAGATTTCTACACGAAGGAAAAATATGCAGATGACTCCGATGAATCGCCCGATGAAAGAACTGTGATGAACTGTAATTTATGCAAGGTGCAAGTCACTGGTAAGCAGCAGATGAAACAACACATTGCTGGGAAGCTACACAAAAAAGCTGAGGAGAGAATAATGGAAGGAGTTAATCATTATTATTGTGACGTGTGTGCCCTTTCCTTTACAGGATATGCACCCTATGATTCGCACATGAAGGGTAAACGCCATCAGTATAATGCAGAAGCCTATTCATGACTCATACATGTCTATTACTTTTAATTGGATACTGTTATTTTTTAAAATGTCTGTACACGTGACAAAATTTGAAGAGTCATTAAAATTCCTGTTGAATTATTTTTCCAGTGTATAGTCAAGTTCACTTTAGAAATAAAATTTTCTTTTGGACCAGATAATGCTATAGTAATGTTTTTTTTTATTAGAATGATAAAATCACTTTAGCTGATAGGCTTGGAAATTACCAACATATCACTTGCTACAAAAGAAATGTTTGAGAATTTCAGTGTTGTTTCAGTGGAAAATGGGAGCTGTGGTTGGGCTAATCGGTAGCGTACCAGACTCTTCATCTGCAGTTCCCAGATTCGAGTCCCATCTAGGACAGTGTTGAGATTTACTTCTGCAAAACTCCCCGCCCTACTCAGGATCTGTAGAGGACACTGATAGGCTGGGAAATTACCAACATATCACTTGCTACAAAAGAAATGTTTGAGCTTCAGTGGAAAATGGGAGCTGTGGTTGGGCCTATCGGTAGCGTACCCGACTCTTTGCACCCAATGGGCTAAATGTCCAGGTCACAAGGACCCCGAAGTCTCAGAGAAGGTTGGGGAAGGTTGGGTTGTTGTTTTACCTCTGAGCGGCACTTTTTTGCACACCATGGGCTCAATGACCAGGTCACATGGACCCCGAAGGCTCAGAGAAGGTTGGGGGAGGGGACCCACTGGAAAAGCTCTTGGGAGACAGATGGTAGCCTCCCGTCAAGGACATCCACCGTATTCTTTAACGTACACAGGGTATGGCTCTCCCGCACACGGGGCCACGGCTTAACGTCCCATCCGACGGACGGCGGCCTTTCCAAGCCCATCGGTGTCCCCTACTGACCGTGGGCAAAGCGGGGAATTTTGCGGAGATAAATCTCAAAGCTGACCCAGCTGGGACTCGAACCTGGGAACTACAGATTACGAGCCTGGCGCGCTACCGACTGAGCCATAAGCAGGCAAATCATAGCAGAATAAACATTGGTGTGCAGAAGGTCCTCTCTGAATGCACCACATATCAGACCTTGTCACAAAATGACTACGACAACCACCGACCCAGTGCTGATGTTGTCAGCGAAGAACATGAAAATGCATCCCCTAAAAACATGGGGTCAGGTAATTGGGGACATGCGGGCACAGGAGCATCGACTACTGGAAAACAGAGTGCTCAGCACGAGTTCCCATCTTCTCTGTCATCATCCATGTGTTTCTTCGTCCCTGAGATTCCTAATCATCCATTCAATAGATGATCGGGTAATTGGGGTCATGTGGCACAGGAGCAGTAACACTGGACCATTGAGAACTGGAAAAAAGTAGCCTGGTCAAATGATTGGGTTGTTTTACCTCTGAGCGGCACTTTTTTGCACACCATGGGCTAAATGGCCAGGTCATTGGATTGGATTGTTTTACCTCTTAGCGGCACTTTTTTGCACACCATGGGCTAAATGGCCAGGTCATTGGATTGGATTGTTTTAACTCTGAGCGGCACTTTTTTGCACACCATGGGCTAAATGGCCATGTCACAAGGACCCCGAAGGCTCAGAGAAGGTTGGGGGAGGGGACCCACTGGAACAGCTGTTGGGAGACAGATGGTAGCCTCCCGTCAAGGCCATCCAGCATGTTCTTTAACGTTGGGTTGTTTTATCTCTAAGCGGCACTTTTTTGCACACCATGGGCTAAATGGCCAGGTCATTGGATTGGATTGTTTTACCTCTGAGCGGCACTTTTTTGCACACCATGGGCTAAATGGCCAGGTCACAAGGACCCGAAGGCTCAGAGAAGGTTGGGGGAGGGGACCCACTGGAACAGCTGTTGGGAGACAGATGGTAGCCTCCCGTCAAAGCCATCCAGCGTGTTCTTTAACGTGCACAGGGTATGGCTCTCCCGCACACGGGGCCACGGCTTAACGTCCCATCCGACGGACGGCGGCCTTTCCAAGCCCATCAGTGTCCCCTACCAACCGTGGGCAGGGCGGGGAATTTTTGCGGAGATAAATCTCAACGCTGACCCAGCTGGGACTCGAACCTGGGAACTACAGATTACGAGCCTGGCGCGCTACCGACTGAGCCGCCCCCCTGGTCAAATGAATCAAGGTTCCTTTTGCATCATGAGGATGGAAGATTTGGCACAGGCAATATGAGGCATGGAACTATCTTGCCTGGTGCCAAGAGTACAGGTTGCTGGTGTAACGCTACAATTATTTGCTTTTCGAGTTGGATCTTTTGTCTGATCCAAATTTATTCAAAATTCTGGATAGTTTTGTCAGGCGCCAGGCAATAATAACTTGCTAAATAAAGTTGAAACAGGGTTCTCGATAGGTATTTGTCAAGCGTTACTTATTGAAAAAGATTTCAAAAAGGATTGTAAAGTTTAAATCTAATAAAAAAAAAATCAATTTGCTCAAGAGAAAAATAGCAGAAATTCAAAAGTTTATTCTCAAAAAATTCAAACACTCCCCAATTTCAAGGAAGAATACAAAAATCGGAGTACTAACAACTCGCATCTATCTAAATTTCTATTAAATCTCTCTCCACTGACAATACTCATTCTCTCCACTAACTCATTCTACTAAGGGGAAGGGATGGCTCAGTCGGTAGCGCACCAGGCTCGTAATCTGTAGTTCCCAGTTTCGAGTCCCAACTGGGTCAGCGTTGAGATTTATCTCCGCAAAATTTCCCCGCCCTGCCCATGGTCAGTAGGGGACACCGATGGGCTTGGAAAGGCCGCCATCCGTCGGATGGGACGTTAAGCCATGGCCCCCGTGTGCAGGAGAGCCATACCCTGTGCACGTTAAAGAACACGCTGGATGGCCTTGACGGGAGGCTACCATCTGTCTCCCAACAGCTGTTCCAGTGGGTCCCTTCCCCCAACCTTCTCTGAGCCTTCAGGGTCCATGTGACATGGCTATTTAGCCCATGGTGTGCAAAAAAGTGCCGCTCAGAGGTAAAACAACCCAACCCAGTAAATAGATAGGGTTGGGTTGTTTTACCTCTGAGCAGCACTTTTTTGCACACCATGGGCTAAATGGCCAGGTCACATGGACCCCGAAGGCTCAGAGAAGGTTGGGGCAGGGGACCCACTGGAACAGCTGTTGGGAGACGGATGGTAGCCTCCCGTCAAGGCCATCCAGTGTGTTCTTTAACATGCACAGGGAATGGCTCTCCTGCACATGGGGCCACAGCTTAACATTCCATCTGACGGACGGCAGCCTTTCCAAGCCCATCGGTGTCCCCTACTGACCATGGACACAGCAGGGAGTTTTGTGGAATGGAATATTAGTATGTCAGTTGTAAATTCTTACCTTAGAGGAAATGATGTCTAACTGAACCATCATTTTAGAGTGGGATATTTATGTCCATTTGATTAATGCACTTTTGTAATAACAGTCACTGTATTTACACCTTTTTTGATTAATTTATGCTAACATTTCTTTGAAATAATTCATTTTGAATTCAAAAAGTTAAAAGAAAATGAAAGCCTCTCAGTGTCATTCCTTCTCATGGGCTTCGGTTCTTTACCTCAGAGCAGCACTTTTTTTTTACATACAATGGATTAAATGGCCAGGTTACAAGGATTCAGAGAAGGATGTGAGAAGGAGACGCACTGGGCAGCTGCTAGCCTTCCACCAAGGCCATCTAGCATATTTGTTAAAATGCACAAGGTATGGCTCTCCTGCACATGGTTTAATATCCCATCCAATGGATGAAGGCTTTCCAAACCCATCAGTGTCTCCTTTCTGACAGAGGGTTGGGTTGTTTTACCTCTGAGCGGCACTTTTTTGCACACCATGGGCTAAATGGCCAGGTCACAAGGACCCCGAAGGCTCAGAGAAGGTTGGGGGAGGGGACCCACTGGAACAGCTGTTGGGAGACAGATGGTAGCCTCCGGTCAAAGCCATCCAGCGTGTTCTTTAACGTTGGGTTGTTTTACCTCTGAGCGGCACTTTTTTGCACGCCATGGTCTAAATGGCCAGGTCACATGGACCCCCGAAGGCTCAGAGAAGGTTGGGGGAGGGGACCCACTGGAACAGCTGTTGGGAGACAAATGGTAGCCTCCCGTCAAGGCCATCCAGCGTGTTCTTTAACTTTGGGTTGTTTTACCTCTGAGCGGCACTTTTTTGCACACCATGGGCTAAATGGCCAGGTCACATGGACCCCTGAAGGTTCAGAGAAGGTTGGGGGAGGGGACCCACTGGAACAGCTGTTGGGAGACAGATGGTAGCCTCCCGTCAAGGCCATCCAGCGTGTTCTTTAACGTGCACAGGGTATGGCTCTCCCGCACACGGGGCCATGGCTTAACGTCCCATCTGATGGACAGCAGCCTTTACAAGCCCATCGGTGTCCCCTACTGACCGTGGGCAGGGTGGGGAGTTTTGCGGAGATAAATCTCAACGCTGACCAAGCTGGGACTCTAACCTGGGAACTACAGATTACGAGCCTGGCGCGCTACCGACTGAGCCACCCCCGCCCCCTTTTCTGACAGAAGACAGAATGGGGGATTAGCAGAGACCTGGGAACTGCAGATTATGAGCCTCGCATGCTACTGACTGACTACCATTTCTTTCATGATCACCCTCGAAAAGCCATCCAGCTAGGTCAGCATTGAGATTTACCTCCACAAAATTCCACACTCTGCCTACGGTCAATAGGGGACACTGATGGGCTTGGAAAGGCTGCCGTCCATCGGACGGGACATAAAACTGTGATTCCGTCTACGGGAGAGCCATAACCTGTGCACTTTAAAGAACATGATGGATGGCCTTATCTTGTTTAAGGAACACATGGGAGACTACCATTTGTCTCCAAACAGCTGTTTCAGTGGGTCCCCCAACCTTCTCTGAGCCTTCGGGGTCCTTGTGACCTGGAAATTTAGCCCATGGTGTGCAAAAAAGTGCCACTCAGAGGTAAAACAACCGTACCCAACAAAAAGCCACTAGCTTATTTACAGGTTACGACAGAACAAACAACGCCATCCCAGGAATTAAACCCTGAGGCCAACAATTGCAAATTCACCAAGAACCAACATGATACCACTGTGCCATTTTTCATTAATTGGTTCTAATAACTATCAATACCAAATTATAAACTTAATAATTAATATTTTGGTACTTAATTTGGTTAATAATTTGGATATCTGGACTGATAGTTAATAGTACAAATCGGGTCCGAATCTAGAAAAAAAAAATAATCAAGGATATCGTGGAGGAAATCAAGAAACAATCAATCTAGAATAATGTTAAAAAAATGGGGGGGGGGAGATTTTTTTTATTACTGAGCTTAACACTAAGGGTAATGTGAAGAAGTTTAAAATGAATTGCAGCACTTGATAATAATATTGAGATGCAAAAAACAAAGCAAATGTTCAAGCAACTAACAAAAAGAACTAATTTTAATCTGATAATCTGTAGTTACAAAAATATACCTCCAGCTATACATTATGCATATATTAGAAATAAATTTATTTACAAACTTCATTTTATACCTCTAAAACAAATTTACTACCTAGTCATCCTCACCAAGACCGTATCTATCATGCACATCCTTGGTTGTTACTCCTTCCATTGTTGCTGCAGGAAAAGACACCCAAGTTTAAGCATTAAAAATATGAAAATCCAGATATGGGATATTACAAAATTTAATTACTATACAGAATATCAAAAAAATTAATCCTTTAAATATTCAACTGACTGACACTACTTGTCATCTCAAGTTTTTTTTACCTTTCAAATGGCAGAATTTATTTTAGTCCTTTTTAAAGTTAGTGAGCAGATAATGGTGCAGTTATAAAATTCATTTAACTGAAAAAGGGTTGGGTTGTTTTACCTCTGAGCGGCACTTTTTTGCACACCATGGGCTAAATGGCCAGGTCACATGGACCCCGAAGGCTCAGAGAAGGTTGGGGGAGGGGACCCACTGGAACAGCTGTTGGGAGACAGATGGTAGCCTCCCGTCAAGACCATCCAGCGTGTTCTTTAACGTGCACAGGGTATGGCTCTCCCGCACACGGGACCATGGCTTAAAGTCCCATCCGACGGACGGCGGCCTTTCCAAGCCCATCGGTGTCCCCTACTGACCGTGGACAGGGCGGGGAATTTTGCGGAGATAAATCTCAACGCTGACCCAGCTGGGACTCGAACCTGGGAACTACAGATTACAAGCCTGGCGCGCTACCGACTGAGCCACCCCCACCCCTTTTCCTTCAGTTTTCTAATATCTTCAGAAAATTCAGTAGGAGAACTGACAAAAACATTTTCATCACTGAAGACTGAAAAAGGGACAACTATAATAAGATGTTCACTTTTAAGCTGTATGTCCCTGATATATGCTACACTAAAAAATATTAATTTCCATATCATGGGAATGTAACTACAAAGCTCTTCAACTTCTAAAATATACATTTAACGGCAAAATGTGACTGAAGATAAATATAATAAAATCTACAAGGGTAGTACAAAAGTAATGCCTGTAG
Organism: Ryuthela nishihirai; assembly: GCA_038380435.1. Taxonomy (NCBI): domain Eukaryota; kingdom Metazoa; phylum Arthropoda; class Arachnida; order Araneae; family Heptathelidae; genus Ryuthela; species Ryuthela nishihirai. Next base: position 104,342,340 of record JAWZYU010000002.1, on the reverse strand, counting down.
GGACTTTTTCCCCCTTGTCTCACTTCCTTTACACCTTCCCTTGCAGCCACTCACCACATAGTTTATACCCTGCACTAAAGCTAACAGACATACTATGACAAGGGAATTTGACCTCCTGCATACCACACGAATAAAAAAAATAATAAATAAATACCCCCTCAAGCAGCTGCTTGCCACAGAGGTCTGACAGGAGCCTGTCAGTTTATATGCCATAGTAGAAGGTCTGTGAGGATGGCAGGACCTCAGCAGAAAAACAACACATACATCCATGCCTTACGCGGGGCTCGAACCCAGGTCCCTTAGACCAGTAGCAAAGCCCGCTAACCACTTGTCCACGGGATGGCAACCACACGAATAACTCCCACTAAACATAGGAACTAACCCTACCCACAAAGACTAAACCTCTATCCAGACCATTATAATGGTTTAAAATTTACTCTACATTCACTTGTGAGGGAATAAACCAAAAATGCAAATTTCATTAGAAAACATTTACTTTATTTGAAATCTATTCCTTCTTATCCTTTGACCAATCTCAAGCATTTTAGCATCCCTTGCAGCAATCAGCTAAATAATGTTTTACCCCCCCCCCCCCCAAAAAAAAAAACTAAAAATAAGCAAATAAAATGCATTAACAGTTATACTTACAAATTTTAAAAACTCACCTATAACAATCAAATACAAATCCCCCCCCCCAAAAAAAAAAACTTATTCCCAAAGTAAACTAGGGTACCTCATGCAATAACTTTCAGCTACCTGCTTTGAAAGACATCAATTTTTCTTTTTTCGCCCTACGTATTAAATCCAAACAACTTAAAACTCACACCTAACATCCTCTATGTCGGCAATTCATTTCCTACATTATAAAGCTATATGCTTCCAGATAGATTATAACTGAATTTGAAACAAAAAAAAAGAAAAAAATGCTTTCAGAATTTTTTCAGTTTCAGACATTTCCTCAACAGAGAAACAAGCAACAACAAAAAAAGTCCTTTTAAGACTCGCACCTAAAAGTGCTTCTCAGGACTAAACCATACACATGTAGACCTCCATTACAACATTCCTTCCATACGACATTAAAAAAAAGTCCTCAGGACTGAAACAATTCAACCCCTATCTGACTTTACATTACAAATACCAACACTCTTTCAAACTTTCTCTCTGGGACAGGGGTGGCTCAGTCGGTAGTGCGCCAGGCTCATAATCTGTAGTTCCCAGGTTCAAGTCCCAGCTGGGTCAGCGTTGAGACTTATCTCCGCAAAACTCCCCGTCCTGCCCACGGTCAGTAGGGGACACCAATGGGCTTGGAAAGGCCGCCATCAATCAGATGGGACGTTAAGCCGTGGCCCGTGTGGGGGAGAGACATACTCTCTGCATGTTAAAAAACACGCTGGATGGACTTGACAGGAAGCTACCATCTTTCTCCGAACAACTGTTCCAGTGGGTCCCCTCCCCGAACCTTCTCTGAGCCTTCGGGTTTCTTTTATTTAGACCATGGTGTGCAAAAAAGTGCCATTCAAAGGTAAAACAACCCAATTCAACTCATACAAGTTGATGGCATAAATATATGCTATACACTTGAGCAATAAAGTTCTAATAACAAAACAATTTCCTATTAGAACTTTATTTTTTAGTGTCTATTTCACATGTTTATGTCATTATGTTGCAATGATGCTTCCATTGTGTAATGTAATGGCTGATTTTTTCTTCTAAATCTAAACTGCATCAAGAATAAATGAAAATGATAAATCTGAACATTAATTAATCAGTTACACAAACACGTACAAACATAAGAAAATTCATGAATAATTCATTGCTTTTGATTTAAATGAATATATGTTTATACCTACAATTATTTTTCAAATGCAAACTACTTGCAGACCTCTTCTATTAATGACCAATCATGATTTTTTCACACACACACAAAAAAAAAATTGCAGTGACCAAAAGGCAAAATGTTTTATATCCTTAGAGTGACGAACAATCTAAGTCAGCTATATAAGCAGGCATGGGCCAGTAGTGAAGAATTCATTTGTAACAACCCAAAAACACACATGGACTAGCTAAAAGAAAAAGGCATGCCAACTCCCAGGTTTAAACATCAGAAATTTGGTTGCAAAAATTGAGTTTACACAGGAGTGATTTGGGTTGGGTTGTTTTACCTCTGAGCGGCACTTTTTTGCACACCATGGGCTAAATGGCCAGGTCACAAGGACCCCGAAGGCTCAGAGAAGGTTGGGGGAGGGGACCCACTGGAACAGCTGTTGGGAGACAGATGGTAACCTCCCATCAAGGCCATCCAGCGTGTTCGTTAGCGTGTTCTCAACGCTGACCCAGCTGGGACTCGAACCTGGGAACTACAGATTACAAGCCTGGTGCGCTACCTACTGAGCTACCCCCGCCCCACACAGGAGTGAGATTCAAACCCACAACCTCTCATAAGCATATAAGGTGCTCTAATCTATTGAGCTACCACCTTTTTTTTTTTTACTTTAATACAGCAACTTTATTATCTTGATCTTTAAAATTATCTTCAAATAGCAATGTCGTATCTTTAAATAAAAACTGAGACAAGAAAATTCCTTTATTAGGTGACTAAGTGCACCATTTTTTGAAGATTTCTAAAATGGAAGTGAAAATGTTATTCTATAATGGAAATAGCCCTATCTAGTCTAGTGGTTTGCATACCTGACTACTACGACCAGAAGGAATGTTCTTGTGTGTTTGTATGTTATACAAGAAACCAGGGTTGGGTTGTTTAACCTCTGAGCGGCACTTTTTTGCACACCATGGGCTAAATGGCCAGGTCACATGGACCCCAAAGGCTCAGAGAAGGTTGGGGGAGGGGACCCACTGGAACAGCTGTTGGGAGACAGATGGTAACCTCCCGTTAAGGCCATCCAGCGTGTTCTTTAAAGTGCACAGGGTATGGCTCTCCCACACACGGGACCACGGCTTAATGTCCCATCCGACGGACAGCGGCCTTTCCAAGCCCATCGGTGTCCCCTACTGACTGTGGGCAGGGCGGGGAATTTTGCGGAGATAAATCTCAACGCTGACCCAGCTGGGACTCGAACCTGGGAACTACAGATTACGAGCCTGGCACGCTACCGACTGAGCCCCCCCCCCGCCCCCCAATAAACCAGGACAAGCTAATATAGGCTTCTATGTTATGTCCATCCATTGTTGTAGGGAATAATTTTCCACGTCTTCTCAACTCATTGAGTTATGTGTGAAATGAAGCTTGTGATGCAGATAATGTGAGGGGCTACAAAATAATTCATCCCCTCCCAACCCATGACTTCTTCCACCCTAAAAAAGGGAAATATGAAAATCACTGTTCCACTATATCTCCTGAATGAGAGGTACAAATTAAGGCAAATGAAAGCTTGTGATGCAGGGACTGTTGGGAGTTACCTCAAATTTCATCCCTGGTCCTTCTTTTTAGCAAAACAAAAAGAGGAGCGACAGAAATTTTATGGTGTGGAGAAGTCAATCACAGTGTGTTATATCTGAAATTAAAGCTCATGATGTATACAATGGACTTCCTCAAATTATTTCCTCCCCCCCCCCCAAATAAAAAAGGAGGGATAGGAGATTTAACAGGGGTCAATTTTCACGAGTCACACAGTAGCAATCAACAGTTCTGAAGATAAAAATATAAATTAAAAAATCATTATCGTCAATCAGTCGTGGGTTATAGAGGTCCAACAAGACCATGCAATTCTCCAAACATATCTGTCCCGAGCTACACCTGCTGCATCTGGCCACCGCACACCAATTCTAAGAAGGCCCTGTTTGACATTGCCCACTGCATCCTATATATGTCTCTCCCTCTTTCTGAGGCCTTTAGGCACACTGTTAATAACCCTAGTAACTAATCTATAATCATCCATTTGGGCAACATGGCCAAACCAAAGGAGTCTCTCTCTGCACAATACGTTGCTCAAAGGAGGTTGCCAACTCCTTTCCCTAACCTCATCATTATTTACAAAGTCAAACCACCTAATGCCCAAGATACTATGTAAGCATCTAGAATCAAAAGCATCAAGTTTCCTGTTATCTTGTTTATAAAGGGTCCCCATATCACTACCGTAACTAATTCTAGAAAGAATCAAACTATTATACTGTCAAATTTTAGTCCTTATGTGTATATGTCTATTCCTCCACACTCTCCACAGATTACCTGTCACTAAAAACGCTTATCTTCCAATATGTAATCGCAAAGACAAAAAGTAGAAGAAAGGCATACCAATGGTGAAATCCCTCACTGAATACATATTGACTTCTAAGGTAGATGGGGCACGAAAACAATTTACTGGGTTGGGTTGTTTTACCTCTGAGTGGCACTTTTTTGCACACCATGGGCTAAATGACCAAGTCACAAGGACCCCGAATGCTCAGAGAAGATTGGGGGAGGGGACCCACTGGAACAGCTGTTGGGAGACAGATGGTAGCCTCCCGTCAAGGCCATCCAGCGTGTTCTTTAACGTTCACAGGGTATGGCTCTCCCGCACACAGGGCCACGGCTTAATGTCCCATCCGATGGACGGCAGCCTTTTCAAGTCCATCGGTGTCCCCTACTGACCGTGGGCAGGGCGGGGAATTTTTGCAGAGATAAATCTCAATGCTGACCCAGCTCGGACTCGAACCTGGGAACTACAGATTACAAGCCTGGCGTGCTACCGACTGAGCCACCCCCGCCCCCATACAATTTACTGGAAAACATTGTTGCCACTGTATCTTCCTCTGCAGTGAATATGAATTCATTGAATAATTTCACCTTTGGTATGCTTTCCTTTTTTTTTTTCTTTTTAGGATGCATATAGGAAGATATAAATCAAACAATTTAAAAAAATACAATTATTTTAAAATAGAAACTCAAAAGCAAACATTCTGTTATTTTAGAAGAATTTATGCTTTTCTTATAGTTCTAAGATAACAGGGCCTTGCCCTATTTCAATTTTTGAATTCCCTTGAACATCTATTAAGCTCTCTGTAAAGACTAGTTGACAGCTAATGCAACTTTTTCCTGCACTCCACTCTCAGAATAAAGCTGCATAATTTTATCGCTCCACTGTACAAAAACCTCTGTACAAAAGAGGATTTTGTACAGTGGAGCAGAAAGAGGATTTTGTACAGAGGAGACAGGTTGTCCACTGCACAACCTCTGTCTCCTCTGTACAAAATTTTTCAATTGGTCAAAACCCCTGTCCATAACTTATTCCAAATTTCTGATATAGTTGTTGTGAAATGAGATGTAATTATTATATGGAGGGGAAAATACCAATTTTCTATCTATTGAGCAACCATCTTTTTTTTTACTTTAATACAGCAACTTTATTATCTTAATCTTTAAATTTATCTTCTTATGTACTGTAGCCGTTCCATGGCCGAGTGGTTAGCGTGCTTGGCTACTGATCTAAGGGACCTGGGTTCGAGCCCTGGATAAGGCATGGTTGTATGTGTTGTTTTTCTGCTGAGGTCCTGCCATCCTCTCAGATCTTCTACTGTGGCATATAAACTGACAGGCTCCTGTCAGACCTCTGTGGCAAGCAGCTGCTTGAGGGGGTATTTATTTTTATTTTTTTGTACTGTAGCCGTCCCATGGCCGAGTGGTTAGCGCGCTTGGCTACTGATCTAAGGGACCTGGGTTCGAGCCCCAGGTAAGGCATGGATGTATGTGTCGTTCTTCTGCTGAGGCCCTGCCATCCTCTCAGATCCTTCTACTATGGCATATAAACTGACAGGCTCCTGTCAGACTTCTGTGGCAAGCAGCTGCTTGAAGGGGTATTTATTTATTTTTTTATTTACGTACTGTAGTTTGAGAATGTTCATATCATTAATTAGAGGAGATCTTGATTGGCGGCCGGTAGCTCAGTGGTCCAGAGCACCTGACATGTTATCAGGAGGTCGTGGGTTCGTATCCCACCGGGCTCAAGACAATTTTTCCTCTAAAATTAAATAGACTTACAAAGTGGTGAATATTTAGTATATACCAATTTTCCAATTTTAAAAATGGTGCAATCATCATATCAAGAAAAAAAAAATATCTTCAAGATAATAAAGGTGAGAATCTTACCTATTCTTCCCATGACTAACTGAGCAACATCTTTTATTTCATTGTATTCATGCATTTTCTGTATGTACCACTTCAGTTCTTCTTCCTTGTACCCTCTAGATAAATGATAACATCTTAAACCTAACAAATTCTGATTAAAAAGTAATGAATATTTTCAGCAAAAGCATTACAAGGAAAAATATCGTATTAATAAATAGAAAAGCATCATGTATTTGGGTTGTTTTACCTCTGAGCGGCACTTTTTTGCACACCATGGGCTAAATGGCCAGGTCACATGGACCCCGAAGGCTCAGAGAAGGTTGGGGGAGGGGACCCACTGGAACAGCTGTTGGGAGACAGATGGTAGCCTCCCGTCAAGGCCATCCAGCGTGTTCTTTAACGTGCTCAGGTTGGGTTGTTTGGGTTGTTTTACCTCTGAACGGCACTTTTTTGCACACCATGGGCTAAATGGCCAGGTCACATGGACCCCGAAGGCTCAGAGAAGGTTGGGGGAGGGGACCCACTAGAACAGCTGTTGGGAGACAGATATTAGCCTCCCGTCAAGGCCATCCAGCGTGTTCTTTAACGTACACAAGGTATGTCTCTCCCGCACACGGGACCACGGCTTAACATCCCATCCGACGGACAGCGGCCTTTCCAAGCCCATCGGTGTCCCCTACTGACCGCGGGCAGGGCGGGGAACTTTGCGGAGATAAATCTCAACGCTGACACAGCTGGGACTCGAACCTGGGAACTACAGATTACGAGCCTAGCGCGCTACCGACTGAGCCACCCCCGCCCCATATCAACTCCATGCAGATCTAAGAGCAGTCATCAATAATTTCAGATTAAATTAAATTTTCTTACTGTCTTTAAATCTACCTCTTATAAAAAGCTTTATCAATATCAAATTTAGCATAAATCTTCAATTAGTGACTGACATTTAAAGACTGAATGACATCTGTGACGTCAATTTGCATATTTACGAAAACCATTGTTCTGCCATATCATTCCAATCTGCTGGAATGATATAATATTAGTGAAGTATACACTGAAGAATCAAAAAATTAGACCAGCACATCTTTATGCAAATCAAAGCAACTGCAGGTAAATGACAGAGTGTGTGAAGGTTACGAAATGGTATAAATAACACCTGATACTGACCTCTGTTAACCCTTTCAGGACCATAAGGTTTCTAAGAGTAAATATTAGTATGTAACTGTTTATTTTAGTTTGTTAAGATGTAAAATAAATAAAAATCATAAGAAAAATACATAACAATGTGTAGTTTTTTTTTAATTTTATGGGAAATATTTTTCCCAATGGACTATAAAGGTAACACAAATTATAGTTAGGCTTATTATGCAATGTCTTTTATTTATTGGTTTATTAGAACAAAATGTGAACTAAAATAATACAAAATTATGAAATAAAATTACTATACAAAATGATGTGCTAATTATGACGTTCTGCGAAGCAATTTCTTTTGGTAGTGAGGCAAAGATGGACATTGCAGATAGTACATATATTATGCGTCCTGACAGTTCTGTTTTTGTTTTCTAAACGTTCCCGTTTACGTAATTGCGTTCGGCATACGTTCTATTTTGACATTCTGTATAAAAAATTCAGATAAGGTTATAATTAAATACGACAATCACCAATTTTAAAATGGGAAAAATGTTTCCCTTGGTCGTGAAAGGGTTAATCAGTGTTATTCTGTTTTTCAGATGGGAAAGACAACAGACAAGTAAGTTTGACAAAGGCCAAATTGTAATGGCCAGACAACTGGGTCAAAGTATTTCCAAGATGGCAAGGCTTCTGGGGTACTCACAGTCAGTTGTGATTACTACCTTCAAAAAGTGGTCTGAGGAGGGAAAAACCATGAACTGCCAGCAAGGTGTGGACCGACTATGGCTCATCGATGTCAGAGGTAAGTGAAGGCTATCCCATATTGGTATGAGCCAATAGAAGGGATACTGTGGCACAACTTGCCTGTAATTTGAATGCTGGTGATGGAAGTAATGTGTCACAACACACAGTACATCGAACCCTGCTGAAAATGGGGCTGCATAGCTGCAGGCTGCTCCATGCTAACCTTGGTTCACCGTCGAAAGCACTTACAATGGGCCACGTGAGCATCAAAACTGGACCTTGAATGATTGGAAGAAGGTTGTCTGTTTCAATGAATATCGTTTCCTGTTGCTCCATGTGGATGGCCAGGTACATGTGCATCGTTTACCTGGGAAAGTGTTGGCATCAGGATATACCATGGGACGAAAACAAGCTGGTGGAGGAAGTGTAATGCTTTGGGTAATGTTCTGCTGCAAAACCCTGGGCCCATTCATTCGTTGGGTTGGGTTGTTTTACCTCTGAGCGGCACTTTTTTGCACACCATGGGCTAAATGGCCAGGCCACATGGACCCCGAAGGCTCAGAGAAGGTTGGGGGAGGGGACCCACTGGAACAGCTGTTGGGAGACAGATGGTAGCCTCCCGTCAAGGCCATCCAGCGTGTTCTTTAACGTGCACAGGGTATGGCTCTCCCGCACACGTGGCCACGGCTTAACGTCCCATCCGACGGACGGCGGCCTTTCCAAGCCCATCGGTGTCCCCTACTGACCGTGGGCAGGGAGGAGAATTTTGCGGAGATAAATCTCAATGCTGACCCAGCTGGGACTCGAACCTGGGAACTACAGATTACGAGCCTGGCGCGTTACCGACTAAGCCACCCCCGCCCCATTCATTTGTAACCAGAAAACTATGACCAGTACCACCTACCTAAACATCATTGCAAACCAGGTACATTCTCTCATGGTGACGTTATACCTCTCTACTAGTGCCTTCGGTCAGCAGGATAATCTGCCATGACACACTGTCCAGATTGTTTGAGAATGATTTGCCAAACATGAGGAAGACTTCCAAGTATTGCCCTGGCCCCCAAATTCTCCAGACATCAATCCAATAGAGCATCTGTGGTTTGTGTTGGAACAGCATATCTGATCTGCGGCGGCTCAACCACGTAACTTAAAAGAGTTAAAGGGTCTGCTGGCAACATGTTGGTATCAGATACCACAAGACACCTTTAGAAATCTTGTAACGTCCATGCCTCACCGGGTAAGAGCTGTTTTGGCGGCACGTGGAGGACCAACATTGTATTAGGCAGGTGGTCATATTGTTTCGGCTCTTCAGTGTATAGCTTCTAGCACATCATTCCAATCTGGTGGAAGTTAGATACCAAATGAAATCTTGTGATATGGGGAATGTCACAGGTTATATATAAAAATGGGCACCCAAGGCACTCTGCCCTCTCAGAAAATGGAAAAATCATATATGATTGTTCCACTATATCTGTTGAATGGAAGAACTGAGTATAACAAGTTATATGTCAAATGAAAGATTATGAAATGGTGAGTGGCACTGGCTACCTTAATTTACCTTTTTTGCCTCAAAAGAGAGAGGGAAATTTCACAGGATTAATCCCAATGAGCTATATCTCAAATTAAAACTTGTGACATTAGGAATGTTGTGGCTACCTTAAATTATGCTCTTTTTCCTTTCCCCTCCAAAATAGGGGAGGAAAATTTAATGGATGTTAACTATAACGAGTCATACGCCAGACACAAACTTAAGAAATGAAGAATGAAGAAGGAAATTATGAAGATAATTATAGGGAATATAATAATTTTCTACTCTGAAGCAGGGAAATAACAGGTGTTTTAGTAACAAATTCCCTTACCACAAGAAAACAAATTTAAAATATATACATTAAATTTTTTTTTAATATTTATTTTCCTATAAGCTTACTAAAAAGCAAAAATAAAAGCAAAATATGCTAATGATGAAATCACTTGCTGATAGATTTATTTCACAATATCACTGTTAGAATTATTTCTCCAGTAGGTTGAGTTGTTTTAACTCTGAGCGGCACTTTTTTGCACACAATAGGATAAAGGGCCAGGTCACATGGACCCTAAAGGCTCAGAGAAGGTTGGGGGCGGAGACCCACTGGAATAGCTGTTGGGAGACAGATGGTAGTCTCCTGTTAAGGCCATCCAGCGTGTTCTTTAACGTGCACAAGGTATGGCTCTCTCTCCCGCACATGGGGCCACGGCTTAATGTCCCATCCCATGGATGGCAGTCTTTCTCAAGCCCATCAGTGTCCCCTATTGACCTTGGGCAGGGCATGGAATTTTGCGAAGATAAATAATGCTGACCCAGCTGGGACTCAAACCTGGGAACTACAGATTACGAGCCATCCCCACTCCATTTCTCCAGTGTTGCAGCTTGAGATGCTAAAACAATTTGATGGTAATAGTTCATTTTACATACTGTGCACAGTTAAAGGCTTTGGTATATTTACCACTATGAGAGAGTAACCCTTGGCTGGTGGCTAGTACACTCACCGTAGTTGCTACTGAAACTTATGCTCAGTTGCTGTGATGCTCTAGCTGTCTGTGGTTCACCAGTCTAATAGCATTGCTGGTTGGTCATTGGCACCATCTGCTGATATACAGAATGTTCATTTGTTTAACACATGGAGGTTGGGTTGTTTTACCTCTGAGCGGCACTTTTTTGCACACCATGGGCTAAATGGCCAGGTCACATGGACCCCAAAGGCTCAGAGAAGGTTGGGGGAGGGGACCCATTGGAATAGCTGTTGGGAGACAGATGGTAGCCTCCCGTCAAGGCCATCCAGCGTGTTCTTTAACGTTGGGTTGTTTTACCTCTGAGCGGCACTTTTTTGCACACCATGGGCTAAATGGCCAGGTCACATGGACCCTGAAGGCTCAGAGAAGGTTGGGGGAGGGGACCCACTGGAACAGCTGTTGGGAGACAGATGGTAGCCTCCCGTCAAGTCCATCCAGCGTGTTCTTTAACGTGCACAGGGTATGGCTCTCCCGTACACGGGCCACGGCTTAACGTCCAATCCAATGGACGGCGGCCTTTCCAAGCCCATCGGTGTCCCCTACTGACCGTGGGCAGGGCGGGGAATTTTGCGGAGATAAATCTCAACGCTGAAACACATGGAAGTGTTTATCTCCTAGTGCTGCAGGATGATTTGCTATGGCGACAGCCACAGTGGAGATTTTCTTTCAGCTTTAACTGTTTGATGAGTGATGGTAAAAAATCTGCTGCTTTGACATTTATCTTATTTTTTATGAGTGATGGTAAAAAATCTGCTGCTTTGACACTTGACATTTATTCTCAAGCATAATGCATTTCGTCGGTCTACTTTGCCGACATCTTCAGATGTTAACTCCTTGACAATGGGGTTAATATGATGTGGTCCCTCTAGTGGGTGCTCCTATAACTTAAAACAGAAATTGTGTAACGGTAAGTTCCAAGTGCGTGGGAGGGGGGTCAGATCGCTGTTGCATAGTTTTTTTTTTAATCAGATTTTCCATGTAGAAATTTTGTGGGTGGAGATACTAGTATTTTATAATTGAGTTTAGTTGCTGGTAGATTGTTTTGGATTATTGTTTGTGTTAGAGCTATATAGCCTTTTTTTTTCTTAATGTCTGTTTCATGTTCAGAAATGTGATTGGTAGTTATATACATTTTCCCTATGTAGTTATTTTTGTTTCGTAGTAATTGGTGTGGGCCCACAACTTTTATATATTCCTCCTGTGACAACTGCATTTGTACCAGCGAATAAGAAAAATGGTAAATATGTTCACTTTGTAACTCTAATTGATTTTTGATTGTAAAGATTTAATTTAGAGTTAAGTATTTATACTATAGGGTAATTTTAAAATATAAAAAGGGTTGGGTTGTTTTACCTCTGAGTGGCACTTTTTTGCACACCATGGGCTAAATGGCCAGGTCACATGGACCCCGAAGGCTCAGAGAAGGTTGGGGGAGGGGACCCACTGGAACAGCTGTTGGGAGACAGATGGTAGCCCCCCATCAAGGCCATCCAGCGTGTTCTTTAACGTGCACAGGGTATGGCTCTCCCGCACATGGAGCCACGGCTTAACGTCCCATCCGACGGACGGTGGCCTTTACAAGCCCATCAGTGTCCCCTACTGACCGTGGGCAGGGCGGGGAATTTTGCGGAGATAAATCTCAACGCTGACCCAGCTGGGACTCGAACCTGGGAACTACAGATTACAAGCCTGGCGCGCTACCGACTGAGCCACCCCCACTCCCCGCGAAGTAGGGTGGGTAGATTTAGCTGATATTAGATTTGGTACTAAGCACAATATAAAAAGAAACAGTTGCCACCCAAGATCATAGATGGTGCCAATGGTAAGCGCCAAAATCATCGGTGAAGAGTTTTAAAGTCTTAAAATTAGAGGGAAAAAATGAGCTGGCATTAATTCAATGGTAGAATATTCTGGCATTTTTCTGGTGAGATGGGTTCAAAGTCCTGTATATGTCAGCGAAATGTTTTCCAAAAATATTAGTATAAATGTACTGTTGATTTTTTTTAAATATACTTAGTAAAGTAAAAAACTTCACTTTAAAAAACATACTTTTCTTTAAATATTTGCTACTTCATTATTAACAACTAAATACTTTCTTTTGGTATAAAACAAAATATATTTTGCTCATTAGTTACTGCAAGATAAGATTTCTGAAGTCATTTTTTGAAAACACTTAAAAATTAAATCTCCAGAGTGAGCTCAAGTGTGAGGAAACAGACATTATATATGATCACTATTAAAAATCCATAAATTTGAATAGCACACTATGGGCTTCCCAATACTCGAAACTACCTTTTATATATTGATAAAATAGTTGAGGTATACCTAAAAATTTCTTAACAACAAACCTGCAATGTGATGGGTTCATCCATTCACTTTTACTTAACCAGTTCAAATTTATTTACATTAGATATTATTATTTTGGGGAATTATATTTCAGTTGAATCATCATTTCTCCTTGCCCATAACTACAAGAGATGCACATGATCAACTCCATTTTTGATTGATAGCTGCTAATGCAAAAGGAAGACATGCCCCTCTTGCATCATAGTGCGCATTCATAAAATTATGCAAATGCGACTTTCCCAGCATGCAACACACACACATCAGTTGCAAGCTGCATGTAATGTAAATGACGTTAGGTCACAGAGTCAGTGTTAGAGTGGAGCAGTTGATGGAGCTCAGTGAGGAGCGATTTTGTTAGAGTGAGCAGTTGCTCATATATTTTTGTAGAAGAAAGTTGCATTTTAGTGAGTCTATATTTTAAAATAAACTTTATTTGTTTTATGAAATAGTTTTGACACTCTTACTTTTCTCTTCAGCACTGTTTGTTGATATTTTGACTAAAATTAACTTTAATGATTGACAATCTTTTACGTTCTTTTCTGAAATGTAACACTAATCATATTAAGATAAGAACCCTCATTTAACTTTATTGCCAAGATTAATTGCCCGACATCCGATCAGCTATCCGGTATTTAATATACATTGTGAAGAATTACAGCAAGTTTAAAATTTACAAAGCAGGAGAAAGACAATGCTATTTTAGTTTATCTGTTCAACAAAACTAGTACTCTATCAGGAGATATTAAAGTCTGGGAGACAATAACATAACATTTTTACACAATTTAGTCAAATACTTATTACAAAAAATAATGAACTAAAAGAAATGAACTTAAAAATCTTACTCTGTTTCAAGAGATGCAATTTCTTTAAGCAATTCTTGATGCTTAGACCACATATCCTTGACTGCCACCTTTAAATCATCTACTGAAGTGCTTTCTGCTGAATTTTTTAGTGAGTTTGACTAAACAATAAAAGTGGAGAAGCAAAATTGTTTTAAAACATTCACATATATTTAATTATATTTAACCTAACAGTAGACAGGATTTGGTCTTTTAGCCACCACATATTTTTGATGGAAATCCTGCATTTCTCTGACTCTTGCATGTACCTACTAGTCTAGCTGACCCTGAACATTACCGCTAAGCAGGATTGGATTGTTTTATCTCTGAGCGGCACTTTTTTGCACACCATGGGCTAAATGGCCAGGTCACATGGACCCTGAAGGCTCAGAGAAGGTTGGGGGAGGGGACCCACTGGAACAGCTGTTGGGAGACAGATGGTAGCCTCTCATCGAGGCCATCCAGCGTGTTCTTTAACATGCACAGGGTATGGCTCTCCCGCACATGGAGCCACGGCTTAACGTCCCATCCGACGGCCTTTTCAAGCCCATCGGTGTCCCCTACTGACCGTGGGCACGGCGGGGAATTTTGCGGAGATAAATCTCAACGCTGACCCAGCTGGGACTCGAACCTGGGAACTACAGATTATGAGCCTGGCGCACTACCGACTAAGCCACCCCCGCCCCTACCGCTAAGCAGGTATATGCTGGTTTGTCAATATATTACATTGGGGAAATATCAAGAAATCAAACTCAGCACTTGGCCATGGATCCACAACTACAATTGGCAAAGATGTTCTGACAAAAATATTAACCACTTATGCTCAGTTCATAATTACAAACGATTTCTATATCATGTATTTAATGATACATTCATTTTGGACAATTTTTTTATTACATATATATCATTTGCAGGTTAGTGGCTCCTTGAAAATATTGAAAAAATTAGTGAAGGTAGCAACGAAGTTTATAAAACAAGATACCAAACGAATTTGCTACAAAAATACCTGTATTAGAGATAATAAATTCCTATAATTATGTGGAAAAAATTATTCAATAATGCAGCAATAATTTTTTACACATAATTATTTATTAAATTCTATATCTACAGGTGTGTGTATATTTACTATGGAGTGATTTTTTTTCATAAATTTCTACTTTGCCACTAGCTCTGCAACATGAGACATTCAGTTATGAAAAGACTGAAAAAAAGAAACAAATATGTGCACAACCAATACAATAAAAAAGTGTGCTTATTATTCAACAAAGAAAAATATTAAAACATGTGAAAAAAATATATATATATTTGCAAAATATGGTTTATCATGTGCATATGTAAATCAGTCTAGTAACAATACAAATACACAATTATATAAAAAAACAACAATTATATTTTAGGTAAATACATATTGGAAAAATTATGTTTTACACCATGCTTTTTCTTCTTCACTTATATCAATTTTCGTTTAATATTTTTTCTTCTGCATTTTTCAGAAAAGTATAAAGTTATACATTTATATAATTTTCTAGAAGAGAACATTGATGACAAATATTTATCAGTTATTAAAAATGATCAAAAATGATTGTTCATAATATTCTATATTGAGTGCTCAATCAGTGGTAGCTAATAGACTTAAATAGTGTACGCGAACTCCTAGAAAAAACTGAGGTGCATTTGTACTCTCAGGTTGAACGCTGTTATTGTTCAAGTCTAGATTCTAAAAGGGATGAATACTTCATAATATTCTAAATTCACTATAGACAGGTTTTATACATGAAAATTTCTGAAAACTAATATTAAGAGTTAACACTGCTAAAATTATTTGGTAAGTGCCCAACCCCATTATAATAATTGCATTTTCCCATAAATATCACTCTAACTAGAAGAATAACACATTACCTTCAGTGAATATGGAATGCTAGTTTTCAAAGAGAATGAAATTAACATTCTGCCTTTAGCATCCTCTAAGAGTGTAAATTTTAAATAATGAATGCTTGGGAAAATGCAAATAGTAATATTTTATTAGTATCTATAAAATGCAAAAGAATTTCTCATCTCTTAAAGCAAAAAATTTTTATTCCCCACCCTAAGGGTAATGGCAATGTTCTCGATTATTTCCTTCTACCATTCAAATTTCTAGTATAAATGATATGAAAAACCTGAGGAAGTTTGACATTTTTGTCTGATATCTCAAAAGCTGTTTTATAATTTTAAATAAATGTGTACATCTGTATATATAAATGAGCTACACATAAAATGAGGGGCGGGGGGTAGTCGGTAGTGCACCAGACTCGTAATCTGCAGTTCCCAGCTGGGTCAGCATTGAGATTTATCTCCGCAAAACTCCCCATCCTGCACACGGTCAGTAGGGGACACTGATGGGTTTGGAAAGGCTGCTGTCTGTCGGATGGGAGGTAAAGCCGTGGCCCCATGTTGAGGAGAGCCATAACCTGTGCACGTTAAAGAACATGCTGGATGGCCTTGATGGGAGACTACGATGTCTCCCAACAGCTGTTCCAGTGAGTCCCCTCCCCCAACTTTCTCTGAGCCTTCAGGGTCCTTGTGACCTGGCCATTTAGCCCATGATGTGCAAAAAAGTGCCGCTCAGAGGTAAAACAACCCAACGTTAAAGAACACGCTGGATGGCCTTCACGAGAGGCTACCATCTGTCTCCCAACAGCTGTTCCAGTGAGTCCCCTCCCCCAACCTTCTCTGAGCCTTCAGGGTCCTTGTGACCTGGCCATTTAGCCCATGGTGTGCAAAAAAGTGCCGCTCAGAGATAAAACAACCCAACGTTAAAGAACACGCTGGATGGCCTTGACGGGAGGCTACCATCTGTCCCCCAACAGCTGTTCCAGTGGGTCCCCTCTCCCAACCTTCTCTGAGCCTTCAGGGTCCTTGTGACCTGGCCATTTAGCCCATTGTGTGCAAAAAAGTGCCGCTCAGAGGTAACCCAACACATAAAATGAAACAAAATTTATTGTACACAGCATGAATTACTAATCGTGAAATCATAAAATTTCAACAGCATGATTATAGGATTACAAATGATCAACTCTCATCACTCTACAACTGTCGCAATAAGCCCTTATGCTACCTACAAGGTTATTCAAGAATTCATTAGGCAATATATTCCATTCCTCCTTTAGGGCTGTTTTTAGCTCATGTGGAGTTCTTGGAGGTGGATGGTACTGGCAATATTCCTCCCAAAAGCATCTCAAGCATGTTCTATTGGGTGAAAGTCCTTGAAGACACGATGAGGTGCATGTCCATTCAACATTATGCCAGCCCATATCATAATTCCACTACCTCCGAAACAAACTGTTTCCAATATATTGGACAGGTGATGTCATGATCCACATTCTCTCCAGATGAAAAAATTAACAGTGATTCTCAGCCATGTTACCAGAGTCTTGAAATGACACTTTCGGACACTCTGAAGAACCTGGCTCTACTCCATCCTTTTTTTTTTCTGAGGTGCAAATTGTCATTTTTCTTCAATATCTATCTAGCAGAAAATAATTTTGCAATTATCCAGATATGAATTCATACATATTACTTGCTTACTCCTGTTAACCAAACTTGTATCTGATAAGTTCTAAAGACTCAGATATTAAAGATCAGGTTATATTTTGGAGCCTAATTTTGGCATGTTAGATATTTCATCCAAAATATTTTATCATATTTAAACAACGATTTAAAATTACTCGGTAATATAGGTTCATTTATATTTTTTTGAAATATTTAAAGCAAAGAATTACAAAAAAAAAACACTTCCTTAAGTTTTGCACATCAGTGTAGACTGCATATATTTTGAAAATCTGAAATTTCTCATCTTTAGAGGGTGCTATTATAGCTATATGGGATTTTCTGAAGTGCACATCGTAATTTTCTTTCGATATCTATCCAACCCAAAAATAATTTTGAAACTAAGTCTAAAAACAAAAATGTTGAATGTTTACAAAGTTAAAATATTACCTTAGTTTTTTTAAATGAACTAAAACTATAACTTCAAATTTTATTCAGCAACACAAAAAAGTAATCAGAATATGTTTCACTACTAATTTTATAGATCTGATTTTGTCATTCAATTCTCAGTCTTATTTTTTTAGAATATTTATATATATTCGTATATACTGAATTATATATAAATATGAAATAAAAAAGAACCACTTGGCACATGCATCTTTTTTTATGTCATTAATAAATACTCTAAACACAACAATGATTTAAAATAATACTTCAAATTTGTATTATGTACATTTCAGTAAGTCAGCCAATATTTTGCTATTTATACTATAAGACAAACTAATAGATATTCAAATATGTGGGGAATTTTGATAGTAAAACAAATTTCTATTAAAATTTTACTTACAGTGGTTTGTAGCATAGGACTTTTGAATGAACTACTTAGTCTCTTTGGCAATTTATTAGGTCTGAAAAGAGAGATGTAAAAAAAATATACATATATATATATCAAAATTCAGCTTTGAAACACAGAAACAGCAATCATGTGCCCTATAAAAAATATAGAGCCATGATGTAATTTTAAAATTTACAATTAAAAAGGCCTTCTTACTCAGAAAAATAATTAAAATAACAAAGTTCTCTGTGAAAATATTTTTGCCAACATATGGGGCTTCTAACCATTTGAACTAATGCCAGATATATCTTTTTCAGAAATAGTTGCCACCCAAGATCATAGATGGTGCCAAAAGTTGGTGCTGGGTTGTTTGGATTGTTTTACCTCTGAGCGGCACTTTTTTGCACACCATGGGTTAAATGGCCAGGTCACATGGACCCCGAAGGCTCAGAGAAGGTTGGGGGAGGGGACCCACTGGAACAGCTGTTGGGAGACAGATGGTAGCCTCCCGTCAAGGCCATCCAGCGTGTTCTTTAATGTGCACAGGGTATGGCTCTCCCGTACATGGGGCCACGGCTTAACGTCCCATCCGTCGGACGGCGGCCTTTCCAAGCCCATCGGTGTCCCCTACTGACTGTGGGTAGGACAGGGAATTTTGCCGAGATAAATCTCAACGCTGACCCAGCTGGGACTACAGATTACGAGCCTGGCGCGATACCGACTGAGCCACCCCCGCCCCTCATAGTTAGTGGAAAAAAGACAGAGTTGGCATTAGTTCAAATGGTTAGAATACTCTGGCATGTTTCTGGAGAAAAGGTTAGAGCCCCATATCTCGAAAAAAAATTTCACAAAATTTACAATTAAAAAGTCAACAGGTAAACTCTGTGATTGCCAATATTGTTAAGTTCTCTGTCATTGAGGAATAAGATTTAGAAGTTTTATCCTTCACACTATTTGAATACTAAAATGTTTTGGAGAAAAACTCAGAAGCTTTTCAGAGCAAGAACATTGCTGCATTTTCAGTGAAGTGACACTAAGTGTTGACATTAGAACTGTTAACTTCACTGAAGGTGGAGTACTGTCCTTGCTCCAAAAAGCTTCAGAGTTTGCTCCTAAAAACGTTTTAGTATGCAAATAAGTTTGAGGGATAAAACTTCTAAATTTTATCCTTCAATAACAGAGAACTTTGTTACTTTAAAATTTTCAGTCAAAATAAAAAATGTGAACATTACAAAGTATCAAAGAACGAACACCAATCAATTTTTCAAAGTAATCACTCTGTACATTTACTGAGGCATGGAATCCCACTCGGGTCTCGGGTGTTGATGTAGCCAAAGATAGATAATTTAAGCACCTCTTTACCTTCAGCTGTCAAGATGTTTCCCGCATGATGAAGAAATGGCAATTACTGAGGATTAAATATGGGCTGCAGGGGGTTGAACCTGAACCCCACTCATGACTGGATGGTTTCAAGAGTGGAACAACCACTGTTTAGTCTTGAATTATCATGTAAAAGGTACACATCATGGGATAGTAGCCTAAGCTGTTTCCTGCAAACTGAATGGCTAAACATTAATTAATAGATTCTGAAAAAAATTCATCGCCGACACGGCGGGAATCGAACCTGCATCTCTCCAGATTCATGCCAGAGTGCACTACCACTGTACCATTATCCGATGCATGGTACAATGGTAGCGCACTCTGGCATGAATCTGAAGAAATGCGGGTTCAATTCCCACCGTGTCGGCAATGAATTTTTTTCAGAATCTATTAATTAATGTTTGATGTCTATCTTAACAGGGAATACTGTGCATTCACTATGTATTGATTGAATGGCTACTTTGTGAAGAGCTGTATTCTTGATCTGAAGGAGGGTGGGGGCTCAGTCGGTAGCGTGCCAGGCTCGTAATCTGTAGTTCCCAGGTTCGAGTCCCAGCTGGGTCAACATTGAGATTTATCTCTGCACAACTCCCTGCCCTGTCCACAGTCAGTAGGGGACACCGATGGGTTTGGAAAGGCTGCCGTCCATCGAATGGGATGTTAAGCCGTGGCTCAGTGTGTGGGAGAGCCATACTTGTGCACGTTAAAGAACACACTGGATGGCCTTGACGGGAGGCTACTGTCTCCAACAGCTGTTTAAGTTGGTCCTCTCCCCCAACCTTCTCTGGTGTGGAAACTATGGTGTGGTTCTATGGTGTGAAAAAGAGTGCTGCTCAGAGGTAAAACAACCCAATCTTGATCTGAAGCTATATTAGTGGGAGTTAGTTCATAGATGCATTGAAAACACTGCTGCTTATCCCTAACATTTTTTTTTAGTTCTTAAAAATAATTTAAAAATTACAAATTATTATTAAAAATGATATTAATATATTTAATTTTTCCCATTTAAATACAATTTGACAACCTAGGTTGCACTTTGTTTTATTCGTAAACAACCATACCTCCAGGAGAGCACAGAAGCAAATTCCAACTTACTTCTGAAGTGCTTTTATGGTAGAGATGAGAGTTGTTGGGTTGTTTTACTTCTAAGTGGCACCTTTTTGCACACAAATGGCTAAATGGCCAGGTCACAAGGACCCCGAAGGCTCAGAGAAGGTTGGGGGAAGGGGAACCACTGGAACAGCTGTTAGGAGACAGATGGTAATCTCCTGTCAAGGCCATCCAGTGTGTTCTTTAACGTGCGCAGGTACGGCTCTCCCACACACTGGGTCATGGCTTAATGTCCCATCTGACAGACAACAGCCTTTTTAAGCCCATTGGTGCCCCTTGGTGACCATGGGCAGGGAGTTTTGGGAGAGTTGTGGAGATAGTTTTGGAGAGATGGGGAGTTTTGCAGAGATAAATCTCAACACTGACCAGCTGGGACTCGAACCTGGGAACTACAGATTATGATCCTGGCGTGCTACCGACTGAGCCCCCCCCCCCCCCCTTCATAGATGAGAGAGTACGGGAAATAGGGGAAGATAAATATGTGCCCAATGGCAGTAAAATAAACATAATTTGAATTGCCTCTGGCTAATACAAAATATTTCAGCCAATCAAAGAATAGAATTGTCAGATTTCAAATAATTGTTCTTGGCAATATATTTATTAATTTATTTATATAACTTATCTATATTGATAATATACACTTTTTGCAATTATTAAAAATGTTCAAATTATGAACTTAATTTTAAAAAAATTATTATTAAAACATTAAACTTTTAACCTTAACCTCTTTCTTTCCTCCCACCCACCCCATTTTCAAAGTTGCTAGCCTGGCTCTCAAGTTCACTGACTTATATGGTGGGCCTCTTATATCCTTTGGTACTGATTGGCCTCTATTTCTTTCCTCCTTTAATGAACTGTCAACTGTGATTATGAACAATATTCATAAAAACCAGGTTCAGTCCAATAGGAAAAAGAGGTACACACCATGGGCTGCAAGGTGACAGCCTCAGGATGCCATTTTTGAGATATGCTAAAATTCAGGATAAATAGCATTAAAATTTCACCTCCGTTGTTCTCAATATTATCAAAGACAAAGTAGTAGCTCAGTAAATTTTCTTTTGGTTAAATTCAACATGAAACTTTCCTTTTTTTTGTCTAGAGGTGTCTTTGGGTTGGGTTGTTTTACCTCTGAGCGGCAATTTTTTGCACACCATGGGCTAAATGGCCAGGTCACATGGACCCTGAAGGCTCAGAGAAGGTTGGGGGAGGGGACCCACTGGAACAGCTGTTGGGAGACAGATGGTAGCCTCCCGTCAAGGCCATCCAGCGTGTTCTTTAACGTGCACAGGGTATGGCTCTCCCGCACACGGGGCCACGGCTTAACGTCCCATCTGATGGACGGCGGCCTTTCCAAGCCTATCGGTGTCCCCTACTGACCGTGAGCAGGGCGGGGAATTTTTGCGGAGATAAATCTCAACGCTGACCCAGCTGGGACTCGAACCTGGGAACTACAGATTACGAGATTGGCGCTGAGCCACCCCCGCCCGTCTAGAGGTGTCATCTTACATTCTGGTTTACAAGGAAAACAGATGTAAGTGACCATTTTCCAAATGCACTTACAAATTTAAGTGCCAAATAACAGCATGCAGGAGTGGTGCATTAAAATTATGTAATTTAAAAATGTCTTAAATTCTTTATCACTTTAACTCAAGTATTTTGTGTTATGGGGAAAATGACTATGAAAAGGGTGCCATTTTTTACCTTGCCTCAGCTCTGCTGTAAACAATTATTATATAACGTAAAAAAGACAGTAACTGAAAAGGTAATTAATAAAAGGTATTAAAAGGGGAAATTTATGGCCCCTTGCACCCAAAATTTTGTTCTAGTATTTAATGGTATCATTTTACATATCTCATGCAAGTGTTTCACACGTTCATTCAGATTGCTTCCCTATCTTTTATTAAACTAGATCACATTTCTTAAATAGTTCCTCAATTTTCACTGCCTGAATTGTTTTAATTTCATTACCAGGAGGAATGCAGTGGAAGAAGGGTAATGGAAGGCCCACTGTTCCTATTTTACACCTGTGATACGAGATAAAAATGCTGAATTGTACAACTGAAACTCCGCCAAAATCCAATTTTTCCATATTGTTAATGGTTCTAGAATTCTGATGCAATTTCTGACATTTCAACTGAAAAAAAAAATTGCATTTTGTCGGAATTTGGGTCCGATGTATCATAACAAATATTTCATATTGCAAATGGTATGTATCCATTTATAATGTGTAACACCTCACGTCACAATTTTACTGCGTGTTGTTGTATCACTTATAACTGTGTAATATTGTCACTCATAACTGAAAACAAAAGGATTAAGAAATGACTTTACCGTCTATGTTGTATGGATTTTAATTTCGGCGTTGATAAGTCCTCCTGTTCCATTTCAAAATTAAGTTTGCATATGGTTACAAAGTACAAATGCTTATCGTATTAAAGCTCCTTATGCAAATTCAGATACCATTAGGACCTTTGACTAGGATGAAATACTGTACATATTTTTGAATTTTGTGATCAAGGGCCTTACGCAATATCACTGCGACTGCAGCGCCGTCTAAACCTGTCACACCAGTATTACGGCGAATCCATCGAATCTTAAAGAGATTCAATTTGTATTTTCTTTCTTTTATTTGCTGAATTAGGCTTTTACGTCTAAATCAAGGCATCGTAATCCTGCAATGGAAGGGGGACAGTTAGGGGGGAAATCTCAACAAAAAAATTTACAAAATTTATGGGAAAACTTCATAAACAACAACTTAAAGGAATTGTCCGGAATTTTTTCTTATAGCATTGAAATCAAAATAATGGATTGTGCAAAATCAGCTACGTTTTCCCTACTAGAAATTCCTTGGTGATTCTCCGTCAGAACTAAAGGTTCTATATAGGAAGAGGTTGACCATCTCAAAATTCGACGCTATGTTTTGTCGTCGCTCGGATTCTTTGGCGTGTAAAGCTGAAAGGTATTGCAGGAATACTTATGAATTTCGGAAAAGGGTAGGGAAATATTTCATACAAATTTCGGTCTTTACGATTCGAAGCACTTCAGAAAGCGGCTAAAAACGAAAAGTAAATTTTGGGGCTATTTTTTTTAAAAAAAGAGATATCATTTCGCTTTGTTGTCTGTCCATCTGTAGACATCAAAACAGTGTAAGCAAAACAGTGTATTAGCTGTTTTCCTATAGACAATTGTAAATGTTTTTAAGCTTTTATGTTTTTGAAGAACATAATTTAAAATCTATCTTGAAATTTTTTTAAATTTTGCTATATTTTAGGCCTGTGTTGGTGGCAGAGGGAGCTGATGTACTTGGTTGCAGAGCAAAGGAACCTTGGTCTAAATCAGTGAAATTGGTGTTTACATTCTAAAGTACGGTGCTTTGTGTTTTGACAATGACTGGTTTTGCTTAATTATTGAGAAAAAGTACTTCACTGTACATACAAGATCTACCATTTTCACCAGTTTCTTACTGGTAATCCACAAATCGACTAGACTTTGCACAGGACTTGCACAAAAAAGGAAGTGGAGAATGTGTCCATGGAATATTTTATAGTGTGTTGAGGTTCAATTGAATGGAGCAGTGAATACCTGCAACTAATCTGGAGGAACAACCAATATGAATGCAAAACAGTAGCAACTACTGTATTGAACTAAAATGACTATATGTTTTTTTTTTATAGCTGAATTTATCATCTTCCCCATTTTTTTCCAAGGAGGTTAATGTGAAAGGACCTATAACATGTTTTGTCACTGGTTAGTACAATCATGTCCTTTTACATGATTGTGTTCTACCCTTACAACAGTTTTCATGTTGAAAAATTTGTTGCATGCAAACTTTACTGATGGCGTGATAAGTTCCAGATTGCTGATTTTGTGGCCATCTCATTCCACGAATTTAAACCTATTGTGGCTATGGGGTTATTTGAAAGACCAAGTCTATTATGCTGAAAATAGGGCATTGAATAGGACTGTAAATAGATGAACTTAACAGATGCCAGTTCTTGAGCATGAGCGTCATGTTAAATTGCCTGGACGGCTCTTAAGGATTGTCTCCAAATGCAGTCAAAGGCTGCTTCTTAAGACATACTATGATGTAAGGCCTGACATCAGCGATAAAGGATGATTATTTGGTGGCTGGTAGCTCAGTATTCAGAGCACCTGACATGTTATCAGGAGGTGTTGGATTCCGATCCCACCCAATTTTCTGGTATAACTTGGAATATTATCCCAAAAAATGAGTGGCAATCATGTTTCGTTGCAGAGCAAAGGTCCCTAGTTTGACTGCTGGATATTTTTTTGATGCCTTCCTATTGTAATATGTGGTCTTAACTTCCTCACAAATCAGTGTAATGTATAGATAGGCTGTCAAACATCTACTATTTGAGCTGCTTCAATAGTATTTTTTTTTATTAAAAACATCTCGATTTTTGTGAATTTATTTCTAATCACATTCAGAGAGAATAACAAAAACTGAACGGACATTTAATGATGTATCTGAGTCTTATTATTTATTGCATAAATATTTTTACATATATAGCTGAATTGCCCAAATTGTGAATTCCCAGGAAGTATTTTCTAATTTATAATATATATGTAAAGAGTTTATTGTTTTTGAGGATTTTTAAATTGCTGACTGCAGATTTATTTGAGTAGTAGTATAAATATAATGAAAAATATATTTAAGTACTGAAATTGAAATATCCAACGTCTCTAGACTTAGAGAAATTTTGAGATTCCGGATTCCTTCCGGATGTCAGATGGATTGTCTATGGCTCGCTTGGGCTTTCTTCTCTATCTAGCGGTGGGACCGCTGAGACTCATTATAGCCTGTGTTTTATTTGGCCAGTGACTGTACCAGGAGGGCAGTCACTGTATGTAAATAGATGAAATAACAGTTTGTGTATTCGGCCACCTGAGAAAATCATCCTGACGAGATAGGGACAGGTACCCTTCTGCAAACGCTCTCACACACATAGTCAGAAAACAGCCCAGGCAGGCAGAGAAGGAGCCTGTCTGCACTCTCTACGTCAATGTTATCTCTTTTGAGTGTTGTTATAGACTTCAAATGTCTCATCCAAAGAAGTTTTTTTCTCTGGATCTTCATTAAGACATAAATTCGACTAGTTAGAAAGCTAATAACTTTTCTATGAGGAAAATACATAAATATGTGATATATAAAGTTTCAGATTAATGCAACTGGTTTGAATTTCTCCAAATGCAGTACTCCTTTTGAAGGGACGGGGGTGGCTCAGTCGGTAGCGCGCCAGGATTGTAATCTGTATTTCTGAGGTTCGAGTCCCAGCTGAGTCAGCGTTGGTCCTGTTTGCAGGAGATCCATACCAAGTGCACGTTAAAGAACACTGGATGGCCTTGACGGTAGGCTACCATCTGTCTCCCAGCAGCTGTTGTACTGGATCACCTCGCCCAACCTTCTCTGAGCTTTCGGGGTCCTTGTGACCTGGCCATTTAGCCCATGGTGTGCAAAAAAGTGCCGCTCAGAGGTAAAACAACTCAATGTTAACACGCTGGGTGGCCTTGATGGGAAGCTACCATCTATCTCTCAACAGCTGTTCCAGTGGGTCTCTTCCCCCAACCTTCTCTGAGCCATTGGGGTTCACGTGACCTGGCCATTTAGCCCATGGTGTGCAAAAAAGTGTCGCTCAGAGGTAAAACAACCAAACGTTAAAGAACACGCTGGATGGCCTTGACTGGAGGCTACCATCTGTCTTCCAACAGCTATTGCAATAGGTTCCCTCCCCCAACATTCTCTGAGCCTCCGGGATTCCTGTGACCTGGCCATTTAGCCAATGGTGTGCAAAAAAGTGCCGCTCAGAGGTAAAACAACTTCAAATAAATTTTTTAAATTGCATTTGTCAATTTAAAATTCTATAATTTCACTTTATACCTTTAAGAAAAGATTTTTTTTAATATGATATCACGATACAAGGTGATTACCCAAGCAATATTTTCCATGGAATGCGAAATATCCAGGAGCAATGGCATAAAATGATAAATATTAATAAGTACATACCCTTCTATCAGTTTTGCAAACAACAGATGCAATGCCTTTGTCATTTAGAGTCAGAATCTTAACAACCGTAAAATGTGGCTTGCTAAAAAGGAAGTTGAATGTTGTAACTGGCGTACCCCTTGTATAGATAGGTAAAACTATAGTTATAGCATAATAATGGGATTAAAATAAAACGTATATCAGTGGTTCTGAACCTTTTATGCTTCACGTACCCCCTGGAAATGTGTATGTAAGTGGCGTTACATTATAAACATTTATTTGGTAATATAAACATTTTATTGGGTAATCAGTGAAATGGTTGTGCTTGTTTACGCTTGCGCAGTTCACCAATGATTAGTTATTTGCTAAGGTAGAATCGGAAGTTATTTTCAACATCCAGCCTGTTCCTATATTTATTTTTTAAAGCAATTAAAGATGAAAAACCAGTTTCACATGAATAAATTGTTGTGAAAGGTGACAAATATTTGACTGCAATTCTTGACAAAGTCGGATATTCCTTCTCCACTCCAATCCAAAAACTAATCAATGGCTTTTTTTTGGAATGAATGCTTTTTAAACTCTTGTCACAAGATATCTCAATCAACTCCTCTTTATTGGACAATGGATGGTTACATTTTTCCAAATCAAATATGAAGGAGTCTCTAACCCATTCTTGCGTTTCACCAGGGTGCAGAAAATACTGCCTTATAAGAGTATTAAGAGTGTTTAAACGAACGATTATTTGTTGTCTGATGTCTGATTTGTTGCTCATTTTCTTTAAGAAATGAATATAGTCGCTGAAATTTGTCACAGCTGTTCTTTTTAATTCCGTTTTCCCAGCGAGAATTTATTTTTTTTATCATGGCCTCTGTTTTCTTCTCAACATAGAACACATGAATGTTGTCTCCTTGCCATGATAAGTTTAAAATATTCATTTTTTCAAAAATATCAGCTAAATATGCTAACGTAGAAGACACTAAGTCTTGTAGTCTCAAAGAAAGTCGAAACTCGTGGTCCATAAAAAAAAGGGTACTTCATTGTGGAGTTCAAATAAACGGCAAAGAACATTTCCTGTGACAACCAACGTACTTCTGTGTGAAGCAGCAATCTCTTATGCAGGATGCCCATTTCTTCACACATAATTGAAGAAAGTCGAGACTTCAATGGTCGGGTTATGATGAAATTAACTATTTGTACACTTTCATCTAATTTCATGACTCAGTTCTGAGAAATTAATCAGTAGCAGTGTTGCCAACTTAGCGACTTTGTTATTAGATCTAGCGACTTTTGAGCTCTCACGGCATACCACAAAAAATTTTACCATCATCCCCAGGTTGAGAACTGCTAATTTAAAGAATGACATAGTTCCTCTGGCAAATATGGAATAGCCTGAGTCATAGGGAATGAAGTGTGTAGTTTTACGACTTCTGAGAGCTCTAACTGTGGAAATTGGAAATAATAGACGATTTGGAAACGTGAAAGTTTATAATTCATTAATTTGTGCTTCACTTATACAACCCAAAACGAATTTTTCACTTCTTTTTAAAAACGAATAGGTTAATTTCCATAGTTTTTGGGGATAAGGGGAAAATCTCTTATTCTCAATATAAACTTTTTAATCACACCTTATCATTCATATTTCCAAAATAACCAGGTCGTTTACAACAGTTGTTTCAAGTTTTGCCATTTCCTAAAGTTAACTTTCTCCAATGTTGGAATTAAAACTATTTAATTATTTGAAAAATGTGAATCATAATCCTAATATTTCATTAGCGTCTATCCATCATAAAATGTATTTTTTATTTTACTCTTAAAAAGAGTTGATGTCTACAGACTGACAAACTACAAAGTGAAAATAATAATTCGTGTAAAAGAAAAAAAAACGAATGCTTGTGGTGTAGGAATTTATAACGAAAACAGGAAATTTCTTGGGCTTACACCATGGCCACACCTGGCTCCTTTACTGTGCCTCAGTTTGTTGCTGCAATAATTGCTTCCATTTAGGGAAAAGTCAATATTTTGCTCTTTTCCAGTTAGAATATTTGAGAAGGCGGGGGGGGGGGAATTTTATTAAATCTGAACACATTTAACTGGTTTTATGTGAACTTGATAATTGATTTTTCTATTTCAGAAGGGAACCTAGATAAAAGAAAATCTTAAATAATTATTTGAAAAATATTGGCTGTCCTGAGTGAGATTCGAACTACGTCTCCCCGAAGTATGACGGCATTTTTCTGGGAGACGTGGGTTCTTATTCCAATCAGGAGAACCAATTTTTAAGCCAATTATTTCAAGTGTTTCTGGTCTGCAGAACATTTTCATGTGCTACTTTATAACTGAAAAAGGAATTTGCTTTAATTTTTGAAATTTCTTTAACAGAGGTCCTGTATAGTTAGAGACTGGCCTTCTCCTTAAACATCCTAATCATCGTTCGTTGGTCCCATTTGTAAAGTGAGCCTCAGCTCTCTTATCATCAGGACCACAAGAATGGTGTCTTCGGTGGAGGCAAAAGTTCTATGTGCAAGAGAAATTTTAGGTTATTAATATTATATAATTTTAAAATAAATTTTTGAAAGAGGATCGAAAGCCATGGGGGCAGAGAATGTCCAAATGTGGTCCAGAGGTGGTAGTAAGACTCCGAGTTCGTGTGAGGAGTTGGGTTGGGTTGTTTTACCTCTGAGCGGCACTTTTTTGCACACCATGGACTAAATGGCCAGGTCACATGACCCCGAAGGCTCAGAGAAGGTTGGGGGAGGGGACCCACTGGAACAGCTGTTGGGAGACAGATGGTAGCCTCCCGTCAAGGCCATCCAGTATGTTCTTTAACGTGCACAGGGTATGGCTCTCCCACACACGGAGCCACGGCTTAACGTCCCATCCGACGTTTGACGGCTTTTCCAAGCTCATCGGTGTCCCCTACTGACTGTGGCAAGGCGGGGAATTTTGTGGAGATAAATCTCAACGCTGACCCAGCTGGGACTCAAACCTGGGAACTGCAGATTACGAGCCTGGCCCGCTACCGACTGAGCAACCCCCGCCCCACGTGTGAGGAGAGAGATAAGTTAGGGAAGTGTTATTTAATATGGAAAAGTGGTTGTCAGGTGTATATTTAGGTGATAATTGGTCAATAATTGTATAATTATATGTTAAAGGAGCTACCGAGCAGAGCTAAGCGGAAGCAAGTAGCCAGATCCAGCCAGAGAACGCCTCAGCCAATGAGAGAAAAGGAATTTTGGGATTGAGTGGGAGCTGAATCCAAGATGGAGGCAATTTTGAGGCGAGTAAGTTCGAAAAATAAATGGAGGTAGCGAAATTTAGAAACGAATTTAGAACGAAAAACCGAAAGGCAAATTATTTGAAGAGTGGGAGATATTTTTTAACAAGTTGAAGATAGTCCCACACTGTGAAATAATCAAGTTGTGGGCTTTTCTCCAAAGCAGTAAGGTAGAGGTCCTGAAATTTGTCTAGGACCAGGCCAGTGGATGAAAGTGTTTTTTTGAGAGGTTTTAGGGAATTTGGAATCTCCCATTCGGAGGAGGCTAATTTAGGATTTGCTAAATATTTTTAAAAATCTATGATGTCATCAAATGTTTCGAGGAATTCAGGGCCATCTGGTTTATGTGAGGGTGTGGGTGTCGTGTTATGGTCAATAATGAAATTTTGGATGTTGTCTATGAGTGACGACATGCAAGAGAAACTAGATTATTTTTGCTTTTTTATGGTGTCCTCTTTAGGGAGTGATTCGGGGGGGAGTGGCGAGGTTTTTTCGTTTTTAATGATTTTTTTCGTCAATAACGGGTAACAGGGTATCAGAAGGGGGAATAATATCAAGTGGTGTTTGAGGTGTACTTACATTAATGTTTGTGCTAGTAGGTTTTGGAGATTCGGCGACAACCGGTGCAGAATCAGTGGGAAAGTCCAAACAGGAGCAGGTGCAGTGGGTAGGTCCGTGGTGGGTGCAGTAGCGGTTGCCGAAATTTTTTTCCGATTCTGAAAAGAAGCACAGTTCTTGATGAAGCGGCCAGAGGATTTGCACCACTTGCAGAGGAGGGAAATGCCAGGATTGTAGGCGGTGGCTGTGAAGTTTTCAATTTGGAAGAAGTTGGGGATTGCTTTTTCATCTCCATATGCACTATTCTTGTGCCCGTTTGGATTGATTCCAGTCCCGGGTATTCTAGATATTCCTCCGTAACACTATTGACAGTTCCAAATGGCTCAAGATCAGAGGCGATGGACCTATTGGTGATGAAAAAAGACAATTTAGAGATTGAGACATTCTTGATTGGATATCCCAGTGGTGTGAATTCCACCGGGTGACCATCGAAAAAGTCGGAAGGCAGGGCAGCAAAGGCATCAGTGCTTTTTTCGGATGAGAATGTGATGATGGTTGTAGAAGTGTTGATGCGCTGCGCGATGGAGATTTCCTTAGGTTGCACATAGTTTGCAATTTGTAGTACAATATACTCATATTTTAATCCATGATGTTTCAGGCGAAAGGAGCTTTTAAGACGCACATCACTTTTGTATTCCATAATAAATCCAGTTTTTCCTCAGAGAGCAGAAAAATCACTTGTTACTTCAACGAAATCCGAAATTGGAATCCAGAGGCTGGCCATCTCGGTGATTGCCTGTCATTGGTTGATTGAGTCATATGGTTTATGGGCGCCATGATTTGTCGTACCGTGAGACAAAAGCCTATGAGTTAGTGTATGTATCTAGTTAAAACTTGTCAGTTGTTATAGTTTTATATATTTCTACCATTCCTTTTTTCTATAAATATACCCCTCAAGCAGCTGCTTGCCACAGAGGTCTCACAGGAGCTTGTCAGTTTATATGCCATGGTAGAAGGTCTGTGAGGATGGCAGGCCCTCTGCAGAAAAACGACACAAACAGCCATGCCTAAAAGCTATTATATTTTATGAATGCCTCACTGCGCTGCATTGGGTGTAAAAATTTTACTCAAATAATTTAATGAATATTTTTCCCTGAGGAACTCTATCAGAAGACGGCAAACGGCTGCAAAGTGAAACGAGATAACTGAAAACCAACAAATAATTTCTTTTAAGGTTCGTTTGAAAAACGAGCTAATGTTTTCACTTTGTTGTCTGCCTATGCCAGTATTTGTTCGTCTGCCTGTCCATCTCTCTGTTAACTGTTGTCTGTCTTTCTATCTTTTCACCTGTCTATCCATCTGTAGACAATCAACTTTTTTACCTTTACAGATAAATGAAAAAGTCTTTTTGGGTTGGATAGATTTCGAAGAAATTTTGCGATTTGCAATTTTGAAATCTTTCAATAGCTTTAACAGCGCCCTCAAGCGGTGGAAAATGATGGAAAATTGCTAAAATTTCAAAAGAATATTGTAAACGAACTATTTACACAGAAATCCTAAATTTTGGTAGTACAGTGTTATGGTCAGATAATTTACAATGGCAACAACACTTTATTATCTTAACCAAAAGGAGGCGCGAAAATGAAACTTTTTTCATTTTAAGAGATAAACGAAACAATCTCTTGTTTTTTTTGGGGGGGAGGGAAGTTTAGAGGTAGTAATAAAATATTAATATTTACATTTTTTGAATCCTCATCAGTTGGAATTTCCACTGTTAGAAAATACTAATGGTGGTAAATTAAAATTCGAAAGGCTGCCTCTAGCGGTTGAAAAAGGTTACAATTACCAGATATTTAAACGAATATTGCAAACGATCTATTTATGATAGAAATTTACATTTTTGGTCATAGAGTGTAATGGTTAAGTGGTTTACATTAACAGTAATAATTTGTCCCGTTATAGCAAGGGGGTGTTGGTAAAATGCAAATTTTCAGTCTTAAGAAATAAATGAAAAATATTTTTTGTGTTTATAGGTACTAATAAAATATTAAGAGTTTATTTTACCAATTATGCAGTAGTTCATGTTGTTTTTCTGCTGAGGTCCCGCCATCCTCATGGAACTTCTACTATGGCTATAAATTGACAGGCTCCTGTCAGACATTTGTACAAACAGCTTCTTGAGGGGTTATTTATTTATTTTTAATGTGTGGTGGGGGATATGCACAGAGTACTATTTTATTAGTAATCATAAAACATAAGTATTTGTTTTTTAGTCCTTAATTTAAAAAGCTGCTTTTCTCTCACTCCTCTGAAAATAGTGGTCAGATCATTGTCGTCAGTGGAATTTCTACCATAACAGAACTCTGCAAGCCGAAATTTCTACCATAAACAGATCACTTGAAATATTCGTTAAAAGTTTTAAAGTTTCTATATTTAGTGATTTCTAATGATATAAATTAAAAATACCTTTGAAAATACAAATTATATTTCATTAGTAACCAACTAAAAAAGAGATTTCCAATTATCTCTTAAAACAAAACCGTTCCATGTCTTCCCTACCTTGGGCTTAGGGTAAACTCATTGTTGTCAATGGAATTTTCAAGACTGTCACATTCCACGACCAAAATTTCAAATTTCTAGCATAACTACATCGATTGCAATACCCGTTTTAAATTTTTGGTATTTTTCTACTTTTTTTCACCGTTAGAGGCCGCAGTTTTAGCTTTTGGGAAATTCGTAAAATGCAAATTGTAATATTTTATCAATACCTGACCAACCCAAAAAGAATTTTTCATTTTTCTCTAGAAACATACACTTTTCTGTTAAAACAAAAAAAAAAGTTACTTTCACCTCCCCCTGGCTCTAAAGGTTCAAGTTATTCCTGCCAATAGTAACTTCGCAATCTTCACATTTCAACACCATGATTTCAAACTTCTAGCATAACTACATCCTTTGAAATATTCGTTTGATATTTTGGAATTAAAAAAATCCACCGTTAGAGGGCGCAGTTATAACTTTTGGGAGATTCGAAAAATGCTGATCGTAATATATCATTAATACCTATCTACCACAGAAAGTTTTTTTATTTATCTGTATAAACAAAAAAAGTTCGATGTTTACAGACAGACAGACAGACAACAAAACGATTTTTTTTTTGTTCCAAAAAAATAGCCGTAAAATTTACTTTTCCTTTTTTGATCCGTTTTCTAAAGTGCTTCCAATCATGAACACTGAAATCTGTATCACATATTACCCTACCCTTTTCCGGAATCCATAACTATCCGTGCAATACCATTCAGCTATGCAGGCAAAGCAATCCGAGAGCCGACAGAACATGGTGTCCAATTTTTGAGGTGGTCAACCTCTACCTACATAGTACCTCTACCTTAACCTAGGGAATTTGGTTAATAATCTAAAAGGATAATGTAGCACATAACTGGCAACACTGGCTATTCGTAAATACGTAAATTGAACAACACAAACGAAGTTGGCAACACTAATGATCTCATGTGATTTGATTTCTGTAATGCTATTAAATATCTTCGATTTTTGATATTAGATAGCTTTTGAAAGATTACTTTTATTTGTAAGCAGAATGAGGAGCGATTCACAGGGAATTCAGCAGTTAAAAACAGCAGAAAAGCGAGCTGAGGAAACAATTAGTCAAGCCAGAAAGAGTAAGTATTTTCGAAAAGATATTTTTAAAAATTTATTTTAGATGGTGTACTTTTAGCCGCGTATTTCGGCGTTACTTTCACTTCTGATTTACACAGAAATATCCTATTATCGAAGGTCAGTAAGAGACATTGATGGACTAGAAAAATCCATCGGATGGGACGACGATAAGCCGTAGCACTGGCTTGCAGGAGAATCATACCCTGTGCACGTTAAAGAACACGCTGGAGGCCTTGACAGGGGCTACCATCAGTCTCCCAACAGCTGTCCATTGGGTCCCCTCTCCCAACCTTCTATGTGACCTGGCCATTTAGCCCATTGTGTAAAAAAGTGCTGCTTTATTTATCAGTAATTCTTTCAATTTCAGTAATTGGCATATAAATTTCTAATAACACTAATAAATCTTAAAAGATTTCCCATTGTGTAAAATAAACCAAAAGTGCTTGAGGTTTTTTTTATTGTTTTTTTTAAAACCCAATGTTTAAAGAACCTGCTGCATAGCCATGATTGGAGGCTGCCATCTATTCCATAATTATGTTGCTATCATTCATTATAGCTAACACTGATTTGTACCATATGTTATTAAGTGATAGACTGTTATAATGACTGTGATTGAAGGTGCATGTGAGTCAGAGTGCAATAGAAAGGCTGCCATCTGTTGGAAAAGATCAAGCCCATTATCAAACCATGCAGTCATTGTTCTCGCAGGACTCACAAAGAGCAAATTGTATTTGCTTGGATCTGCTAAGGTCATTCATTTATTACACATTCGTTTCTTCAGACAGGCAATGACCCTAAGTGCAATTTTTGTGATTCCATTAACCCTTTCACGACCAAGGGAAACATTTTTCCCCATTTTAAAATTGGTGATTGTCGTATTTAATTATAACCTTATCTGCATTTTTTATACAGAATGTCAAAATAGAACGTATGCCAAACGCAGTTACGTAAACGGGAATGTTTAGAAAAAAAAAACAACTGTCAGGATGCATAATATATGTACTATGTGCAATGCCCATCTTTGCCTCACTACCAAAAGAAATTGCTTTGCCGAATATCATAATTAGCACATCATTTTGTATAGTAATTTTATTTCATAATTTTTGTATTATTTTAGTTAACATTTTGTTCTAATAAACCAATAAATAAAAGACATTGTATAATAAGCCTAACTATAATTTGTGTTACCTTTATAGTCCACTGAGAAAAATATTTCCCATAAAATCCAAAAAATTGTTATGTATTTTTCTTATGATTTTTATTTATTTTACGTCTAAACAAACTAAAATAAATAGTTACATACTAATATTTACTCTTAGAAACCTTATGGTCCTGAAAGGGTTAAACATATTTTTACTGATGCACTGCTTTTAATCCTTGAATGTGGTTTTTATTTTAGCCATTATAATTTTACACATGGGTTTGTTATTATATATATTTTTGCTCTACACATATTTGTTGTTCCTCATATTATTTTTATCTGTTGGTTTTGTCCTTTACCTTTTATTCTAGGGGCAGTGGTGGCTCAGTCGGTAGTGCACCAGGTTTGTAATCTGTAGTTCCCAGGTTCGAGTCCCAGCTGGGTCAGCATTGAGATTTTTCTCCACAGAATTTCCTGCCCTGCCCATGGTTAGTAGTGGACACCAATGGGCTTGGAAAGGCTGCTGTCCATTGGATGGGATGTTAAGCCGTGGCTCTGTGTATGGGAGAGCCATACCCTGTGCATGTTAAAGAACACGCTGGATGGCCTTGACCGGAGGCTACCATCTGTCTCCCAACAGCTATTCCAGTTGGTCCCCTCCCCCAACCTTCTCTGAGCCTTCGGGGACCATTTGACCTGGCCATTTAGCCCATGGCATGCAAAAAGTGCCGCTCAGAGGTAAAACAACCTAACCTTTTATTCTATTGACTTTTACTTTGGTTGTGGGTTTCTGTGTTTTTTACCCTCTTATTTATCTTGTTTGGTGCATTGTAGCCTTAGTTGCCAATGTGCTACAAAACTCCAAACAACCAATGGCCAAAGCCATTGGATGGGATGTAAAGCTTGGCCTCGTGTGCAAGAAAGCCATACCCTGTGCACGTTAAAGAACACACTGGATGGCCTTGATAGAGGGCTACCATCTGTCTCCTAAGAGCTGTCCAGTGGATCCCTTCCCCCTAAGGGACAGGGGTAATCATTTGGTAGCGTGCCAGGCTCGGAATCTGCAGTTCCCAAGTTTGAGTCCTAGCTGGGTCAGCGTTGAGATTTATCTCAGCTAAACTCCCCGCCCTGCCCATGGTCAGTAGGGACATCGATGGGCTTGGAAAGGCCGCTGTCCGTCAGATGGGACATTAAGCTGTGGGAGATCCCAGTACCTAAGTGCGAGTTTTGTGACACCGTTTTAACTGTGAAGCATATTTTAATTGACTGTGATTGTTTTAACCTTGAAAGGCGTATGTTTTTTAACTTTCACGATTTTATGTCCGAGCCCCTTACACTAGGACATCTTTTATCAGATCATTGCTATTTTAACACTGTTTTCGACTTTTTACGCTTTACCGGTTATTTTACTCGTTTATGAATTTTCTCTTTTTTACTGGTTTTTTACCTGTGTTTTACCTGTTGTTTTTTACATGGGTCCTATACACCCATTGTTATTGTTGATTTTATACTTGTTGATTTTACACTTGTTGCTCTCTTTTACTCTTTTTCTACATCTCGTTTTTATTATGTGTTATTTGTGTCTCTTTTAAATTTGGTTGTGGGTTTCATGTCTTTTACCCTTTTTATTGTTTGTTTGGCGCAATATAGCCTTAACAACCAACCAACAACAGTTGGTTGGTTGTTTGGGGTTTTTTGGCGCAATAGCAACTAAGGCTATATTGCGCCAAACAAACGATAAAAAGGGAGATCCATACCCTTCACACGTTTAAGAACACATTGGATGGCCTTGAAGGGAGGCTACCATCTGTCTCCCAACAGATGTTCCAATGGGTTCCCTCCCCCACATTCTCTGAGCTTTCAGTGTCCATGTGGCCCGGCCATTTAGCCCACGGTGTGCAAAAAAGTGTCACTCAGAGGTAAAACAACCCAACCCTTCCCCCCAATTATCTCTGAACCTCGGGGGTCTTTGTGACCTGCCATTTAACACATGCAAACAAATGCTGCTCAGAGGTAAAACAACCAAACTCTGTACAGCAAATTGTATTGAAATTGTGTATTAACATTTTATGTACCCAATTTTAGAGCTGTTATTAATTAAATTTGTAGTACTAAAGTGAAGACTGATTTAGAATTAAAATGATATTTAACTCTTAATTAAATGTTGATATTTTGCTTTCCAGTCAGTACTGAAAACTAGGATCAACATGTTAGCCACAATTTAATAGTGTTTGTAGTCAAAACTAATTAGTTAATATTGATAGTTAATTTTAAGTAGGGCTGCCCAGATATTAGCTTGCATGCCAAATAGAGCAAACAAGAATAATATGAGACCAAAAAAATTAGGATTTCAGTCCATTTGTGTTGTCTGAATTTCAGTAATAGGCATATAAATTTCAAATAAGACTAACCTTAAAAGATTTCCCATTGTGTAAAATGAAACATTTACGACTTTTGAAAAAGCTGTTATGGCAGATACAGAATTTGAAAGTCCAGTTTTATTAACAACCAAACTAGTAAGTACTACCAATAGTTCCATTGTTGGCAACATGGTGGCACCACCTGTAGGATTATACTAAGAGAAGTATATCATTCAATGGTGAAAGTAGGCTAGTATGCAACAGTATGCTGTACTGGTAAAACATTTCTCTGTTAACGATTTCCTTCACACTTTAATGCTCTTTCAAACAACAATTTAAGAAGAAAAGAAAGCGGATCATTCCTTTTAAGAAAAATTCTTTGATTTTTAATTACACAACTATAGTTTAATCACAACTATAGTTTAATCCTTCCCCGCCCTGCCCACGGTCAGTAGGGGACACCGATGGGCTTGAAAAGGCCGCCGTCCGTCGGATGGGACGTTAAGTCGTGGCCCCGTGTGCGGGAGAGCCATACCCTGTGCACGTTAAAGAACACGCTGGATGGCCTTGACGGGAGGCTACCATCTGTCTCCCAACAGCTGTTCCAGTGGGTCCCCTCCCCCAACCTTCTCTGAGCCTTCGGGGTCCATGTGACCTGGCCATTTAGCCCATGGTGTGCAAAAAAGTGCCGCTCAGAGGTAAAACAACCCAAAATAGTTTAATCCTTTAGACACTAGCTGCTTGAAAACCGCATACCTGAGGCCTGACAGGGAGTGCCAAGTAGGAGTGCTGTATATTTGAAGTAGTGCTTTCTCTGTCTGAACAATTAGCAGAAGATTGTGAAAAGAGTTGGGTTGGGTTGTTTTACCTCTGAGCGGCACTTTTTTGCACACCATGGGCTAAATGGCCAGGTCACATGGACCCCGAAGGCTCAGAGAAGGTTGGGGTAGGGGACCCACTGGAACAGCTGTTGGGAGACAGATGGTAGCCTCCCGTCAAGGCCATCTAGCGTGTTCTTTAATGTGCACAGGGTATGGCTCTCCCGCACACGGGGCCACGGCTTAACGTCCCATCCGACGGACGACGGCCTTTTCAAGCCCATCGGTGTCCCCTACTGACTGTGGGCAGGGCGGGTAATTTTGCGGAGATAAATCTCAACGCTGACCCAGCTGGGACTCGAACCTGGGAACTACAGATTATGAGCGTGGCACACTACCGACTGAGCCACCCCCGCCCCAATTGTGAAAAGAGAGTAGAACTAGACAAAGGTGATTCCAACAAAAGCCGTGCCTCGGGGATTATAAGTGTTCACAGACAATACACATTCGCATCTGCCGCCATAGTTGCTCTGGGTTCATTCTTGACTATCACCAGAGGCAGAACGGGGAAAGTGGACTGACAAATCACAGATATTAGATTTGGAAATGTAATTCATTGCAGGATAATAACAATGTATATTTGTGGTTTTCAAATTTTCGTCTCCCAAATATATTTTTTGTAAATAATTTATAGTCTGCTGAATTGAAAATTATAACATTTCTGAGAATAAAAGACAATTTAATGAGGACAATAGGGCACATGCTTCCCCAAATTTATATAATGAGCTTGAAGCTTGAAGGGGGATATTAAAATTTGTTGAGTTTTTTTATTACTGCAAATTCATAGAAAAATAGATTTTTTAAAATCAGTTTTATCAATTAATCACCTAATATTATGATACTGGAATAGCATAATGCAGAAACTAATACACATTTCTTTAATTTTAACTTTGATATAGTATTTGTTTTAATGTATTTAGCATTGATTTTGAAGGGTAGTGCTAATTTTTGGGGCTGGTCTTTCTAGCCATTTTAGTGGGCTGAGCTTGGTTGAACCTGGTAATCGTTCATACAATCTACAGATCTACATTAATTAATTAATAGATTCTGAAAAAAATTCATCGCCGCCACGGCTGGAATCGAACCCACATCTCTCCAGATTCATGCCAGAAGCGCGCTACCATTGCACCACACGTCGGACAACGAATATTTTCAGAATATGACCTTATAAATCTTCCTGAGACGTGACTGAGACAGCGCCATCTATACTCAAGGAGATGCAACTTTTTCAGTCGTTGCATTTGATTATCAGATGTTAATGAGAAGGTCGTTAATGCTAAGATGTTAATATATAATTAAAAATCAATCCAAAGTGAATGTACAGTATTCCCTGTTAATAACATTAATTAATGTTCTATTAATTAATGTTCTTAACAGGGAATACTGTTCATTCACTTTGGATTGATTTTTAAATACAGATCTACATATTTCATAATCTGCATAGGCCATGGTAGTACAAATGGCAGCATCTGTTTGATCATTTCAAAAACATAATTGCAAAAACCAGAGTCTTAAGATAGATGTCAATAGTTAGAGGTTTCTGGGTGAAAACTGGAGAGGTGGCAGCTCTAACTTTAAGCGAAATATTTATAACTTTCTTTTTTCTTGATAAGTTACATAAATAAAATAAATAAATACCCCCTCAAGCAGCTGCTTGCCACAGAGGTCTGACAGGAGCCTGTCAGTTTATATGCCATAGTAGAAGGTCTGTGAGGATGGCAGGACCTCAGCAGAAAAATGACACATACATCCATGCCTTACCCGGGGCTCGAACCCAGGTCCCTTAGATCACTAGCCAAGCACGCTAACCACTCGGCCATGGGACGGCTTTAAGTTACATAAATAAATACCCCCTCAAGCAGCTGCTTGCCACAGAGGTCTGACAGGAGCCTGCCAGTTTATATGCCATAGTAGAAGGTCTGAGAGGATGGCAGGACCTCAGCAGAAAAACGACACGTACATCCATGCCTTATCCGAGAGAACAGAAAAGTGTAGTTGAAGCTACTTCCAAATTATAGCACAGAACAAAAAACCATGCCATTACCCAGTATTCGAACCCAGATCCCAGCTGCTGTGGTGGCATTGCTAGGCAACATGATATCACTGCACACTGTGAGGGCTTGTAAATTTTTATAACACTATAAAAACGTGGTACTATTAAATAGATCATGTGGTAGTGTTATGTGAGCAGTATAAAAAAATAGGATAACTTCGTACTAAATTATAAAAAAAAATATATACCCCCTCAAGCAGGTGCTTGGCAAGAAGTCTGACAGGAGCCTGTCAGTTTATACCCCATAGAGATTAGCTGAATATAATTTACTCGAACAAATTGGTTGAACTGGATAACCAAAACAACTTGAAAAAAATGTCACATTTCAAAATAGCATGTAGACCTACCTACTTTAACATGGTGCCTTTGGTCCAATGGCAATATTACTATATTGGTGCATCCAGGACAATAACCCTTTTCTTCCAGAGACACGAAATAAAGATGGATCTCCCCCCTCTCCTCATGGAAAGTCGCACCACTTCCCCCTTCTGCAAATGTAGCTGTCAGCATATACAGCCTCCCCTGCCCCTTTCCTTTGCTATTGACTGTCTTCCTTACGAAAATGATAAAGAAGAAACCTGCAAAAGTGTTTTTCTTTTCCTTCTTATTGAATAAATTTAATTTTTCATTTGTGTTTCTCAATTTTGAGGCACTGCTTAGTGTGTAGCCCGGACAAAATGTCCTTCTGAATGATCTGCAGTAGCCACTCCTACTGAGACAGGAAATATTTGCTATATAATTTTAAATATTAGATTGCCTCTCTAGCCATTTCAAAAACTGGTGGTCTGCTTTGTCATCTCCAAAATGTATGAGGATTCAAAACACAATGGATTCAGAGTACATATATGGAGAGTATGCACACTCTGAAATTCTATGATGGAAAATATTTGAAAGATTAAGATCTAAGAAATGAATTTTGTTGTGTATTAATTTTTTAACAAGTACTTTTTTCATTTATATCTAATTATAAACTTGAGCAAAAAAAAATAAATATATCCACTTTTGAAAAGTTTATTTGAAGGTTACAGGTATTACACCTCTTTTGAATCTTTTACTTTATCTCCTACCTCCATTGCTCCTTGCAAGTTTTAGGCCCTTCAGAAAATATTTTCTGGCCGAGTTTTGTCACCAAGATACAACAGGGGAAAACAATTTTTGTTTCAGAGCAGTTACTTCATTTATAAAGTTTGAAAAGAAAACTTCAGATTGTTGTAATTTTCTCTTTGTAAGTAACAATATTCCAATGTTTTTTTGTTTGATGTCAAAGATTAATATTGAATAATTTTGGAAAATTTTTGATTCATAATTCATTCCTGTAGCCGTCCCATGGCCGAGTGGTTAGCGTACTTGGCTACTGATTTATGGGACCTGGGTTCAAGCCCCGGGTAAGGCATGGCTGTTTGTGTCGTTTTTCTGCTGAGGTCCTGCCATCCTCTCAGACCTTCTACTATGGCATATAAACTGACAGGCTCCTGTCAGACCTCTGTGGCAAGCAGCTGCTTGAGGGGGTATTTATTTATTTTATTTTATTCGTACCTGTAGTGTGAGATTTTTGACATCTGAAAAAGCCCCATGATCAAGATAATTGTAATAAATCTTCATTTTTCATCAGGATTGTACTGAACTTCCAGTTTCAACTTTTATGACCCTATCATTTGCACGGAATTGGAGGAATCTGACACAAATCTGGGGAGATGCAGGTTTGAACCCCGTGAATCGACAAAGTAATTTTTTCCACAAAAGTTACTGTTTTCACTAATCCCCATCCTGCTCTTGGTGAGGAAGGAGCCATCAGTGAACTTGGAAAGTCCATTGGATGGGATAGTAAGCCATTGCACCTTATGCAGGAAAGCCATACCCTGTACATGCTAAAGAACATGCTGGCATGCTTGGATTGCTTTGACGGAAGGATTCCATTTGTTTTCTAATAGCTGTCCAGTGGGTCTCCTACCCCAATCTTCTGTGATCTCTTGAGGTCCTTGTGACCTAGCTATTTAGCCCATTCTATGTGAAAAAGTTCGAATGTGAAACAACCCAACCCATCTGATGGGACAGTAAGCTATGGATCTGTTTTCAGTAGAGCCATACCCTCTGCATGTTAAGGAGCACACACAGGATGGGCTTGATGGGAGATTCCATCTGTCTTCTAGCAACTCTCCAGTGCATCCCTTTCACCAACCTTTTCTGAATCTTAGGGGTAAATATATATGATGACAAGACCCACTAGTTCTGCCTAAAGCACTACCAGTATAAGGAAATGCCATATTCACCACTGTCTACGGTCAGGGGCAAGACAGTACCATATAGATACAACTCATCCCCGACTACCTAATGGCGAGCAGTACTATAGGAGTAAAGCTCATACATCGGTCAAAACCTAATTTTAATCTATGTCCTGGACCGCCACAAACAAGGATATAGCATCCAAGTTGCCTCGGCTCCCGTGACTGGGAACTTAATCCTGCCCTTCCATTGGGGCCCCATCCAACACGAAGAGATTCTAGTCAGCGGGGTCCTCAATTCTTCCATCTTAGCCTGTCCAACCATGGACCAATCTGATCAGCATAGCCTTCAACTTCATTTAGGCCCTCAGGCCCCCCCCCTCCCCACCTCGACAAGGTGGTCTCATATTGGAGGGGGGAATCTTAAGGGTAGTTGTGACCTGACCATTTTAGCCCCTTGTTGCAGAAAAGTACTGCACAGAGGAAAAACAACTAAACCATGTATTTGCTTTAATGGCTGTGCATTATTACAGGTGGCACTGCATCCTGCAGACTAGGAGTTAATAACTTTCATGTTTTATTATGGCATTACCTATAAAAAATCTAGACACTGATTAAGTTATGATTGAAATGAAATATGTTTTAATAATATGAATGTTTGATTTAAATCAGGAAAAGCTCTGCGGCTGAAAAAGGCTAAGGAAGAAGCTCAGTTAGAAATTCAAAGATATCGTGAAAAAAAAGAAACTGATTTCAAGAAATATGAAAGCGAGGTAAATATTTGTTTTTATTTATTTAGCATTTTTTAGCACAAAGCACGTGGCTCTATATTTTATGTTAACCTACAATCAGT
Organism: Ryuthela nishihirai; assembly: GCA_038380435.1. Classification (NCBI taxonomy): domain Eukaryota; kingdom Metazoa; phylum Arthropoda; class Arachnida; order Araneae; family Heptathelidae; genus Ryuthela; species Ryuthela nishihirai. The sequence continues at coordinate 104,298,798 of JAWZYU010000002.1, read as the reverse complement.
ATATAAAATTCTTTAAAAATTCAAAGATTTAGACTTCCTAAGGTAGCACTTTTAATTATAAATGACTACTCAAATTAGAAAAAAAAAGCATCTTAGTTTTCTTTCACAAACCGTAAGATTATCAGATTTACTAAAAACATCATTTGCTTACCATTCAGAATGATTTTAAACCAGTCTTTTGAGGCAATGGGAGCATACCACATTTGTAACCTAAACATAAGTGACAATCACAGTGTTACTTGTTGACTTTTTAATGTCTTTATGTCAGTGGAATTTTTTCCACAAAAATATTTATTGCATCCTAATGTTCATGAGTTTGTTTCCACTGTGCATACATTATTATTTTCTCCACTAAACTACTCTAGAGAAAAAAGACACTGGTGGATTTGAAAGGGCCACTATATGTTGAATGATATGTTAATCATAACCCTAGGAACAGGAGAGCCATACCCTATGAGCATTAACACCTTCAGCGGAATTACCAGAACAGTTCCATGACCCTCACTCTGGCCTAAGCTGTCATGTCTCGGAACAGTTTTGTGCTCAATAGAGTGCTTAAAGTGTGTCCAGAAATATTTTTGAATTCGTATTATTACATTTTTATAGTAGATGGCATGCTTTTTGTAGTCATTTGCTGTGTGATTTGTGGTGTATTTGAGAAGTTTCAGGCTTTTTCTAGCAAAAAAGAGTGTGCGTTAGCAATTTATGCATTTTGAGAGATTGATAATGAATTGGTAAATGTTTTTAGTACAGTGGACCTTTGTTATAGCGCTGCTCGCTATACCGCGCACTCGGTTATAGCGCAGGCGATGTTCGCGATAAGTTCAAACATGTTTATACAGGTCCGTGCAGCGTTAGTGAGTATCGCATTTTATTGTTACTGCGTATTGAGTAATTATGTATGTATTGAGTTCCTGCATGTATTTTGAATAGTGTTTAATTATTGTATGCATGATGAGTAAAAGAAAAGCTTACAGTGTGAAATTTATTGTGTCGCTACCATGCCGCTCGGTATAACGTGGTTCACCTTATAACGCGGGTGTTGTTTCCCGCCCGACGTGCGCATTATATCGGGGGTCCACTGTATTTCAGACAGTGATTTTTGAGGCCAGTAATTGCAGTATCAGTGAAGATCAAGCCAATTATATGGAAACTTCCAATGTACCTAGTGCAGATATATCATCACAATCTATAATGGCAATGGATATGACAATTGATTGCCATTTCCAGTGGACAAATTATGATAATAATCAAATAGATGATTTCCTTTTCTGATGAAGCAGGTGTTTGCATATCACTCTCTTCTACACTGCTGAGGTCCTGCCATCCTCACAGACCTTCTACTATGGCATATAAACTGACAGGCTCTTGTCAGACCTCTGTGGCAAGCAGCTGCTTGAGGGCATATTTATTTATTTTTTATTTCTTCTACATTGAAGGACAATTTATTATACACACTGCACCCATTTACAAACCTGCCCTACTCTCCCACAATAATGTGGCCAGCTGAAACTCCTTGCAGGCTACAAATAGGTCAGATTCCTACCTGCTGCGTAGCTTACTTGCGACTGCTATGTTGTGTAAACACGACGACCTGAGTGAGTTCGATTGTGGGCAGATAGCTGGTACAAAGATGGGGATACTACATATACTCGACTGCAGAACATCTGGGATTTCTGCATGCAATCATTGCAGTTTTGTACCAGGACTACATCAAAACTGGCAAAACCTGCAGCTGCCAGGAAAAATATGGCTGTGACTTCGCTGTTGATGTTCAAAGTGAGTGCGGCATCGCCCAATTTGTAATGTCAGAACTGAGGACAACAATGCAGATGATAATGTCAGCATTCAACAATGGGGCATGAATGTTTTATATGAAGTTGTTTTGTGCAAAGACCTTTCAATATATGATGGCATGACTCAGCTATGCAGCCAATGCTCACATCAAGTACCCTTGTTAATATATCACCAAGCTATGAAGCTACAGTGGACGAGTTGGGTTGTTTTACCTCTGAGCAGCACTTTTTTGCACACCATGGGCTAAATGGCCAGGTCACATGGACCCCGAAGGCTCAGAGAAGGTTGGGGGAGGGGACCCACTGGAATAGCTGTTGGGAGACAAATGATAGCCTCCCGTAAGGTCATCCAGTGTGTTCTTTAATGTGCACAGGGTATGGCTCTTCTGCACACGGGTCTATGGTTTAACATTCCATCCGATGGACGGTGGCCTTTCCAAGCCCATCAATGTCCCCTACTGACTGTAGGCAGGATGAGGAATTTTGCAGAGATAAATCTCAACGCTGACCCAGCTGGGACTCGAACCTGGGAACTGCAGATTACGAGCCTGGTGCCCTACCAACTGAGCCACCCCCACCTCAAAAAGTTCTCTCAGAATTGGAGTATGAGCCCATGCCCTCAAACAAGGACCAGAGTTTAAATCTGGCATCTTTGGCAATTTCCCCACCCTGATTTGCAGTGGGCAAAGGAACATAGACAGTGGACCATGGAAGACTGAAATGGGTAGCTGGGTCAGACCATCTGCAACTTTTGGTGCTTTACGGATTGCTCTGAGTTTGACATGGGTGTAAAAAACTAGAACTGAAGTTGTATAGAACAAGAGACTACATATTCTATGAAATCATCTCTCTAAAATGAATTAAATGCTGATCTGATATTTACATTTTTGAAATAATGAAAATGCTGATAAAAATGATTGCTCCAAAGAATCGAGCCTTCTGGAAGCACTGCATACTTTATTTAGAAGAACCTTTATGTCAGAGCAAGAAAGTTATTTTTCATTATGATAAAAGGAATGATGATCTTAACTCTATGATTTAGGAAAAATTATCCTGTTATTTTTTTTTTTGGAGGGGATTGGGAAAGTTAAGGGGGCAATCAAACATAGACAGAAACCTCTGATTGCAGGGACTATCACGCAAACTTTTGGTTACAATATCTTAAGAGGTCTCTAAATTCCTAGTAAATAGACAAACAGCTTATGTAATAGTGGGGGTAGGATTCTCCCTGGAAAAATTTTATTTTTACAAATCATTACTTCATAAATTTACATTAAGAAAAACATGAACAATTTTTCAAATTCCCACCTTCCTCCAAAACTCATAACTATGCCATTGCTTAGCAATAATGCAAGTATGTAATGTCTATAATGTTGTAATCATCCCAATTATCAGGAGCGCTCAGTGTGTAGCATGCCAGACATACCTTGCAGTTCTCAGGTTTGAGTTCCGCAAAATTCCCCGCCCTGCCCACAGTCAGTAGGGGACACCGATGGGCTTGGAAAGGCCGCCGTCCGTTGGATGGGACGTTAAGCCGTGGCCCCATGTGCGGGAGAGCCATACCCTGTGCACGTTAAAGAACACACTGGATGGCCTTGACGGGAGGCTACCACGTGTCTCCCAACAGCTGTTCCAGTGGGTTGAGTTCGAGCTGGGGCAGCTTTGAGATTATCTCCTCAATTTATCTCCACAAAACTCCCTCTCCACATTCAGTAAGAGGACACTGATGAGTTTGGAAAGATTGCCATCCATTGGATGGGATGTTAAGCCATGGTCCTGTGTATGGGAGAGCCATACCCTGTGCACGTTAATGAACATGCTGGATGGCCTTGATGAAGGCTATCATCTGTCTCCCAACAGCTGTCCAGTGGAGTCCTTGTGATCTGACCATTTAGCCCATTGTGTGCAAAAAAGTGTCGCTTAGAGGTAAAACAACCCAACTCCCAATGTTCAATGAAATCCTGGATATCATAGGAATTTGGGCACCAGGATAAGTCTGCTTGCCAACAATTAAGGTTCAGTTTATGTTTGAGCATAAATGATAATAAATATAAGCTAAATAAAAGCACTAAAATATAAATCTTAAACGCAACATAAACATAATTCTTACCTCTGTTCAAGAATGAAAAATTATATCAAATCAATATCAAGAAACTGTTTATTCAAATCGGACTCACCAAAATATAGGTCAATAAGTCCCAGCTAGGTCAGTGTTGAGATTTATCTCCACAATTCCCCCCCCATCCTGTCCACAGTCAGTAGGTGACACCATTGGGCTTGGAAAGGCTGCCATCCATCAGATGGGACATTAAGTTGTGACTCTGCATGTGGGAGAGCCATACCCTGTGCATGTTAAAGAACACACTGATTGGCCTTGACGGGAGGCTACCATCTGTTTCCCCACAGCTGTTCTAGTGGGTCCCCTCCCCCAACCTTCTCCGAGTCCTCAGGGTCCTTGTGGCATGGCTGTTTAACCCATTGTGTGCAAAAAAGTGCTGCTCAGAGGTAAAACAACCCATACATTAATGTGAAATTTATGTTATATTAGTAATAATGATTTTTTTCCTCAGAACACCAATAATCTATAAATAGACCTCTGGTTGCAATACATTGGTGTTAAAATATGTCCTTCAACTTTAAATTCATTATATAAGATGCAGCAATGCATAATACTGAAATTTTAGTGATTTAATTTATACATTATATTAATTAGATTATTTTTTAATCAAATTTTAATGAAATTTATTTTCAGTTTATGGGATCTCGTGAAGATCAGTATCAGAGAATTGAAGCAGATACACGTTTGAAGATTGAAGAAATGAATAAATCAGTGGCAGCAAATAAAGAGCAAATCATAAAGTATTTATTATCCCAGGTGTTTAATATTAAGCCGCAACTCCACCAAAATCTTCGTTTAGATTAAGTGAAATTAAATGAAAGTTGCAAATTGTTATTCTGTTAAGAATATTTGTAGTAGATCTAGATATGTTTCCTTGTTAATATTAGATATTTATTTTGAAAGGTAATGGAAAATAACAGCATTCATGAGAGAGAAAGTTTTTGATGCTTATAACTACCAGTGGCATAACTAATTTCTTTTGGGGGGGGAGGAATTTTCCAGTTCAAGAGTTTCTACCCATTTTTTTTGGACATGAAATATATTGCACCTATTCCTGCAGTCATGATCCCATACAAGTTTGCACTGTTAGTGCTATTACCAATGCAAAAAAAAAACTATCATCAATAATAAATTGCATTCATCATAGTTATTAACAAATTTTGGCAGAAGTGTTAAAATAATTTTCAGAAATTTGAAATTATGACAGATGCATAATGTACATAAAATGTATTATGCATGGTTACCATCTTTAGTTATTATTTTATAAACGAAATATTGTAGGTGTTGGAAGCATGGGCGTCCACAGTGGGGTGGCAAACGGTGCACTTTCCCCCCAGGGATAGAGTAAAAAAATTCCACAAATTATAATCGTAAAAATTTAAACGTAATTGATTTATATACATTATGTATGTGTTTTTGTATTGATGCAATACTGTATTCTATAATCTACTTGTGAAAAAAAATCCTAAAAAGTTAAATATTTAAATAAAAATTTATTAATGTAATTATTTGTCTCCGAGCTCTGACCCCCCCCCCCCCTGGAAAATTTTCTGTGGACGCCCATGGTTGGAAGATATATATTTTGATTTTGAACTGTAATTCTTTGTTTCATTTCTCTATATCAAATACCTGTAACAAAATCTGATTATAGTACAATCTGTAATATTTTATTATTTGTAAAGGTTCCATTGATATGTATTTTAGATAATTAGATGAATGTGCTAAACTGGGAATCTTTTACCTTCTCGTACTTTACTATCTTCCCCATAGTGATTACACACACGTTTAATACCGATTCATTTTATTGCATTTCTAACAGTTGAATAAGTATTTCATTTTCTGTTGCCAGATCAGGAATGTAAAGTTTTTCAATTACGAATTATTTGTATTTATATGGATATTTTTTTCGTTGTTTAGAAAATGAGGTAATATCAAACTTTGAAATTGAGAGCTCGTTTATTAGTCACTTGAGCCAATGACCCACCAACACATTTAGGATATTACTAAGTATTTCATATTTTGTAGTCTTCATAAATTTGTTTAGATTGACCTGTTGTTTTACTCTTCTTTTAGATTGTGCACATTCCATGATTATTATTATATATTATGCGATTTGTGCACATTCCATGATTTATCTCTACACAAATGCCTCACCCTGCAGCATTGTTAAATATTTTTACAGCCCTGAAGCTCATTAGTGATGTTCAACTGGTTTTGTTAAACCAGTTTTTAAAAATATTAATCGCAGAACCTGTTTTCAAAAATTATAGAAAATATATTTTGAAATAATAACAATATGAACAATACATGCATAAAAAGCCTGTTTTTTATTACTTTCACTTTTAAGAAGGTGGTTCCCTGAAATGCATTTAGTATCGTTGCTGTTGAAACAGTAAAATAAAAATTGCATTTGAAGAGATCAGTAGATAATAGATTACTGTTTAAGCCTGGGGTGGGGGTGGCTCAGTCAGTAGAGCATCAGGCTTCTATTCTGCAGTTCCTAGGTTCGAGTCCCAGCAGGGTCTGTGTTGAGATTCATCTCCGCAAAACTCCCTGCCCTGTCCACAGTCAGAAGGAACACCGCTGGGCTTGGAAAGGCTGCCGTACATCGGATGGGACGTTAAACTGTAGCCTCGTGCACGAGAGCCATATCCTGTGCACGTTAAAGAACACACTGGATGGCCTTGATAAAATATAAAAAAATAAATACCCCCTCAAGCAGCTGCTTGCCACAGAGGTCTGACAGGAGCCTGTCAGTTTATATGCCACAGTAGGAGATCTGAGAGGATGGCAGGACCTCAGCAGAAAAACGACACACACATCCATGACTAATACCGGGGCTCGAACCCAGGTCATTTAGATCAGTAGCCAAGCGTGCTAACCACTCTGCCACGGTGGGAGGCTACAATCTGTCTCCCAACAGCTGTTCCAGTGGGTCCCCTCCCCCAACCTTCTCTGAGCTTTCGGGGTCCATGTGACCTGGCCATTTAGCCCATGGTGTGCAAAAAAGTGCCGCTCAGAGGTAAAACAACCCAACCTTGTGACCTGGCCATTTAGCCCATTGTGTGCAAAAAGGTGCTGCTCAGAAACCAATCAACTGTATGGTTGATGGCCTATTAATGAACCAATGATTTGTCTTGGTCAAGTGTGTAAACACTGTGCAAGTTGCTTCCAAAGTTAAATACTTCTCTTTTGGCAGAAAGTAATACCAAATTTAAAATAAGCATGCGACTTCTCTGCAATAGCCTTCAATTAAATGATTATATGTATAAACTTTACCAACTTGGAACCACATATTAGGCCAGAGGTTTCAAACTAAGTCCAAATCATGAGACCATAGATTTTACATATGACCATATACTGTCTGTTATTTTAAACAAGTAAGATTTTAATTTCTGGCTGGTTTCGCAAAATATCAAATAATAAAAGTCAATATATTACAAACTTTTTTTGATGCCTTATTTTAGAGAACAGTTAAAATTTTATAAGGAAAAAAATTCGAACACGAGGGAGAACTTTTCTTGTAACAAGTACATTGGAAAAATAATGCAGGTGTTTTTTTTATGTTAGTGTTTCAGTTCAATATTTTGAAATATAAATTTTAGGAGTAGCCCATTTTAATCACGTGACCACTATAGAAATCATTAGCTCATGTGTGGTAATTACTTATACAGTTCTGAAATAATAAATTTCTTAAGTTTCAAATTTCTTTTGAATTCTTGGTTAAGAAACTTTGATTTGTTTATTTTTTGTTTATTATAGTTGGACTAAACTGGTCTCGCAGCTGCAGGGACGGGGGTGGCTCAGTAGGTAGCGCGCCAGGCTCGTAATCTGTAGTTCCCAGGTTCGAGTCCCAGCTGGGTCAGCGTTGAAATTTATCTCCGCAAAATTCCCCGCCCTGCCCACGGTCAGTAGAGGACACCGATGGGCTTGGAAAGGCCGCCGTCCGTCGGATGGGACGTTAAGCCGTGGCCCCGTGTGCGGGAGAGCCATACCCTGTGCACGTTAAAGAACACGCTGGATGGCCTTGACTGGAGGCTACCATCTGTCTCTCAACAGCTGTTCCAGTGGGTCCCCTCCCCCAACCTTCTCTGAGCCTTCGGGGTCCATGTGACCTGGCCATTTAGCACATGGTGTGCAAAAAAGTGCCGCTCAGAGGTAAAACAACCCAACGTTAAAGAACACGCTGGATGGCCTTGACGGGAGGCTACCATCTGTCTCCCAACAGCTGTTCCAGTGGGTCCCCTCCCCCAACCTCTGAGGCTTCGGGGTCCATGTGACCTGGCCATTTAGCCCATGGTGTGCAAAAAAGTGCCGCTCAGAGGTAAAACAACCCAACGTTAAAGAACACGCTGAATGGCCTTGACGGGAGGCTACCATCTGTCTCCCAACAGCTGTTCCAGTGGGTCCCCTCCCCCAACCTTCTCTGAGCCTTCGGGGTCCATGTGACCTGGCCATTTAGCCCATGGTGTGCAAAAAAGTGCTGCTCAGAGGTAAAACAAACCAACTCACAGCTGCATGTTTGAATCCCTGATTTAGACCCATCACTACACACTGAAAAAAAATAAAGTAGTAAAAAAGAGATTTTTATTTATCAAAATAGATTTTAAAATTGCCATAGTCAGGTTTGTTACATTAGTGGGTTAAAATAACGAAATGTATCCATTTAGTTTTTTTGTAAACGAGAATTTTTTGATCTTCCAAACATTGTTATTAAATTTGATGTTCTTTATTTTTGAGATGTTTAAAATTATCCCAGATGTAATATAAATTGATGTGAATACAACGTGGTATATGTAAATCGGATATTTTTTTAATATTGTTAGAAGAATAAATTTCGTTTATTGAATGCTTTGTGTATGTATTAAAAAAGTCAGATTTATTATCATCATCCTCAAGCAACCATGGGCTACGGAGTTCCAACCGGACCGTGTAATTTAGTTCTCCAAGCATATCTGTCCTGAATTATATCTCCCTCATCTGGACACTGCACACCAGTTCTAACAAGATCCTGTTGACATTGTCTGCCCATCGCATCCTTGGTCTCCCCTACTTTCTGAGACCTTTAGGCACACTGTTCTTAACTCTATTCACTAATCTATAATTATCCATACGGGCAACATGGTCAAACCAATGGAGTCTCTGCACAATATGCTGCCCAAAGGAGGTTGCCGACTCTTGTATAATCTCTATTACTTACAAAGTTGAACCACCTAATGCCCAAGATACTGCGTAAGCATCTAGTTTCTGTTGTTTACAAAGCGTCGAAGTTTAATTACCATAACTAACCCTAGAAAGAACCAAACTATCATACAGTCTAATTTTAGTCTTTAGGTGTATACACCTATTTATCCATACACTCCATAGATTCTTAAAAGTCCCGGCAGCAATCCCTATTCGTCTGTTAATCTCGTGCTGCACATCACCAGTATCTGTTACATAGCTCCCAAGATAATCTGGCATCTGCACAAGACTGCAACCATTCAGATTAGTTGAATCACGACCTGCCTGACCAATATGGTGGGGGTGGTGCAGTCGGTAGCCCCAGCATGCGGGGCTCGTAATCTGCAGTTTCCAGGTTCGAATCCCAGGTGGGTTAGCGTTGAGGCATCTCCGCAAAACGCCCTGCTCACGGTCAGTAGGGGACACCAATGGGCTTGGAAAGGCTGCCGTCTCTCGTAGAGACGTTAAACCGTGGGTCTGTGTGCGAGAGCCATACCCTGTGCACATTAAAGAACACGCTGGTTGGCATTGACTGGAGGCTACCGTCTGTCTCCCAACAGTGGGTCCCCTCCCTCAACATTCTCTGAGCCTTCGAGGTCCTTGTGACCTGGCCATTTAGCCCATGGTGTGAAAAAAGTGCCACTCGGAGGTAAAACAACCCTACCTAGATAGACCAATTTTCATCACTTTAGTTTTCTCTATTACCAAACCTACTCTACAAGTCTCGTCAAAATCTCGAATGAGAGCATCTCATCAACGTCATTTGCCAAAAGCGCTAAATCAGCATAATCTAAATCAGAAATTTTCGTATGTCCAGCCCACTTAAGGCCAAAATCTTTTCCTCACAGTGAATTTCGCATAACATAATTAATAACCAAAATAAGGAGACAAAATGTACCCTTGTTGAACACCAGAAGTAATGCTAAACCAATTACTACAAGCCTAACCAACTCTCACACACGACTCAGTGTTACGATAGAGAGCTTTCATTATGTTAACTAGTCTGGTATGCCATATTATCTCACAACCACAAATTATTACGATCAACAGAGTCGAAAGCCTTTTTGAAATCAACAAAGGTTTCTGAAACTCTAAACCAGGCGTGTCCAACTCGCGGCCCTGGACAGCTAGTAATGCCACCCACAAAGTCGTAAAGTTTACGACATAAGCTTTCAAATGAATATGTGATTTTCAGTGAGTTTTTGATATCCCACTAGTTTAATGTTGCCCTTTTTTTAATTTTATAATAAAAAAGAAATGAAGTTTTATTATTCATATACATTAACTATATTTTATGTGCTGCCCAAAACAATTTATTTTCACTCAATGAAGCCCAGGGAAGTCAAAAGGTTGGACACGCCTGCTCTAAACATTTCTCAAGAATCTGCTTAAGAGAAAATATCTGATCTACACCTCACCCACTTCTGAATCCGCATTGCTCATCACGCAATAGCCTGTCAACCATATTCTTAATTCTATTGAGCACAATCATGCAAAGAACTTACCTGAAACAGAAAGTAGGCTGACACCCCTATACTTATCACAACTGCGATCAACTTTTTTGATAATAGGGCTATGGGAAAAAAAAACCTTTAATACATTCTACACTTTCACTGCAAATGAGTTTTTATTCTCTTGAATATGCAGAGATATTTAAATTATCAGTTCTCTGCAATAATAAAATTGATATTTAAATTATCAGTTCTCTGCTTTATTACTGTGCACATTGTCGTAGTTTCCAGGGTCTTCGTATTATTTTCCTTGTTTCCATGCGACAACAATCGTTTGGTCCGAGTTTTCCCTCTCTGTTCGGTATTTTCTGAAACTTAATGAAAGTTATAGCTAGTACATAGGTTTACTATTTTTTACTCAGTTCTAATTAGAAATTTATGTTTATTATTTTAAACTGAATTTCAAGTAAACTATCAGTTGGAAAATTGTCTATTTTGGCTATATTTGCAATAATAATTTATTGCATATATTTTACAATGAATTGTAAAAAATGTGATACGGAATAAAATGAATTATTTAAAAATGACTAAAAAACTACAGGAGTTTATCAAAATGATGGAAACATGTACTGTTTATGGAGAACATTTTATTAATAAGCTGTAGGCCCATCTCGGGGTCCATTGGATGGGACGTTAAGTCGTGGCCTCGTGTGCTGGAGAGCCAGACACTCTGCACGTTAAAGAACATGATGGATGGTATTGACGGGAGGCTACCATCTGTCTCCCAACAGTTGTTCCAGTGGGTCCCCTCCGCCAACTTTATCTGAGCCTTCAGAGTCCTTGTGACCTGGCCATTAACCCACGGTGTGCAAAAAAGTGCCACTCAGAGGTAAAACAACCCAATGTTAAAGAATACGCTGGACGGCCTTCACAGGAGGCTACCATCTGTCTCACAACAGTTGTTCCAGTGGGTTCCCTCCCCCAACCATCTCTGAGCTTTCGGGGTCCTTGTGACCTGGCCATTTAGTCCATGGTGTGCAAAAAAGTGCCACTCAGATGTAAAACAACCTAACGTTAAAGAACACGCTGTATGGCTTTGACAGGAGGCTACCATCTGTCTCCCAACAGCTGTTCTAGTGGGTCCCCTCCCCCAACCTTCTCTGAGCCTTCGGGGTCCTTGTGACCTGGCCATTAAGCCATGGTGTGCAAAATGGTACCACTCGGAGGTAAAACAACCGAAGACCATCTCGGTCGTTCAGAATAGATGCAATTCGACGTGGAATAGACTGTACGTAAGGTAATGGAATGTGGGACCATTCTTCCTGTAAAATGTGGCCCAACTGTGCCAGTGATGCTAGAGGTGGAAAGTGTCTAACCTTGCACTCCAGATATTCCCACAAATGTTCAATAATATTTATATGACCAGGGTAGCTGCTGTACCTCATGCTCTGCAATCCACAATTTGACACTTTTCGTACAATACACGGGTGCATTATCCGCTTGAAACTAGGAACGGTCATTAGGGAACCAATGCCCATTGGATGCAAGTGGTCCCCGAGAATTGATTCGTGCGTTGCAGATATGATATGACCCTGCAAATAACTTATGGCTCTCCACGGCATCATGGATCCACCTCCATACTTCACAGTCGGTGGCGGGGGGTACGTTTTTGCCAGACCTACACTCTACCAGTGGGGGGAAACAAATGTGTAGCATGATTCATCAGACTAGATTACCCGATGTCAGTCCAGGTGTGTGTGTGTGTGGGGGGGGGGGGGCTTGAGGGCCTAAATGAAGTCGAAGGCTATGCTGACCGGAGTGGAACCAGTTGGACAGGCCAAGGATGGAAGAAGGCCAGACTAAGTTTCCGTCACGGGAGCAGAGGCAACTTGGATCTTTATATCCTTGTTTGTGGCGGTCCTAGACGTAGATTAAATTTAGGTTTTGACCGATGAATGAGCTTTACTCCTATAGTACTGTTAGCCGTTAGGTAGTCGGGGATGAGCTGTCTTGCCCCTGACCATAGATAATGGTAAACGTGGCATTATCCCTATTCCGGTAGTGCTTTAGGCGGAACTAGTGGGTCCTGTCATCATATATATTTACTATTTCCGCCGCTGATGCTCCTGCAAGATGCACCAATGATCATGCTTTTTAGAGGTCACTGAGATCTGATATTGTGACAATTACACCACAAGAGTGAGGCGGGGGTGGCTTAGTTGGCAGCGTGCCAGCCAGGCTCGTAATCTGCAGTTCCCAGGTTCGATACCAGGTAAACATATATATGATGACAAGACCCACTAGTTCCGTCTTAAGCACTTCCAGTATAGGGAAATGCCATATTCACCACTAACTACGATCAGGGGTAAGACAGAACCATACAGATACAGCTCATCCCCGACTACCTAATGGCGAGCAGTACTATAGGAGTAAAGCTAATACATCGGTCAAATCCTAAATTTAATCTATGTCCTGGACCGCCACAAACAAGGATATAGACCCCAAGTTTCCTTGGCTCCCGTGACTGGAACTCTTAGTCTGGCCCTTCCATCGGGGCACCGTCCAACATGACATGGACTTAGTCAGTCAACAGTGCCCTCAACTTCTGAGATAGAGGTCTTAGCCTGTCCAACCAGGGCCCAAACCAGTCAGCAGAGCCTTCGACCTAGATGGGACCTCAAGGCCCCCCCCTCACACCACCACCACCACCACAACAAGGTGGTTCCCTCTCGGGTGGGGGGGGGGATGATCGAGTACCAGCTGGGTCAACGTTGAGATTTCTATCTGCAAAATCCCCGCCCTGCTCACGGTCAGTAGGGGACACCGATGGGTTTGGAAAGGCCACCGTCCGTTGGATAGGACGTTAAGCCATGACCCCTTGTGTGGAAGAGACATACCCTGTGCACCTTAAAGAATATACTGGATGGGAGGCTACCATCTGTCTCCCAACAGCTGTTCCAGTGGGTCAATCCCCCAACCTTCACTGAGCCTTTGGGGTCCATGTGACCTGTCCATTCAGCCCACGGTGGGCAAAAAAGTGCCAGTTAGAGATAAAACAACCCAACCCATGCTGATCCAAGACCACTTCCATCAATTGTGGGAAAAAAAAATCGGATGTGAATGTCGGAAATTCATCTTTAGTGACATATTACATCCTAACACTCTATATGCCGTTCCACGAAAATAGTGCCTGATGTAGTGGTTAGTATTCTTGAGTACTGATCTAAGGGACCTGGGTTCGAACCCTGGATAAGGCATGGACATTTGTAATATTTTTCTCCTGAGGTCCCGCCATCCTCACAGACTTCCTACTATGGCATGTAAACTGACAGGCTCCTGTCAGACCTCTATGGTAAGCTGCTGCTTGAGGGATTGATTGGTTGTTTTACCTCTGAGTGACACTTTTTTGCACACGGGCTAAATGGCCAGGTTACAAGGACCCTGAAGGCTTAGAGAAGGTTGGGGGAGGGGATCCACTTGAACAGCTGTTAGGAGACAGATGGTAACCTCCTGTCAAGGCCATCCAGCATGTTCTTTAATGTTCCAAGAGAATGATTCCCACACCGTGGTCATGGCTTAACATCCCATCCGCCGTTTGTCGGATGGGATGTTAAGCCATGGCCTCTTGTGCGGGAGAACCATACTCTGTGCATGATAAAGAACATGCTGGATGGCCTTCCCGGGAGGCTACCATATGTCTCCCGACAGCTGTTCCAGTAGGTCCCCTCCCTAAACCTTCTCTGAGCCTTTGGAGTCCTTGTGACCTGGCCATTTAGCCCATTCTGTGCAAAAAAGTGGCGCTCAGAGGTAAAACGACCCAACAAAATAACATTTATAAGTTATCAGAACTGTGATAACCTTTAAAAATAGAGGTAATAATAGCTCTAGTAAAAATCCTTAGGAACGCAGTATCTTGAACATTAGATGGTTTAACTTTGTAACAAATGATGAGGTTAGGCAAAGGAGTCTGCAACAGCATATTGTGCAGAGAGAGATTCCGTTGGTTTTGCCATGTTGCCCCTTATGGATAATTATAGATTAGCGAATAGGATTATGAACAGTGTGCCTAAAGGCTTCAGAAAGAGGGGGAGACTTAGGATGCGGTGGACAGAAAATGTCAAACAGGACCTTGTTAGAATTGGTGTGCAGTGGCCAGATGCAGGAAACATAACCCAGGGCAGATATGCTTAGAGAACTAAACTGCACTCTCTGGTTAGACCTCCGTAGCCCATGGCTGCTTGAGGATGATGATTATGATTACCTTTAATTTATTTTCAGTAACCTCTTTCCATTGAATGAATATTTTAGAAGTTATATAGCTTCGAAGTTAGATTCCCATTCACATAACACCGAAATTGTCTAATATTTTGTTAGGGCTGTGTAATTCAGTTCCATATATTGTAAAGATATTCATTGTTTTGAGCCAATTGGAAAACTTTCTCTTGCTTACAATTCCCTCGATTACAAAATATTATTTATTCAAAAGTGATCTCTGAATTTTTTTTCTAATTATTCACGTCAACCTTAGGTTGCCGACATGTTAATGTGGTCACCTGTCTCGCAGACCCAGTTTGGAAGAGATTCGATAGAAACCGAGTTTTGTTTCATCAGTTTTGCCTCTACAAACATCACACAATACTGCATCATCGTTGAGACTTCTAGTTAAAAACGACAGAAATTAGAGAAGGCAGTAAATAAATCACATATAAAGATATCCGTCTTTTATCAGAATCCAATTTTGAAACTAGCGGCAAACAGCGTGAAAACTTATACTGCTAATAAATACCTATACTGCTACGATGCAAGAGTAAGCAAAACAACGCATCGCCAGCGCCACAGCAGACGAAAATGTAAGTAGCGCTATGACGCTTCACGTCTTGAAATCGGCAGGCATTTCCATTAGAGAGCACCGATTTTACCATCGAGCTCCGTGCACAGTGGCACAGATGTCTTGTCTGAACAGGTTGATAACATAACAAGCTTTTGTAGATCAAGTCCATTAGCAAACCATGGAAATCTTGGGTTGTTTTACCTCTGAACAGCACTTCTTTTCACACCATGGACTAAATGGCCCGGTCACAAGGCCCCCAAAGGCTCAGAGAAGATTGGGGGAGGGGACCCACTGGAATAACTGTTGGGAGACAGATGGTAGTCTCCTGTCAAGGCTATCCAGTGTGTTCTTTAATGTGCACAGGGTATGGCTCTCCCGCACACGGCGCCACGACTTAATGTCCCATCCAACAGACCACAGTCTTTTCAAGATCATCAGTGCCCCCTACTGACCGTGGGCAGGGTGGGAGATTTGCGGAGATAATTCTCAACGCTGACCCAGCTGGGACTTGAACCTGGGATCTTCAGAATACGAGCCTGGCGTGCTATCGACTGAGTCACCCCCGCATGGCAATCTTGTTTTCTTAGGATTTGAATGGAAAAAGTTGTTCTTACTCGGCTCCGCTTAAGTCATTCATTTATCACACATTCGTTTCTTCTTCCAGCGGACGACGAACCTAAGTGTAAGTTTTGAAACATCATTTTAATGATCAAACATATTTTACCTGCTAGTCCCGCTTTCAACTTTTAACGTGGCGTGTGTATTTTAACCCTTTCACGACCAAGGGAAACATTTTTCCCATTTTAAAATTGGTGATTGTCGTATTTAATTATAACCTTATCTGCATTTTTTATACAGAATGTCAAAATAGAACGTATGCCGAACGCAATTACGTAAACGGGAACGTTTAGAAAACAAAAACAGAACTATCAGGACGCATAATATATGTACTATGTGCAATGTCCATCTTTGCCTCACTACCAAAAGAAATTGCTTCGCCGAATATCATAATTAGCACATCATTTTGTATAGTAATTTTATTTCATAATTTTGTATTATTTTAGTTAACATTTTGTTCTAATAAACCAATAAATAAAAGACATTGCATAATAAGCCTAACTATAATTTGTGTTACCTTTATAGTCCATTTGGAAAAATATTTCCCATAAAATTCCAAAAAAAACTACACATTGTTATGTATTTTTCTTATGATTTTTATTTATTTTACGTCTAAACAAACTAAAATAAACAGTTACATACTAATATTTACTCTTAGAAACCTTATGGTCCTGAAAGGGTTAACTTCAATGACTTTACGGCCGAGCAACTTGCACTCGGACACCTTTTATATTTTTATCTGAGAACTCTTTTTTTAACACGTGTTTGATATTTTCGTTTTACCGGCTATTTTAATGGTCTCTGAAAATTTTGCCCTTTTACTCTTTAGACTTGTTGCTTTTATAGGTCTTATGCACCCATTGTTATTTATTCTGTTTTACACTTGCTGACTTTTTTCCCTGGTCTGATCTGCATTATTACTCACACACTTTTCTTTCTTGTGGTGAGATTTTTTTATTTTCGTTTCTTTTATCATATATGTGGTTTTTTTTTTCTTTGATTGAAGGTTTGATGTTTTTTATCATTTCATTCTCCCTGGTTTGGCGGAACACAGCCTATGTTGCTCTTGCGCCATAAAACCCTAAACAACCAAGCAACTGAAATGTGCTATTTACATGTATGTAGTGTAATCTGCAGTTCCCAGGTTCGAGTCCCAGCTGGGTCAGCATTGAGATTTATCTCCGCAAAATTTCCTGCCCTGCCCACGGTCAGTAGGGGACACCGATGGGCTTGGAAAGGCAGTCGTCCGTCGGATGGGACGTTAAGCTGTGCCCCGTGTGCGGGAGAGACATACTCTGTGCACGTAAGAACAGCCAAACCGTTTCTCGATTTTTCATTTCCTTCTCTACAGAATGAGGTTCTAAATAGCCATTCTAGCAAGGTCACAGTTTCGTTGCCAATGCAACATAGGAGGTATAGATAATTTTGGGAATTAACAGCAAGAAGACTTTTTTTTTTAACATATTTATATGTTTTTCTGCGTGTAATAGGTAAGTGTAAACACTGACGCCAGAGGATTTCATTATCTTGTTTTTTGATGCAGTGTACGAGTGATTTCCCTTTACTCACTTATTGCAACTATGTTCCAACCAACGGCTCATAAACCAATCATTAAAATATTGAATTTAGTAATTTTTTCCAATTTTTGACCAAACATTTATAGATTCTTAACTAACAGATTTTGCCATTAATATTACAAATTAAAGATGTGTATATGTGTGTATATATCATCTTTTTTCAAATTTATTACTTTGTAGAAATGTATGGTTTTCGTTTTTAAGCAAAGAATTTTTTCTTGCCGCTGTTTAAGAATATAATTTTCCTTTTTATGGTTTTTCTCTTAATTTGTGTATAATTTGGGTTAAAATACGAGTGCCTACATTATGCAAGCAAGCTGAACAAAATCCATTGTAAAAGTTTCCGAATTTGATGATGATGATGACAACTGATGCTTGTTAATCAAATTTTGCGGATATTAATGTGGTGGATATGATTTTTTTTTTCTGAAATTGTTAAATGATTTTACATTTTACAATCCTATTTTTCTGGCTAACAACTAAACTGAAAAAGATTAGTTTTTGTCATTGCTGACCACTTCATGGACCAGTTCTGTAAAACCAGATCTAAGACAAATTTATTTTGCAAAAATTACTGTTTTAACTCTTTTAGGTCAAATTTATTAAGAAAATTATAAATGGTACTGTGTCCGATTTACTGAAATGTGTTGCAGTCATATTTAATGACCTAGAAGTCATCGATAGCTGAATAGGAAAACAAACACAATAGTAATTATTGTAATAATGGATCTGGCATAACTGGCTCCTTTACTATCGGCCATCTTGCCTCCTCCTTCCGTATCCAGCTGTGTCAGAGGTATAGATAATTTGGGGAGTTGACAGTAAAAAGACTTTCTTTAAACATACTTATATATTTTTGTGCGTGTAATAGGTAAGTGTAAACACTGAAGCCAGAGAATTTAATTCTCTTGTTTTTTGATGCAGTGTAGAAGTGATTTTATTGTATTTGTTTGGGATATCCCAAACACAAAAACAAACTGTCATGTTATCGGAATATAAATAATTTTTACGATTAAGAATAAACGTAATTGACACTCAAGGAGATTTTTGTATTTCTGAAAATAACCTGCTCTATAAATCTTGCTTATAGGTAAATTTTTCCGAAAAATACATTTCGCACTGAGAATGGTAGGTGTGTTGTTTAAGATCATGTTTTTATTACGAAACACTTGTATTCAAGTTACGTGAATGTTTCAATAAATGATCTAGTATTAAAGCGTGAGATTGTTTTCTAGTGTGTTTTAAATGTGTTTTACATATTTAAAATTTGGTCATATAACTTCTGAATGAAATCAGTGTATTCAAAATTGTGTTATGTTAGAATTTTGATTTGTGTAGCATTTTAAATCACACTTAATAGTTAAAGCAAGGTAATTATTGCTTGCATGAATGTGGAAATCATTAGCTTTCATGATAAATCCATATTTGTGAAAAAGTAATTTTCTGAACATTTGATAATTGTCACAGATGAGTACTCCTTGGCTAAAGCTAGAACGTAAAAGAATTTTCCAGAAAATTATAGAAGTAGAGTTAGATCCATAAAGAGAAACTGTGGAACTGGATTGTATTGGAGAGATATTAGAACAAAACAGTGCCTTTTCTTTTATCATATCTTGCCCATTATAGCATTGATTTTTTTTTACACACTTCCCATTGTTGTGGGTATAATTTGACCCTTTCCAGCACTATGTTCTTATGATTCTATCCTGGGTCATTCCATGTCAAATCAACCAAAATTTTGGTAAAAGTTCACCACTCATCATAGATTTCAATGATCTTTAGCATAAATATTAGTACACATGTCTAATTATCCGAAATATTTTGAGTCAAAAAAATTTTTGTAAGGAGTTATAATCATTTAACCTAAGGGGAATACAGATTGCGATTGTGACTAAACATTTTTTCTTTACTTCTATGGTAGATGAGAAGATCAAACTTGGTGTACTGATGTAGATTTGAATTATAAATTCATTAAAAAATGTAATATGATTTCCCAAAAAATTTTGAAAAAACTGAAAATTTTAAAATGTGAAAAAAAGTGATGTGGCCCCATATATAAAAAAGTTACAACTGACATATGTTGTACATTATGCTCCATAGAAATGTTGCACAAAATTTGGAGTGTGGTCATTTCTTCGATAACGAGTAAAAAGGTCGGTGTATTGGTTATGGTCCTCAGCTAACAGATGACATTACTCAATTGGCGTGTGATGTCGAAGTGTAAAGTATGACGTAGAAATGTAACTGTTGGTTGTTGGTGGCCTATGGCTTTTTGATTTGCTTCTTTTGGGTGGGTAATGTGGAGTCACATGTTGTGTGTGTGATTTGATGGGAGTGTGAAGTTGAGGTTGATTTTTTTTCACCATTTTTGCATTATAATTCGTTTGGATAACATGCCTGTATGGTTAGAAGTAAGTGCGTATGTATCGTATATTTAATGAGGGTTTTTTAGTGATAACTAGAATAATTAATATGTTTTTTTTTGGAAAATTCATTAAGATATGGTAAATAATAAGTTATTAAAGATATTTTGAAATTGAAATTATTTGATATTAGGAGGGTTGTTGTTGATAGTGTTATCAACTGTTTTTAATGTTAAGGTCACATTGTTTGGAAGTGGGAGTCTGTAGCTTTTTACTGCTGTGTGTAGGGGGGGAATGTTTTTGTAAGTTGTTTGGAGTGAGGGGCATTTGATGGGGTAGGGAGGAGTGGTTAACCAGATAGAATTTAAATTTTTTTGTGTTTAGTATGATGCAGTAGTATGTGTTTTGTTGTGAGTGGAAGAAAATGGAAAAAGTTTATAATGTGGAGTGATTAAGTGTAAAAAATGAGAGTTTTTTTATGAGGTGTTAGGGTTTAGGAGAATAGTTTTTGGTGAAACGTATAGAGTTTTCACAGGATTCTAATGCAGTGTGCATGGGGGAAAGAATGAAGTTTTTTCACACGGGACTGAACATGGCGGTAGTAATGAACATGTGTATTTCGTTATCGTAGTTTGGAATGAATTGAGTGTTTTTTAGCCCTTCCAATGTCCAGCCTGAAAAACTGGTTTACATCCAGAGGCCAAATTTAACTTTAGAACTTTTTTGCCAAATAATTAGTGAAAGGAATTAAATGTCTTTTCTGGTAAAGTATGGATGAAAGGGGGATTTATCAAAATTTCGAGTTAGGCCTAGTGGGTTATTTGATCCTTTCTGGTGAAGGAATATTAAATGAATAATCATTAATATTTTGGCATGTTATATGCCAAATTAATCAACATTTAATTCTGGATTTTCTGAAAATAAAATATTCAACAAAAAAGACCATACATTTCATTTTAATAGGACTTTTTTAGAGTCCTGTAGTAAAAAAATGCATCTGACAACACAAAAATTTATATAAAAAAAAAAAGCTAATAGACAGAAATGATTATAATGCACATGAATAGAAAGGCTATTTATTTTTAAATTAAAAAAAATTCTTGTTTAAAGTAAACATTTCTTCCATTTTGAAATTTTTCTCTCCATACTATGAGAAAAAGTCTGGGCTTGTTGCACTCCAATAAACAAGTCACATTTAGAATAAATAACTAATCAACAGAAATAGCTCATGTTTTACACCAAACTAAAAAGAATTTAATTCTGAATTTTATTGTAGTAAAAAATTTGTACTCTGTAGTAACATTAATTTTAATAACAATTTTTACAGTGATATACCAAAAAAAAGGTACACATTTCGTAATTGCTTCCAAAATCTTCCATTTTTAAAAAGTAGCAATTCTTTGTTAATTATCAGGAGATTTTAAAAACTTTAAAGAAAATTTTGTTGATAATAGTTCAAATCAAACTTCTGAGCATAAATTAGGGGATTGCTTCAGCACAGAGTAATGTTAACAAATTGGCAATCCGTATATAACTTCTAAGAAATGGCAAACAGATGGCTTTAACAAATTATTTATATCATAGTTTAATAAAATATGCATCAAATAAAAAAAGAAAATATTATTTATCAAGCTTAAATTACATATTTTTATAAGATATCTGTTAAAAAAATTTAAAATAGCAATTTTTATTTTTTTGAAAATAATTTTCTTTTATTGTACTAAAAGCTGATATATACATTCTGGACGCTGGAAGGGTTAGTGGTTACGTGTAGTATGGTAATTATTAGTGTATTATGGTGGTTTAGTAATTTTGTTATATATTTTCGAGTCTTTTAAAGTTACTTATATGATTTATTGTGAATATGTGGAAGCGTTTGGTGGCTTTTTGATGTAGAAATTATGGGTTGGGTTGTTTTATCTTTGAGTAGCAGTTTTTTGCACCCCATGAGCGAGGCCAGGTCACAATGATCCTGAAGGCTCAGAGAAGGTTGGGGACCCAGTGGAACAATTGTTGGGAGATGGATGGTAGCCTCCCGTGAAGGCCATTCAGTGTGTCCTTTAACGTGCACAGGATATGGCTCTCCCACACACATGGCTTAATGTTCCATCCGATGGGTGGCAGTCTTTCCAATCCCATCAGTGTCCCCTGCTGACTGTGGGCAGGGCGGGGAGTTTTGTGGAGATAAGTCAACGCTGACCAAGCTGGGACTCAAACCTGGGATCTGCAGATTATGAACCTGGCGTGCTACCAACTGAGCCACCTCTGCCGCAGAAATTATGGGTATTGTAGAATTGTCAGTGTGGAAAAGCATGGTAGTTTTTGATGGAGTCAGGAAGATAATAATTTCAGGGAGGGCTATTTGAGCTATAAGAATATTTTTTGTTGTAACTGATTAGATTATTTCGTTTTGGGGGCTTTTTTATATTTCGATCGGTGGTGCAATTTTCATTATTTTTTGGGTTGTGTTGTCTGCGAGGACCTTATTTAGTTTCTGGGGCTTTTTTATTCGGTCGGTGGTGCAATGTTTCCGATTTTCATGTTTTTTGGTTTGTGTTATCTGCGAGGACCTTATTTGGTTTCTGGGTCTTTTTTATAATTCGGTCAGTGCATTGTTTCCGATTTTGATGATTTTGGGTTGTGTTGCCTGGGAGGACATTATTTAGTTTTGGGGGCTTTTTTTATAAATCGGTCAGCGGTGCACTGTTTCCAATTTTTTTGCTCTTTGGTATGTGTTATGACCGATGAGATTTAGATCTGGGGGCTTTTTTATAATGCCTGTCGGTGATACATTGTCGATGATGTCCTTGGTTTTGAGATTGGTGTTCAATTTCATTAATTCTGGTGATTTATTTAGGCTAATTCTTGTATGTGTGACTGGATTGATTAGTTTAGTTTGTGGAAATATATTTGTGGAGTGTTTTAATTATTGGGAAAAGAGGGGGTGGGGTATTTGTAGTATATGGGAAGGCAAATGTGTTATGTAGTTTCTTTGTTTACGTTTTTTTAAGAATTCATGGTTGTGTGGGATGTTTTTAGTGGAATCACTTTTTTTGTTGTTTTTTACAATGCAAATTACCGTTACAATGGTAACAGTACTTGTGTTTGACGTAAACTCAGGTTTTTTGTTACTATGGTAACGAAAAAAAATGTTTTTTCTAGAAACCCCTGTTTGGGTTGGTGCCTTGGGGGTTGTGGGAATCAACTGAAAGGACTGTTTTGCTACGTTGCATAAAAAAAAAATGGCGGCTGAGGACCGTGATCTGTACTACTGCCATAAAAATAATTTAAATTTAACTAATGTTATGGCTAATGATGCACTCCAGGGGACCGCATTGACGCTCTTCCACCTGTGCACTAAATGGAGAGGCTACCAACATGCTTTGCTGCTTGCACTTAAACTCAACTTTGTAACTCCTAGACCATTTGGCTGCTACTCACAGCACCTATACCAAAGGATACTCATAGCCATAATGCTGTGAGTAACCTTTGGTACATCAGTAAATATTTTGCTGAAAAAAGTTTTGCTGACATACGGGATGTGAACCCGCATCTCTCCAGAAACATGTCAGAGTATTCTTCCACTTGAACTAATGCCAGCTCTGTCTTTTTTCAGCTAATTTTAAGACAACTCTATCACCGAGATTTTCGGGCCAACCATTGACACCATCTATGATTTCGGGTGGCAGATGTTACCTTTATATTGCACAGAGTAAGATGAAAATAAATAATAGTCTCATCACGCTATTTAGCATTATTAATGATTTAAACATAGATGATAATCACAGCTTTATTTGCTGCTCTTTTGGTATTGATAAATCAATAATTATCTAGGGTAATTGCCAAAATCAAGGCAACTTGACAAATCTATGGCAGTTGGGAAAATGGAGATGGCAAAATTCGAAGCCACTTAGTAAAATACATTTGAGTTGTCAAAATATTGGGGAGTTAACAAAATTCGGAGTGACTTTGCAAAATCATGGGGAGTTGGCAAAATTCAGATGAGATGTAAAAATTAGGTTTTATTTTCTGTAAAATTATGTTGATTTGGCAAAATTGAGGAAACTGCAAAATCTCGGGGCAGTTGGCAGAATTCAGAGTGGCATGGCAAAATCTTGGGGAGTGATGGCAAAATCGTGGGGAATTGGCAAAATTCGGAGTGACTTGGCAAAATCGTGGGGAGTTTGAAAAATTCAGAATGACTTAGTAAAATCTTGGGAAGTTGGCAAAATTCAGAGTGACTTTGCAAAATCGTGGGAAGTTCACAAAATTCAGAGTGACTTTGTAAAATTTGGGATTTTTTTTTTGTAATGTGACAAGTTGTAAAAAATCGAAAAAACTTGGCAAAATCTAGGGCGGTTGGCAAAATTTGAATCCAGTTGGTTAAATATGGGTGAGTTTTGAAAATTGGGATTGTTTTTGTGAAATTAAGGAGAGTTGACAAAATCGAAAAAACTTGGCAAAATTTTGGTGAGTTTGAAAAATTTGAAATGACTTGGCAAATTCAGGAGAGATGTAAAAATTGTGATTGTGTTTGCAAAATTAAGGAAAGAGAAAAATTGAGGCACCTTGGCAAAATCTAGGGGAGTTGGCAAAATTAAGGAGAGAGAAAAATTGAGGCACCTTGGCAAAATCTAGGGGAGTTGGCAAAATTGTAAACTACTTGGTAAAGTACAGGTGAGTTGTGAGAATTGGGATTGGTTTTGTGAAATTAAGGAGAGTTTGAAAAATTGAGAACTCTTGACAAAATCTAGGGGAGTTGGCAAAATTTGAAGCCACTTGGTAAAATACAGGGGAGTTGTGAAAATTGTGCCTTGTGCAATTTAAGAAGAGTTGATAATATTCGAAGTGACTTGTAAAATCAGGGAAGATATAAGAATTTAGATTTTTTTTCTGTACGAATCCACTTGATAAAATATAGGCAAGTTGTGAAAATTGGGATTAGTTTTGTGAAATTAAGAAGAGTTGGAGAAATCGGGGAAACTTAGCAAAATCTAGGGCAGTTGGCAAAATTTAATCCACTTGGTAAAATACAGGCAAGTTGTGATAATTGAGATTGGATTTGTAAATTAAGGAGAGTTCACAAAATCGAGAAATTTGGCAAAATTTTGGGGAGTTTGAAAAATTTGCAGTGACTTGGCAAATTCAGGAGAGATATAAAAATTGAGATTGTTTTTGTAAAATTAATGAGAGATGGCAAAATCAAGGCAACTGGGAAAAATCTTGGGGAGTTGGCAAAATTTGAATCCACTTTAAAATATACAGGTGAGTTGTGAAAATTGCGATTGGTTTTGTGAAATTAAAGAGAGTTGGCCAAATCGAGATAACTTGGCAAAATCTTGAAGAGTTTGAAAAATTTGAAGTGACTTGGCAAAATCAGGAGAGATGTAAAGAATTGGATTGGTTTTGTGAAATTAAGAAGAGTTGGCCAAATGAAAGGGAGTTAGGAAAATTCACACTGACGTTTGCTACAATTCAGGCGAGATGTAAATATTGAGATTATTTTTGTGAAATTATGGATTTTTGTCAAAATTGGAATCTACATGGCAAAATGCAGGATAGTTGTGAAGATTGCCCCACCCCCCATGGAGCGAAAATCTAGATGCGAACCTGGTAGACATTATTTTCTCAGTTGACAAAATTTGATTTTCGAGTTGGAAAATTTTCGATTTCTATCTCCCCCCCCCCCAACCATAGTCCTTCACTGCACTCCTGGCTGTGAGTAGCAACTGAAAGGTTTGGGAATTACAAAGTCGTGTTTGAGTGCAAGCAGCAAAGCACATTGGTAGTCTCTCCATTAGTGTACAGGCACAAGAGCATCAATGCAATCACCTGGGGGGGGGGGGGCTCAGTCGGTAGCGCGCCAGGCTCATAATCTGAAGTTCCCAGGTTTGAGTCCCAGCTGGGTCAGCATTGAGATTTATCTCCGCAAAACTCACCGCCCTGCCCACGGTCAGTAGGGGACACCGATGGGCTTGGAAAGGTCGCTGTCCGTCGGATGGGACGCTAAGCCGTGGCCCCGTGTGCGGGAGAGCCACACCCTGTGCACGTTAAAGAACAAGCTGGATGGCCTTGACGGGAGACTGCCATCTGTCTCCCAACAGCTGTTCCAGTGGGTCCCCTCCCCCAACCTTCTCTGAGCCTTCGGGGTCCATGTGACCTGGCCATTTAGGCCATGGTGTGCAAAAAAGTGCTGCTCAGAGGTAAACAAAAGTGCCGCTCAGCAGTCACCTGGGTGCATCATTAACCATAACATTAGTTAAATTTCAATATTTTTCACTCGTTTTCAAAGAAATGACCATATTCCAAATTTTGTACAATGTTTCTATGGAGCATAATGTACAACACATGTCAGTTTTAATTTTTTACATATGGGGCCACATCGCTTTTTTTCACATTTTGAAATTTTCAGTTTTTTTAAATTTTTTTTCAAAACTGTATTATATTTTTTAAATTTAATTTTTTTAATTAAATCCAAAAATAATTAAATTTAAAATTTATAAATTAAAAAAATAAAAAATTTAATTTAAAATTAAGAATTTAATCCAAATCTTCATCAGTACACCAAATTTGGTATTCTCATCTACCATAGAAGCAAAGAAAAAAGGAAAAATGTTTAGTCAAATCACAATTTGTATATTTTCCTCTTTGGTTAAATGATTGTAACATCATCATCATCAAGCAGCCATGGGCTATGGAGATTCAACCAGACTGTGCAATTTAGCTCTCCAAGGAAGTCTGTCCTGAGCTACATCTGCTGCATCTGCCATTGCACACCAATTCCAACAAGGTCATTTTGACATTGCCCACCACATCCTAGGTCTCCACCTCTTTCTGAGGCCTTTAGGCACACTATTCATTACCCTATTCGCTAATCTATAAATATTCATACGGGCAACATGGCCAAACCAACGGAGTCTCTCTCTGCACAATATGCTGCTCAAAGGAGGTTGCAGACTCCTTTGCCTAACCTCATCATTGCTTACAAAGTTGAACCACCTAATGCCAAAGATACTTCACAGATCTTCATTCATCTAGAATCTAAAACATCAAGTTTCCTGTTATATTGTTAGTATTACAAAGTTATTATAGTTTTGTATTACAAAGGTTTCACTACCATAACTAATCTGTGCATCTGAAAATAATTAGCGGGGGAGGGGGGAAGTATCAGGATGACGGGAATAATCACTTGTCCCAGGTGGCAAATTAGTTACAAACTTAAAAATAGTGGCACCACTGATCTACTGGGGCGGGGGTGGCTCAGTCGGTAGCGCGCCAGGCTCGTAATCTGTAGTTCCCAGGTTCGAGTCCCAGCTGGGTCAGCGTTCAGATTTATCTCCGCAAAATTCCCCGCCCTGCCCATGGTCAGTAGGGGACACCGATGGGCTTGGAAAGGCCACCGTCCGTCGGATGGGACGTTAAGCCGTGGCCCCGTGTGTGGGAGAGTCATACCCTGTGCACGTTAAAGAACTCGCTGGATGGTCTTGACGGGAGGCTACCATCTGTCTCCCAACAGCTGTTCCAGTGGGTCCCGTCCCCCAACCTTCTCTGAGCCTTCGGGGTCCATGTGACCTGGCCATTTAGCCCATGGTGTGCAAAAAAGTGCTGCTCAGAGGTAAAACAACCCAACCCACTGATCTACTAAAGGTAAATTTCAGTATACAGGGTGATTCAAAACCCTTGGGCCAAACTTTAAGGGGTGATAGAACACACCTAAACAAGCACTTTTCGTCATACAATGCATGGTCGGAACTCAAGCGGTGAAGTGCTAGAGGGCACTTTCCAGTGAACACTTGTAAGCTTTGGTTTTCACTCTTGTCATTTCTATCGTGGATTGCAGAATGGATGGATTGTTTCACGAATCAGGAGAAGGCAGACATGCATTTCACAGATGGAGCTGCGGACGAGAATGTGAGGAAGCCCAAAGATTGTACCTGGTGTTTTCATCCATGTACGCCGATCACTTCGTCGAAGGTGTGAAGCCTGTATTAATGTTGGCGGTCGCTCTTTTGAGCATTTTCTATAATCTGTTCAATAAAATTCTGTGCTTTCTGTTCTGTAATTTCTGCAATAGTTTCAAACCTCTTCTGTCATTCTTGTGTTTCTTCATTTCCTGACACAGTAACTGCTACCCCCTAGTGCTTCACCGCTTGAGTTCCGACCGTGCATTGTATGACGAAAAGTGCTGGTTTAGGTGTGTTATATCACTACTTAAAGTTTGGCCCAAGAGTTTTGAATCACCCTGTATATTTAGAAAATGGTAGTTATGTTAGTTGCTTGGGGAGTTATTTATTTTTTTTATTACTGATGTTATTGAGGGGTTTGAAATTATAGTAAAGTGGTGTGTGTTGGATTTCTAAACGTAAAAAGGGTCTTGAGTAATAGAGTCCAGGACTCAAAATTTTAAGAGGTTTGGGGGTTGTTGGGTTGTTTTACCTCTGAACGGCACTTTTTTGCACACCATGGTCTAAATGGCCAGGTCACATGGACCCCAAAGGCTCAGAGAAGGTTGGGGGAGGGGACCCACTGGAACAGCTGTTGGGAGACAGATGGTAGCCTCCTGTCAAGGCCATCCAGCATGTTCTTTAACGTGCACAGGGTATGACTCTCCTGCACACGGGGCCACGGCTTAACGTCCTATCCGACAGACGGTGGCCTTTCCAAGCCCATCGGTGTCCCCTACTGACCGTGGGCAGGGCGGGGAATTTTGCAGAGATAAATCTCAATGCTGACCCAGCTGGGACTCGAACCTGGGAACTACAGATTACGGGCCTGGCGCGCTACCGACTGAGCCACCCCCAAGTGGTTTGGGGGAGTTGGTATAGTAGTAGTAAATATGTGTTTTTGGTAGTTAAACTCAAGTGAGAAAGAACTGTTCAGAATTTTAATTAGCTATGGACTTAGATTTTTGTAAGTGACTCTTTTACCATGAAGTGTTACTATCATTCTAATATGAAGTCTATGAAGTTGAGTTTTGTGAGTTGGTAGAAGCTTAGCGATGTAAAGAAAACGTACTGTAGTGTATGAGTGCAAATAGGTGGTAAAACTAAGTGAGTGTATTAATGTGAGGTAAATAAGTAGTTCCAATATGTGGTGGATTCCAATTTATTGATGCAGTAATGTGGGAAATTTGGCACACAATCACGATTTTTTTTTTGTAGTTTTTGAGTGGGGTTGTTGCTGCTGTTCCAAATGGAGAGTGGAAATATGGTTGAGTGATGCCATCCGATGCTCCACTATACAGGATAGTACTACATCTAATGGAAGGCACCAATTGTCACTCTCGTGTGCTAAAAAAAATAATAAATAAATAAATATCCCCTCAAGCAGCTGCTTGCCACAGAGGTCTGACAGGAGCCTGTCAGTTTATATGCCATAGTAGAAGGTCTGAGAGGATGGCAGGACCTCAGCGGAAAAACGACACATACATCCATGCCTTACCCGAGGCTCGAACCCAGGTCCCTTAGATCAGTAATAAATAAAAAAATAAATACCCCCTCAAGCAGCTGCTTGCCACAGAGGTCTGACAGGAGCCTGTCAGTTTATATGCCATAGTAGAAGGTCTGAGAGGATGGCAGGACCTCAGCAGAAAAATGACACATACATCCATGCCTTACCCGAGGCTCGAACCCAGGTCCCTTAGATCAGTAATAAATAAAAAAATAAATACCCCCTCAAGCAGCTGCTTGCCACAGAGGTCTGACAGGAGCCTCTCAGTTTATATGCCACAGTAGGAGATCTGAGAGGATGGCAGGACCTCAGCAGAAAAACGACACACACATCCATGCCTAATCTGGGGCTCGAACCCAGGTCCCTTAGATCAGTAGCCAAGCGTGCTAACCACTCGGCCACGTGTGCTAATTGACGAAAAAGGAAAACTGACATTAAAGCTGCGGAGAAGGAACCTATTGAAAAAATCTGCATTACACAATAATTGTCTAATTCCGTCTGTTTATTCAATTCAAGAATATGGAATCTTTTTTAATTTTGAGCCATGCTAAGAAATTATTGCCAATAGGATTTGGTAGCAATAAATTTGGAATTTATACTGTAACTCTGTAATTGAATTGTGCCCAGAGTCGATTGTTTTCAAAGGGGGAGTTCTGAGCTTTGTTTTTTATTATATTATAAAACAAAAAAGTGATTTTTGCTACCATGGGATCAGATAGTTGGGACTAATGTCCATGTTCCTAGCTCTCGTGGGTGCAGGGATGGTTGGGAGAGAGGGGACCCACTGGACAGCTGTTGGGAGAAGGGTGTCGGCCTCCTGTCAAGGCAATCCAGCATGTTCTTTAATATGTGGGGTGTGGCTCTTCCACACACGGGGCCACGGCTTAACGTCCCATCCGATGGACAGCATCCTTTTCAAGCAAAACTGTGCCCCCTATTCACTGTGGGCAAGGTGGGAAGTTGGCAGAGAGAAATCTCTACACTTGCACAGCTGGAACCCGAACCTGAGAATTGCAGGTTACGAGCCTGGCACATTACCAACTGAGCCTCCCCGCTAAATGGGGAGTATAAGTGAGTTTGAAAATTTATAGATATTTTTATTTTGTGTTTGGATGAATTATGGATGTTAATTGGGGATAGTGGTGGTGAGTGGCCAGAAAGGGAAAAGATGTGGTTTAAGCCCATGGGACTTTTTTTGTTTTGAGCGTGGATTGTTTTTACCATTTTTGTGCATTGTGTGTTTTCTGGTATGGATTGGGGAGTCCATTGTTTACAATTCTATGTGTTTTTGTGATTATATTGCTTGCTGGTTATTTAATTCCTGGGGCTTTTACCTAGTGTGGTGCATTATTTACAATTTTATTCATTTTTTGATGGGTGGTCTGTTTATAAATTGCGTGTTTTTGCAATTGTTTAGCACAGTGGTTAATTCCTGGAGTATTTTCCTAGTGTGGTGCATTTTTTTGCAGTTATGTTTGTTTTTGCTAGGCAGTGCATTGTTTACAATTCTGTCTGTTTTTGTGATTGTTTAGTCTTGGTTACTTAACCCCTGGGGCTTTTTATCAAGTGTGGATCGATGACGTGTTATTTAAAATTTTGTGAGTTTTCGTCTGTTCAATGGTTTGCTTTTTGTAGGACATTACATTTGGTGTGTTGAGATGTGGGAGATTTCTGGTTTCTGAAAGTAATTTTGATTGCTTTATATGTGTTTTCTTAGATTCAGTTTTTCAGAATTTTATAAATTTTGTGGAAATAAAATCATTCTTTTTTCGAGATAACATTTAGTGGGGATAGTATTTTGGTTTTGAAGTTATGTTGTAGAAAATGGGACTTTCATAGACTACTTTTGTAAAAAATTATGGTGTCAGGAGTATGCCCATGGCCAAGTGGTTAGCGCTCTTGGCTACTGATCTTAGGGACCTGGGTTCGAGCCCCGGGTAAGGCATGGATGTATGTGTCGTTTTTTTGCTGAGGTCCTGCCATCCTTACAGACCCTGATGCAACGTTTCTTTATTCCCATCCCCCACAAGAGTCACTTTTTAAAAGTTAATTAGAAAAACACGTATTGGTGATTTAATCCTTGCTAGATTTATAAAGATTCTCATTTGAATCTGTAATGAATAATTGGATGATTTATTTTGACATAATTAACCATTGCATTAAGCCTAATTAACCATTGATAACTCATGTCAGTGTTAAAAATGTATTCACTTCTCTATTGTTAAATACTGATATAATTTTGGTACTCTCAAAGATATATATCAATAATATAGAAAAATATTTTAGGTATGTAACAACTCAATGACAGAGAACTTTGTGGAATGCTTTTAGATATATGCTTTTTGGTGTCTTTTTAACTGTTGCATTATTGTTTAGTCCCTGAGGTTTTTTTAAGTGCAGATCAGTAGTGCATTTTTGTGACTGTTTTAGCCCATTAAGTTATTTAACCCCTGGGATGTTTTTAGTGAGGATTGACAGTGCATTGTTTATGATTTTGTGTGTTTTGTGATTGTTTTTACTATTTGGTTATTTAAACCCTAGGGTTGTTTTTGAGTTAAGATTTGCTGTGCATTGTTTACTATTCTGTGCAATTTTGCAATTTTTTTTAAATATTTGTTTTTAGGGTGTTATAAATTTCCTTGGAGAAGTGTTTTTTTTCTGTGGCAGTATCGGGGATAGCATTTTGATTTTTAGGTTGTGGAGAAATTTAAACTAATTCACGGCTGACTTTTCTAAAGAAAACAAAATGGTGGCATCAGTACTCTTTCTAAACCATTACCATTTATAATGTTAGTTCACTAAGAATGCTAAATTTGTTTTTGGGGCTGCTGTGGCTCAGTTATAAATGCACCAAGCTTATAATTTTCAGTTCCCAGGTTTGAGTCCCACCTGGACCAGCATTGATATTTATCTCTGCAAAACTCCTCACCCTGCCCCCAGTCAATAGGGGACCCTGATGGGATTGGAAAGGCTGCCATTCGGCTATGGGACATCAAGCCGTAACCTGTGTGCAGGAGAGCCATACCCTGTGCATGTTAAAGAACATGCTGGATGGCTGTGACAGGAGACTATCATCTGTCTCTTAATAACTGTCCAGTGGGGTTTTTAGTGACCATTTAGCTCACAGTAGCTCTCAGAGGTAATCAGAGGTAAAACAATCCAACCCAAAAATTTGTTTTTAGGCTTATTGTTTGGTGGTGCAAATGAAATAGAGTGCTTAATCAGCTGCTTATAGGGGCGGGGGTGGCTCAGTCGGTAGCATGCCAGGCTCGTAATCTGTAGTTCCCAGGTTCGAGTCCCAGTTGGGTCAGCGTTGAGATTTATCTCCGCAAAATTCCGCGCCCTGCCCACGGTCAGTAGGGGACACCGATGGGCTTGGAAAGACCGCCGTCCGTTGGATGGGATGTTAAGCCGTGGCCCCGTGTGCGGGAGAGCCATACCCTGTGCACGTTAAAGAACACGCTGGATGGCTTGACGGGAGGCTACCATCTGTCTCCCAACAGCTGTTCCAGTGGGTCCCCTCCCCCAACCTTCTCTGAGCCTTCGGGGTCCATGTGACCTGGCCATTTAGCCCATGGTGTGCAAAAAAGTGCCGCTCAGAGGTAAAACAACCCAACCCAGTTGCTTATTGCCTGAAAACAGTGTACTGCTTTTAGCAGCTTAATATTAAAAATAGAAATGTTTTTGTACTTTTCCTCAGTTCTTTCATTTTGTTTGATATACTTAAGTATTTGAACAAGATCATGGCATCCCCCAATAACAACTTAGATTGTTTTTAGGAATAGTTGCAGTGTTCAGTGGGTTGATGTTGCTTCTTGTTCTCGAATAATTTGCACCTCGGCTTAAGTAGTCAAATCATCTTTTATGGGAAATTTTTGGTCTTATTGAATTTATGTATTAAATAATGTGTAAATTATTAAAAAAATATAATCACTAATTTTATTCAAAAAAGTGGTTCCATTTCTTATCAGCTGAAATATTGTTAAAATTTTGCAAAAAGTTCTGTAGAATAAAGAAATTCTTTCTATTGTTAATGAAGTGCACAAACGTTTTTAACATCAGTCTGGATAGAAAAATATTTGACCTGGCCCAGTTGGGTGGGGGTGGGGGTGCAATAGAAAGAATGACTGAATGTGTAATAATATTTAATGACAAAAAGAAATGCTTAACTTTGTTTATTACCTTTTACTTGTCATAGGTACAAAATATTAATGTAAAGTTTATTTTAATGTCAAAACCGAAGTTGCCTTGTTGAAACAATATGTGACTATCCCAGAAATTAGCTGCTAAACATTCAACTTCGATGACAACATAGCTAGTTGTGCAATGTTATTCAAATTTTTGTCAGTCTTTTTAAAACACCATTCACTTTAGTAGAGCCAGATGGAAAAAAAATTATTTTACATGTGGGCCAGATAAAATTGTTTAATGGTATTGTTAAATTCAATGAGAGTCAATAAATATTTTGTGGAAAAAATTTTGCCAACATAAGGGACTTGAACCTGCATCTCTCCAGAAACATGCTAGAATATTCTATGATTGAACTAATGATAGCTCTCTTTTTTTCCCATTATGTATGACGTTAAACTCTTCCTGAGATTTCGGCACTACAGTTGGCGCCATCTATGATCTCGGGTGATAACTATTTGTTTGATATTGCCCTGAGTAAGATGGAACTATTCTAAATAATTGGATATTAACAATTTCACTGTATAAAATATTTAAACTGATGACTTTAAAAACACATTAAGATACCAAAGGTCAATGCAGTCATCTTACATTAGATTGGAGCCATTAAATACACTGCTTGACATATAAAATGCTACACCAGGAAGTATTTGTTGGAGTGCTATGCAAATAGGTGGGTATGTGTCAATAGTCAGGTTATGTAAATGAGTGCAGTTACAAACTAATAACATGATAGGTGAGGGATTTAATGGCAAAACGGCTCAGCAAAGCTAAGTTTGGTTGTCCTCACCTGGGCATGTGGACGACTGCATCAGAGTGATCTCTGTGACAAAAGCACATATAAAGAGTGAGAATGCTTGGGTGATGTCATCAGGAATCCTACCATCACACGGATACCTTTACTAGAGGCTTCATCATAGGGCTATATATGGCTGGTTGGTCCCTGTGCCACGTTGCAGCTTAAATGCACCAAGATGCAACAACTGTCAGCTGAATTTTTGCGATAGTGGTTGGAGGAAGGTAATGTGTGTCACCATAGTAGGATTGGTGCATGTAGGCAGACACATTCAACAGCAAGTGGTAGCAGCCCAACAACCCCCAATGGATGACATTTGATGTGGTGTACAGTCAGCTATGGACATCCCCGTGTCGACATGGACTGTGAATCGCAGATTGACTGAGGCAGGTTTGCACTCTCGCCAGCCATTGTGATGATTGTTACTCATCACAGCAATCGTCGTGCAAGGTTGCAGTGGTTGGGTTGGGTTGTTTTACCTCAGCGGCCTTTTTGCACACTATGGGCTAAATGGCCAGGTCACATGGACCCCAAAGACTCAGAGAAGGTTGGGGGAGGGGACCCACTGGAACAACTGTTGGGAGACAGATGGTAGTCTCCCGTCAAGGCCATCCAGCGTGTTCTTTAACGTGCACAGGGTATGGCTCTCCCACACACGGGGCCACAGCTTAACATCCCATCCAATGGACGGCGGACTTTCCAAGCCCATCGGTGTCCCCTACTGACCGTGGGCAGGGCGGGGAATTTTGTGGAGATAAATCTCAACGCTGACCCAGCTGGGACTCGAACCTGGGAACTACAGATTACGAGCCTGGCGCGCTACCGACTGAGCTACCCCCGCCCATTACAGTGGTACTGTACCAGACATGGCAGGACGAAAGAAAGCATGTCATATTCAGTGATGAGTCTTGCTTCTGTAATAGTGCTGATGATCATCAATTGAGAGTCTGAAGATGGTGTGGTCACTGGGCTGATCTTACTGCCATCCGTGAGCATCATATGTCTCCTCAGCCTGGTGTCATGATTTGGGGCTCTATCAGTTTCAACAGCCATTCACCACTTATATGAATAGTGGGTACAATGACAGCATGATGATATGCCGATTAGGTGTTGCAGCCCGTTTTGTTACCATATCTCTGTGGTATTCCTGATGCCCAGTTTCAACATGGGCCTGCCTGCATACTGCCAACATCAGTGGACAATGCCTATAAGGTGTCCAAGCTGCTCCCATCAGTGCGATCCCAAGACTTATCCCCAATAGAGAATTTGTGGGATGTCATTGGCAGATGACTTCACTTCTCTGTACGACCCCCTCACAATGTCAATGAATTAAAGACAGGTCAAGGCACATGGTCTGCCATACCTCAGCATACCATCTGGGTTGGGTTGGGTTGTTTTACCTCTGAGCGGCACTTTTTTGCACACCATGGGCTAAATGGCCAGGTCACATGGACCCCGAAGGCTCAGAGAAGGTTGGGGGAGGGGACCCACTGGAACAGCTGTTGGGAGACAGATGGTAGCCTCCCGTCAAGGCCATCCAGCGTGTTCTTTAACGTGCACAGGGTATGGCTCTCCCGCACACGGGGCCACGGCTTAACGTCCCATCCGACGGACGGCGGCCTTTCCAAGCCCATCGGTGTCCCTTACTGACCGTGGGCAGGGCGGGGAATTTTGCGGAGATAAATATCAACGCTGACCCAGCTGGGACTCGAACCTGGGAACTATAGATTATGAGCCTGGCGCGCGCTATCGACTGAGCCACCCCCGCCCCCATACCATCTGGAGACTTTTCCACTCAATGCCATGCCCTAATGTATAACCCCCATGTGTTACCTAATGTATAACCCAGCATGGCGGTCATACAGGGATTTATCAAAATAATGGAAACATGTACTGTTTGTGAAGAGCATTTTATTAATAGGCTGTAGGCCCACCTTGGGCATTCAGAACAGATGCAATTAAACGTGGAATTGACTTATTATAGTCATGCACATACTGTAATGGAATGTGAAACCATTCTTCCTGTAAAATATTGCCTAACTGTGCCAGTGATGCTGGAAGTGGGAAATGTGATCTGACCTTGCACTCCAGATATTCCCACAAATGTTCAATAATATTGAGGTCTGGAGATAGAGGTGGCCAGGGTTTGGTCAGGGTAGCTGTTGTACCTCATCCTCATGCTCTGCAAACCACTCACAATAAATGGGTGCATTATCCACTTGAAACCAGGGATGGTTATTAGGGATTAATGCCTGCAACATTGGGTGCAAGTGGTCCCTGAGAATGGATTCGTACATTGTGGATATGACATGACCTTGCAGAATAACTAATGGCCCTAAGGAATGCCATGATATGGCACCCTACAGCATCAAGAATCCACCTCCATGCTCCACAGTCAGGGTGGTACAATTCTGCAGGTTTTTTGCCAGATGTACACTCTACCAGTGGTGGGAAACAATGTCTAGCATGATTCATCAGACCAGATGACACATTGCCAGTCTTTAGCATCCTAGTTTTTATGTGCTTTGCACCCACTTACACGTTTTTTTTTGCATTGATGTTGGTAATCAGAGGTTTGTGGATTGCAGCACAGAGATAAATACCGGCATGATGAAGTTCTCAATGAATTGATATGATGAAAATGAGATCATTCCGACTGGTGTTCAACTGTGCTGCTATTCGTGGTGCCATGGTCTTGTGCTTTTGTTGTACAATCAGTGCCAGCATTCACCTATCCCTATCTGATGACTTCGTAATTTGCACGTTTTGAGACAAGACCCTGTCTTTTCTGATAGGTAGTCATAATCTTTGATACAGTTCCTTGTGTTACACCTATTTCCGCTGTTCTGGTTACCAAAGCTCCTGCAAGATGCATACCAATGATCATGCCTTTTTGGAGGTCACCGAGATCTGATATTGTCGACAATTATGCCACAACACCTGTTTCACCTACACCTATGGCACTACTATGTAATAACTGACATCATACTTCTCCCTTTTACTTCACATCGTGGCTGATGTCATCCCTGTGATATGCATATGTCACATTGTGTGTACTCCAGTCGCCATTGGATGTTTCTATTATTTTGATAAATCCCTGTATAACCTACTGACTCAGGTCACATTATACTGTCTCCTCTCCCATTGCATTCACATAATCCCTCAGAAATTAAATTACTTCTTTTCCATTTACTGGTCTACATGTGTGGTAAGATTTGTCTCATTTCATGCATTCCTTCGTGATGTGGCATTTTCTGTGTTGAGCAGTGTAATATATTAGCCATTGCAGATAACAAAGGAATACTATTCCTGCAGTTAACATAACCTCTGTTGACAACTTACATGCTTATGTTTTACCATAATGAAGTTCTTGAGAGTCCAGCATAATTTAAATTGAGTGCCATTGTTACAGGGAATAGTTTTGCCGCTCAAAAATGTAGAGGCTTATGGCTGGTGCACTTCGTTGAATGGTTATGTTAGAAGATAGTCTAGATTGAAGATTGTGAGCTACCAATCTGGTCACATGAACCCTGAAGGCTCAGAGAAGGTTGGGGGAGGGGACCCACTGGAACAGCTGTTGGGAGACAGATGGTAGCCTTCCATCAAGGTCATCCAGTGTGTTCTTTAGCGTGCACAGGGTATGGCTCTCCTGAACATGGGGCCACGGCTTAATGTCCCATCCGACGGACAGCAGCCTTTCTAAGCCCTTCCGGATGATACCACAGTGAGATACAAATCCGGTTTTTATACCTTTGACTTTCCAACTATTAGATAGCATAATGATTCCAACACCGACACATACATTTCTAATTTTGCTTAGGGACACTTCCACCCATTGATATCGAAACAGTAATCCAAATAAAAATTTAAAACTCTTTTAAAATCAAGTAGTTAAAATTTGTCGCAATATTATTTTTTATGATCAAATAAATTAATATTTCTGATTTAAAAAAAAATCAGAAATATTCACTTACTGAATATTCTAAGACTTTAGATAGCCACTCATCCAATGAAATTTCTGATTCTGCAGAAATCTGGATGACATCAAGACCATCCTTCAGGCACTTGAGCCCACCTGTGTCTGCTTGCAGGACACTCCTGTGACGAGTCCCTTGTAGATAGTAGACAATCTCATGATCTGGCGTTTTTCTCTCACCAGGGTAAGGAGGGAAATTGTGTAACTCACGGGGGTGTTGCTCTTTGTAAATCACTATTCTTTATTACAAGCATTACTCTTGCCACTACCTTAGAGGTATTAGCCATTTTCTCTTTATGGGATTGCTGTCGACTGTCTCCTCTCCCTTGGAATTGTCATCTTTCAGGATAATCTCATATTGCAGCTGCTATCCCCCCCTCTCATGGGGTCATCAGTGGATACAGTCTCCTTTTTAGGCATAGTAGATACCAATAGGAGGTGTTGGGATCTTGAGTACTGTCTTGGGAATCCATCTTTCTCCCAATAGAATTACTGATCCTAAAAGTGTGTGTTTGTGGGGTGGGGTGGGGTAGCTCAGTCGGTAGCGTGCCAGACTCGTAATCTGTAGTTTCCAGGTTCGAGTTCCAGCTGGGTCAACATTGAGATTTATCTTAGCAAAATTTCCCGCCCTGCCCATGGTCAGTAGGGGACACCAATGGGTTTGGAAAGGCCGCTGTCTGTTGGATGGGATGTTAAGTCATGGCCCCATGTGCAGGAGAGCCATACCCTGGTGTGCAGGAGAGCCCTACGTTAAAGAATATGCTGGATGGCCTTGATGGGAGGCTACCATCTGTCTCCCAACAGCTGTTCCAGTGGGTCCCTTCCCCCAACCTTCTCTGAGCCTTCAGGGTCCTTGTGACCTGACCATTTAGCCCATGGTGTGCAAAAAAAGTGCCACTCAGAGGTAAAACAACCCAGCCCAACCTTGGATCATTTGTGCTCCTGCTGTTGAGCCAAACAGCATCCATTATGCTATGTTCTGACTATCTTACATTTAAGTATGGATTAGCTGCTCCCCATGTTTTCTACTGCATGTTTCTCAGGATTTCTTGTTTTGGATAATTGGCCAGAGGCTATTGTTGTTCCCTAAGCCAAGATCCCACATTTCCAATTATTGTTCTACAAATTTGATGAGCTGTGTTCCAAGGTGTTGGAAAGGATAGTCAGTATCAGACTTGTCTGGTATTTGGGGAGCAACAACATTCTCTCCAATGTCCACTGTGTCTTTTGCAGACAATGGCTAATACTTGACCACCTGATATGCCTCAAAACAGCTTTCAGGAATTGTTCAGGTATTATCCTATGACATTGGAGATGTCACAAGCTTTAATTTATAACTCAGTAAGATTGACCCTCGTAAAATATTTATCCTCCCCTCTTTTTTTTAGGTGGAAGGGTATATTATTCAAAGTTTAATGAGACTTTTCTCATATGAGGTTTCATTTGACACCTAACTCGACAATGGACCCTCTTGTTTGAAGATATAGTAGAACAACTTTCACATTTCTACTTTTTTAGGAGGGGTAGAAAGCAAGGGGGTTACTTTTATTGCAGACAACATTCCCCTTTCACAAACTTTCATTCGACATGCAACCTCGACATTTGACCCTCGTGTGTGAAAGATGTAGTAGAACAATCCTTCACATATATTCCCCCTTTTTTGGGGGGGTGGGGGAAGAAAGCATGGATGAGAATTTTTATAACCTTGTAACACTTCATATAAGCTTTTATTTGATGCATAACCTATTACTTTTGGCCTTTGCATTCTGAAGATATAATGGAACAGTTGGGGTGGGGGTGGGGGTGGGGGGGCTCAGTCGGTAGCACGCCAGGCTTGTAATCTGTACTTCCCAGGTTCGAGTCCCAGCTGGGTCAGCGTTGAGATTTATCTCCTCAAAATTCCCCACCCTGCCCACGGTCAGTAGGAGACACCGATAGGCTTGGAAAGGCCGCCGTCTGTTGGATGGGACGTTAAGCCGTGGCCCCGTGTGTGGGAGAGCCATACCCTGTGCACGTTAAAGAACATGCTGAATGGCTTTGACGGGAGGCTACCATCTGTCTCCCAACAGTTTTTCCAGTGGGTCTCCTCCCCCAACCTTCTCTGAGCCTTCGGGGTCCATGTGACCTGGCCATTTAGCCCATTGTGTTCAAAAAAAGTGCCGCTCAGAAGTAAAACAACCCAACCCAAAAAATGTAACAGTTGTTTTAATATTTTTCCTTTTTTAGGGGGAAGAAAGCATTGAGGGGGGGGGGTCATTTTTTTATAGCATATGATGCTTCCCATGTCACAAGCTTTCATTTGACACATAAATCATTAATTTTTGTCTATCATGTTCATAAGATGTGGCAGAACAGTTGTTTTGACAAACATGCAAACTGATTGGTTGGTTGGTTTACCTCTGAGTGGCACTTTTTTCACACCATGGGCTAAATGGCCAGGTCACAAGCACCCCGAAGGCTCAGAGAAGGTTGGGGGAGGGGACCCACTGGAACAGCTGTTGGGAGACAGATGGTAGTCTGTCAAGGCCATCCAGCGTGTTCTTTAACATGCACAGGGTATGGCTCTCCCAAGCACAGGGTATGGCTCTCCCAAGCACAGGGCCATGGCTTAATGTCTCATCTGACAGACAGCGGCCTTTCCAAGCCCATCGGTGTCCCCTACTGACTGGGCAGGTTGGGAGTTTTGCAGAGGTAAGTCAACACAGACCCAGCTGGGACTCGAACCTGGGAACTGCAGATTATGAGCCTGGCATGCTGCCAACTGAGCCACACACAAACTGACAAACTGACAAACGATGAATGAAAAGCAATCAGAGTTACATAAAA
Source organism: Ryuthela nishihirai (assembly GCA_038380435.1). NCBI lineage: Eukaryota > Metazoa > Arthropoda > Arachnida > Araneae > Heptathelidae > Ryuthela > Ryuthela nishihirai. The sequence goes on along the minus strand of JAWZYU010000002.1, from coordinate 104,257,584 downwards.
ATGTTTTATTTAAGCCACTTGGGATAGAAATATACCACTGAACCTGATCATAACAAGTAAACTGGAACTATTAAATATTTGAATGTTTTAAAAAATATTGCTTATTAATGTCAGCACAGTGCTGTGTAAAATGCTGTATGCTGTTTTTTACCAGCTTTATTCTTAATATCTGTACTTGTGCATTTATAACTGATTATAAATCCAAGAATATGGCTAAGTAGCAAGTTTTTTTTTTAATTTCAAATGGATTAAAATATAAAAAAATAAAATAATAAATACCCCTTCAAGCAGCTGCTTGCCACAGAGGTCTGACAGGAGCCTGTCAGTTTATATGCTATAGTAGAAGGTTTGAGAGAATGGCAGGACCTCAGCAGAGGATTAAAATATATTTCCCTCAAAAGACACCCTACATATAAACAAAAAGTCTTTAGTGAGTTTTTTCTACACCCTAATTGTTTCAGTGACTGTTTTCAAAACTTTGCTGCCAAAGCAGGAAATTTGACCATTTGTTGTTGGCATGTTTTTTAAATGAAATCTGAAATGTATACAGTCTAGAAGAGCACCAGCAGTTTTTGTTCACGTAGTAAATCATATATATTTTGATATCCTGTCTACCTTTAAAGTTCAGCAAGTTATTTCATTATTGGTATATTTGCAGCCACTATGTTCGTTGTTGTATTCTGCTAATATAGGGAAAAAAATTTCTCGTGCCAGATGGGATCTGAACCAAGGCCACCTAGAAGAGAAGGCCATGACAGCTTAACTGTAGCATCACGGATGGAGGGAGAACAGGTGAATGAGGAATCTCCGTTAAAGCCAACCAGCAAACAAGCTTTTATACAGCACAGTTCATTCGCCTGTTCTCTCTCTGTCTGTGACAATATCTATGTGTCTGTGTGTTACAGTTAAGCTGTCATGGCCTCTTCTAGGGGGCGGGGGTGGCTCAGTCGGTAGCACGCCAGGCTCATAATCTGTAGTTCCCAGGTTCGAGTCCCAGCTGGGTCAGCTTTGAGATTTATCTCCGCAAAATTCCCCACCCTGCCCACGGTCAGTAGGGGGACACCGATGGGCTTGGAAAGGCCGCCGTCTATTGGATGAGACGTTAAGCCGTGGCCCGTGTGTGGGAGAGCCATACCCTGTGCACGTTAAAGAACACGCTGGATGGCCTTGACGGGAGGCTACCATCTGTCTCCCAACAGCTGTTCCAGTGGGTCCCCTCCCCCAACCTTCTCTGAGCCTTCAGGGTCCATGTGACCTGGCCATTTAGCCCATGGTGTGCAAAAAAGTGCCGCTCAGAGGTAAAACAACCCAACAACCCAACCCAAAAGCCTCTTCTAGGTGTCTGAACCCACAACTTCCTGATAACATGGCAGGTACTCTGACTACTGAGCTACTAGCCACTGATCAAGATTTCCCTTTTATTGTTGTTGTTAAATCTCATACCATAGTCTCAAGTAGAAGTTATGATTTCAGATAAAAGTCCCCATTCATTGGAGCTACTTCAGGATCATGCATAACACCAGGAGTACACCAAGGCAATCCAACTGCTATATTTTTTAGCCTGATTTAACATCTCTCCATGCATTATGCATGTTGGTATATGTTAATAACCCATAGTCTTCTTTTGCATTCCCAGTGATAGTTAGATTTATAAAAATTTCTATTACTAGAAAAAAGGCTATGGGATTTTTGAAACAACCAAAATTTTATAATAATTACGGACGGAATTCCAAAGAATATCAAATTCCCTACCTATTTAACTTGCTTCCTAGAGAAATAGTTAACTTAAAAAAAAATCTGTGATGTTAAAGAAAAATTATTTCAGTGGTTGATGAAAAATTGATGTTTTTATTTGGAAACTTTCATCATTTTGTCGGTTTTCTTTCTCATTTATTCCTTTTTTTCTCTCCTTCATTTTTTGTACTACTGAGTCAATCTAGATCATATCTGTAAAAACATATATGTACATTCCTGCTGATAAGCTTCGGCTTAGTGGGATTTTTTATGTAATATAATTATAGATAATACTTATTGAAAATAAATTTGAATTTGAAAAAAAAAAGCCACTAGTGGTTATTTAAATTAGCTTATATTTTGTATTTACAGTGATCATTAGGTTTATTTGAAGCCACTAGTGACTTTAAATAAACCTAATGATCACTGTGAATACAAAAGGAGACATTCATTAGTGGTATATTTTATTTTTACTTTTTAGGGCACATATAAAAAGATTTTTTAAATTTTCACTTTGCATATTTTTGCTTTTTAATGGAACTTTGTAAGGAATATTGTCACTAAAAACACCCATCTTAGGTTGGGAGGTGTGAATTACTGCATTCCTTGTGCCACTCTGTATGCCATATGCTTCCATTTGACATTGCCTTTAAGGATTGACTCCCATTAAATTTCTCTCCCCTCTTTTTGAGTGGGAGAAAGAGCACAATTTGATGTAGCTAAAAACATTCTTGATGTCACAAGCTTTCATTTGAATCTATTAAATATGCCATACAGAAGATCTGTAAGGAAGGTGGGAACTAAGAAGAAAACATGTATCAAATTAACACACTATTCATGTCTTGTCTCCATGATTAATTTAGATCCTTTACTCTCAGCCAGGAAAGTTAACCATTTGGCTACTAGTTTTCTTCATCATCATCATCCTCAAGCAGCCATGGGCTATGCAGGTCCAACCAGACAGTGCAGTTTAGTTCTCCAAGCAAGTATGTCCTGAGCTACATTTACTGCATCTGGCCACTGCACACCAATTCTAATAAGTTCCTGTTTGACATTGTCTGCCCACTGCATCCTAGGTCTCCCTCTCTTTCTGAGGCCTTTAGGCACACTGTTCATAACCCTATTCGCCAATCTATAATCATTCATACGGGCAACTTGGCCAAACCAATGGAGTCTCTCTCTGCACAATATGCTGCTTAAAGGAGGTTGCAAACTCCTTTGCCTAACCTCATCATTAGTTACAAAGTTGAACCACCTAATACCCAAGATACTGCATAAGCATCTGGAATCAAAAGCATCTAACTTCCTATTATCTTGTTTACAAAGTGTCCAAGTTTCACTACCATAACTAACCCTAGAAAGAACCAAACTATTATACAGTCTAATTTTAGTATTTAGGTGTATATGCCTATTTCTCCACACTCTCCATAGGTTCTTAAAAGTCCCAGCAGCAATTCCTATTCGTCTGTTAATCTCATGCTGCACTTCACCATTATCTGTTACATAGTTCCCAAGATAATTAAACTGTGACACCTGCTCAAGACTGCAACCATTCAGATTAACTGAATCACAGCTTGCCTGACCAATTTTCATCACTTTAGTTTTCTCTCTGTTTATAACCTAACCTACTCTACTACCAGTCTCATCAACAGCTTGAATGAAAGAGTTCATCTCATCAACATCATTTGCCAAAAGGGCTAAATCATCAGCATAATCTAAATCAGAAATTTTTGTATCTCCAGTCCATTCAAGGCCAAAATCTTTCCCTTGAAGTGAATTTCGCATAACATAATCAATAACCAAGCTAAAGAGAAAAGGAGACAAAATGCACCCTTGTTGAACACCAGAAGTAATGCTAAACCAATTGCTACAAGCCTTACCAACTCTCACACACGACTCAGTGTTATTATAGAGAGCTTTCATTATGTTAACTAACTTGTCTGGTATACCGTATGATCTCACAATCAACCACAAATTATGACAATCAACAGAGTCGAAAGCCTTTTTGAAATCAACAAAGCTAGCAACCAAAGGTTTCTGAAACTCTAAACATTTCTCAAGAGTCTGCCTAAGTGAAAATATCTGATTCACATATCCCCTACCACTTCTGAATCCACATTGCTCATCATGCAATTGACTGTGAACCAGATTCTTAATTCTATTAAGTACAATCATGGAAAGAACTTTACCTGGAACAGAGAGTAGGCTGATACTCCTATAGTTATCACAAGAACTGCAATCACCTTTTTTGAAAATAGGGATAACAATAGCTCTGGTAAAATCCTTAGGAACCATGCCTTTATCATAAAAGATATTCAGAATTTCAGTCATCCAAATGGTAACTGAAACATTCCCAGCTCTAAGCATTTCGGTAGTAATTTCATCTACCCCTGGGGATTTATGAAGTTTAAGTTTAGAAACAGCCAAAATAACTTCAGATTGTGTTATAGGGCCAACATTAAAGCCACCAATGCATCTATCATCATTGCAAACAATGGGAGTAGAACTAACTACATTGTTTAGAACATCACTGAAATGCTCAGCCCACCTAGCCATGACAGAATCCTCACCTTCTATAACCTTACCTTGTTTATCCTTCAATACCTGTTCGTTTTCTACCACAAAAAACATTAACTATCTGGTACAGCTCTCTGCTATTGTGCTGTTTAACTGCTTCCTCGGCTTTGTCAGCCAAGCCATCAAGCCGAAGATTCTTAACAGCAGCTAACTGATCCTTTACATGTTTATTAAGCTCTCTGTAATGCTTTCTATTAGGACTAGTAGGGTATTAATTAAGGACATTCCTGCAGTTCCTTCTTTCTGAAATAAGCTCAAGTGTCTTATCACTCATATAATTCTGCCTCTTCTGCTCCTTTTTCCCTGAAAGAGTGCTGTTAGTGTCCAAAAAAGCCTGTTTAAAATGATCCCATTCTTCCTCTACTTCAGTAGTAAGCATACCATGACTGTCATAATGACCAAGTAACCTATCATGGTAAGCTTTAGTTATAACAGGGTCTTTCAGAGCTTCAGTATTAAAAGTAAATTTTTTAACCCTAGCACAACACTTTTTAAGTTTAAATTGCAAGACACTTTTAACAAGGTAATGGTCAGATCCAATTTCAGCTCCCCTATATGATCTGGTATTTCTAACAGAACTAGTCCATTTGCTGTTAATTGATATGTAATCAATCATATTCTTATGTAGCCCATTGGGTGAAACCCATGTGTACTTATGTATGTCGTGGTGTTTGTAATAAGTGTTAGTTATTCTGAATCCATTGAGTTTACTTACCTGTAGGAGACGTTGCCCATTAATTGCAGCTACCAATACCAACACTTTTGTTTATATTTAAACCTTTTTTTAATGTGCCGGAAGAATTTTAGTTTATCCAAATTCAGTCTCATATCCAATGGGAACTATAGTTCTCAAGAAAAAATGTTACAAGTTTCCATTTCTTTCCCCATAAAAATCATCAGTTTTTAAAATTTTGTTTTTTAATTAATCTGAAAATTTGTGAATTTAATTTTATAATATAAAAGCTACCTGATTATTTAGATGCTCTGTAAAGTTAAGAAAAGGAAGAAAATATTACGTTGCTGTGGAAGCCATTTTTGTGACTTCATTCCACACTGGAGTATTTGCATTGTTTTCTTCTGTCTGGTAATGTTTTCAAACTAAAGTTTAATACAAAACATTCTCTCAACTGTTGCCATTCTTCAACTTTTTCTTAATCCTTTGGAATTGCTTTAAAAGAAAATTGGCAAAAATGATATTTTTAAATGCAAGGTATACCATCATTTTGTTAAGAATGCCTGTCTAAGTGAGGGGACGGGGGTGGCTCAGTCGGTAGCGCACCAGGCTCGTAATCTGTAGTTCCCAGGTTCGAGTCCCAGCTGGGTCAGCATTGAGATTTATCTCTGCAAAATTCCCCGCCCTGCCCACGGTCAGTAGGGGACACCGATGGGCTTGGAAAGGCCGCTGTCCGTCAGATGGGACGTTAAGCCGTGGCCCCGTGTGCGGGAGAGCCATATCCTGTGCACATTAAAGAACACGCTGGATGGCCTTGACGGGAGGCTACCATCTGTCTCCCAACAGCTGTTCCAGTGGGTCCCCTCCCCCAACCTTCTCTGAGCCTTCGGGGTCTATGTGACCTGGCCATTTAGCCCATGATGTGCAAAAAAGTGCCACTCAGAGGGAAAACAACCCAACCTGTCTAAGTGTATAATTTTTATTATATATCTAGTTTTTAAATTGTTTTGCTGTTTGTAAGAATGTTTCAGCAAAATCTGTATATTTTTATGTGTAATTAAATGCTCCTTTCTTTTAAGGTGTTGCCATATTCTCTCCATTAGTTATTTCAGAATGAGGTTCAAATCCAGCAAATTAATCTTTTTTTTTTCTATATTGTTTTCAAAAGGTGATATAGAAATTAGTATGTTTGCTTTTTCCTAAAATATTTTATTTCTTGAACATTCACAATCAAATTTTGTATTTTGGTATAGAATGTGACCAATTATGTCTATTAGTTATTTTGAGATAAGGTTTCAAAGTTGTTCATTTTATTTCCCTGAAAACAACTCAAAATTAACTCAGCTACCAGAGTGAATTCTGCTCTACAAAGCTGGCATGTCAAGGATTAATAAATTTAATTGGTCATTAATGATATAACCATATGAAATTTTTCCCCATGTGTTTATTGTTTTTATTACAGCACAGTTAAAACTCTAAAAATATTTGTTACTATAAACAGGTAAGAAATCAACTTCCTAGTTAACGCGCTTGGCTACTGATCTAAGGGATCTGGGTTTGAGCCCCGGGTAAGGCATGGATGTTCGTGTTGTTTTTCTGCTGAGGTCCTGCCAACCTCACAGACCTACTATGGCATATAAATTGATGGGCTCCTGTCAGACCTCTGTGGCAAGCAGCTGCTTGAGGGGGTATTTATTTTTTTTTATTATGATAGGCGAAATTACAATATTGCTGGAGTTCAGTTTTAGCATGTGTAAAGCAAAAAGAGTATGGAATCTACAAGATTATCAAAGTGGCATTTGCTTGTTTTTCAGAAAAAATCAAAATATTTAATATTTCTCCCTCTTATTTTCAGATAAAGTGTTACTGTAATGGCTGGGGGACCATATAATTACTCTTACATTTTCAAATACATTATTATTGGTGACATGGGAGTTGGAAAATCATGCCTTCTGCACCAGTTTACTGAGAAGAAATGTAAGTATATAATCATGAATAGTAGCACATAATGATCCATTTATTAAATATATTTGGTTGCATAAGTAGAGTTTTTTATACTAGCTAAATTGGATGAGAACATTTCTGATGAATAAAAATATAATTTTAGGATTTCGATCTTTTTTGACTGATTTTTATGTTAATGTAGTTAAGTTTTTTTTTTAAAAAAAGTAGCAGGTTGATCCCCTCATCAAATGAACAAAAATTTGAAAAATATTCACTGCCCATCACTAATTTTAATTTTGGCATAAGTCGTAATATACGTAAGAATATGTCTGTTTACAAACTGTTGATGAGACTGCTAGTAGAATAGGTTTGGTGATAAACAGAGAGAAAACTTAAGTGATGAAAATTAGTCAGGCAAGTGTGGTTCAATTAATCTGAATAGTTCCACTCTTGAGCAGGTATTTCAGTTTTAATTATCTTGGGAGCTATGTAACAGATACTGGTAATGTGCAGCTTGAGATTAACAGATGAATAGGGATTGCTGCTGGGACTTTTAAGAATTTATGGAGAGAGTGAAGAAATATGCATATACACCTAAAGGCTAAAACTAGACTATATAATAGTTTGGTGTTTTCTAGAGTTGGTTATGGTAGTGAAACTTGGACTTTGTAAACAAGATAACAGGAAACTTGATGCTTTTGATTCTAGATGCTTATGTGTCCACTGCCACTTGTGAGATAATAACATCAGTTTTGATAGCATGTGTAGCCAGCAGTTGATCCACTTCCACCATAGCAAAATATTTCTCCTTCCTGCATTTTTTCCCACTGGGGCTAAGCTGCTATGCAGAAACTGTATTTCAGGAATTCTTTGCTGGCAGTTTGTAGTGCACCAGGCTCGTAATCTGCAGTGCCCATTTTAACTTCCACCTGGGCCAGCATGTGATCATTATCAGATTTATCTCCACAAAACTCCCTAACCTACCCTCGGTCAGTAGGGGACACAGATGGGTTTGGAAAGACTACTGTACTTTGGATGGGACATTAAGCCATGGCCCCAAGTGTTGGAGAGCCATACCCTGTGCACAATAACGAACACACTGGATGTTTTGTGGAGATTAATCTTGATTGGAGGATACCATCTGTCTTCTAACAGCTTCCCAGTGGTTCTTCTTCCTCCAACCTTCTCTGAGCCCTTGGGGTCCTTGTGACCTGGCCATTTAGGCCATTGGGTGCAAAAGATGCTGCTCAGAGGTAAAACAACCCAGCATTAAAGAACACGCTGGATAGCCGTTACAGAAGGCTACCATCTGTCTCCTAATAGCTGTCCATTGGTTCCCCTTCCCCCCCCATCTCTCTCTGAGCCCTTGGGGTCCTTGTGACCTGGCCATTTAACCCATTGTGTGCAAAAAAAGATCTGCTCAGAGGTAAAACAACCCAGCCATCATGATTGCACTGTATTCCTGCTCTCACTGATATCTCAAAGTCTGGGGATTGGTAGAATTACCTAGTCTGCTGTGATTCTCATCTGAATGTACCATTTTTACTGCAGTTGCAACTATCAGTCTAACTTTGAATCACGATGTTGCTAAGCATTGCCATCAGTGTGTGCTTTATACTGATTCAGTTATCTACATGATTTTATTTTAGTGAGGCCTCAACTTGTTCTTGGAAGCTGTATCAGCAGCTCCATCATGTAGCTGCCACTCTTGTCATGAAGTTCTGTTGGCTTCCCAAGCATACCCTTAAATATTAATGATTTGGCAGATTCTGCTCTCCATATTCAACTCTTTATCGCTCTTTCCATACCTGGATGGGGCGGGGGTGGCTCAGTCGGTAGCGCACCAGGCTCGTAATCTGTAGTTCCCAGGTTCGAGTCCCAGCTGGGTCAACGTTGAGATTTATCTCCGCAACATTCCCCGCCCTGCCCACGGTCAGTAGGGGACACCAATGGGCTTAGAAAGGCTGCCGTCCGTCGGATGGGACGTTAAGCCGTGGCCCCGTGTGTGGGAGAGCCATACCCTGTGCCCGTTAAAGAACACGCTGGATGGCCTTGACGGGAGGCTACCATCTGTCTCCCAACAGCTGTTCCAGTGGGTCCCCTCCCCCAACCTTCTCTGAGCCTTCGGGGTCCATGTGACCTGGCCATTTAGCCCATGGTGTGCAAAAAAGTGCTGCTCAGAGGTAAAACAACCCAACCCATACCTGGATTTCAAGCAGTGTTTTTTTCATTGAACTCCATGCTTAGTGACAGTGAGCTCGGTCAGAAAAAACTAACCAATTATTTCAAATCAACCCTTTTGCAAAAGTGTGGCATTCTTTTTTGAAGGAATTGTAAGGAGAAAGTGTAATTTGCTTGGCTCCACAGGCCATGGATTTTTAACTCATTCTTTTCTTTGGGTGAATGATTAGCTTATGTGAAAGGTTTATAGTGCCATTAAACCATTCATAATATTTTATTGATTATATTGCTTTTTAAAATGTATATTTTTAGCTCTCATGTAAATCCAAGTCCCTTACACATGGACATCTTTTTATCTGATAACATTTTTATTCCACATAGTTTTGGATTTTGAAAATTTCTTGATTGTTTTCATTACAATTAATCTTTTAGCTATATGTTTCACTTATATCTTTGTTGATTGTTGCATTTCACAACCGGTTCTTTTGTCTTTGTTGGTATTTTACTTATTGCTTTTTATCCTTTATGTCTTTTAGTTTTAAATTTGGTTTGAGGGTTCCATTGGAATGCTCTAAAATGTATGTTTAAGTTGCCGGATAGCTCGAGCACCAGGCAGTTTCTCTTGCCAAATAAATTAAATTAGGGTTCTTATTATTAGTGGTATTACTTCAGAAAAGAGCTTAAATTAGTAATTATCAATGTAAACTTTAATCAAATCTTAATAAGCTCTGCTCAAGAGAAAAAAAAATTAGAAATCAAAACTGTTTCATAAAACAAATAAAGTTATTCAAAAAATCTAGACTCACCAAGAATCTTTTCATCACAAAAGCAACTCTTTACAAAAGACAAAAAACAACTAACCTTCTCACAGTAACTAACTTCCTCACCAACACTGACTGCTCAACTGTTCACAAAACTGACTCTACTAACACTCTTAATGTGACCTAACATCACTTACTGTACATCTGACGTTCAAATTGATATGTGTGAAGCACATTGGCAGAAGTCACATTTGCATAATATGGTGATTGCTCACTTGCACAGGGGCGGGGGTGGCTCAGTCGATAGCGCGTCAGACTTGTAATCTGTAGTTCCCGGGTTCGAGTCCCAGCTGGGTCAGCATTGAGATTTATCTCTGCAAAATTCCCCGCCCTGCCCACGGTCAGTAGAGGACACCAACGGGCTTGGAAAGGCCGCCGTCCGTCTGATGGACGTTAAGCCGTGGCCCTGTGTGCGGGAGAGCCATACCCTGTGCACGTTAAAGAACACGCTAGATGGCCTTGATGAGAGGTTACCATCTGTCTCCCAACAGCTGTTCCAGTGGGTCCCCTCCCCCAACCTTCTCTGAGTCTTCGGGGTCCATGTGACCTGGCCATTTAGCCCATGGTGTGCAAAAAAGTGCCGCTCAGAGGTTAAACAACCCAACCCAAAGCTCCCTCGCACTAGCTATGATGTTATGGGGCATGTCCTTCCGCACGCATTAGCAGCTGTCAATCAAAAGCTAGAGTTGCGCATGCACAACTCCTCTTGTGGTATGGATGAGGAGAAATGATGATTCATCTGAAAGGTAAGGCCCCAAAATAATAATTATAATGTAAATAATGTAAAACTCGCTAAGGAAATGTAAAAGTGAATGGATGAACCATCCCCTTTATTGATTCTTTTGTCTTGTTTGGCACATACTGAATCCACAATTGGCAAAGGATATATGAAAATTCTGGAAATTTGAGTGCCTGTAACGTTTGTTTTTTTCATTTCCAGATAAGATTTAACTATGTATAAATAAAAAATAAATACCCCCTCAAGCAGCTGCTTGCCACAGAGGTCTGACAGGAGCCTGTCAGTTTATATGCCAGTGTAGAAGGTCTGAGAAGATGGCAGGACCTCAGCAGAAAAACGACACATACATCCATGCCTTACCCGGGGCTCGAACCCAGGTCCCTTAGATCAGTAGCCAAGCATGCTAACCACTCGGCCATGGGACGGCTAACTATATATAAACTCATGTATATGCCTCTTTGCATGTAAGCCATCTCCTTAATTTAACAGCTAAAAATTAGTAAAACATCAGAATTTGTGACAAAGCTGGCCATCAAATTTCAAGAGTTTGGAAAATATGATTTTTATTGAAATAAAGTCATAGAAATTCCTAAAAATACCTATTGTAAAACTTGAAGTCTGATTCATTATTGTAAGTTCAAAATAGTTCATGAAAATCCATTTCCTTTAAAGTTACCTCATCAATATAAACATCCCTGTCATCCAAGTCATCATGGCAATTTCTTCATCAGAATCATAGGTCGAAATATCTTCTGTACCATTCATGACATTTCTGATGCAACATTTTTTGAAGGATTTTTACCCATTCTTTCACTCAAGAAGGAACAATGCTGATGTAGGCCTTTTTCAAGTTACCACTTTGTTTTTATCAATTCAGCAAAGAAATCTAATTGATTCATTTCTTTTGCAAGTCTTTGAAAGGTTTGTTCAAGCTGTCATCAAGTGGCTACAACCAGCAAAACTGGCTACAATGACAAAAGTGATTTTAAACAACCAGATATTAAGGGAAGTGTGTTAATTTCATTTGTATTTTTACATCATCAGTTTTATATGCTCTATCTATAGCCAGTTATTCTGACAGACTACTATCAGACCTTCACGAAAAGCAACTGCTTTAGGGATAATTTATTTTTTAAGAGATGCATCCCACACTGGCATAGCTGTTTTTTTTTAAAGCAACTCCTGGTTTTCTATTCCAAACCTCTTTTAGCATTGTCATCCACTTTTCATCCAACCCTTTTGATGAACGTGTGGTAATTCCAGCTGGAAATTTTATTCCTTTAAGAATATTTCAACAGTTGAAAATTTTAACAGGAAGCTTGATTCCATCTGCCAAACATGACAACACTATTGAAAAAAATCTTTTTTTCATGTATATTTGTTTTAATTAGGATGCTTCTTTCCCCCCACTTTATTAACTGTTCTGTTATTTGGAAGACGGTTACTGAGTTTAATCCATATTTCCAATCTACAACAGTTCAAATTGTATTTTTTCTGAAATGCAATAATGTACTTTTGAAAATATTTGATTTCCAATTCCAACTCTTTCGTAAATTTCTGTGAAATTTTCTTTCATTTGTGGAGACAAAATTCAAATCTGTTCATAAATTGTGGGCTCTAACCAGCGGATGCTATAAATATTATTGGTTTTAGACTTGAACTTGTCATCTTTTGACAAGTATAGCACTTGAAGACAAATGCTCATATGTGTCTCTATAAGTCAGTTTTGTTGGCATATTAACACTCAATCATTTAGGAACCTTTCTAGATCAGGGAAGAAAGCAGATTCTTATAACCTTTTTTTGCTTTTGGCATATGTTGTAATGCCAATTTATTTTCTCTCCATTCTCAAACTTGCTCTCCATTGACAGAGAAATCATAAGCAGCAGCACAATTTTTTATTCTTCTGTGTACTTCACAACTGTTAATTTAAATCTTGCATCAGAAGCTGACATCTTTTCTACTTTTGCCACTCATTTTAGGGTAATTTACATCAGGGCATCAAAAAAGAAGCTAAATCCAAAGATTGCCATTCTACATCTAGAACATACCAATTATCACATGGTAAAAATATCAAGGAAAAATATGCTCTTTTGATTGCTGAAAATACTTGAGGCAACTGACTCAGTGTATTCTGCCTGGGTGATGAAGTGAATTTTCTTTGATAACATGCTAAATACAAAACCATATGGGGGGCGGGGGTGGCTCAGTCGGTAGCGCGCCAGGCTCGTAATCTGTACTTCCCAGGTTCGAGTCCCAGCTGGGTCAGCGTTGAGATTTATCTCCGCAAAATTCTCCGCCCTGCCCACGGTCAGTAGGGGACACCGATGGGCTTGGAAAGGCCGCCGTCCGTCGGATGGGACGTTAAGCCATGGCCCCGTGTGTGGGAGAGCCATACACTGTGCACGTTAAAGAACACGCTGGATGGCCTTGACGGGAGGCTACCATCTGTCTCCCAACAGCTGTTCCAGTGGATCCCCTCCCCCAACCTTCTGTCAGCCTTCGGAGTCCATGTGACCTGGCCATTTAGCCCATGGTGTGCAAAAAAGTGCTGCTCAGAGGTAAAACAACCCAACCCAAAACCATATGGAAAAGTTTCTTGTAATTGAATCAAGGCTACTCTGTGCTCTGTGACCTTCATCCACCTGAAGAATGAGATAAAAATCCATGCCTCTATATGCAGAGCTGAACAAGTACAACTTTCTCCTCACAATTTCTGAAAAAAGATGACTTCCATGATTTGTGCAGCAGGCTTGATCGGTAAAAGCATTTATTTGTTCTGACCAAAAGCTTTGCCACTGTGCCTAGAACTTGATGGAAGAACACTACCAGAATTCCAAATATGGAATCGCAGCAGAGAGCTACACAGGGTTGTGGCAGACTTGGCAACATCACCTGCCAAGGTGGTTGATAGTTGATTGTTTGGGGGATTTGTGGCACATTAACAATCAGGCAACAATGCACCAAATGAGATTTAAAAAGAAGAAAGTAAAAAACAAGGAACTCACTACCAAGGTTAAAATAAAAAAACTAAAAGAGCAAAGGACACAACAATAAAGAAACATAATTGGGTAACGAAAAAGGGACGCCTGTGCATAAAAAATAATCAACAATTGTATTAAACAAAAAACCAAACTATTATACAGTCTAAATTTGTTCTTTAGGCATATATGCTTATTTCTCCACACACTCTGCAGATTCTTATAAGTCCTTACAGCAATCCCTATTCATCTGTTAATCTCATGCTGCAGATCACCAGTATCTGTCGCATAGCTCCCAAGATAATTAACTGAGACACTTGCTCAAGAGTGCAACCATTCTTATTAACTGAACCACAACCTGACCAATTTTTATCACTTTAGTTTTCTCTCTCTTTATCACCAAACCTACTGTACCACTAATCTCATCAACAGCTCTAATGAAAGAGTTCATCTCATCAACATCATTTGCTAAAAGGGCCAAATCATCAGCATAATCTAATTTAAAAATTTTCAGATCTCTAGACCATTTAAACCCAAAACAACATATAACCCCAAACAAACATCAGAAGCAATGCTAAGCCAATTATTATGAGTCTTTCCAAATCTCGAATGTGCCTCAGTGTTATTTTGCACAGCTTCCACTATGTTAGCTAACTTATTTGGTATGCCATATGATCTCACAATCAACCACAAATTATGACAATCAACAGAGTCAAAAGCTTTTTTGAAATCAACAAAGTTAGTAACCAAAGGTTTCTGAAACTTTTCTCAAGAATCTGCCTGAGTGAAAATATCTGACTACACATCCCCTACCACTTCAGAATCTACATTGCTCATCATGCAATTGTCTGTCAATCAGATTCTTATTTCTACTAAGCACAATCATGCAAAGAACCTTACCTGGAACGGAAAGTAGGCTGATATCTCTATAGTTATCACAAGAACTGCGATCATCTTTTTTAAAAATAGGGATAATATTAGTCCTTAGAAACCATGCCTTTATCATAAAATATATTCAAAATTTCAATCTATTCAAAATTTCAATCAAGTTCAGCCATGTGGTTACAGAAACATTCCCAGCTCTAAGCATTTCAGAAATTTTTTCATCTACCCCTGGGGATTTATGTAGTTTAAGTTTAGAAAGAGCTAAGGTAACTTCAGACTCTGATATAGGGCCAACATTAAAACCAGTAATGCATCTATCATCATTATAAACAATGGGAGTAGAACTAACCACAGTGTTTAGATCATCACTGAAATGCTCAGCCCACCTTGCCATGACAGAATTTTCTATAACTTTATCATATTTATACGTATACCTGTACGTTTTCTACCACAGAAAACATTAACTATCTGGTACATCTCTCTGCTGTTGTGCTATCTAACTGCTTCCTTGGCTTTGTCAGCCAAGCCATCAAGCCAAAGATTCTTATCAGTAGCTAACTGATTCTTTACACGTTTATTAAACTCTCTGTAATGCTTTCTATTAGGACTAGTAGGGTATTGATTAAGGACATTCCTGCAGTTCTTTCTTTCTGAAATAAGCTCAAGTGCCTTATCACTCAAATAATTCTGCCTCCTCTGTTCCTTTTTTCCTAAAAGGGTACTGCTTAGTTTCCAAAAAAGCCTGTTTAAAACGGTCCCATTCTTCCTCAACTTCAGTAGTAAGCAAACCATGACTGTCATAATGACTGAGTAACCTATCATAGTAAGCTTTAGCTATAACTGGGTCTTTCAGAACTTCATATTAAAGATTAATTTTTTAACCTTAGCACAACACTTCTTAAGTTTTAAGTTGCAAGACACTTTTAACAAGGTAATGATCAGATATAGTTTCATCTCCCTATATGATTTTGGTATTCCTAACAGAAATAGCCCATTTGCTGTTAATATATAATCAATCATATTCTTATGCAGCCCATCTTGTGAAATCCACATGTTTGTAATGAGTGTTAGTTATTCTCTAATCATTAAGTTGCCTGTAGTTGGCATTGCCCATTGCAACTAGCAATACCAAAGGCACCTATCACCCCTCCCCATAGGTCAGAGTTAGTACCAGCTTTAGCATTGAAGTCATGAACAAGGGTAATACTATGAGGAAGATGGCACCTCACATAAAGAAGATCTATGAGGAAGATGACACCTCACATAAAGAAGAAGATCTATGAGGAGAAGAGAAGATCTATGAGGAAGATGACACCTCACATAAAGAAGAAGATCTATGAGGAAGATGACACCTCACATAAAGAAGAAGATCTATGAGGAGAAGAGATCTATGAGGAAGATGACACCTCACATAAAGAAGATCTATGAGGAAGATGACACCTCACATAAAGAAGATCTATGAGAAGATCTATGAGGAAGATGACACCTCACATAAAGAAGAAGATCTATGAGGAAGATGACACCTCACATAAAGAAGAAGATCTATGAGAAGAGAAGATCTATAAGGATGATGACACCTCACATAAAGAAGATATATGAGGAAGATGACACCTCACATAAAGAAGAAGATCTATGAGGAGAAGAGAAGATCTATGAGGAAGATGACACCTCACATAAAGAAGATCTATGAGGAAGATGACACCTCACATAAAGAAGATCTATGAGGAAGATGACACCTCACATAAAGAAGAAGATCTATGAGGAAGATGACACCTCACATAAAGAAGAAGATCTATGAGAAGAGAAGATCTATAAGGAAGATGACACCTCACATAAAGAAGATATATGAGGAAGATGACACCTCACATAAAGAAGAAGATCTATGAGGAGAAGAGAAGATCTATGAGGAAGATGACACCTCACATAAAGAAGATCTATGAGGAAGATGACACCTCACATAAAGAAGAAGATCTATGAGAAGAGAAGATCTATGAGGAAGATGACACCTCACATAAAGAAGATCTATGAGGAGAAGAGAAGATCTATGAGGAGAAGAGAAGATCTATGAGGAGAAGAGAAGATCTATGAGGAAGATGACACCTCACATAAAGAAGAAGATCTATGAGAAGAGAAGATCTATGAAGAAGATGACACCTCACATAAAGACAACTCAAGAAAGAAAATGCCCACGCTTTATGCGGGGCTCGAACCTTGTTCCCTTTGATCATTAGTCAGGCACGCTAACCACTTGGCCACCATGATAACTGTAAGGAATAAACAGAAAAAAAATTAAATGTAGGTTTTTGGGAATGGTTAATTAAATGTTATGGTTTTTAAAAATAAAAAAAATAAATAAATACCCCCTCAAGCAGCTGCTTGCCACAGAGGTCTGACAGGAGCCTGTCAGTTTATATGCCACAGTAGAAGATCTGAGAGGATGGCAGGACCTCAGCAGAAAAACAACACGAACATCCATGCCTTACCCGGGGCTCGAACCCAGGTCCCGTAGATCAGTAGCCAAGCGCGCTAACCCACTCGGCCACGGCACGGCACATGGTTTTTAAGAATATTTAAAAAAAATTGCCAGATTTGAGACTTTGTACTTTTTTTTTTCAAAACATTTGTTTGTAAAAGTGGATGTGTTGTCTTTCTGCTGCAGATTTGCCATTCTCACAGACCTTCTACTGTGGTGTATAAGCTGACAGGTTTCTTATCAGATCTCTGTGGAAAGCAGCTGCTTGAGGGGTATATTGTTTATTTTAAAAGTGGTGTATAGGAACTTTTAATGTTTGTTATATGGACAAAGTTTGAAGTTTTTACATACTTGGCAAATTTTTATGCATAATGTGTTTTGCTTTTCAAGAACTAATATATCAAAAAATATTTTGTGGGAAAAATTTCACTGACATACAAGACTTGAAACTGCATCTCTCCAGAAACATGCCAGAGTATTCTTACCTATTGAACTAATGCCGGCTCGTATTTTGTCCACTAATTTCAGACTCTAAACTTTTCACCGATGATTTTAGGCACCAACCATTGGTGCCATCTATGATCAACAGGTGGCAACTATTTCTTTATTATGCGCTGAGTAAGATGGAAATAATAAAGTCTCTTCATGTTATTTAGTGTTAGGGGCGGGGGTGGCTCAGTCGGTAGCGCGCCAGACTCGTAATCTGTAGTTCCCAGGTTTGAATCCCAGCTGGGTCAGCGTTGAGATTTATCTCTGCAAAATTCCCCGCCCTGCCCACGGTCAGTAGGGGACACTGATGGGCTTGGAAAGGCCGCCGTCCGTCGGATGGGACATTAAGCCGTGGCCCCGTGTGTGGGAGAGCCATACCCTGTGCACTTTAAAGAACACACTGGATGGCCTTGACGGGAGGCTACCATCTGTCTCCCAACAGCTGTTCCAGTGGGTCCCCTCACCCAACCTTCTCTGAGCCTTCGGGGTCCATATGACCTGACCATTTAGCCCATGTGCAAAAAAGTGCCGCTCAGAGGTAAAACAACTCAACGTTAAAGAACACGCTTGATGGCCTTGACGGGAGGCTACCATCTGTCTCCCAACAGCTGTTCCAGTGTGTCCCCTCCCCCAACCTTCTCTGAGTCTTCGGGGTCCATGTGACCTGGCCATTTACCCCATGTTATGCAAAAAAGTGCCACTCAGAGGTAAAACTACCCAACTCTTATTTAGTGTTATTATGAAATGTTCTCTACAATATGTAATTATTTTCCCTATATTTTCATAAAATTACAACTATTCTATATGCAGCTTAATTGCAGTAATATTCAAGTATTGTTAATAATAAAATTGTTTTAATAGTTTGGTGGCACTTTGTTTTCAGTCATGGCTGACTGTCCTCACACCATTGGTGTAGAATTTGGTACCAGAATTATTGAAGTGTGTGGTCAAAAAATAAAACTTCAGATATGGGATACAGCAGGCCAGGAGCGATTTCGTGCAGTTACTCGCAGCTATTATAGAGGAGCTGCTGGAGCATTGATGGTATATGACATAACCAGGTAAGTAAAATGAAACGAGTGAATTTTTCAAATTCATATTTTTTGTATGTACAGGGTGATTCAAAACTCTTGGGCCAAACTTTAAGGGGTGATAGAACACACCTAAACAAGCACTTTTCGTCATACAACGAATGGTCAAGCGGTGAAGAACTAGAGGGTGCTTTCCAGTGAACACTTATAAGTGCTAGTTTTCACACTCGTCGTCATTTCTACCGTGGATTGCATAACAGATGGATTGTTTCATGAATCAGGAGAAGACGGGCATGCATTTCACGTACGGAGCTGCGGATGGGAATGTGAGGGAAGCTCAAAGACTGTACCGGGAGTGCTTTCCAACCAGATGCACCTTCATTTCCTGACACAGTAACTGCTAACCCCTTCCCAGGTTCAAGTCCCAGCTGGGTGATTAAATGAAGTCCCAGCATTGAGATTTATCTCCGCAAAATTCCCCGCCCTGCCCACGGTCAATAGGGGACACCGATGGGCTTGGAAAGGCCGCTGTCCGTCGGATGGGACGTTAAGCCGTGGCCCCGTGTGCGGGAGAGTCATACCCTGTGCACGTTAAAGAACATGCTGGATGGCCTTGACAGGGGGCTACCATCTGTCTCCCAACAGCTGTTCCAGTGGATCCCCTCCCCCAACCTTCTCTGAGCCTTCAGGGTCCATGTGACCTGGCCATTTAGCCCATGGTGTGCAAAAAAAGTGCTGCTCAGAGGTAAAACAACCCAACCCAACTGCTAACCCCTAGCGCTTTACCGCTTTAGTTCCGACCATGCATTGTATGATGAAACGTGCTTGTTAAGGTGTGTTCCATCACCCTTAAAGTTTGGTCCAAGAGTTTTGAATCACCCTGTATATCCATTATAGATGAGTTTGGGTTTTGCTGAGCTCTAGGTAGTGCAGACAACTGGAGTGGACTTGGGCTCAGAATAATTAAAAAATATTTTTTGTAATTGTGAAAAACAATTAGTAAAAATATGAAATTTTTAATTATCATTTCAACCTTTTATCACCTTGAATACTTAAAAATAAGTATCATGAGGCTTTTTATTATTTTTTATGTATTCTCTATCTCTAATAAATGAATGGCTCTTGCATTTATAAAGATGTTACATACAAACTTTTGGCTATTTAGCCCATTGTGTTAAATAAAGGCTGCTCAGAGGTTTTTATGTTCCAAATAATCATAAAATCTAATAGTTCCAAATGGAATAAAAGAAATTGTTAGTGATGTTTTTTTGTGTATATGTGATATGCATCTGAGAAATTGGGGCGGGGGTGGCTCAGTCGGTAGCGCGCCAGGCTCGTAATCTGCAGTTCCCAGGTTCGATTCCAGCTGGGTCAGCATTGAGATTTATCTCCGCAAAACTCCCTGCCCTGCCCACGGTCAGTAGGGGACACCAATGGGCTTGGAAAGGCCGTCGTCCGTCGGATGGGATGTTAAGCAGTGGTCCGTGTGTGGCAGAGCCATACCCTGTGCACGTTAAAGAACACACTGGATGGCCTTGACGAGAGGCTACCATCTGTCTCCCAACAGCTGTTCCAGTGGGTTCCCTCCCCCAACATTCTCTGAGCCTTCGGGGTCCATGAGCCCATGGTGTGCAGAAAAGTGCCGCTCAGAGGTAAAACAACCCAACAGAAAAAATTTCTTCATAAATCTGGCTCAGCAATTATCAAAATGGTTCGAATTCAGTGACTTCAGACATGGGCTCGAAAAATTGAACCTGAACTCGTATTTATCTTTCATGCCTTAACATTTGTGAGTAAAAGATCAGTGGCAATGCAAAACCACAACATATGATGTTAAGGATCTTTGTAAGAGAATTATATTAGACAAAATGCCCCTCAGTGCGAGCTCCTGTCTGTGGTGAGGGGAGCACTCTCTGAAGGTTCCACTGACTTGGGTACGTTCACAGGGTCCTGAACTCTCACCCGCCTATTTGTAGGGTGCAGAGACCCATGTCCCTGGAAAGGAGGATCCTGGCAGTTGCTTGGTGGTTCCCGTCTTCTCTCCCCAGCTCATGACTGGTGGGGTCCCCTATGGCTCTTTTGCCATTGGGGAGACTGTCTGTTGCGGGGCTGGGCAGCGAATTCTGGGGTTGCTTCTATACACTGTTTTGGCCTCTACTTCAGTTAAACGGGATGTCCTGGAGTGGCCCCTCAGGATCAATTGGTTGGTGGGCAGGTCCTGCTAGGTCAACCATGCAGAACGATGAGTGTCCTTGTTCATGTCCGGGCAACAGTTTACGAGTTTCCTTACACGTTCACTAATTTTCTAGTTTTCTTTCTTTGTGAGGCCAGTTCTTTCCTCACATTCTATTATTTTTTTCCCTTATTTTATTTTCTAAAGACTCAAGTGAGTTCCTCTCATTTCTCTTTTCATTTTCCTTTCCTTTTGTTGTGAGGGCTTGGCTCACTGGCTGTGTGGGTATGGTGCCTGTTTGGACGTCCCATTTTTGGACTCCATGGTGGGTGGGGACAATGGGCACTGAATCCCAAAAAAACAAACATGAACCCTAAAAAAGAAAATTCTCTGGAGAATGCTGTTAAAAGAGCTTGGCATGAGGCCCTGTCTTCTGTGTCTTCGTTATCATCGTCGCCATCTTGTGTTTCTCTGTCTCTAAGATTTCTGGTCATCCACTCTACAGGTGATCAGGTTCTTGGGGACATGTCCACCTTTTTTATAAACTAGGGTTTGAAAGGTCCTGCAGGAGAACCGAAATCTGTCAAGCGCCAAAGATCTGGTGACCTGCAGGTGGAGACTGCTTGTTCTCAATATTCAGAGCTTCTCTTGAAAGTTACAACGATTGATGAGTGGTAGCTTTTGCATTGCCACTGATCTTTTACTCACAAATGTTAAGACATGAAAGATAAATACGTGACTGTCATTCCACAAAAGATGCTCAATTCCTCCTGGGGCATGAGGTCCTCCTCAAGGTTTCTGAGGAGGAAATCCTCTTGGAGCTTTCATCTGAGGGAGTGACAGCAGTCCACCAGGTTTCGACACACCGTGATGGAAAGTTAGTACCCACTCAGGTACTAATAATTACTTTCAACACGCCACACCTGCCTATTTCCATCAAGGCAGGGTACTTACATTGTGAGGTACGACCGTTTATTCCCAATCATCTGTGTTGTTTTCAATGCCAGAAGTTCAGTCATATCCACACAGCATGCTGGGTCCAAGCCCACCTGTGCTCGTTGTGGCAGTCAGGTTCATCTTGAACCTGACTGCACAGCAGAAAGGGCATGCTGCGTAAACTGCCATATTGAACATCCATCATACTCTCACGACTGTCTAAAGTGGCTGGAGGAGAAAGAGGTACAGCACCTAAAGACACTTCATAACATCAGTTATCCAGAGGCGAGGAAGATCACTGCATCGCCTGTCCTACCTGTCAAGTTCTATGCTGTTGCGGTCATCGGAAAGCCCGTTGTCATGCAGACCGATATAAGCATCCCACCTGCTGAATCTTTCTTGCCTGCTGCCGACACTGACTTCGGCTTGACCCAGGTGAAGCCGAAGTCAGTGTCGATCACGATATTGACTCTGTTTCTATTCCTGCGTCTGTGCCTTCCACTTCCACCTCTGGAAGGTCCCCTCTACTCCGCCCACAGACAGCAAGACCTTCCAAGCCCAAGGGGGGGCTTGGAAGCCCAAAGGGGGGCAGTTCTTCCCACCGGGGCCCAAAAAGAAACTTTTAACACCTCCTTGTTCGGCGGTCTCTGATCCGTGTCACTCGGACTCCAAGGACATGGACACATACCACCCCATTTTTCCCAAACTGTCGCTGGTGACGGTTAAAATAAATCGAAAGTAGTCTGCCGATTTTTCTAAGACCTGAGATGGCCACACTCCTACAATGGAACTGTCATGTATTCCAGAAGAATATCGACCGGTCCTCCTGAGGGCATGTGAACCCATCTGAGTGTGCCTGCAGGAGACATACTTGCAGACAACCAACGATCCCACTATCTGGCACTTCTCTCTCATTTGCCGGGGTGTTATCATCCTCATGAGGAACCATTCCAGGTCGTACCACTCACCACCAACTCAGAGGCAATTGCTATCCACCTCTTTGTGGGATTTTCGTTGACTGTCTGTTCTGTCTATCTACCACCCGGAAGCATCGTTTTCCGAGATGACCTTGATGACTTTGTCTTGCAACTGCCATCTCTCTTCCTCATCATGGGGGACTTCAATGGACACAGTCCACTCTGGAGCAGTGCTGACACCAATGGGAGGGGTGGGGTCCTGGAGCAGTGACTCCTGGATCCATCGCATTCCCTGTTGAACACTGGTGCCAGTACTTGCTTCCACTCACCAACCTGCACATTCATTACCATTGATCTCACTATCTGCTCCTCCTCAATCCTTCCACTCTTTACATGGGAGGTCGAGGGCAATCCATATGGAAGCGATCACCTCCCCGTGATGTGCACCATCTCCTGTGGGGGGCCTTGCAGCTCTTCACGTGTATCACGGTGGAAGCTTGATCAGGCTGACTGGAGTGGTTTCGAGCTCCTTTCTGAGCTCGATGACCTCTCTATCAACCAGGAGCTAATCAGTGTTGCAGTAGCAGAGATGACAGATTGCATCGTCCATGTGGCTGTCTCTACTGTTCCTCAGACCTCGACTCTGTTTCTGTGGTTCTCAAAACTGTGGTAGAATCCCAAATGCATCACAGCTCGTAAAGCTCAGAACAAGGCTTGGGGGAGGGGGGGGGTCCAGAGATATCCGACATCCCCTAACCTTGAAGCATTCAAATGCACCAGGGGCGAAGGCCTGTTTTGTCCGCTGTCAGAGCCAGAAGAAATCTTGGATCAAATATACATCTTTTATCACCTGCATGACCAGTTCTAAGGCTGTGTGGGATAAGGTCTGGAAGATGGGTGGGAAATACACGTCCCACTCATTATTGATCCTGGAGCACAATGGACAGGCAATTTCTGACACTCTGGGGGAGTCATGTCATAGAGATTCGGCATTTTTTGTGACCCCCCCCCCCCAGCTTCGGCTTGTGAGGCTACGTGCGATCTTCATCGCAAACTTTTTATCTTTTCATAGTTTTCGAGTTCATGTCGGCAACACTGTCGCAGCCTTTCCCTCAAGATCAGGGGGTGCCACAAGGCTGCGTCCTAAATGTTACGCTTTTCGCTGTCAAGATAAATTCTATTACACTGCAACTTCCTCCGACTGTAGGCAATGCCCTCCTTGTTGAAGATTTTAGCACCTTTTGCTAAATCGAACGATAACTGTAAACTGCCCTGAACAAATTGGTTTGGGCAACAGCCAATGGGTTTCGGTTCTTCCCACAGAAGACAAGGTCCAGATGAAGATTATGCTTGTGTGCACTTTTGCCACAAGCATAATCTTCATCTGGACCCTGAATTGTGGCTCAGGATCATTCTAGTTGTGGTGGAGACCAAGTTTCTTGGTCTCATCTTTGACTGGAAATTGACCTTTCTCCTACACATACAACATCTTAGGCCCAAGTGCATGGGGGCATTGAACATCCTCAAGATCCTGTCTTTTCTCTCTTTGGGGGGAGGGGGGGGGACCAATGTTCATTGCTCTGCCTCTACTGTGCACTTGTCCAGTCGAAACGACTATGGATCTCAAGTATACAATTCTGTCCGGAATTCGTTGGTGAAAGTGCTGGACCTCTACATCATCAGGCCCTCCGTTTTTGCACGGGGGCCTTCCACACTTCACCGGTACAGAGTCTCTATGTTGAGACCGGCGAACCTTCTTTATCTCTTCGCTGTCAGCAGTTGTCCCTGCAATATGCAGCAAAATTGCGATCCCTGCTGGCCATCCAACTGGGGACTGTGTTTTCAATTCCCAGTGGAAAATGTTATATCAGAATCGGCTGACTGCCATTTGTCCTTTCAGCTTGCATGTCCAAGGTAGCCTGTGAGATGTTAACACCAGTCTTAATAGCATCTCACAGTTGACAGCCGAACCACTTCCACCTTGGCTCGCTGTTTCCGCTTCCCATGATTTCTCTCTTTGCAGTACGGGGAAGGCCTTTACACCCAACTGTGTATATCAGCAACTCTTTGTCAGCCACCGTGCTGAGCACCTGGACTTCTTGTTTGTCTTTACAGATGGTTTGAAGTCTGGTACATCTGTGGGTGGTCTGCTGCGATGTAATCATTGCAGACCAGATCCCACAGCAGTATTCCATCTTCACTGCAGAGTTGCATGCTCTCAGTCTTGCCTTGGACCACATAGCAGCTAAGCATCATCATTGGTGTGTCTTCTACACTGACTCACTTAGCTCGCTACAGACTTTGATCTCGGTGAGGCATTGGCCTCATCCTGTTCTCTCCAAGATCTGCCAGCAGCTCCATCGTCTGGTAGCCACAACCATGATTTTCTTCTGTTGGGTGCCCAGTCACGTTGGGATCAGGGGCAATGACTTGGCAGATGCTGCTGCCAGGTCTGCCACACCCCTATCTGACTTTCCACCGCCAGTTCCATACTTGGATGTATGACAGCGTTTTTCCGTTGAGCTCCGGGCACAGTGGCAGAGATCTTGTTCTGAACAGGTTGGTAACAAGCTTTTTGAGATCAAGCCCATTGTCAAACCATGGCAGTCTTGTTTTTGCAGGAATTGCAAGGAGGAAGTTGTACTTGCTTGGTCATTCATTTATTACACACTCTTCGGGTGAACGACGAACCTAAGTGTGAATTTTGTGACACCATTTTAACCATTAAACATAATTTAATCGCTTGTCCTGCTTTTACCCTTGAACGTCATTTTTATTTTACCTTCCATAATTTTACAGCTGAACCTCTTACACTCCGCCATCTTTTATCTGATGATGCTTTTTTACCATCTGTTTGCCTTTTTATGTTATACAGGTTATTTTAGCAGACTGTGATTTTATGGCTTTATTCGTTTTACCTTGATTATCCTGGGTCTTTTACACCCGGGTTCATTTAATCATTTTGTACTTTGATTTATGTATTGTTTTTGTCCTTTATGTTTACACTTTTCGCTTTTAACTTTGGTTGTGGGTTTGTCTGTATTTTACTCTCTTTTTCATCTTGTTTGGCACATTATGACCTTGTTGCCCATGCGCCATAAAACCCCAAACAAACAAACAAACAACTCCTATCCAGTGTACCTGTTTAAGCCCTTGAATTCTGTTAATCTAGTCTTATCGCTATGATTCCCAGGTTCGAGTCCCAGCTGGGTCAGCATTGAGATTTATCTCCGCAAAACTCCCCACCCTGCTCACTGTCAGTTAATGGCACGATGGGCTTCGAAAGGCTGTCGTCCATCGGATGGGACGTTAAGCTGTGGTCCCTCGTGTGGGAGAGAATAGCCTGTGCATGTTAAAGAACACGCTGGATGGCCTTGACAGGAGGCTACATCTGTCTTCCAACAGCTGTTCCAGTGGGTTTCCTCCCCCAACCTTCTCCGAGCTTATCGGCGTCCTTGTGACCTAGCCATTTAGTCTATTGTGTGCAAAAGAGTGCCACTCAGTGGTAAAAAACCAATCAACCAACTTATCGCTATGTAATCAGTAGTCTGCAAATGCTTTTTAATGCCAAAATGTTACTGGAGATAAATTGAAGATCTCACTGAAATCTCGCTCAGTATCTATTTTCTGCAATATTTGTTGCTTAATATTAAGAATTATGGAAGCTGAAATGTTTAAGTGTAATTTGTACTATTCATTAAGATTTACTTCAAAAGAAGAAACACAACTGTTGCAACAAATTATTCATTAACATAATGTAATATTTGAAGTTTGTGTAAAGATTGTTTCAGTTTTCATTAATTTGGAGGTGGAGAAAAGAAGGTTAGGAAGAGTGTGATAGCAACATGTGCTGTTAAATGTTCC
Source organism: Ryuthela nishihirai (assembly GCA_038380435.1). Lineage (NCBI taxonomy): Eukaryota > Metazoa > Arthropoda > Arachnida > Araneae > Heptathelidae > Ryuthela > Ryuthela nishihirai. The sequence continues at coordinate 104,231,166 of JAWZYU010000002.1, read as the reverse complement.
AGCTTCAATAACTCTTTAAATATTAAGCAAATATTGTTGAAAATTCAAATTCGGAGAGATTTGAGTGAGGCTTTAGTTTATCAGCCGTCCCGTGGCCAAGTGGTTAGCACGCTTGGCTACTGATCTAAAGGACAGGGTTCGAGCCCCGGTATTAGGCATGGATGTGTGTGTCGTTTTTCTGCTGAGGTCCTGCCATCCTCTCAGATCTCCTACTGTGGCATATAAACTGACAGGCTCCTGTCAGACCTCTGTGGCAAGCAGCTGCTTGAGGGGGTATTTTTTTTTATTTTTTTTAGTTTATCTCTAGTGACATTTTTCTATAAAAACTTGTTTTCAAAGATAGGGAGCTGTAAATGTGGCTTCCATTCACAACACAGAAACGTCCAGTTACTTTTGTAATATAGTGCCTATATGAATATAAATTTGCATGTAATAACATTCATTTATTTTTATTTTTCAGGCGGAGTACATATAATCATCTGAGCAGCTGGCTTACTGATGCAAGAAACTTAACGAATCCAAATACAGTAAGTTCTAACATGTTTATGGATACTACATTCAGTGTGAAATATTAAGATATGATGAAATTAGTTCTTTTTTTGCATACATTTTTGTATCTTTCAACAGCATACTTCTTGTCTTGATATATTACTCATAAATGTGCTGCATAGAGCAGGACTATTCAAATGGTAGCAATGTGAAAGAGATTTAGTAGTCCATGAGAATGTGTGGAAAAAAACAAGAAACTTTTGTCTTTGCAAAATGATATGAAAATTGAATAAATGATTACAAATATGAACCAAACCATGTAAATGTAACTTTTTTTCTCTTCTGGTTTGTTGTAAAGGCCTGGAATTTCAGGTGTTGTACAAAACATGTCTATAGATGCCCTTGACCCAGGAAAGATTAAAGGAAGAATAGATATGTGTGATTAGGGAATGTTCTAGTGACAGTAAAGTTAGGCCTCTTTCGGGTGACCAAGTGATTAGCATGCTTGGCTATGGATCAAAGGACCTCAGTTAAAGCCCTGAATAAAGCATGAATACCTCTCATGTTTTTTCTGCTGTGGTCCTGCCTTCAGTTAACTGTGTAACATACTATTTTGACAGACATTTGTCAGACAGCTGCTTAAGGTGAATAATTTTTTTTATTGTAAAATTAAAATGTTAATTATTTAAAATGAACTTTTTTTTAGTTTATTTCTATAGTACATAAGAATCTCAGAATTGGTGTTCTAAGGTAATTTTTGTAAATTCAATAAGAAAAACTTTCAAAATTTAATAATTTTAAGGAAATTTTAAAAAAGTAAAAAAAAATTATTTTTAAGGAATAAAGTAGTACAGAGATTTAAAAAATCTTAAAAATTATATATGTTTTACATTACAGTCTATTTTATTATTTGTACAAAATTTGAAGCTTGTATTTTCTGTAGATAAAAAATAAATAAATACCCCCTCAAGCAGCTGTTTGCCACAGAGGTCTGACAGGAACCTGTCAGTTTATATGCCACAGTAGATGGTCTGTGAGGATGGCAGGACCTCAGCAGAAAAACGACACATACATCCATGCCTTACCCGGGGTTCGAACCCAGGTCCCTTAGGTCAGTAGCAAAGGAAAAAAAAAAACAAATATAGAATTTTTATAAGGGTCATTTAAACGAAAAGTGAACAAGCTGGAAATGAAATGGCCAATCGTTTATTGATCTGTTTAAATTCACCATGCCTATTGAGACATTTGTCCTAACATGAAATTAGTAACATTATAATCCTCTCTTCTAGAGCATCTTTGGCTGTTGCATGAAGAAATCTATGATAATGTACTGCAACCTTTTGTCTAATTTCAACTTCTTTCTTTTCATATCAGTGCTGAGGTCCAGAAATGTGAAAATCTAATAGGATACCAGAGACTATAGAGAGGATGGGGGGTGGGGGTGGCTCAGTCGGTAGCGCACCAGACTCGTAATCTGTAGTTCCCAGGTTCGAGTCCCAGCTGGGTCAGCGTTGAGATTTATCTCCGCAAAATTCCCCGCCCTGCTCACGGTCAGTAGGGGACACCGATGGGCTTGGAAAGGCCACCGTCCGTCGGATGGGACGTTAAGCCGTGGCCCCGTGTGTGGGAGAGCCATACCCTGTGCACGTTAAAGAACACACTGGATGGCCTTGACGGGAGGCTACCATCTGTCTCCCAACAGCTGTTCCAGTGGGTCCCCTCCCTCAACCTTCTCTGAGCCTTCGGGGTCCATGTGACCTGGCCATTTAGCCCATGGTGTGCAAAAAAGTGCCGCTCAGAGGTAAAACAACCAAATTTCTTTTCATATCAGTGCTGAGGTCCAGAAATGTGAAAATCTAATAGGATACCAGAGACTATAGAGAGGATGATCCAGGCATTCCCAACCATATTTATTTAATGCTATTATTATTGTTTGGGCAGTAAGGGAGTGGATGTCATGCAGCAAAACAATTGCTTACCATTTGAAATTGCAATTTATTTCACCAAATTTAGGAATATTTTTTTTACTAACTTTGAAATAAATGTTAGAGAAAAATATTTTCAAGTTTTAATGAAGATAAATTTTGAAAATAAATTTTGCTTTAAACTGATACAACCCCAAGAACACCTATTGAAAATAAGATAATTATTTCGAGTGCTTACATCTTGAAAATAAAAAAAAATTCTGAAATACTTCAAACATTCAAATTAGTACCAGTTGTTTACTTCTCAGCACTGAAGCTGGCTTTACTTTTAGATGCTATTCAGTTCTCATTTCAAGCTGCCTTATTCTTCCCACAAATAGGAAATTGCCCCTTAGCATCCACAAGCGATTCACCAAGTGATTGACAGATGGATTTTCCATAACAACACCAACCATCCTTTTTGAGTTGGACTCTGGATGTTTCCATGCAGGGCTCGTCTGAAATACACACAATGTCTATCCAATAACCATTTGTTTCATCCAACCAGAAGACGCTGTAATGAGCCAAAAAAAAAATAATTAAGCAAAACTGGTTAAGGAAAAGTGAAAAGTGAATGGGTGGACCATCACAATGCTAACTACAATAATTGATTTTGAGGCAGTTACTTCTATGCCACACTGGCTGCTATCTATACTAAATACGGTGGCAACAAAAATGCAGACTCTACATAATAATGCCGATAAAATGGCATAAATAAAAATGTCGCTAAAGAACAAAAAGTAAAAAGGCTGTAGAACAAAATGCCACCAATGCAAAACACCATGAACAGAAATGCTGCCTGTACAAAATGCTGTGAATGAAAACACCATCTGTACAAAACACCATGAATCAAAACACTGCCTTTACAAAATGGCATGAATCAAACTGCCACCTGTACAAATCAGCATAAACAAAAATGCTGTGTGCAACAAGAATGCTTGCCTATACACCGGGAGGAAAAATGCCACCAATTTATTGCTTCGACTAGCTTGCTATTGATCTCCTATTGCTTTTTGCTCTTTTATGGCATGAGTAAAATATCTTAAGAGATAAAAATTCGTTTTGGGTCAGATGGGTATTATGAAATATTATGATTTGCACCTTCCAAATCTCCCAAAAGTTTGAATTACACCCTCAAATGGTGGAAAAATTTGGAAATTGCAAATTTTGAATGAATATTGCAAATGATGTAATTACTAGAAATTTTAAATTTTAATGGTGGAATGTGAAGGTCACAAGGTTTGCATTGGCAACAATGAGTTCAGCTGTTATCCCAAGGCAGGTGGGAAAATGCAGCTTTTTCGTTTTAATAGATAATTCGAAAGTTCTTTTTAGTTCGATTGATACTAATGAAACATTATTGGGATTTTTCAAATCCTCTGGTTATTTGAATTTGCATCATTAGAGGTATCTAAACATGGAAAAAGCAAAGTTTTTAATGGATAGTACATGATAGAAATTTAAAATATCAGTATCAAAAGAGGGGCGGGGGTGGCTCAGTTGGTAGCGCGCCAGGCTCGTAATCTGTAGTTCCCAGGTTCGAGTCCCAGCTGGGTCAGCGTTGAGATTTATCTCCGCAAAATTCCCTGCCCACGGTCAGTAGGGGACACCGATGGGCTTGGAAAGGCCGCCGTCCGTCGGATGGGATGTTAAGCCGTGGCCCCGTGTGCAGGAGAGCCATACCCTGTGCATGTTAAAGAACACACTGGATGGCCTTGACGGGAGGCTACCATCTGTCTCCCAACAGCTGTTCCAGTGGGTCCCCTCCCCCAACCTTCTCTGAGCCTTCGGGGTCCATGTGACCTGGCCATTTAGCCCATGGTGTGCAAAAAAGTGCCACTCAGAGGTAAAACAACCCAACCCAGTATCAAAAGATATCACATTGACTATATACAATCCACCTCATTTTATCAGAGGAGTTTTTCAGAGGAGTGTTTTAATTTCAAAGAGGAAGAAAATTCTTTTTGTGTTGTATAAGCACTAATAGAATTATTTTAATTTTTCCCCATCATCCATTAGTTTGAATTAAAACTTTTAAGGAGTGCAAAAGTTGGTAAACGAAAAAACTTCATTTCCTTGAAAATGAGATTCTTATATTTGTCATATTTCATTATGAATCTTTTTTTAATCAAAGAAAACTATGTCTTATTAATTTCAAAAAATCTTGTTTCGTCTCTTTATAAATTTCAATTTCATTTCATATCATTTTATTTTAACGTTTATACTCTTCTTTCCTTGTTGAAATGCAGAGAACTCATTTTCGTAAATCTGAATTGTATTCGTTAATTCGATCAATAGTATCTGCTGTTGATTAACATTCCCGGTGGCATAAATGGAAGCCCTACCTGGTCTAGTGGTTAGTGTACCTGGCTTCTAAGACCAGCGGGACATGTCCTTGTGTAAGTGTTTGTATGTTGTATGAGAAACTGGGACAAGCCTACTTTATAGCTTCTAGGTTATCTGCATTCTTTGTGTAGGGAAGTACCCTCTCTCTCAAATGATGGAAGCCTGGTCCCTAAGCCATTTTAAATCGTAGTACCATCTGACTTCTTCTGCTTGAAAGCTGACCTCGCTCAGGTCACAGCTATTTATCGAGGTTACCTCACGTATGAAAGTCCACTCCTTGCCTGCCCACGGTCAGTAGGGGACACCGATGGGCTTGAAAAGGCCGCCGTCTGTCGGATGGGACGTTAAGCCGTGGCCCCGTGTGCGGGAGAGCCATACCCTGTGCACGTTAAAGAACACACTGGATGGCCTTGACGGGAGGCTACCATCTGTCTCCCAACAGCTCTTCCAGTGGGTCCCCTCCCCCAACCTTCTCTGAGCCTTCGGGGTCCATGTGACCTGGCCATTTAGCCCATGGTGTGCAAAAAAGTGCCGCTCAGAGGTAAAACAATCCAACCCAACCCACTCCTAGCATCAGACTCTTGCGTTTAAAGGTACAACACCATTTTAGCTTCGTTCCCATAAACAGCTGAGAGAGAGAGAGAGAAGGATTAGAAATAACAAAGAGAGCCTCTCCTTTTTTGGGAAGGAGTCGGTTCTGTTTCGAGGTAGAATTCTGCCATTGTGGGTTGGGTTGTTTTACCTCTGAGCGGCACTTTTTTTACACACCATGGGCTAAATGGCCAAGTCACATGGACCCCGAAGGCTCAGAGAAGGTTGGGGGAGGGGACCCACTGGAACAGCTGTTGGGAGACAGATGGTAGCCTCCCGTCAAGGCCATCCAACGTGTTCTTTAATGTGCACAGGGTATGGCTCTCCCGCACACGGGGCCACGACTTAACGTCCCATCCGACAGACGGCGGCCTTTCCAAGCCCATCGGTGTCCCCTACTGACATATAAACTGAGGGCGGGGAATTTTGCGGAGATAAATCTCAACGCTGACCCAGCTGGGACTCGAACATGGGAACTACAGATTACGAGCCTGGCGCGCTACCGACTGAGCCACCCCCGCCCTTCTGCCGTTGTGTATGTCAATTTGTCTTAATACAATGAATGAGTTGCTCTGCTATTTTTCAGCACTAGTTTTTGAATATTTTAGCTATATTACTTTCTTTTTATTATTAGTTGTAAGTTATGTGTCATGTAACTCAGTGTAAAATAATATTTATCCAATTGCAAATAATAATTCTAGTATACGAGATATTTCAAAATCAATTTTTGTTTTTCTTAGATTCATAACTTCCAGCTAATTGGGGGGAGAGGGACACGTTAAAGAATATGTTACATGGCCTTGACGGGAGGTTACCATCTGTTATACCATCAGTGGATTTCTTTACTCCAACCTTATCTGAGTTCTCTGGGTCCTTGTGACTTGGCCATTTATGCCATTATGTGCAAAAAAGTACCATCAGAGATTGAACAACCCCGCTAATTGAATGTTAAGATTTGATATTATCAAGAAAAGCCAAAATATAACTTCCAGCTTATGCTCCCCAATTCAAAAGTTTTAAATGAGTTTGTAACCTCTTGATTATCACATCCTACCATCAAAATTTCAAATTTCTAGAATAGACAGTTCGCTTGTAATGTTCCTAAAAACCTTCTGAAAAATTAAAAAATGTGAATCATAATATTTTAGTACCCGTGCAATGCAAAAAAAAATTAATTATCCACCAACCAAAATTTCAAAAGAAAAACATTCAAATTTCTAGCATAAGTACATGGTTTTGTAATATTCATTTCAAATTTTGCCGTTTTCAATGTTTTCCACCATTATAGAATAATAAATAAATACCCCCTCAAGCAGGTGCTTGCCACAGAGGTCTGAGAGGAGCCTGTCAGTTTATATGCCAGAGTAGAAGGTCTGAGAGGATGGCAGGACCTCAGCAGAAAAACGACACATACATCCATGCCTTACCCGGGGCTCGAACCCAGGCCCCTTAGATCAGCAGCCAAGCGTGCTAACCACTCGGCCATGGGACAGCTCCACCATTAGAGAGTGCAATTTAAACTTTTGGGGAATGCCGAAAGTGTGAATCGTAATATTTCATTAATACCTATCTGAGCCAAAATTTTTTTTTATATATATCTCTAAAAATAAGACTGTTGAATTATGTAAAGGGACAGGCAGACAACAAAGTGAAAATTTTAAAATTTTGATTTAATAGCAGTAGTAAATTCTAATAATAATAGAGTTCATTGATGCTTTTCTTGCATCATGTATTATTGCTGATGCATTTTGCAGTGTTGCTGTTTGATGTAATGTTGCGATGCCATTTTTGTTCTCAGCATAATATTGTGACAGCATTTTAGTTTTTGGTGTAATGTTGTGGCATTATTTTTTTATTATATTGTTGCAACACTGTTTTTGCTGAGGTGGGGGTTGCTCAGTTGGTAGTGCGCCAGGCTCATAATTTGTAGTTCCCAGGTTCGAGTCCCAGCAGAGTTAGCATTGAGATTTATATCCATAAAATTCCCCGCCCTGCCCACAGTCAGTAGGGGACACTGATGGGCTTGGAAAGGCCGCTGTCTGTCGGATGGGACGTTAAGCCGTGGCCCCGTGTGCGTGAGAGCCATACCCTGTGCACATTAATGAATACCCTGGATGGCCTTGACGGGAGGCTACCATCTGTCTCCCAACAGCTGTTCCATTGGGTCCCCTCCCCCAACCTTCTCTGAGCCTTTGGGGTCCTTGTGACCCTGCGGTGTGCAAAAAAAGTGCCGCTTAGAGGTAAAACAACCCAACTGTTTTTGCTGTCGGTGAATTTCACAGTCAATGTTTTTGTCATTAACCTTTTTGCTGGTGGTGAATTTGCACAGTCTGCATTTTTGCTTCTGTGCTTTTCTTTTGCCGTTTTCCCAGCAGCATTTTGGCATCATGCCAATATTTTTCAGCACTTGAATTTATTTTTAAATCAAAGAGTAACTGACAAAATAATAGTGAAAAAAAATTCAGTATTATTATATATTTAATTGAATAGATATTAATGTTTAATAATAATTTATAATTTTCTTATAGGTTATATTTCTAATTGGAAATAAGTGTGATCTCGATGCTCAAAGAGATGTAACATATGAAGAAGCAAAGCAGTTTGCTGAAGAAAATGGTAATATTTTCACTAGTGAATAAGTTATTAATATGTTTTTGTGTCATTTCTGTAACAGTAGATGGAATTAATCATAATTAATCAATTTAGAATATTATTCTTGAAAAACAGCTGTGAAATTTCGAGTAACTAATCAATGATTTTTGCCCAAAATAACATAATGCCACCAAACAGTGGAGTGGATGGGAACAAGGAGACTACATCAAGTGTGACTAATTTGCTGTTGGGAGGAATGGACAGATCTTTTAATTTGTTAGAAATTCCACCAAAGATTTAATGGAAAATGGGTGCTCACAAAATGAAGTTAGATAAAAATTTTGACAGTTACTTTTTTAGAAAGAATGTTGGGGATGATCTTTTGCTCATTAAGGGCTGACTTCACCCTATCTTCAAATGAGCATTTGCTTAAAAAAGAAATTCAAAACTTTGATCTCAGTGAGACCTCACCCTGTTATTTCCAGATTCTGCCATTAGCTTCGTTGTCTGGCTGCCACATCAACCATCCTCTTCTGTTGTGTGCTTGGACATGTCAACTTCAGGGGTATTTATTTGGCAGATGCTGCTATCAAGTTGACTATGCCCTTGTCCATCTTTCTTCTGCTTGTTCATATCAGCAGTGGAGAGCTGTATTTCTGGCAGTGTTTTTTCATTGAGCAAAGATTCTGGCCAGAATGGATTAATAACTAACTTTTCCTGATCAAGCATGTTGTAAAAATGTGGCAGTCATCTTTTTGCACGTGCTTTACACTGACTTGCTTAGCTTGTCACAGGTTTTGATCTTGGTGAGCCCTCAATCTCACCCTATTCTTTCTGAGATCCGAAAGCAGCTCCATCATCTGGCAGCACTTCCACCATCATCTGTTGGATACCTGGTTATGTTGAAATCAGGGGCAATGATTTGGCAGACGCTGCTTGTCAAGTGGGCATGCCTCTGTCCAATTGTCCACTTCCAATTCTAAAGGTGGACTTCTGGACTGTTTTTCATTGAGCTCCGGGCATAGTGGCACAAACTATTCCTGATCAAGCCTAAAGTCAAACCATGGCAGTCATGTTTTCATAGAATTGGAAGGAGGGAGTATTTGTTTATCTCCACTGAGGTCATTTGTTCATTATGCATTCTTTTCTTCTATGGGTGGACAATGAACCTAAATGCAAGTTTCATGACACCATTTTAACCATTAAGCATATTTTAATCGCATGTCCAGCTTTTAACTGTGAATGCCATATTTTAGTTTTCATCATTTACTGCCTGACACCTTACACATGGACATCTTTTATCTGATGATTCTCTTTTAGCCCCTGTGTTTGCTTTTTTAAAAAGCTTGGTTGTTTTAACTGTATTTTATATTTTACATCTGTCTCTTGTATTTTAAACTTGTTGCTTTAACCATTTTACACAGGTTCTCTATACCTGTTAAGTTGGGGCGGGGGTGACTCAGTCGGTAGCGCTCCAGGCTCTTAACTGTAGTTCCCAGGTTCGAGTCCCAGCTGGATCAGCGTTGAGATTTATCTCCGCAAAATTTCCCCACCCTGCCCACGGTCAGTAGGGGACACCGATGGGCTTGGAAAGGCCGCCGTCCGTCGGATGGGACGTTAAGCCGTGGCCCCGTGTGCAGGAGAGCCATACCTTGTGCACGTTAAAGAATACGCTGGATGGCCTTGATGGGAGGCTACCATCTGTCTCCCAACAGCTGTTCCAGTGGGTCCCCTCCCCCAACTTTCTCTGAGCCTTTGGGGTCCATGTGACCTGGCCATTTAGCCCATGGTGTGCAAAAAAGTGCCGCTCAGAGGTAAAACAATCCAATCCAATCCTGTTAAGTTTTTTTCTCTATTATACCATTGTTTGTTTTTATACATGGGTTCTTTCTGCTCATTGGTTTTTCATTTACAGTTTTTTTTTTATGTTGTTTCCTCTCTTTGTGTGTTTCTCTTATTTTTGGTTGAGAGTGTACATGACTTTTATATGTTTATTTTTTCCCCCTTTATCTTGTTTGGTGCAAAATGGCCTTAGTTGCTCTTGTACCATTAAACCCCAAACAACCATCTTTTTCAGGAATCATGAGGAACTTGTTTACTTAGTGTACTTGCCTACTGATCTAAGGGACCTGTATCAGTAGGCAAGAGGGACCTGGATCAGTAGGCAGTAGGTTTGTGTTGTTATTCTGCTGAGTCTCGCCATCCTCAGACTTTCTGTGGCATATAAACTCACAGGCTCCTGTCAGACCTCTGTGGCAAGCAGCTGCTTGAGGGGGTATTATTTATTTATTTACATAGGTCATGGATTTTTAACATTCTTGTTTAGGTAGGCAACCAACCTTTATGTGAATTTTGGGACACCATTTTAACTATTCATCATATTTTAGTTGATTGATAATTGTGAACATCAATTATTTTAGTTCTCATTTGCTGTCTCTCAGCCCCTTACATTAGGATATCTTTTAGCTGATCATTCTTCTTTACTATTTGTTTTTGCATTTTTGTCATATTTAATATGTTATCATTTTATAATTTTGATTAATTGAATTTTGTTAATGGGTCCCACACCTGTTGTTGTTCAAGTTTATTATCATTATAAATTCTACATTAAATTTAATCAATATATAAACAACCCAAAAGCAAAAGCTCAACTAGGTTGTTGCAGTACATATTAAATTTGATAGTACAATGTATATTAGTACAATGTATATTTAAAATTAATTTTAAGAATGAAAAGAAAGATGGTTAATTAAAAGACAATGGTAATTTACAGATCAGTTAAGCAATTAAAGACGACAATGATCAGTAAAAGAGCAACAGTCTGATTAAAATGAAACATCACAAGCAGGCAATGAACATAATGTAGAAGAGTAGTAACAAAATCAAAAACACTAATTTTATGTTACCTAAGAACTGTAAACATACATTTAATATCACTTAAAGCCAAGAAATTCTTTTTTTAATCTCTTTTTATGAATCTCTTGTTTCTGTATTGACTCTTTATCCAACTGAGTGCTTTTATATCTCATTATATATATATTGTTAACTGGGGATGGGTGGCTCAGTCGGTAGCGCACCAGGCTCTTAATCTGTACTTCCCAGGTTCGAGTCCCGGCTGGGTCAGCATTGAGATTTATCTCCGCAAAATTCCCCGCCCTGCCCACAGTCAGTAGGGGACACCGATGGGCTTGGAAAGGCTGCCGTCCGTTGGATGGGACATTAAGCCATGGCCCCGTGTGTGGGAGAGCCATATCCTGTGCACGTTAAAGAACACGCTGGATGGCCTTGACGGGAGGCTACCATCTGTCTCCCAACAGTTGTTCCAGTGGGTCCCCTCCCCCAACCTTCTCTGAGCCTTTGGGGTCCATGTGACCTGGCCATTTAGCCCATGGTGTGCAAAAAAGTGCCGCTCAGAGGTAAAACAACCCAATGTTAAAGAACACGCTGGATGGCCTTGACGGGAGGCTACCATCTGTCTCCCAACAGCTGTTCCAGTGGGTCCCCTCCCCCCAACCTTCTCTGAGCCTTCGGGGTCCTTGTGGCCTGGCCATTTAGCCCATGGTGTGCAAAAAAGTGCCGCTCAGAGGTAAAACAATCCAATATATTGTTAACCTGGGTTCTTTACAGCTGTGTTTTTACTTGTTATTTATATATTTCTTTTGAAGTTTTTGCATTTTTTCCCTTGTCTTTTACTTTTAAATTTGGTTGTTGGTTATGTGATTTTACTCCCCCCCCTTTATCATGTGTGGCACACACTAGTCATAGTTGCTCTTGCATCATAAAATTCGACCAATCAGCCAACCAACCAATGGGGTAGTTCAGAATGCTACTTGGATAGACCTCTGTAATGGTTCTGTTAACCTCCACTCTGCCCTTGGTGAGAAAAAAGACACTGGTGAGCTTGGAACAACCATTGTTGCCTTTGAATGATCATTGTTGAATGACCAACAACTGACTTTAGGCTTGATCTTGAATAGTTTGTTGCCACTGTGCCCGGAGCTCAATGAAAAACAGTCCAGAAGTCCACCTATGGAATCAAAAGTGGAGAGTTGGACAGAGGCATGCCCACTTGGCAGCAGCATCTGACTCTGATTTTGTAACGACCAACAATGGTTGTTTTTGGAACAACTGTTGTTGGATGGCCAGTTAATGAATGACTATGAAGTTTTCGATTCCATGACATAAGAAGTGCTCATTGTTCCATCTGTTGACTAGGTTCGAGTCCGAGCTGGGTCAGCGTTGAGATTTATCTCCGCAAAATTCCCCGTCCTGCCCACAGTCAGTAGGGGACACTGATGGTCTTGGAAAGGCCGCTGTCCGTCGGATGGGACGTTAAGCCGTGGCCCCATGTGCGGGAGAGCCATACCCTTTACACGTTAACACGCTGGATGGCCTTGACGGGAGGCTACCATCTGTCTCCCAACAGCTGTTCCAGTGGGTCCCCTCCCCCAACCTTTCTGAGCCTTCAGGGTCCATGTGACCTGGCCATTTAGCCCATGGTGTGCAAAAAAGTGCCGCTCAGAGGTGAAACAACACAACACATCTGTTGACTAGGAATATTACAGAGATGTTCTACATGGAAAGATGTTAATAATTTTGTAGTCAAACAACACAGATACATGTTATCAGTTCTTTCAGCTAACTCATAAATTGTTTTAAGACAATTATGAGTAGCTAACATAATCTTATGAGTTACTATTAACTCCTTTTTCTACGGATAATTGCTGTGTCCTGTCCCTAGTCAGTTAACAGACAGCATTATAAATTGTCAATCATGGATCAAAAAGTTTAGAATTGCCCATTAACTGGAGTTGAACTGGATTGAGGATATCTCAATTGGAAGAATACCTGACATGTTTTCAGGAGCTTATGGATCTGATATCAACTACTGCTGAAACTCGATTTTTTCAGCTAACTTTTAAATTGTGATGGTGATAATTTTATAACTTGGTTTATTATTTTATACATTGACACATATTGTTAAATGTAGACAATGTTCAGCACTTGGAAACTGCTGTAACTGTTGTTTGTGTAAACAGTAATTGCTTTTATGCCATTTTGCAATCTTGGGCTTAAATCTTCCACTTTCAAATTAAGTTGTATGGAAATAATTTGAAATTGTCATGTGTAAACAACATGTTTGAAAGTTGGTAATAAAGTTATATAATAAAACCAGTAATAAAGTTGTCCGATGTTAAGAAATTTTCTCTGATTTATTAAAAGAAGGATAATTTTCTAAAATGTACACGAAATATCTGATAATAGAATATGTTGTAATAACTCTTCTTCACCAGCAAGTATAGTACAAACATAATGCTTATAATAGTTAAGAAATTGTTAAATGATTAACACATAAAAGGTAATACTTTAACCTTTTAAGTATTTTTTTAAAACTTCAGTTCAAGTTGTTAATATTGTTTAATGTTAAATTTGTTAATAAGCATGCTTTTGCTCTTATTTTATCTAGGTCTCATGTTTGTTGAAGCTAGTGCAAAAACGTGAGTAGTTGCTTTTTATTATCATGGTGTCATTTACATCTGTCACATGGTTCTACCTTTCACTTTTGAATATTTTCATTTAAACCAAAAATTCAGAATAAATGGTGCTTTTTTCATTTTTTAACAGCTTTTGAGCTATACACTTAATTATCTCTTGTGTTACCCTCACTTAATGCTGTTTGAGTTTTTTAATAGCAAAAAATTGCAATAAGTACCTGCTGCCTCAGCTAGTGATTAAAGGGACCCATATAACGCATAGATGTTTTTTCTTGTGTTGGCTTTCTGCTGACGTCTTGTTTTTATCACAGATCTTCTCTATGGCATATTACGCTTGCAGGCTCCTTTCAGACCGCTGTGGCAAGCAACTGCTTGAAGTGTAATTTTTTTATATAAAAGACAACATCTGCATATTCCCTCATAATTACTTAGGAGCTAATTTTTTTTATTGTTGTTTGTATTCTTTACATATTGTTTTGTGTTTTACTTTTACTGTATTTGCTTTTTACTTTGGAGGGGCGGGGGTGGCTCAGTCGGTAGCGCGCCAGGCTCGTAATCTGTAGTTCCCAGGTTCGAGTCCCAGCTGGGTCAGCATTGAGATTTATCTCTGCGAAATTCCCCGCCCTGCCCACGGTCAGTAGGGGATCCGCAAAATTCCCCGCCCTGCCCACGGTCAGTAGGGGACACCGATGGGCTTGGAAAGGCCGCTGTCTGTCGTATGGGACGTTAAGCCGTGGCCCCGTGTGCGGGAGAGCCATACCTTGTGCACGTTAAAGAACACGCTGGATGGCCTTGACGGGAGGCTACCATCTGTCTCCCAACAGCTGTTCCAGTGGGTTCCCTCCCCCAACCTTCTCTGAGCCTTCGGGGTCCATGTGACCTGATCATTTAGCCCATGGTGTGCAAAAAAGTGCCGCTCAGAGGTAAAACAACCCAATCCAATCCTTTTTACTTTGGTTGAGGGTTATCTGTCTTACCCTTTTTTAACCTTGTTTGGCACCTTATAGCCTTAGCCACCAACCAAGATCTTCAAGACATTAGGCCACTGCTCCTATTATATCTATATATGTAAAAAAAAATTTAAATCCGTATAAAACTGAGTATCATCATGTAAAATTTGTATTTTCTTGACTGTGTAAAGCTGAGATCGTGCAAATTGAATACTGCATAAATTTTAGGATGTATGTATTTGAAAAATATTGGCATGTTTTATTCATCAAGGATATTTTTACCAGGGGTGAAAATGTAGAGGAAGCCTTTCTAGAAACGGCAAAGAAAATATATCAGAACATCCAGGATGGAAGGTAAGCAAAACTTTTTTTTTAGAGGTAGTATGTGCAAAAATTTTTTTATATAGTTTTGGGTGTAGAATGGTTTCATCCCTTTGCCAATTCATTATATCATCATTTTGTCCCAATGAATTCTGACTATACTACATTTCAAATGACAAAGGAATTTATTTTCTGCTATACGTAGTTACTATTAAAAGAACAACAGCAAACTTGTACTAAGAGTGCAGTATAACCTCACTTGCCAAATGTTTAAGGTAGAACTGGTGCGGAAATGAGATTTTCATCTTTCCAACATTTTTTACAACTCATGTTAACAGTTTTTCACATGAAATATAATAATTATCAAATGGCACCTGTAGGCTTCCTGTACTATTATGCTGGTTTTGATGAAATATGATTTGTCACACTGTTTTTTGACACTGTCTTTAATATGCAGCCTGTACAGTTGCACTGGCCTTGTTTTTAGGGAGTGAATTGTCACAAGATAACAACTATTTGTTTAGAAGAAGAGCAGGAAAAAACCCATAGAGTATATGCTGCTGAAAATCAATGTTGACAGCTCTTGAGCCTCAATTTGTAATAATACTGTCATGTCCAAAAGTGGGGCGGGGGTGGCTCAGTAGGTAGCGCGCCAGGCTCGTAATCTGTAGTTCCCAGGTTCGAATCCCAACTGGGTCAGCATTGAGATTTATCTCCGCAAAATTCCCCGCCCTGCCCACGGTCAGTAGGGGACACCGATGGGCTTGGAAAGGCCACCGTCCGTCGGATGGGATGTTAAGCCGTGGCCCCGTGTGCGGGAGAGCCATACCCTGTGCACGTTAAAGAACACGCTGGGTGGCCTTGACGGGAGGCTACCATCTGTCTCCCAACAGCTGTTCCAGTGGGTTCCCTCCCCCAACCTTCTCTGAGCCTTCGGGGTCCATGTGACCTGGCCATTTAGCCCATGGTGTGCAAAAAAGTGCCGCTCAGAGGTTAAACAACCCAACCCTTGTCATGGATGGGTTATTGAGTACCTAGGATGAGATGGGATGAGTTATTCAGAGTAGATATCCACCACCAGCCAGTTTGCAACACCTATAGGAAATGATGGAGTTGACATGGACCAGCATCCCTGTGGCAAGTTTTCTACACCTTGCTGTCCATATACAGACAAATTCAGTATGTTCTGGGAGGAGGGGGGGGGGGTCAGTTGGTAGCACGCTAGACTTCTGCTGTTTGCAGTGTTCAAGTCCCAGCTGGGCCACTGTTAAGATTTATCTTTACAAAACTCTTTGCCCTGTCCACGATCAGTAGGGGACATCAATGAACTTGGAAAGGCTGCCATCCATTGAATGGGACATTAAGTTGTGGCCCTTGTATGGAGAGAGCCATACCCTGTGCATATTAAAGAACATGCTGGATGGCCTTGATGGGAGACTATATCTGTCTTCCAACAGCTGTTCAGTGGGTCCCTTCCCCCAACCTTCTGTGAGCCTTTGAGGTCCTTGTGACCTAGCCATTTAGCCCATGGTGTGCAAAAAAAGTGCTGCTCAGAGGTAAAACAACCCAACCCTAAACAATCATTTTTTAAACTTTAATAAAAAATAAATAAATACCCCCTCAAGCAGCTGCTTGCCACAGAGGTCTGACAGGAGCCTGTCAGTTTATATGCCATAGTAGAAGGTCTGAAAGGATGGCAGGACCTCAGCAGAAAAACGACACATACATCCATGCCTAATCCGGGGCTCGAACCCAGGTCCCTTAGGTCAGTAGCCAAGCGTGCTAACCACTCTGCCACGGGACGGCTACTAAACATTTAATCACTATTATGCTGTTTAATTGTCATGATGACAATGGGTGTAGAGGAAAAATTGTCTTAAGACAGACAGTGGTTAGAGAGCCTGATATCAGAAGGTCATGGATCTAAATACCACCTGGCTGAAGACAATGCATCATTATGATGCTTTAGACTAAAAGAGTGATTAAACACTTAGTAAATCAATGATGGGCTGTGGATTAATTCGTGTAATTTTGTTAACTTTTTAAACAAATTTTGTAATCTGATACTTTCTTTTTTGAAAGTATACACAAATATATTATTATATGCTTTAATAAAAATAATAATGATAAAACTTAGAAAATAACACCATATTAGTAAAGTATAGAGAAAGAAACTAATGACATGAAATATAATTTATTATACATTTGCAATACTTATTACATTGATATGGCTTCTGCATCCACAATTTATTGAAACTTACTTTGAATGTTGATTTGTAAAAGTATAAACGAGGTTCAAGGTGGAAAAACTATCACAGTGAAATGTATTTCCTAAATGGCAGTATCTCTTTATGTGTATGAACTGAGAACATTGAAAGTCATATGCAGTAGGTGAGGAAGCACTTGCAGATGCCAGAGAATTCATTTGTGGTCATCTAAAAATGCACATGGGTGAGCTAAAAGACTGACATGAAGTTAGTTCTGGGTTAAACTGTTTGGTGTTATTACATAATCCAGTATGTAGCTTTTGGGAAATTGTATATTGTACTGTTTAGATCCCCAGTTTTCAGTGTCATTGAACATGATGGAGAAACTATGTAGAAAAAAATGGTAATGGATGAAGTTTGAAGCAATACTAGCTTGAATTGTGAGCATTTTTTATTTTGGATATTTTTTATTTCCCACATTACCCCCTTGGTGCGAGTGCCTGTACGTGGTGAGGGAGACCACCCTGTGAAGGTTCCGCTGGCTCAGTTACCTTCACAGGGTCCTAAATGCTCACCCGTGTGTTTGCCGTGCACAGAGACCCGTGTCCTGGGAAAGGAGGATCCTGGTAGTTGCTCGGGGGTCCCCGTCTTCTCAGCTCATGATTGGCGGGGTCGCCATTGGCCGTCTTGCCATTGGGGAGCCTGTCTGTCGTGGGGCTGGGCAGCGGATTCTGGGGCCTCTGCTGTACACTGCTTTGGCCTCTGCTTCCAGTAAATGGGAGTTCCTGGGGTGGCCCCCCCAGGAGCAATCAGCTGGTGGGAAGGTCCTGCTAGGGTCAACTATGCAGAGTGGTGAGTAACCTTGCCCACGGTCTGGGTACAGGTTCGCAAGTTTCCTCACAACTTATTTTCCTTTTGAAGTTATACTTTTTTTGTGAGGTCAGTTTGGTCTTTCACAATTTTCTTATTTTACACTTTGTTCCTTTTGTGTAGAATGTTTTTGTTCTGCACATTCTCTTTTTATTTTCCTTTTATTTATTTGTGAGGGCTTGGCTCACTGTCTGTGTGGGTATAGTGCCTGCATAGCCCTGGCGCCTGACTGGGCATCCCCTTGTTGGGCTCCGTGGAGGGTGGGGACAGCGGGCACTGAACCACACAAAAAAAAAAATGAGAGAGAATGATGAAATTAATGCGATCAGTGCCAACAAGAGGGCTCGACATGAGCCCCCATCTTCTTCGTCTCCGTTATCTCTGCCGTCTTCTTCTGTGTCTGTGTCTTCGTTCCCGAAGTTCCTGATCATCCATTCCACGGATGATCAGCTGCTTAGGGACATGTCCCATTTCTTTGTGAACAAAGGTTTGAAAGGTCTTGCGGGAGAGCCGAAATCCGTAAAGTGCTTACGATCTGGCGACTAACAAGTTGATATTGCTTGTTCTAAACATTCAGAACTACTCCTTAAGGTTACAGAGATTTGTGGGGTGGCTGTTGAGGTCACTCCCCAGAAAACTCTGAATTCCTCTTGGGGTGTGATCACTGAGTGGGGCCTCCTCAAAGTCACTGAGGAGGAAATCCTCTCAGAGCTCACACCTCAAGGAGTAACAGCGGTCCGTCGGGTTTCGACACACCATGATGGGAAATTGGCACCCACCCGGGTGCTGATTATGACATTTAACACACCATGCCTGCCTTCTTCCATCAAGGCAGGTTACTTGCATTGTGAGGTACGGCCGTATATACCGAACCCTCTGCATTGTTTTCAGTTCAGATATAAGGTCATGCCTGCACAGCTTGCAGAGGCAAGCCCACCTGTGCTCGCTGTGGCAGTAAGGATCATCTCGATCCTGACTGCACAGCAGAAAAGGCAAGCTGTGTCAGCTGTAGTGGCGAACATCCGGCATGCTCCCGAGACTGTCTGAAGTGGAAGGAAGTAAAGGAGGTGCAATGCTTGAAAATAATAAGCAACATCTCTTATGCTGAAGCAAGAAAGCTAGCTGTGCCGCCCACCCCACCTGGCAAGGTTTCCTATGCCAGTGCAGTCGTTGGAAAGCCCATTGTTACAATGACTTCGGTGGCGGTGCAGACTGATATCAGTGTACCACCAACTGAGTCTTTCTCGCCAGCAGCGAAGTACCTCCTCACACCGGCGAAACCGAGGGTGGTGTCGACTTCGACATCAACCCCAGTTTCCGTTCCTGCAACTCAGCCTTCCACCTCCATCGGAAGGCCTCCTCCTCCCTGTCCTCAGACAGTAAGACCTTCCAAACCTAAGGGACCCCCACCAGGGCCAAAAAAGAAAATAATTGCACCACAAAGGGCGGTCACCAACCCATGCCCCTCGGACGATTCTGAAGACATGGAGGCAGACCGTCCCCTATTCACTAAACCATCCTCTGCGGCAGTTAAATTGAATAGGAATTCGTCGTGAGATGGCTGAGAAGTCCTGAGATGGCCATACCCCTACAATGGACTTGTCGTGGATTCCAGAGGAATCTTGACGACAACAAGGCACTCCTTCAGGCACACCAGCCCATCTGTGTGTGCCTGCAGGAGACATACTTGCAGGCAGTCTGCAAGTATGTCTCCTGCAGGGGATGGAGATGGTCCAGTCTGTCTCCTGCAGTATGCAAGTATGTCTCCTGCAGGGGATGGAGATGGTCCAGTCTGTATATCTTCCACCTGGGAGCATCATCTTCCAGGAAGACCTCAATGATCTCGTCTCGCAGCTGCCATCCCCCTTCCTCATAATGGGGGACTTCAACGGACACAGTCCACTTTGGGGCAGTGCTGACACCAACAGAAGGGGTGGGGTCCTGGAGCAGTGGCTCCTGGATCCTTCTCTCTCCCTGTTGAACACTGGTGTCAGTACTTACTTTCACTCCCCAACCCGCACTTTCACTGCCATTGACCTTACCATCTGTTCCTCCTCGATCCTTCCACTCTTTACATGGGAGGTTGAGGACAACCCTTGTGGCAGCGACCCCCCCCCCCCCCCCCGCGGTGTGCACCATCTCCCATGGGGGGCCTTGTCGCCCTTCACGTGTCTCACAGTGGAGGCTCGATCGGGTTGAAGGTGATGACCACTCTGAGCGTGATGACCACTCTGTCAGCCAGGAGCCCATCAATGTGGCAGTAGCGGAGATAATGGACTGTATTGTAGATTCAGCTGCATCCACAATTCCTCAAACTTTGACACGGTTTCCTCGTTTTCTGAAACCGTGGTGGAATCCAGATTGCACTGCAGTTCGTAAGGCTTAGAACAAGGCTTGTGGGGGTGTTTCGGAGATATCCAACGACCCCCAACCTCAAAAAGTTCAAACGCGCTAGGGTGAAAGCTCGTTTCATCCGGCGCCAGAGCCAGAAGGAATCTTGGATCAAATATACGTCTTCTATCACCTGCATGACCAGCTTTAAGGTCGTGTGGGACAAAGTTCGGAAGATGGGTGGGAACTACACGTCCCACTCATTATCGATCCTGGAGCACAATGGACAGGCAATTGCTGATCCCAAAGCAATTGCCGATGCTCTGGGAGAGTCTTTCTCCTCCATCTCATCATTGTCTTCTTACTCCCCCCGAGTTTCTGGCCCAGAAGGGCAGGGCCGAATGCTCTCCGCTCTCCTTCTATTCGAATAGCCGAGTCTTACAACAGGCCATTCACAGTGGAGGAGCTTTACCTTGCTCTGCACTTCTCTCATGCATTTGTTGTAGGGCCAGACAATATCCATTATGCCATGCTCCAACATCTTATCACCATTGAGTAAGGATCGGCTGCTCCATCTTTTCAATTGCATTTTTCTCGAGGTGCAGTTTCTGGACTCCTGGCGGGAGGCCATCGTCTTGGCCTTCCCGAAGCCAGGAAAGGATTCCAAGATTCTTTCGAATTATCGTCCCATCACGTTGATGAGCTGCGTGTGCAAGGTGTTGGAAAGAATGGTAAATGCCAGACTCATCTGGTATTTAGAACACCGCAGCCTTCTTTCCAACACCCAGTGTGGCTTTCACAGGCAACGGTCAACTCTTGACCATCTGATACGCCTCGAATCAGCTATCAGAAACTCATTTTTAAGAAGAGCACCTGGTGTCAATTTTCTTCAACATCGAAAAAGCGTACGTCACGGCTTGGAGATTCAGCATTCTTCGTGACCTTCACAGCTTCGGCTTGAGAGGTCACATGCCGATCTTCATCTCCAACTTCTTATCATCATGTTCTTTTTGTGTCCGTGTCGGCAACACTCTGTCACGGCCGTACCCCGAAGAACAGGGGGTGCCACAAGGCTGCATCTTGAGTGTTATGCTTTTTGCTGTCAAGATTAATTCTATAACTAGACAACTTCCTCCATCAGTAGGCAGTGCCCTCTATGTTGATGACTTTAGCATCTTTTGCTCATCGTCCAGCATGAGGGTCATTGAAAGACAACTGCAAATTACCCTGAACAATCTTTCTGTTTGGGTGACGGCAAATGGGTTTCGGTTCTCCCCACAGAAGACTGCTTGTGTGCACCTTTGCCACAAGCGTAATATTCACCTGGATCCCTAGCTCCAGCTCGGGGGTAACATCATTCCAGTTGTGGCGGAGACCAAGTTTCTCGGTCTCATATTCAATCGGAAATTGACCTTTTTACCACACATACGTCATCTCAGGTCCAAGTTCAAGCGGGCATTGAACATCATCAAGGTCCTCTCCTCCCTTTCTTGGGGGGGGGGGGGGGGTGGACCGATGTTCTTTACTCCACCTCTACTGTGTACTTGTCCGATCGAAACTGGACTACGGGTCCCAGGTGTACGACTCCGCCCGGGATTCGGTGGTGAAGGTGCTGGACCCCCTCCATCACCAGGCCTTACACCCGACTGTGTGTACCGGTGAGGTGCAGAAGGCTCCCGTGCAAACACAGAGGTGTTTGCACGGGAGCCTTCTGCACCTCACCGGTCCAGAGTCTTTACGTCGAGATTGATGAACCTTCTTTATCTCTTCGCCGTCAGCAGTTGTCCCTACAATATGTATCTAAATTGCGATCCCTGCCTGGCCATCCCACTTGGGACTGCATTTTCTGTCCGAAGTGGGAAATGCTTTACACAAATCGGCCAACTGCCATTCGTCCTTTCGGTTTGCGAGTCCAAGGCTACTTAAGAGACATCAACACCAATCTCAATAGCGTTGCACAGTCGACAGCTGAGCCACTTCCACCATGGCTCGCTGTTTCCCCTTCCTGTGATTTTTCCCTGTGCAGGACAAGGAAGGCCTTTACACCCGACTGTGTGTACCGGCAACTCTTTGCCAGCCATCATGCTGTGCACCTGGACTTCTTGCCTGTCTTTACAGATGGCTTGAAGTCTGGCACATCGGTGGGATCGGCCATGGTCTGCTGTGATGTAATCATTGCAGACCAGATCCCACAGCAGTATTCCATCTTCACTGCAGAGTTGCATGCTGTCAGCCTCCCTTGGACCACATGGTGGCTAAGCATCATCATCGGTGTGTGCTTTACACCGACTCGCTTAGCTTGCTACAGGCTTTGATCTCAGTGAGGCATTGGCCTCACCCTGTTCTCTCCAAGATCCGCAGCAAGCTCCATTGTCTGGCAGCCACCACCAATATTCTCTTCTGTTGGGTGCCCAGTCACGTCGGGATCAGGGGCAATGACTTGGCAGATGCTGCTGCCAAGTCAGCCACACCCTTGTCCGACTCTCCGCTGCCGGTTCCAATATGGATTTCCGGCAGCATTTTACCACCTAGCTCCGGGCACAGTGGCAGAGATCTTGGTCAGAACAGCTTACGAACAAGCTCTTTGAGATCAAACCTATCATCAAACCATGGCAGTCTTGTTACCGCAGGAATCGCAAGGAGGAAGTTGTATTTGCTCGGCTCCGCTTAGGTCATTCGTTTATTACTCATTCGTTTCTTCTAGGGGCGGATGACGTTCCTAAGTGTGAGTTTTGTGACACCATTTTAACTATCGAACACATTTTAATCTAATGTCCATGTTTTAACTTTGAACGGCGTTTGTTTTTTAAATTTCACGTCCGAGCCCCTTACACTCAGACATTTGTTATCTGATCATTGTTGTTTTAATGCTGCCTTTGAATTTTTACTTTTTACAGGATATTTTACTCAGATATAGTTTTATTCCAATATTTAACCCAGGTTGCTTACACCTGGGTTACTTTTATATTTATAACTTATTTATACATTTGTTTCTTGTTATCAGTTATGTTTCTTTTTATTGCTTTACATTCTTAGTATATGTTTGTGGTTTCTTTTAAAATTTGGTTAAGGGTTACACGACTTTTATCTTTTTTTCCTTATGAACATTCGTATGGCGCATTATAGCCTTAGTTGCTAATGCGCCATTAAAACCCAACCAACCAACCAATTTCCCACATTAAACTAAGGTAAGAGCACTGTGTGTGTTGCTTTTCTGTCAATTTCTTGTAATTTTTAAAAGTGAAATTTTTTGCTCATATTTACTTTCTGATGTTTATAATTTAAATTAGCCTGGATCTCAATGCAGCTGAATCTGGTGTTCAACACAAACCCACTGCACCAAGAAATGCTCTCAGCAATGACCAGCAACCAAATAAAGAGGGATGTGCATGTTAACTTGTTTGAAGACATTACAAAGAAAGGTATTTGTCTATTTTAAATAGCATATTTTGGGGGAAAATACATGAGTGTAGCATTTTCTTTTTAAAAAACTTATTCTGAACTATTTGTTTAGAGCAGTGGTTCTCAACCTTTTATGCTTCATGTACCCCCTGGAAATGTGTATGTAACTGGGGTACCCCTTGTATAGATAGATAAAACTATAGTTATAGTATAACAATGGGAATAAAATAAAACATATATATCAGTGGTTCTCAACCTTTTATGCTTCACGTACCCCCTGGAAATGTGTATGTAACTGGGGTACCCCTTGTATAGATAGATAAAACTATAGTTATAGTATAACAATGGGAATAAAATAAAACATATATATCAGTGGTTCTCAACCTTTTATGCTTCACGTATTCCCTGGAAATGTGTATGTAACTGGCGTACCCCTTGTATAGATAGATAAAACTATAGTTATAGTATAACAATGGGAATAAAATAAAACATATATATCAGTGGTTCTCAACCTTTTATGCTTCACGTACCCCCTGGAAATGTGTATGTAACTGGCGTACCCCTTGTATAGATAGATAAAACTATAGTTATAGTATAACAATGGGAATAAAATAAAACATATATATCAGTGGTTCTCAACCTTTTATGCTTCACGTACCCCCTGGAAATGTGTATGTAACTGGCGTACCCCTTGTATAGATAGATAAAACTAT
This sequence comes from Ryuthela nishihirai, assembly GCA_038380435.1. Taxonomy (NCBI): domain Eukaryota; kingdom Metazoa; phylum Arthropoda; class Arachnida; order Araneae; family Heptathelidae; genus Ryuthela; species Ryuthela nishihirai. The sequence goes on along the minus strand of JAWZYU010000002.1, from coordinate 104,206,895 downwards.
AGTTATAGTATAACAATGGGAATAAAATAAAACATATATATCAGTGGTTCTCAACCTTTTATGCTTCACGTACCCCCTGGAAATGTGTATGTAACTGGCGTACCCCTTATATAGATAGATAAAACTATAGTTATAGTATAACAATGGGAATAAAATAAAACATATATATCAGTGGTTCTCAACCTTTTATGCTTCACGTACCCCCTGGAAATGTGTATGTAACTGGCGTACCCCTTGTATAGATAGATAAAACTATAGTTATAGTATAACAATGGGAATAAAATAAAACATATATATCAGTGGTTCTCAACCTTTTATGCTTCACGTACCCCCTGGAAATGTGTCTGTAACTGGCGTACCTCTTGTATAGATAGATAAAACTATAGTTATAGTATAACAATGGGAATAAAATAAAACATATATATCAGTGGTTCTCAACCTTTTAAGCTTCACGTACCCCCTGGAAATGTGTATGTAATTGGTGTACCCCTTGTGTAGATAGATAAAACTATAGTTATAGTATAACAATGGGAATAAAATAAAACGTATATACACACACACATTAAATTTTGCATTCATAAATTACATATATCGATAAACAAAAAATGACAAACAATTTAACGAATCTTATAAAATTATAAATATTTCACCCCCATGAAATTTTTTACCGCATACCCCACGTTGAGAACCCCTACTTTAGAGTATAGAAGAATTGTATTCAAATAGCAGTGTAATTCATTATCCCAGCTATAGCATTTTTTATTGCTGTAACATTTATTTGAATAATTTGCTGGATGTAATATTTAATTTAATCTTATTATACAATAGCTTCACACTGTCTGACGCTAAAAGACACGAGACCCCATGCAAACCTAGAGATTTGTCATATTTATAAACTTGCCATTCTCAGGCTTAGTATTGATTTTTTGTAATTGGAGTTTAATAATTTGTAATGGTAGCTGGGTAGTCACTGGAAGGAGAGCTATGCACCAATCCCCTGTGATGATGCACAGAACCAGCCAGACCTAACACCTAAAGTCTGACCTTACCTTCTCATGGTGCAGACCTTTAATACCTTTCAAAGGAGATACTCTCTTGTGGAAGGGAATGGAAGGAGAGGGCTGAAGATCGGTATGGTCTACTGATCTGGATTACTATGAATATTTTTTTTCCTACTTATTGAGGAGTGGTCAACCACACAGGGTTCTGGTGCTGACCATATACACCGATCAGCCAATACATTAAAACCACCTATGCGTTGTGCAAAGAAGTGCACATGTAGCCAATCAGTGTCATGTGTCAAGGTTGTGAATGATACATATATATATAATACCTGGGTCGGAGCTCTCGCAGGCAGTATTTCGTTTCATCTCAACATGGGAAAAGCAATGGATTTATCTAATTTCAACAGAGGCCAGATTGTTATGGCAAGATGGTGATGCCTTGGTAAGAGCATCTCCGAAACAGCGATGCTGGTAGGCTGCTCATGCTATGTATTAGTACCTATCAAAGATGGTCTAAAACAGGTGACATTGACAAGGCATGGGCTGACCACACCTTATTGATGCCAGAGGTCAGTGCAGGCTATCTCGCCTTGTCTGCAGCAACAGGAGGGCTACTATGGTAGATATTACCCATAATTTCAATTGTGGTAAAGGGCTTAATGTGTCTGAACACCCAGTTCATCGTAAGCTCTCATATATGGGTCTTGCACACGAATGGGTCGCAGACCCATTCATGTGCCTATGCTCACAGCAGTTCACTGTCATCAGCACTTGCAGTAGGCATGTAATCATTGACATTGGACCATAGAAGACTGGATCGCATGGTCAGATCCCATTTTCTGTTACACCATGCGGACAGATGGAGCTCATGTGCGACATTTACCCACAAAAGCCTTCTCACCTGGATGACATGCACTGTGTGTGTTGCTTTTCTGATGTTTATAATATGAATTTTTTAATATTCATATTAAAAACATCATCACCTAATAGAAGATAGACTGTGAGACTAATCCAGGTGGCTGTAGGGAGTGTGATGGTCTGGGCAATATTTTCTTGGGGAACACTTCGACCAATTATTCCTGTAGAGCAAACTCTGATAGCTGTCGCCTACCAGAATGTCGTGGCTGACCAAGTACACCCTTTATGGTGACTATTCCCTGGTGGAGATGGCATATTTCAACAAGACGGTGCCCCATGCCACATTGTGAAGAAGATTTAGGAATGTTTCCTAGAACATGATGAGGAATTCCATTTATTGTCATGGCCCCCAAATTAGACAGAATGAATCGTATCGAGCACTTCTGGTTTGAGTTGGATAAATGGGTATGAACAGCATCGCCCCCAACCACGTAATTTATGGGAACTGTGGGATCTTCTGTTGCAGTCATGGTACCAAATATCAAGGGACACCTACCAACATCTTGTTGAATCTATACATCATTGGGTGAGAGCCCTTTTGGCAGTGAGAGGAGGACATACATCATATTAGGTAGGTGGTTTTAATGTTTTGGCTGATTGGTGTATAGCAACCTCAAAGGAATAATGTCTCTGAGCTTGATTATGTATCCTGAATTTGCTGCACTGGTGCGCTTCTATTGAGGGAAATCTTCTGCTGTGTTTTCTGCTTGTGGGTTGGCAGCTCCAAGTGAATAGATTCACAGGATATGTTTATCAGCTGGTGGATAATCCTGATCAGAGGTCAACACAGATACCTAAACTCTTGCTTCTATGTGCATCGTCAAATTCTACATTGGAGGAAGTCTTCCTTTAGTAGTGGGGGAACGGGTCTTTGCCCCATGTCTGTGATTAGGGGCTGTTGGATATTGTCGGCATTTTCTCTCTTAATAAAAATAGTTTCTTTAAACATCCCACTAACCATTTTCTCTCCATGGGTAGTTGGAATGTGACAACTCTGCATGGAGATTATTCTCTTGATGTACTCATAAAATAATTCCACCATTATAACTTAGATATTCTTGGCTTGCAGGAGACAATATGGACAGATAAAGGCCAAATACTTGAAAATAATCTTAAATTTTTGTTTTCAGGGAGGGAAGTGGAATGCATCTCCAAAGTGTAGGTTTGCTTCTCAGCAGACATGTATTTGGCATTTTCTTTTTTAAAAAACTTATTCTGAACTATTTGTTTAGTTACTATTTGTTTATTTGTTAGAACTTTTTAAGAGCAATGGTTCTCAACCTAGGATATGAGTGCCTTAATGAAAGTTTTCTTACAGCTAAATTTCAGCATTAAGGACTTGAATGTTATCTGTTGTTATGCCCCTACTGAGAATGTCAATGAGGATGAGAGAGATAGGTTATATGAACAATTTCAATATACACTTGAAAATTATTGAAAATGAAGATTTGAAAAAATTTGGTTTTCCTGACTGGGATTTGAACCCAGGTCTCCCAGAAGCATGCTGGGCTTCCTATAAAACCTTGGTTTCCTGTGATAATTTATTGCTGAACTTAAGGATATTGTGAATTCTGTCAAGAAAGGAGATATTACCCTTGTTCTAGGTGACTTCAATGCCAAAGTTGGTACTGACTCTGACCTTTGGGGAGGAGTAATAGGCCCTTTTGGTATTGGTAGCTGCAATGGCAATGGGCAACGTCTCCTACAGGTAAGTAAACTCAATGGATTCAGAATAACTAACACTTATTACAAACACTGTGACATACATAAGTATACATGGGTTTCACCTGATGGACTGCATAAGAATATGATTGATTATATATTAATTAACAGCAAATGGGCTTGTTCTGTTAGGAATACCAGGGCATATAGGGGAGCTGAAATTGAATCTGACCATTATCTTTTTAAAAGTGTCTTGCAACTGAAACTTAAAAAGTGTTGTGGTAGGGTTAAAAATTTTACCTTTAATACTGAAGCTCTGAAAGACCCAGTTATAGCTAAAGCTTACCGTGATAGGTTACTTAGTCATTATGACAGTCAGGGTTTGCTTACTACTGAAGTTGAGGAAGAATGGGATCATTTTAAACAGGCGTTTTTGGAAACTAACAGTACTCTTTTAGGGAAAAAGGAGCAGAGAAGGCAGAATTATTTGAGTGATAAGGAGCTTGAGCTTATTTCAGAAGGAAAGAACTGCAGGAATGTCCTTAATCAATACCCTACTAGTCCTAATAGAAAGCATTACAGAGAACTTAATAAACGTGTAAAAGATCAGTTAGCTGCTGCTAAGAATCTCTGGCTTGATGGCTTGGCTGACAAAGCTGAGGAAGCAGTTAGGCAGCACAACAGCAGAGAGCTGTACCAGATAGTTAATGTTTTATGTGGTAGAAAACGGACAGGTATACAGAGATTGAAGGATAAACAAGGTAAGGTTATGTAAGGTGAGGATTCTGTCATGGCTAGGTGGGCTGAGCATTTCAGTTATGTTCTATACAATGTGGTTAGTTATACTCCCATTGTTTGCAATGTTGATAGATGCATTGGTGGCTTTAATGTTGGCCCTATAACACAATCTGAAGTTATTTTGGCTGTTTCTAAACTTAAACTTCATAAATCCCCAGGGGTAGATGAAATTACTACGGAAATGCTCGGAGCTGGGAATGTTTCGGTTACCACTTGGATGACTGAAATTTTGAATATTTTTTATGATAAAGGCATGGTTCCTAAGGATTTTACCAGAGCTATTGTTATCCCTATTTTCAAAATAGGTGATCGCAGTTCTTGTGATAACTATAGGGGTATCAGCCTACTCTCTGTTCCAGGTAAAGTTCTTTCCACGATTGTGCTTAATAGAATTAAGAATCTGGTTGACAGTCAATTGCATGATGAGCAATGTAGATTCAGAAGTGGTAGGGGATGTGTAGATCAGATTTTTTCACTTGGGCAGATTCTTGACGAATGTTTAGAGTTTTAGAAATCTTTGATTACTACTGCAGCTTCTAGATTTCAAAAAGGCCTTTGACTGTGTTGGTCGTCATAATTTATGGTTGATTGTTTATTATAGAGAGATCATGTGGAATACCAGACAAGTTAGTTAATTAATTTAATGAAAGCTCTCTATCTCTCTATAATAACACCGAGTCTTGTGTGAGAGTTGGTAAGGCTTGTAGGAATTGGTTTAGCATTGCTTCTGGTATTCGACAAGGGTATATTACTTTAGTTTTCTTATTGATTATGTTATACTAAATTCACTGCAAGGGAAAGAATTTGGGCTAAAATGGTCTGAAGATCTCAAAATTTCTGATTTAGATTATGGTGATGATTTAACCCTTTTGGCAAATGATGATGAGATGAACTCTTTCATTACAGCTGCTGATGAGACTGGTGTCAGACCTCTGTGACAAGCAGCTGCTTGAGGGGGTATTTTTTTTTAAATTTAAGTTATGAAATTTTTTATTGTAAAGAATAGTTATTGACTAAAAAAAAGGCTGCAGATCACTATTGCAAAAAATGGTTATTGTAATATTTCAAGGTGATTATACATTTATTTAAGTCTTTTTTTTACTGAATTAATGCAGGTTATTTATTTTTCAGGTAGCAGATCAAGACTTATTGATTCATTTACTAGGTGTGAGGAAGTCCTGTGGTAAGATAGCACCACTGGTCTGTCATCCACCCCTGACTCCATCACTGCTATTTGTCTATTGGACCATTGAGATGGACTTCTCACACTATATGCTAGATGATTTGTGATCATTGATTGGGAACATTTCCCTACTGGGCTGTAAAAATTAGATATATCTGCACTCTCTTCAGATGCTAGCTTTACTTCTGTATGTGTATCAGTTCCTGTTGTAGACTCAACCAGTGAGTATGTGCATCTCTTTAGATGAGTGGATGTGATAGTGTAAGGAACTGGAAACTTTGTCAGTGGTTGCAAAATATGGAGATGCTAGTTGTTACTTTGAGATTTCGAGTAATGTGTATTTACAAAGTATTAACAAGTTTTCATATTTAATGTACAGGTACCCAAAATATAATGGCAGAAGCCTAAATTGTCATTTTGATATTTAACTTTTTATTTTATAAATACCTAAGGATTTTTAATGAATACTGTACTTCTGTTTATTAAGTATTGAATTAATTACAAGTATAGAAATGTCTGTTTATTACTTTCTGATTCTGTAAGTTTCCGAGTACTGTTTAAAAACTAAACTGTTGTGTGAATAGCATTGTATTATTTATAACACCAAAATTTCATTTGATAATAGTAAAATCTTTTATGATGAAGTTTCTTCACATTTTGCAACCTAAATGCCACTAAGTTATAAAAAATCTTGACAGTTTCAGTTATGTGTTGATATTTACAGGTTGCGTTATTACAGCTGTTTGTGTCATGTTAAATGAGCTGTATAAAACAATATTTTACGTGTATATGTAAAAATGGGATGTTATGTGAATAGTGATTTGTCCTCACAGAAGGAAGAGCAAGAAATTTAATATCACTGGTCCAAACTATATTTATTCCATATTGCTGATATCTAATCTATATTAATGACACACATTTGTGGAACTATCAATATAGATTAGCTATTAATTGTGTAATTTCTGTTATTTCATTAAACACTGGTTTGTTAATATCAATAGTATAGAGTTTTTGTTCAAGATACGTTATTAATGGCAAAGGCTCCACCTATAATTTTCGAGAATTCGATGAATTTTCTGAAATTTTTAAGGTCTAGACCAAAGACTGAAAGATTAGCATTGGATGTACAGTGATTTAAAACTTGTATATGATGTAAGTATACATTGTTCTTACAGTTTATCTATTCGTAGCCTTGCCATTATAATGAAATCCATGTATTCATATCATCATGTAAAAGCGGAATATTTTTGTATGAATTAATGTTTTTCACATCTGGGTATACACATGAAAGTAAATGTTTGCATTTTTTTGTATTCCTTAAAATAACATTTGTATAGCATTTATGCAATTGTAACAAATATTTTCATAGGGTGCTTATATATATAAGTTTTATGATGTGCTTCTGGTGCAGCATACACTTGAGGTCAAAATTCATTAGTTATGAAATCAGTGTTTTGCCATCAGGTTTAGTTTTGTCAAAATGACATCACATGAAACAAAACATAAAAAATAATAACTGGAATTGCATGGTTTCATTACAATGGAGGCTTCAAAACTACTGGTAGTTTTAATAATGTAGTAAAAAATTTCGTACTCTGTTCAGATTCATATAGCCTGAAATAAATTCTGCTTCCTACATCAGGTATAATTTGAATTTTAATTTAGTCTTATTAAAAGTTTGTGTTATATTATAACAAGTAGACATTTGGTGCATTGCATACACTGAAAGTTTAAAACAAAATGGTATAAAATAAAAAATAAATACCCCCTCAAGCAGCTGCTTGCCACAGAGGTCTGACAGGAGCCTGTCAGTTTATATGATAGACTACATATTCAAAATGAGCAGTTTGATGTGAAAGCTGTGTCTCCTTTTTAACATTAATTCTAGAATGTAAAATCAGAATATTTGGAATAAGGAAAAATTTGCTGAAATTTTGATTTTGAAACATAATTTTTGGCTCCAACCTCATCTTATTTTACTAATTGTGAAAAAGTGTGGTTCGGTAGATTTTTGATTATTTGCTTACAGAATATATATGGTGCTGTGTAAAACAGATTTCGTTTCCTTATTTTAATTTTGGTGAACATCTCTTTCTAACATTCCATTAAGGGTTGGGTTGTTTTGCCTCTGAGCGGCACTTTTTTTGCACACCATGGGCTAAATGGCCAGGTCACATGGACCCCGAACGCTCAGAGAAGATTGGAAGAGGGGACCCACTGGAACAGCTGTTGGGAGACAGATGGTAGCCTCCCGTCAAGGCCATCCAGCGTGTTCTTTAACGTGCACAGGGTATGGCTCTCCCACACACGGGGCCACGGCTTAACGTCCCATCCGACGGACGGCGACCTTTCCAAGCCCATCGGTGTCCCCTACTGACCGTGGGCAGGGCGGGGAATTTTTGCGGAGATAAATCTCAATGCTGACCCAGCTGGGACTCGAACCTGGGAACTGCAGATTCCATTAAGCAGTCTCAATATATTTTACAAGTAAATTTGCAGAGTATCAGATACACCCACCCATCCATTTCAAAACTAAGTAATAAATTAAAGCCCAATGTTAAATTTCAGCATGGCGAAGTGGGGAAGTACATAGTAAGATCCAAAAGTTTCTGGCCCAAGGGTATTAAAGAGATAATAGAATCAAACAATAATTTTTATATTTCAATATAATTATTCTTTATTTCAATATATTTTTTAGAATGGCTAATTAACTATTCTATACCACTTAAAAAAATAATCTGAATTTTTGTTCTTAAAATGGTCTAAAACTGTAGAAATGACTTCTTCATCACTTGTAAATTTTTTCCCACGCAGATCCGACTTTAATTTTGAAAAAAAAAATAGTCGCTAGGGGCTAAGGTTGGGACTGTACGGTAGGTGATTTAATTCCTGGAAACTACATTGCTGAATAGCAGCCTTTGCAGCAACTGAAACATTGTTTTTGCACGACAACACTGGCGCATTGTCGTGCAATAACCTCAGTCCCCAGGACAGCTTTTCTCAGCGTTTCTCTTTGATGGTATCCTTGAATTTGTACATTAATGACACATAATATTCACCAGAAACTAGTATTTTATTCTTTAAAGTTGTCTAGCAGAATCCCCTATTTTAAAATTTAATTTTTTTTAAATCAAATTTAAAAAACAATAAAAATTAAAAACATTTTTAAAATTAAAAAAATTTATATCTAAACGTCGTTTAATTTTTGCCTTCATCAAAAATTTAATGACCACACGATACTCAAGTTTAAACATTTTAAAATATTGGACAACATTCTATCTGCGACTCTAGCTGGAGTGCTACTGATGCTAGAGAGAGTGGCGGGGGTGGCTCAGCCGGTAGCGCGCCAGGGCTCGTAATCTGTAGTTCCCAGGTTCAAGTCCCAGCTGGGTCAGCGTTGAGATTTATCTCCACAAAATTCCCCGCCCTGCCCACGGTCAGTAGGGGACACCGATTGGCTTGGAAAGGCCGTCATCCGTCGGATGGGACGTTAAGTCGTGGCCCCGTGTGTGGGAGAGCCATACCCTGTGCACGATAAAGAACATGTGGATGGCTTTGACGGGAGGCTACCATCTGTCTTCCAACAGCTGTTCCAGTGGGCCCCCTCCCCCAACCTTCTCTGAGCCTTCGGGGTTCATGTGACCTGGCCATTTAGCCCATGGTGTGCAAAAAAGTGCCGCTCAGAGGTAAAACAACCCAACCCAAAGCTACTGATGCTAGAGCTGCAAAATTTTAACTGCAGTGCAACAAAACAGGGCGGGAGGGTTGACGGAGTTAAATCTTTCAATTCTTGTTCTAACATGTTCGGACTGGAAACTTTTGGACCTTACTATGTAGTACAGTTAAATTATTGGCACTCCTTCTCTGCTTTACCAAGAAGATCAAGATCTTACTATTCTATAAATTCACAAACAGCATAACGATCATAAGATGCTCAGGAATAATAATACATTCTATTTAATACTATTATGCATCATTGACAAAGTTTTCAACTCTAAAGGAAGCATTAATATGCTGTTTATTGGTTGTGTTATTTTTAATTGCCATACATACCATTAATGCAGGACAGAATTGGTGCACTGGTTCTTGGATAAAATCGAGATTTATATTTGTTTATTGTCTGAAATGTAAATTTAAAGCACGTGAATTTTAATAAAAATACAGGGCAAAATTTGACCTGCTTTCAAATATTTAATATCGAAGAAAATTAAAGAACATTTTGTCTTTATGCAAAGAAGGATGTGGTAAGGAAGGTATATTAACATTACTGAAGCATGCGGTCCTAAAAGTGAAATGGCATTTTTAAAGTCAGGTTTATCAGTTGCAGAAATAGAAGAAATTTTAATTTATTTCTTGCAGTCTGGATTTAACTTTTTAATTTAAGAAGCATTGATATTTCAAAATTATGTCTTTTTTTGAAAATTTAGTATTTGAATTTTGTAAAATATTGCCTTTTGTTAATTAATAGATTATGAAAAAAAATCCATCGCCGCCACGGTGGGAATCGAACCCGCATCTCTCCAGATTCATGCCAGAGCGCGCTAACCATTGCACCACGCGTCGGACAACGAATATTTTCAGAATATGCGACCTTCTCATTAACATCTGATAATCAAATGCAACGACTGAAAACGTTGCATCTCCTTGAGTATAGATGGCGCTGTCTCAGTCACGTCTCAAGAAGAAGATTTAAAAAAAAAAGGTCGTATTCTGAAAATATTCGTTGTCCGACGCGTGGTGCAATGGTTAGCGCGCTCTGGCATGAATCTGGAGAGATGCGGGTTCGATTCCCGCCGTGGCGGCGATGAATTTTTTTTCAGATTCTATTAATTAATGTTTCTTAACAGGGAATACTGTGCATTCACTTTGGATTGATTTTCTTTGCCTTTTGTATTTAGCAAATGTGCATTGTTTGTTCTACAGTGTATATTTCCTTTTGAAATTTGTTCTCTTGATATAATAGTAGTGCATAGCAGATAATAGGGATTATAAAAGGTAAGAGAGGAAATTAATTTGAATCCTTCAGTTTTGATCTTTCCAGCCAAACTTTCGTCAGGTCGGTAGTTATATGAGAATAAAAAAAATTTAAAGTAGATAAAATACAAGTTATGCCAAAAAAAAAAATCGTGGTAAACCCAAAACGTTTTTTTTCCCAAAAGCCTAATAATAATAAAGTGCAGAGAATCTTCTGATCCATGCAGACGAACATTCTTCTAAGAGTCTCGGTCAAATTTCACTGTCATAGAAATGAAATGTTAGAACAAATTTGCATTGGAAAAAATAAATAAATAAATACCCCGTCAAGCAGCTGCTTGCCACAGAGGTCTGACAGGAGCCTGTCAGTTTATATGCCAAAGTAGTAGGTCTGTGAGGATGGCAGGACCGCAGCAGAAAAACAACACACACAACCATTCCTTACCCGGGGCTCGAACCCAGGTCCCTTAGATCAGTAGCCAAGCGTGCTAACCACTCGGCCATGGGAAGGCCGCATTGGAAAAGGAAACCATATATTCAAGTGTAAAGAAATACATAAGAGGTACACAACAATTTGCATAATAAATAATTGTGATCTACACTTAACTTCTTACTACAAGAATTTACCAGTTATTCTGAAAAGCATTATATTCTTATACAACAGTAATTTGATAAGTAATGAATCTCAGATTATAATGTACTTATATTTGCAATCTCAACTTATTCTTTAAGTGCTCAATACATTTTCAGTTGGGGCGGGGATGGCTCAGTCGGTAGCGCGCCAGGCTCGTAATCTGTAGTTCCCAGGTTCGAGTCCCAGCTGGGTCAGCGTTGAGATTTATCTCCGCAAAAATTCCCCGCCCTGCCCACGGTCAGTAGGGGACACCGATGGGCTTGGAAAGGCCGCCGTCCGTCGGATGGGACGTTAAGCCGTGGCCCCGTGTGCGGGAGAGCCATACCCTGTGCACGTTAAAGAACACTCTTAATGGGAGGCTACCATCTGTCTCCCAACAGCTGTTCCAGTGGGTCTCCTCCCCCAACCTTCTCTGAGCCTTCGGGGTCCATGTGACCTGGCCATTTAGCCCATGATGTGCAAAAAAGTGCCACTCAGAGGTAAAACAACCCAACATTTTCAGTTGAAATCTTAGATAGGGAATATCTTGTGTTTAATGACAAAATTTAGCCATATATTTGAACTTGTTTCTTGGCATATTGTTGTTGGCATCAGTAACATAATCTCAATGACGTGACAAAATACCCTTTCTGAAATGCTGAGAGCAAGAGAATATTCAGGTAAGCAAGAGATGATGTACAGTGGCTCAAAAATATATCCGAGCACTATGGTTGACTACAGAAAAAAATATCAACGATTTTTTTTAGAAATTAGTGATCTGGCAACCTTCGTGTCACGTGACACGAAGGTTGCCAGACACTAATTTATAAAAAAAAATCGATATTTTTTTCTGTAGTCAACCATAGTGCTCGGATATATTTTTGAGCGACTGTACACGAAGGCTGTCAGATCACTAATTTTTTAAAAAAAATCGTTGCCAGATATTTTTTCTGAATTTTGTAATCAACCATATTGTTCGGATATTTTTTTGAGCGACTGTACACGAAGGCTGTCAGATCACTAATTTTTTTAAAAAAAATAGTTGCCAGATATTTTTTCTGAATTTTGTAATCAACCATATTGTTCGGATATTTTTTTGAGCGACTGTACACAAAGGTTGCCAGATCACTAATTTCTAAAAAAAATCGTTGCCAGATATTTTTTCTGAATTCTGTAATCAACCATAGTTCTCGGATATTTTTTTGAGCGACTGTACATATTTATTGTTTCTGTTGTTGGATCAGTGGCACCTAATCGGAACAGAATGTAGCGTTCAAAGACGGTATTGAACAAGTACCAAAGATGTTCTGGAAGCACCTCAAACAATGTTAGGATTCTAAATACTAGTGTTTATTTGGTTGTTCTTTTAGTGGAATGTATTTTTGTGGTGCTTTTTTGCTGAAGAAAACCAACAGAACAAAATAACAGAATTGTTCTTAAGCAAATAAAGTCATCCTTAAGTATAGTAGACACCAAAATAAAATTTAACTGTTTTTATTTTATATAAGCACCATGATACAATAAATAAATAGCACATTCATTTGTAATATATTGTTGCGGATTACAAATATGGATAGCCACTGAGCGTGAGTATTAAAAACTATATTTTGAAACCAAATTAAATAAGGCAAATTGTTACAAAGAATATATGGACGAAGTATCTTATACACAAATCAACTACTAACATGCCCAAGTCATCAACCTTCCTGCACAGAGTTACACAACATCAGCTCTGTGGCTATTCCACTAAATATTACCTTTTTACTCGATTACCATGTCGCTTGAACATCCGCGTACACATCACATAAAAGATCCCACTTTTATACTTCCGCGTACACAACACATAATTCTTTATACTTAACGCGCACTGTCTCAGAACAGCTAACCGTCCATTTTCGAACTCTAGACCGTTGGAAAAACGACCGTTACACGCTCCACTGTTCTTCAAATTCTCCCAAAGTTATTCGTTGGCTGATACTTTTTGCTTTCGGTTGCCAGATTCCTTCTGTCGTAACAATATATATCAGTGCAATATTCATAGTTCATAATTGTATTGTTGGAAATTGGATGAAAACGTTCAGAATTTTCTCGTTAGAAAATCCATATGTGTAATGAAAATTTTTCTAGTCATTCGTTATAGCTGGATTTGGCTACATGTTTATTCGTTTTGATATACTCGTAGATGGGTTTAAAAGTGTATGAGTACAATCACTAGGGTGGCTTAATCGGTAGCACACCAGGTCTATCTGCACATCCCTGATTTGAATCGCCCACGGTCAGTAGGGGACACCGATGGGCTTGAAAGGCCACCGTCCGTCAGATGGGACGTTAAACCGTGGCCCCGTGTGCGGGAGAACCATACCCTGTGCACGTTAAAGAACACTCTGGATGACCTTGACGCGAGGCTACCATCTGTCTCCCAACAGCTGTTCCAGTGGGTTCCCTCCCCCAGCCTTCTCTGAGCCTTCGGGGTCCATGTGACCTGGCCATTTAGCCCATGGTGTGCAAAAAAGTGCCGCTCAGAGGTAAAACAACCCAACCCAAACCCTCGATTATGGATGGTGCCTTGAGCAACAAGTTCAGGTAGATTTATAAATCACGTTACAGGATAAATATCGGAGCAGGTGTTAGTTTAGTGGTTAGAGCACTCTGGCACGATCCTGAATTCAAGTCCTGTGGATCAGCAAAACCAATTTTTTTCCGTAAAATTATTCATTTCTAGGTCAAAAAATAACTCTTGTGTACTATTGATTGAGTAAATATACTCTTGAATCTGGGGAATGGTGCTCATATAACTGGATTGACATAGAAATGCCGAGAACTGATTATTAATTAATTGGTCGACTTGTACTAAAGCTGTGGAATCTGAAAATCATTTTTTGTGAATTATCCATACGGGCAACATGGCCAAACCAACGGAGTCTCTGCACACTATGCTGCTCAAAGGAGGTTGCAAACTCCTTTGCCTAACCTCATCATTAGTTACAAAGTTGAACCACCTAATGCCGAAGATACTGCGTAAGCATCTGGAATCAAAAACATCTAGTTTCCTGTTATCTTGTTTACACAGCATCCAAGTTCCGCTACCATAACTAACCCTAGAAAGAACCAAACTATTATACAGTCTAATTTTAATCTTTAGGTGTATACGCCTATTTCTCCACACTCCATAGATTCTTAAAAGTCCCGGCTGCAATCTCTATTCTGTTTATTTGTGCCACAGATCACCAGTATATGTTACATAGCTGGAAATATAATTGAGACACTTGCTCAAGGGTGCAACCATTCAGATTGAACCACAACCTGCCTGACCAAATTTCGTCACTTTAGTTTTTATCTCACTAAACCTACTCTGCTACAATCTCGTCAACAGCCCTAATGAAAGAATTCATCTGGTCAACATCATTTGCGAAAAAGGCCAAATCATCAGCATAATCTAAGTTAGAAATTTTGAGAACTCCAGACCATTTAAGTCCAAAATCTTCCAGTGAATTTCGCATAACTTAACCAAACTAAGGAGAAAAGAAGACGAAATGCATCCTCGTCAAACACCAGAATCAATGTTTAATCAATTGCTACATGCTTTAACAACTCACACGACTCGGTATTATTATAGAGAACTTTCATTACGTTAACTAACTTGTCTGGAATTCCATACGATCTCACAATCAACCACAAATTATGACAATGGCAGAGTCAAAAACCTTTCTAAAGCTAGTAGCCAAAGATTTCTGAAACTGCAAACATTTCTCAAGAGTCTGCCTAAGTGAAAATATCTGATCCACACATCCCCTACCACTTCTGAATCCACATTGCTCATCACGCAATTGATTGTGAACCAGATTCTTAATTCTATTAAGCACAATCATGGAAAGAACTTTACCTGGAACAGAGAGTAGGCTGATACCCCTATAGTTATCACAAAAACTGCGATCACCTTTTTGAAAATAGGGATAATAAATTTCAATCATCCAAGTGGTAACCGAAACATTCCCAGCTCTGAGCATTTCTGTAGTAATTTCACCTACCCCTGGGGATTTATGAAGTTTAGGTTTAGAAATAGCCAAAATAGCTTCAGATTGTGTTATAGGGCCAACATTAAAGTCCCCAATACATTTATCATCACTACAAACAATGGGAGTACAACTAACCACATTGTTTAGAACATCACTGAAATGCTAAGCCCACCTATCCATGACATAATCCTCCCCTTGTATAACCTTACCTTGTTTATCCTTCAATCCTTGTATGCCTGTCCGTTTTCTACCACACAAAACATTAAGTATCGGGTACAGCTCTCTGCTATTGTGCTAACTGCTTCCTCGGCTTTATCAGCCAAGCATCAACCCAAAGATTCTTAGCAGCAGCTAACTGAACTTTTACACATTTATTAAGCTTTGTAATGCTTTCGATTATGACTAGTAGGGTATTGATTAAGGACATTCCTACAGTTCTTTCCTTCTGAAATAAGCTCAAGTGCCTTATCACTAAAAAAATTCTGCCTCCTCTGCTCCTTTTTCCCTAAAAGAGTACTGTTAGTTTCCAAAAACGCTTGTTTAAAATGATCCCATTCTTCCTCAACTTCAGTAGTAAGCAAACCATGACTGTCATAATGACTAACCTATCATGGTGAGCTTTGGCTATAATTGGGTCTTTCAGAGCTTCAGTATTAAAGGTAAAATTTTTAACCATAGCACAACACTTTTTAAGTTTAAGTTGCAAGACACTTTTAACAAGGTAATGGTCAGATCCAATTTCAGCTCCCCTATATGCCCTGGTATTCCTAACAGAACTAGCCCATTTGCTGTTAATTAATATATAATCAGTCATATTCTTATGCAGCCCATCAGGTGAAACCCATTTGTACTTATGTATGTCGCGGTGTTTCTAATAAGTGTTAGTTATTCTGAATCCATTGAGTTTACTTTACTGTAGGAGACATTGCCATCGCAGCTACCAATACCAAAAGGGGCTATTACTCCTCCCCAAAGGTCAGAGCCAGTACCAACTTTGGCATTGAAGTCACCTAGAACAAGGATAATATCTCCTTTCTTGACAGAATTCAAAATATCCTGAAGTTGTCCATAAAACCTATCCTTCTCATCCTCATCGGCATCCTCAGTGGGGGCATAACAGCAGATAACATTCAAGTCTTTAAAGCTTGTCTGAAATTTTGCTGTAAGAAATCTTTCATTAATGCACTCGTATCCTAGAAGAACATCACTAGAGTGTCTGCTGAGAAGCATACCCACGCCTTGGTGATGCTTATTGTCGTCCCTCCCTGAAAAGAGAAATTTAAGATTATTTTTAAGAATCTGACCTTTATCTGTCCATTTGGTTTCTTGCAAGCCGAGAATATCTAAATTATAATGGTGGAATTCTTGTGTGAGGACATCAAGAGAAAAAGCTCTGTGCAGAGTCCTCACATTCCAACTACCTATGGAGAGAAAATGGTTAGTGGGATGTTTAAAGAAACTATGTTTATTGAGAGAGGGAATGCCGACAATATCAAACAGCCCCCTATTCACAGACATGGGGCAAAAACCCGTTCCCCCACCACTAAAGGCTGAAGCCATCTACACTGGAAGACTTCCCCCAATGTAGAAATTGACGATGCCATTAGAAGCAAAGAGTTCAGGTGCCTGCGATGACTTCTGCTCAGGATTATTCACTAGCTGATAAACATATCCTGTGAATCTATTCACTTGGGACTGTGAACGCACAAGCAGAAAACACAGCGGAAGATTTCCATCAATAGAACCCCACCAGTGCAGCAAAGTCAGGATACATAATCAAGCTCAGAGCCATATATCTGTCCAGTGGGTTTGTATGGTCAGCACCAGGACCCTGTGTGGTTGACCACTCAGCAGGGTTGAAAAAAAAAAGAAAAAAAGTGGCCATAGATGACCAGATCAGTAGCCACACTAATCTGGCAGCCCTCCCCTTCCGTTCACTTCCACAAGAGAGTATCTCTTTTGAAAGGTACTAACGGTCTGCACCACGAGAAGGCGGGGTCGGACATTAGGTGCTAGGCCTGGCCGGTTCTATGCATCATCACAGGGGATTGGTGCATAGCTCTCCTTCCAGTGACTACCTAGCTACCATTTACAGACCGCGATAGATTCTTGAGAAATGTTTAGAGTTTCAGAAACCTTTGGTTGCTAGCTTTGTTGATTTCAAAAAGGCTTTCTACTCTGTTGATCGTCATAATTTGTGGTTGATTGTGAGATCATATGGTATACCAGACAAGTTATTGAACATAATGAAAGCTCTCTATAATAACACTGAGTCGTGTGTGAGAGTTGGTACGGCTTGTAGCAATTGGTTTAGCATTACTTCTGGTGTTCGACAAGGGTGCATTTTGTCTCCTTTTCTCTTTAGTTTGGTTATTGATTATGTTATGCGAAATTCACTTCAAGGGAAAGATTTTGGCCTAAATGGGCTGGAGATAGGAAAATTTCTGATTTAGATTATGCTGATGATTTAGCCCTTTTGGCAAATGATGTTGATGAGATGAACTCTTTCATTCGAGCTGTTGATGAAACTGGTAGTAGAGTAGGTTTGGTTATAAACAGAGAGAAAACTAAAGTGACGAAAATTGGTCAGGCAGGATGTGATTGGTCAGAGGTTGAGCAGGTGTCACAGTTTAATTACGTTGGAAGCTATGTAACAGATAATGGTGATGTGCGGCATGAGATTAACAGACGAATAGGGATTGCTGCCGGGACTTTTAAGAATCTATGGAGATTGTGGAGAAATAGGCGTATACACCTAAAGACTAAAATTAGACTGTATAATAGTTTGGTTCTTTCTAGGGTTAGTTATGATAGTGAAACTTGGACAATTTGTAAACAAGATGCTTTTGATTCCAGATGCTTACGCAGTATCTTGGGCATTAGGTGGTTAAACTTTGTAACTAATGATGAGGTTAGGCAAAGGAGTTTGCAACCTCCTTTAAGCAGCATATTGTGCAGAGGGAGACTCCGTTGGTTTGGCCATGTTGCCCGTATGAATAATTAGAGATTGGCGAATAGGGTTATGAACAGTGTGCCTAAAGGCCTCAGAAAGAAGGGGAGACCTAGGATGCGGTGGGCAGACAATGTCAAACAGGACCTTGTTAGAATTGGTGTACAGTGGCCAGATGTTACGGCAATACCCGGTTCCGTCTTTCGACACTACCAAGTTGAATGGAAATACGCGACTATCTATAGTCGGGGGGCATCTCATCCCCAACAATCCTATGGCGAGCAGTCCTATAAAAGGAAAGCTCATCCATCGGTTGAAACCTGGAATTTAATCTGTTCTCCGGTTAGCCATGAACAAGGATATGCAGATCCAAGTTCGCTCTGCACCAGGGGTGGAGACTCTTAGTGGGACCCAGACTTTGAAAAGGGCCCTTCAACTGCTCCCCACAGCACCTCATTGTGAGGGGTGAGGGTGGCTCAGTCGGTAGCGCGCCAGGCTCGTAATCTGTAGTTCCCAGGTTCGAGTCCCAGCTGGGTCAGCGTTGAGATTTATCTCCGCAAAATTCCCCACCCTGCCCACGGTCAGTAGGGGACACCGATGGGCTTGGAAAGGCCGCCGTCCGTCGGATGGGACGTTAAGCCGTGACCCCGTGTGCGGGAGAGCCATACCCTGTGCACGTTAAAGAACACGCTGGATGGCCTTGATGGGAATCCAACATCTGTCTCCCAACAGTTGTTCCAGTGGGTCCCCTCCCCAACCTTCTCTGAGACTTTGGGGTCCATGTGACCTGGACATTTAGCCCATGGTGTGCAAAAAAGTGCCGCTCAGAGGTAAAACAACCCAACCCTGATTGTGAAGTCTTGGCACCGTCCAACCGAACCACTAAACGGTCGACCTTGGTTGGTCTTCGCTCTGTCCAACCGGGGCCCATACCGGTCAGCAGAGTCTTCGACCGGATGCTGGGCCACAAGCACCCCAACGATGACAAGGTGATCCTATATCGGGGGCGGGGGGGAATCTACCGGATATTTGCGCATGTGCAGTCTGCCTCTGGAGTCTTTTGCAAATGCAGAGCTATTCTGTTCAAGTTTCTGATGAACTTGGAAAGGCCGCCGTCTTTCGGATGGGACATTAAGCTTGGCCCCGTGTGCGGGAGAGCCATAACCTGTGCATGTTAAACGCCGGATGGTCTTGACGGGAGTCTACCATCTGTTTCCCAACAGCTGTTCCAGTGGGTCCCATCCCACAACCTTCTTGAGCCTTTGGAGTCCTTGTGACCTGGACATTTAGCCCATGGTGAGCAAAAAAGTGCCGCTCAGAAGTAAAACCCCAACGTTATAGAACACCCTGGATGGCCTAGACGGGAGGCTACCATCTGTCTGTCAACAGCTGTTTTAGTGGGTCCCTTCTCCCAACCTTCTCTGAGCCTTCGGGATACTTGTGATCTGGCCATTTAGCCCATGGTGTGCAAAGAAGGGCAGCTAAGAGGTAAAATAATCCAACGTTAAAGAACATCCTGGATGGCTTAGACGGGTGGCTACCATCTGTCTGTCAACAGCTGTTTTAGTAGGTCCCTTCTCCCAAACTTCGGGGTCCTTGTGACCTGGCCATTTAGCTCATGGTGTGCAAAAAAGGGCCGCTCAGAGGTAAAATAATCCAACGTTAAAGAACATCCTGGATGGCATTAACGGGAGGCTACCATATGTCTGTCAACAGCTATTTTAGTGGGTCCCTTCTCTCAACCTTCGGAGTCCTTGTGACCTGGCCATTTAGCCCATGGTGAGCAAAAAATTACTGCTCCAAGGTAAAATAATCCAACGTTAAAGAACACCCTGGATGGTTTAGACGGTGGCTACCATCTGTCTGTCAACAGCTGTTTTAGTAGGTCCCTTCTCCCAACCTTTGGGGTCCTTGTGACCTGGCCATTTAGCTCATGGTGAGCAAAAAATTGCCGGTCAATGGTAAAATAATCCAATGTTAAAGAACACACTGGATGGCCTAGACGGGAGGCTACCATCTGTCTGTCAACAGCTGTTTTAGTGAGTCCCTTCTCCCAACCTTCTCTGAGCCTTCAGGGTCCTACTGACCTGGCCATTTAACCCATTGTGTGCAAAAAAGTGACGCTGAGAGGTAAAACATACCAACGTTAAAGAACACCCTGGATAGCCTAGACGGGAGGCTACCATCTGTCTGTCAAGAGCTGTTTTAGTGGGTCCCTTCTCCCAACCTTTTCTGAGCCTTCGGGGTCCTTGTGACCTTGCCATTTAGCTCATGGTGTGCAAAAAAGGGCCGCTCAGAGGTAAAATAATCCAATGTTAAAGAACACACTGGATGGCCTAGACGGGAGGCTACCATCTGTCTGTCAACAGCTGTTTTAGTGGGTCCCTTCTTCCAAACTTCTCTGAGCCTTCAGGGTCCTTGTGACCTTGCCATTTAGCTCATGGTGTGCAAAAAAGGGCCGCTCAGAGGTAAAATAATCCAATGTTAAAGAACACACTGGATGGCCTAGACGGGAGGCTACCATCTGTCTGTCAACAGCTGTTTTAGTGGGTCCCTTCTCCCAACCTTCTGTGAGCCTTCAGGGTTCTTGTGAACTGGCCATTTAACCCATGGTGTGGAAAAAAGTGCCGCTCAGAGGTAAAATAATCCGTTAAAGAACACCCTGGATGGCCTCGACGGGAGGCTACCATCTGTCTGTCAATAGCTGTTTTAGTGGGTCCCTTCTCCCAACCTTCGGGGTCCTTGTGACCTGGCCATTTAGCCCATGGTGAGCAAAAAATTACCGCTCAGAGGTAAAATAATCCAACGTTAAAGAACACCCTGGATGGCTTAGACGGTGGCTACCATCTGTCTGTCAACAGCTGTTTTAATAGGTCCCTTCTCCCAACCTTTGGATTCCTTGTGACCTGGCCATTTAGCTCATGGTGAGCAAAAAATTGCTGGTCAAAGGTAAAATAGTCCAATGTTAAAGAACACACTGGATGGCCTAGACGGGAGGCTACCATCTGTCTGTCAACAGCTGTTTTAGTGGGTCCTTTCTCCCAACCTTCTCTGAGCCTTCAGGGTCCTTGTGAACTGGCCATTTAACCCATGGTGTGGAAAAAAGTGCCGCTCAGAGGTAAAATAATCCGTTAAAGAACACCCTGGATGGCCTCGACGGGAGGCTACCATCTGTCTGTCAACAGCTGTTTTAGTGGGTCCCTTCTCCCAAGCTTCGGGGTCCTTGTGACCTGGCCATTTAGCCCATGGTGAGCAAAAAATTGCCGGTCAAAGGTAAAATAATCCAATGTTAAAGAACACCCTGGATTGCCTAGAGGGAAGCTACCATCTGTCTGTCAACAGCTGTTTTAGTGGGTCCCTTCTCCCAACCTTCTCTGAGCCTTCAGGGGTCCTTGTGACCTGGCCATTTAGCCCATTGTGTGCAAAAATGTGACGCTCAGAGGTAGAACATTCCAACGTTAAAGAACACCCTGAATGGCATTAACGGGAGGCTACCATCTGTCTGTCAACAGCTGTTTTAATGGGTCCTTCTCTCAACCTTCTCTGAGCCTTCGGGGTCCTTGTACCTGGCCATTTAGCCCATGGTGTGCAAAAAAGTGCAGCTCAGAGGTAAAGCAATCCAACGTTAAAGAACACGCTGGATGGCCTTGACGGGAGGCTACCATCTGTCTGCCAACAGCTGTTTTAATGGGTCCTTCTCCCAACCTTCTCTGAGCCTTCGGGGTCCTTGTGACCTGGCCATTTAGCCCATGGTGTGCAAAAAATGCAGCTCAGAAGTAAAACAACCCAACGTAACCCTTCTCTACGACCCTGGGTGATCTATGTCCTTGTAGAACTGTTTAAATCTCCCCGTTTGTCACACCCTAAGCTCGTGCATTCGTTAAAAAATAATCAATGTTCCCAACGATTTGGTTTTCAGTTAATCACCTAGCCATCTGAAATTTACATACCAATACACGATTTCACATCAACTTTATATCTCGCCGAATCTCACGCGAAAGATTCGAAGATACAAACCGATATCCACGCGCTTATCGTTTCCGTGGAAACCGTGACCAGTGACGTACACCGTTATGTCGTGTCTAGGGCGTCTCGCTCCAATTCTCCAAACAACCTAGCCACAATAATTTCATTTTTCGAAACTTCGTATTACACACTCGAGCGGTGGAAGCACACACCTGAGACGCACATTAGCAGAATCTTTCTTCCGGAAAATAAGAAATATCTCTTAAAGAGATAGAAATAAATTTAGAACAAATATCTCTCGTTTTTTATCTGGGGAAACTGGCAACACGAATAACTCGTTGTTGAAACCGGAAATTCGCAGCACCAAAGCGTGTTGTTACATTATTAACAGTTTTGAATGTTGTTTTCGTTAGATGTTGATGCTTATACTTATTTCTGCTCCTTTTTTGTTTTATATGATTACTTTAAAAAGGGACAACACAGATTATTACTTTTTATCGTGTTTTTATTTTTCTGAAACAAAATTTTATGTTTGTTATATGATTGCAGATAAGTTTGGTTGTTTGTTGCTGTGTTTTTTAAGCCTATCAGTTTCCTCAGAACTCCTGTTCTTTATCGTCCTGTTCTTTTATTTCCCCTAATCGTCCTGTTCTTTAGTTTGAAACTTGCACGTGGCTTTCATGCAAACGTGACTGTTTCAAAGCTTGGTCTTGAAAATGGTTTAAAGTCGGTTCTGAGAAAATCTCAACGGAAGCACTTGGGGGCAGAGACTTACTCAGAATTCAGTTTCGTGGTGGGGGTGAGGAAATAATTTCGGGTTTTAAAGCTTGGTCTTAAAATTTCAAGGAGAGCTCGAGAATTGATTTTCCATTTTTTTTTTTTGGGGGGGGGAGGGGGGATTCCAAAATTTAGTTTTGTCACGTACCAGAGAATTTAAATCCGAGAGGAAAAGCTTGAGAATTTAGTATTATATTATTTACGTAACCTTTTTTTTGGGGGTTCCGAGGATTTAGTTTAGGGGATGTTTCTTTTTGTGGGTGGAGGGTAACTAGATATTTGTTCCAAGGGGTAACAGTTGCGAAAGGGCTTGAGAATTTAGTATTATTATTCATTTATTTAACTTTTTTTGGGGGGGGGGGAGATTAGTTTATCATTGAATTTAGAATCCCGAGGATTTAGTTTAGAGGGTGTTCCTTTTTCTGGGGGGAGGGGGACTAGATATTTGTTCCAAGGGGGAACAGTTGCGAAAGGGATTGAGAATTTAGTATTTATTATTATTATTATTATTATTATTATTTATTTATTTAATTTTTTTTGGGGGGGTGGGGGAGTTCCCGAGGATTTGGTTTAGGGGTTTTTCCTTTTTCTGGGTGGAGGGGGGGGACAAGATATTTATTTCAAGGGGGAACATTTGCGAAAGGGCTTGAGAATGTAGTATTTATTATTATTATTCTTATTATTATTATTTAACTTCTTTTGGGGTTGGGGAGTTCCTGAGGATTTAGTTTAGGGGGTATTCCTTTTTCTGGAGGGAGGTTGATATTTGTTTTAAAGGGGAACAGTTCAAAAATAATTTGAGAATTTAGTATTTTTTATTTTACTATTTATTTTTATTATTTATTATTATTAAATTTTTTTGTGGGGGGGGGGGGGAGGGGGAGGGAGTTTCCGAGGATTTAGTTTCGGGGTGTTTACCTCTGAGCAGCACTTTTTTCCATACCATGGGCTAAATGGCCAGGTCATAAGGACCCCGAAAGCTCAGAGAAGGTTGTGGGAGCGGACCCATTGGAACAGCTGTTGGAAGACAAATGGTAGCCTCCCGTTAAGGCCATCCAGCGTGTTCTTTAACGTTGGGTTGTTTTACCTCTGAGCGGCACTTTTTTGCACACCATGGGCTAAATGGCCAGGTCACATGGACCCCGAAGGCTCAGAGAAGGTTGGGGGAGGGAAACCCACTGGAACAGCTGTTGGGAGACAGATGGTAGCCTCCCGTCGAGGCCATCCAGCGTGTTCTTTAACGTTGGGTTGTTTTACCTATGAGCGGCACTTTTTTGCACACCATGGGCTAAATGACCAGGTCACATGGACCCCGACGGCTCACAGAAGGTTGGGGGAGAGGACCCACTGGGACAGTTGTTGGGAGTCAGATGGTAGCCTCCCGTCAAGGGCAATCCAGTGTGTTCTTTAACGTGCATAGGGTATTGCTCTTCCGTACATGGGCTATGGCTTAACGTCCTATCCGACGGACGGCGATCTTCTCAAGCCCATCGGTGTCCCCTACTGACCGTAGGCATGGCGAGTTTTGCAGATATGTCTCAACACTGACCCAGCTGGGACTCGAACCTGGGAACTGCTGATTACAAGTCTAACGCGCTACCGACTGAGCCGCCCCCTTCTCACAGGGACCAAAACCCTCTCGAAGGAAGGAAAGCTGCATCCAGGTGACCTTGAACATTACAGAAGTCAAGAAAAGTGTAGGCTTTGTTTTATATTAATTATAATTCACATTTTAGTAATAACAGATTGCTCGACGCTGTTGCTGGAGTTGCCAGCATGTCGTCTGAGTCGGCACACGTGATATTTCATAAATATTTTTGATTGAAAGAAAAAACGAAGACATTTTCATACAAGAAAAGAACATCATGTTTCCTTTAAAAGAGATGCTCTGGCAACCCTAGTTGTGAGTTAATTTTGATTTTAACGTTAAGATTTAATATAGATAAATTTTTGATTAAACGGAAAAAAAAGTTTAAAAAATTGTGGCAAAAAGTAGCAAAAAAATGGTTTATAAATTTCCTTTTATCTGCAATATCCACAAGGGGCGGGGGTGGCTCAGTTGGTAGCGCGCCAGGCTTGTAATCTGTAGTTCCCAGGTTCGAGTCCCAGCTGGGTCAGCGTTGAGATTTATCTCTGCAAAATTCCCCGCCCTGCCCACGGTCAGTAGGGGACACCGATGGGCTTGGAAAGGCCGCCGTCCGTCGGATGGGACGTTAAGCCGTGGCCCCCGTGTGCGGGAGAGCCATACCCTGTGCACGTTAAAGACACGCTGGATGGCCTTGACGGGAGGCTACCATCTGTCTCCCAACAGCTGTTCCAGTGGGTCTCCTCCCCCAACCTTCTCTGAGCCTTCGGGGTCCATGTGACCTGGCCATTTAGCCCATGGTGTGAAATAAAGTACTGCTCAGAGGTAAAACAACACAACGTTAAAGAACACGCTGGATGACCTTGATTGGAGGCTACCTTCTTGTCTTCCAACAGCTGTTCCGCTCAGAGGTAAAATAATCCAACGTTAAAGAACACCCTGGATGGCCTAGGCGGGAGGCTACCATCTGTCTGTCAGCAGCTATTTTAGTGGGTCCCTTCTCCCAACCTTTTCTGAGCCTTCGGGGTTCTTGTGACCTGGCCATTTAGCCCATTGTGTGAAAAAAAGTACCGCTCAGATGTAAAACAACCCAACCCTGCAATATCCACGATATGCGATATCATCTCTATTCTATAATAATAAAAGATATTTGTGAATGTGTCTGTGGCAGTCATAACTCATCACAAAATAGATGCAGAGGCTTTGAATTTTTAGAGAATGTTTTAGGTTGTGGTTCGGATTGCAGTGCCAAATTTCAGGTCGAAATTCCACAAGGGGGGCTTGCTAGAAGCAGAAATTCTTGCCATGCTATTCCTACGGGAAACGAGAATCGCTGTCAAATTCAGTGTTGCCATTTATTGCTCCCTAACTGTGAAAGAGTTAAAATAGCATTTATATCATCTGCTGCAAATCTCATGCCGTTGCCAGATTCCCCACATTTTCAAAAGTATTGTTTAAGCGTTCCGTTGCAGCTAGGAACTTGATTTTCTAATCAAACATGGGGTCAGGCACGGGGAACTTGCGTACGAAATTTGGGATCTTTCGGTGAAGTAAGTCGGAAATTAGAGAATGCCAAAATCTGACGAAATAAATATCTCGATCGTTTGCCTGGGGCTTTGGGAGCGCGCGCCGAATCAGCAATGACCTTTGCGACACCGGGAAATTCGTCGTGTTCAAACTGTGTAAAATGTCGGGGGTGGGGGGGGGGGGAGGATACTAAGCAACCTTTAGTGCAGGAAACAATAAAATATGCAGATTAAAAGTGAGATACGAGCTGTCACAATTTGTATAGAAACGAAGTCACGGGCCAATTGGAAACTTGATATTTTAAATCAATCATCTGGGCACACGGGGGGACGCTGTGCAGGGAATTTGTACAGTGGACGAATATCACGGGAGCCATAGGGCGGGTTGTTGTTTGGGTTGTTTTACCTCTGAGCGGCACTTTTTGCACACCATGGGCTAAATGGCCAGGTCACAAGGATCCCTATGGATCAGAGAAAGTTGGGTAGGGGACCCACTGGAACAGCTGTTGGGAGACAGATGGTAGCCTCCCGTCAAGGCCATAAAGCGTGTTCTTTAACGTGCACAGGGTATGGCTCTCCCGCACACGGGGCCACGGCTTAACGTACCATCAGACGGACGGCGGAATTTCCAAGCCCATCGGTGTCCCCTACTGATCGTGGTCAGTAGGGTGGTCAGTGGGGTTGTGTTGTTTGGGTTGTTTTACCTCTGAGCGGCACTTTTTTGCACAGCATGGGCTAAATGGCCAGGTCACATGGACCCCGAAGGCTCAGAGAAGGATTGGGGAAGGGGACCCACTGGAACAGCTGTTGGGAGACAGATGGTAGCCTCCCGTCAAAGCCATCCAGCGTGTTCTTTAACGTGCACAGGGTATGGCTCTCCCACACACGGGGCCACGGCTTAACGTCCCATCCGACGGACGGCGGCCTTTCCAAGCCCATCGGTGTCCCCTACTGACCGTGGGCAGGGCGGGGAATTTTGCGGAGATAAATCTCAACGCTGACCCAGCTGGGACTCGAACCTGGGAACTACAGATTACGAGTCTGCGCGCTACCGACTGAGCCACCCCCGCCCCAGCCATAGGGCGGCCAAATCTGTGGTAACAAAAATAAAAATCTTGATAGGTTATTCGGAAACTAAGCCCGGGATATGAGAGAGTTCGCTGACGTCAATAACGATTCAAGCCAACACCTGGTAAATTTCTTTCTGTTGAAAATCTGTACTAAATTGTCCAGGGGGGAGGGGGCTTACAAAATTTACCTTTAGTGCAGTTAAAATAAGAATACACGGGTTAAAAGTGACACCTGGACCACGCCAGGTACTTTCAGCTAGTTCTATAATAATAATAGATGACTGTGGCAGTCATAACTCATCAGGAAATAGAGGCAGAGGTTTCGAATTTTCAGAGAATGTTTCTGGTTGTGGTTCGGATTACAGAGCCAAATTTCAAGTGGAAATTCCAAAAGGGAAACTTGCTAGAAGCAAAAATATTTACCTTACTGTTCCTACGGAAACTGTTATCGCTGTTAAATTTACTGTTGCCATTTACAGCTCTTTAACTATGAACGTAAGAATCACAAAAACTTTAAAATCTTCTTCCGTTGCCAGATCCTGATATTCACAAAGGATTTTATTATTTTAAGGCGTCCTATTACAGCTAGGGGACTGATTTTTTAACCCAACAGGGGGACACTCGGGAAGAATCCGTGTACGAAATATGGGACAGTTTGGTCAAATTTATCGGGAAGAGTAGAGCATCAAAATCTGTCGAAATAAACATCTCGATAGTTTGCGATGAAGCTACGGGCTATGAGAGTGTGCGATGACGTCACAACGATCTTAGCAAAGCCGGGTAATTTATTCACGTTGAATCTGTACTAATTTCTCGATGGGCTTTTATTATTATAAGAGGAGGGGAGACATAACTCACAAAATCAACCCTTAGTGCAGTAAAAAACAAAATATATGGTTCGAAAGTGATATCCGGGTACCGCCCAGCTAGTAGAACAATACTAGACCTCTAGATCTATATCAATCATATTGCGCGTGAGGTATTGGTCCGTAACTCATAATTCTATTTTGTGTGGTTTCTCTTATTACCCACAATCAAAACAATATTTTAGAAATCGAGTGGGTTGTTTTACCTCTGAGCGGCACTTTTTTTGCACACCATGGGCTAAATGACCAGCTCACAAGGACCCCGAAGGCTCAGAGAAGGTTGGAGGAGGGGACCCACTGGAACAGCTGTTGGGAGACAGATGGTAGCCTCCCGTTAAGGCCATCCAGCGTGTTCTTTAATATGCACAGGGTATGGCTCTCCCGCACACGGGGCCACGGCTTAACGTCCCATCCGACGGACGGTGGCCTTTCCAAGCCCATCGGTGTCCCCTACTGACCGTGGGCAGGGTGACGAGTTTTGCGGAGATAAGTCTCAATGCTGACCCAGCTGGGACTCTACAGATTACTCTACAGGGACTTGAACCTAGGAACTGCAGATTACGAGTCTGGCGCGCTACCGACTGAGGCCCCCCCGCCCCCTTAGAAAAGGTGATTTTTTTTAAACATGCAGTGTGAATTACAGTGCCTTGACACAAATTCCTCTTATTGAAGTGCGACTCCCTAACAGCTGGGCCACCCCGATCCGCCAACAACAAAACCAAAATAACGACATGAACGATTCAGGATAAACGGGCAGAATTCCAATAGCGCACTTCGCACGCGGAAACCAGTTCTAAACGGCCAAACGCCATTTGCATTTCAGCGATAATTGCGCGAGATGGGCAGAAGATGGAGCTCTCCTTGTGCCAGATAAAGGCTGAAGATTCCCGCCAATCGCGTGACCACCCATGGGCGCTGTTAGCGTGAAGAATCAACGGTCCGCCCCAAACACAACTGTTGGGGCTAGACAAAATACATATCGCCCCGTGATTCGATGCCTCAACGGATTTCCATCAAAAAAGGTCTGACCTGAAATCCAACGGAGCACGTGGAGGTCGCCACCCGTCATTGATATGCAGATCGTGACGTAGTCAAGAAAAATATTTGTCACCTTCAGACGCCAGGAGGTGCACGAGTACAGTTCCGTTCCCGCCAATTGTTTCTTGATTTTTTTTTGAATCAAAATGATTTTCTGTTTTTTATTCTAGTTATGTTATAAAACAACTTTAGGGTACGTGGGGCGGGGGTGGCTCAGTCGGTAGCGCGCCAGGCTCGTAATCTGTAGTTCCCAGGTTCGAGTCCCAGCTGGGTCAGCTTTGAGATTTATCTCCGCAAAATTCCCGCCCTGCCCACAGTCAGTAGGGGACACAGATGGGCTTGGAAATGCCGTCGTCCGTCGGATGGGACGTTTAGCCGTGGCCCCATGTGCGGGAGAGCAACATCCTGTATACGTTAAGGAACACGCTGGATGGTCTTGACGGGAGGCTACCATCTGTCTCCCAACAGCTGTTCCAGTGGGTCCCCTCCCCCAACCTTCTCTGAGCCTTCGGGGTCCATGTGACCTGGCCATTTAGCCCATGCTGTGCAAAAAAGTGCCGCTCAGAGGTAAAACAACCCAACGTTAAAGAGCACGCTGGATGACCTTGATGGGAGGCTATCATCTGTCTAGCAACAGCTGTTCCAGTGGGTCCCCTCCCACAACCTTCTCTGAGCCTTCGGGGTCCTTGTGACCTAGCCATTTAGCCCATGGTGTACAAAAAAGTGCGCTCAGAGGTAAAACAAACCAGCGTTAAAGAACACGCTGGATGGTCTTGACGGGAGGCTACCATCTGTCTCCCAACAGCTGTTCCAGTGGGTCCCCTCCCCCAACCTTCTCTGAGCCTTCGGGGTCCATGTGACCTGGCCATTTAGCCCATGCTGTGCAAAAAAGTGCCGCTCAGAGGTAAAACAACCCAACGTTAAAGAACACGCTGGATGACTTGATGGGAGGCTATCATCTGTCTAGCAACAGCTGTTCCAGTGGGTCCCCTCCCACAACCTTCTCTGAGCCTTCGGGGTCCTTGTGACCTAGCCATTTAGCCCATGGTGTACAAAAAAGTGCCGCTCAGAGGTAAAACAAACCAGCGTTAAAGAACACGCTGGATGGCCTTGACGGTAGGCTACCATCTGTCTCCCAACAGCTGTTCCAGTGGGTCTCCTCCCCCAACCTTCTCTGAGACTTCAGAGTCCTTGTGACCTGGCCATTTAGCCCATGGTGTGCCAAAAAGTGCCGCTCAGCGGTAAAACAACCCAACCACAATCTGTAAGTCTTACGACGGGTGAAAGAAATATTTACCCTAAATCGGCTCAGGCAAAACAACTGTTGAATTGGGTTATTGCTGAATTTTCTAAAAACAACGACATCAACTAAATTTAGAACCAAGTAATTTATTTGTACGTGACTCTCCAAAACGCAACGGGAAACGAACAGAATTGTCCAAAATTGCGACACTACTTCCGGCTCGTTTCATAAGTTGTTTCATTTTTCTGTGACGGAAGTACGTTTTTTTTTTAAAAAAAAAACGGAAAAAAAATTTCGGAAGTTTTTGCTTTGTTTTCTATCTATATGCGTTGCACGTAAAAAAAACATGTGTGCTGGAGGAAATTCAGAGATCGGTTTCGTAAGGAATGTGCAAAATGTTGGATGAAGGTGTATAAAAAATATTTTGATAATGATGGTTATAATCTGTTTTTATAATTATGTAACAAATAAAATTCTTTTTTATCCTTTAAAATATTGTAATGACATTCATTTTTGTTAAGGGATGGGTCAGGGTGGCTCAGTCGGTAGCGCGCCAGGCTCGTAATCTGCAAATCCCAGGTTCGAGTCCCAGCTGGGTCAGCGTTGAGATTTATCTCCGCAAAAATTCCACGCCCTGCCCACGGTCAGTAGGGTACTCCGATTAGCTTGGAAAGGCCGCCGTCCGTCGGATGGGACGTTAAGCCGTGGCCCCGTGTGTGGAAGAGTCATACCCTGTGCACGTTAAAGAACACGCTGGATGGCTTTGACGAGAGGCTACATCTGTCTCCTAACAGCTGTTCCAGTGGGTCTCCTCCCCCAACCATCTCTGAGCCTTCAGAGTCCTTGTGACCTGGCCATTTAGCCCATGGTGTGCAAAAAAGTGCCGTTCAGAGGTAAAACAACCCAACGTTAAAGAACACGCTGGACAGCCTTGACGGGAGGCTACCATCTGTCTCCCAACAACTGTTCTGGTGGGTCCCCTATCATAAACTTCTCTGAGCCTTCGGGGTCCTTGTGACCTGGCCATTTAGCCCATGGTGTGCAAAAAAAGTGCCGTTTAGATGTAACACAATCCAACGTTAAGAACACACTGGATGGCCTTGACGGGAGGCTACCATTTGTCTCCCAATAGCTGTTCCAATGGGTCCCCTCCCCCAACCTTTTCTGAGCCTTAGGGATCCTTATGGCCTGGCCATTATGCCCATGGTGTGCAAAAAAGTGCCTCTCAGAGGTAAAACAACCCAACGCTAAAGAACACGCTGGATGGCCTTGACCAGAGGCTACCATCTGTCTCCCAACAGCTGTTCCAGTGAGTCTCCTCCCCCAACCTTCCCTGAGTCTTCAGAGTCCTTGTGACCTGGCCATTTAGCCCATGGTGTGCAAAAAAGTGCCACTCAGAGGTAAAACAACCCAACGTTAAAGAACACGCTGGATGGTCTTCACGAGAGGCTACCATCTGTCTTCCAACAGCTGTTCGAGTGTGTCTCGTCCCACAACCTTGTCTGAGCCTTCGGGGTCCTTGTGACCTGGCCATTTAGCCCATGGTGTGCAAAAAAAGTGCCGTTCAGATGTAGAACAATTCAACGTTAAGAACACACTGGATGGCCTTGACGGGAGGCTACCATTTGTCTCCCAATAGCTATTCTAATGGGTCCCCTCCCCCAACCTTTCCTGAGCCTTAGGGATCCTTATGATCTGGCCATTAAGCCCAGGTGTGCAAAAAAGTGTCTCTCAGAGGTAAAAACAACCCAACCCTGCACAATTTGATCCATTCAGTTCCTGACGTGGACAGAAATCTGGCAGAGAAAGTTCTCCTTCAGACAATGACAAAAATAAAAAGGTTTTCAACACTCATGAAATCAAAAATGGCCATTTCTAGAACTCGTGTTCTGGTTAACTGAATATTTGAACGTCGTCTGTCACAGTCTGACCTTCACGATAACCGTCACCCATTGTACGGAGGTTGAAACCATAACCGTACAAAGCGAGCATGAATAGTAATGGAATCAAATATCGTCACCTAGTTCCTTTGATTTAATAAGTGAAGGTGTAATGCGAAGTGAAGTAGTACAAGGGCGATGTTTTCGAATTCTGTTGCGAGTCAAAGTTATGGTGAGAACTTTCACATTTCACCTCCTTAAATTATTCCAAGTAACTAAAGACATGAATAAACCTGTGCTGTTTATCTCATTTCGTAAACATTTGCAATTGTAAAGATGACCGAGGCAGAGATGTTTTTTCTGTTAGGAAGTCCAGACAGCATAGTTTGGGGCGGCACTTTTTTGCACACCATGGGCTAAATGACCAGGTCACAAGGACCCCGAAGTCTCAGAGAAGGTTGGGGGAGGGGACCCACTGGAACAGCTGTTACTAGACAGATGGTAGCCTCCCATCAAGGCCATCCAGCGTGTTCTTTAGCGTTGGGTTGTTTTACCTCTGAGCGGCACTTTTTTGCACACCATGGGCTAAATGTCCAGGTCACATGGACCCCGAAGGCTCAGAGAAGGTTGAAGGAGGGATCCACTGGAACAGCTGTTGGGAGACAGATGGTAGCCTCCCGTCAAGGCCATCCATCGTGTTCTTTAACGTGCACAGGGTATGGCTCTCCCACACACGGGACCAGGTATTAACTTACCATCCGACGGACGGCGACATTTCCAAGCCCATCGGTGTCCCCTACTGACCTTGGACAGGGTGGGGAGTTTTGCGGAGATATTTCTCAATGCTGACCCAGCTGGGACACTACAGATGGAATAACCTTTGATCTACAGATTGTGAGCCTGACTGAGCCACCCCCGCCCGAAAGATTTGGCCTCCATTACCCTTACTAGCATTCTCAAGGAGTGGGGTGGGGGGGGGGGGTATCACTCCCCTCTTTTGTCGAGTCCAACATATCTGTACTATATATACTATACGGGTACTGGACAGAAAAATGGAAACAGTTATCTCGACAGAAAATCAGATTCAGAGTTAATAACTTCTTCAGTATGATTTTTAATGAAAAATATGTAAAAGATAAATTAAAAATCTCACGGGGCAGGGGTGGCCTAGTCTGTACACACCAAGCTCGTAATTTGCAGTTCCCAGCTTCGAGTCCTAGCTGGGCCAGCGTTCAGATTTATCTCCGCAAAATTCCCAGCAGTGCTCTCGGCAAGTAGGGGACACCAATGGGCTTGGAAAGGCCGCCGTCCGTCGGATGGGACGTTAAGCCGTGGCTCTGTTTGCGGGAGAGCCATACACTGTGCACGTTAAAGAACACGCTGAATGGCCTTGACGGGAGGCTACCATCTGTCTCCCAACAGCTGTTCCAGTGGGTCCCCTCCCCCAACCTCTGAGCCTTTGGGGTCCTTGTGACCTGGCCATTTAGCCCATAGTGTGCAAAAAAGTGCCGCTAAGAGATAAAACAAGCCAAAAAACTCAATGAAATATTTTTAAATATCTATTCTAAATAATATTTATTCAATATTCAAAGAGTTGTGAACGCTAGAATATTTCAACAAGATAGAAAACATTAGTCCTAAAATTTAATTGATTAAATTATTTATAATTATTATTTATAATTTTTTAATTTATTTAATTAATTTTATTTTGTTTTAATGTTTCAATTAAATTTTCGGGTCTATTTTGTTGTAGCTATTAAATATTTTCGCGTTCATAACTCTTTAAATCCTGAACAAATATTGTTGAAAATCAAGAATTGGATAATTTGATTGCGATCTTTAATTTACCTTGAGACATATTTTTCATTAAAAATCATATTAAAGATTTTATTCAACTCTGAATGCAATTTTTTATCAGATAAACATGGAACTGTCTCCATTTTTTGGGGGGCGGGGGTGGCTCAGTCGGTAGCGCGCCAGGCTCGTAATCTGTAGTTCCCAGGTTCGAGTCCTAGCTGGGTCAGCGTTGAGATTTATCTCCGCAAAAATTCCCCGCCCTGCCCACGGTCAGTAGGGGACACCGATGGGCTTGGAAAGGCCGCCGTCCGTCGGATGGGACGTTAAGCCGTGGCCTCGTGTGCGGGAGAGCCATACCTTATGCACGTTAAAGAATATGCTGGATGGCCTTGATTCGGAGGCTAACAGCTGTTCCAGTGAATCCCCTCCCCCAACTTTTTCTGAGCCTTCGGGGTCCTTGTGACCTGGCCATTTAGCCCATGGTGTGCAAAAATATGCTTCTCAGAGGTAAAACAACCCAACGTGAAAGAACACCCTGGATGGCCTTGACGGGAGGCTACCATCTGTCTCCCAACAGCTGTTCCAGTGGGTTCCCTCCCCCAACCTTCTCTGAGCCTTCGGGGTCCATGTGACCTAGCCATTTAGCCCATGGTGTGCAAAAAAGTGCCGCTCAGAGGTAAAACAACCCAACGTTAAAGAACACGCTGGATGACCTTGATGGGAGGCTATCATCTGTCTAGCAACAGCTGTTCCAGTGGGTCCCCTCCCACAACCTTCTCTGAGCCTTCGGGGTTGTTGTGACCTAGCCATTTAGCCCATGGTGTACAAAAAAGTGCCGCTCAGAGGTAAAACAATCCAGCGTTAAAGAACACGCTGGATGACCTTGATGGGAGGCTATCATCTGTCTAGCACCAGCTGTTCCAGTGGGTCTCCTCCCACAACCTTCTCTGCAAAAAAAGTGTCGCTCAGAGGTAAAACAACCCAACAACCTGTACATTTAAAACATCCCCAGTTTCTTATCATTTATTAATCCTAGCCGAACGTGACTCAAACGCATCGATCCACAACATCCAGAAAATAAACTATGCAAATCACAAAACTTCGTTCGTTTAGCTGCAAACTTGAAAAAAGTTCTTATTTTCTGCAACCATAAGAACATAAAGTTCCCATTTCGCAAAAGCTCTCGTCTGTTGACATTCGTAACGCTTGCATCCTCTTTGAGCACGCGCCCGTAAACAACCCCGTCTTGTCGCACCCGAACAGGTCAAGGCAGCCCTACCCCAACTTAACCAGTTCCTTCCCAGCTTGAATACAACCCTACTGGTCGAGAAAGCGAAAGGCGGAACCAGTAAAGACAGATAGGCCACTGCGTAACGCGTTTTGTGGTTTACTTTCTACAGACGACACAGTCAATTGCAGTTATACAGAGGGCGCGCTGCACTAGCCAACAGAACTGCTGCCACTCGCGCGTTCGTTCGATCCGTTGAATTATTCTTGTTAGTTTCGTATTCTTAAAGAGTTTGAGTTTCAGTGAGGAGTTAGAAGAGGTTAAAAATGAAGAGAAATTATTTGTTTTTGGTGTCTGTGTCGAGTGTTTTGTGGACTTTGTTTATGAACTGTGCGAGTGCTTTTCCTTCCGGTGCTCCGGTGGAGGCGTGCGAGTCGCTTCTTCCTAGGCACGTGCAAACCAAGCCTAGCCCGCCAAATAAATCTCCGTACACGTTTGTAGCTACAGCTAATCGATATTATCCTGATTCTAGAAGGAGAAATATCCAAGGTAAGTGTTTGTTTTTAGCAGTTTACGTTTACTACAAATATAAACTGATTGATCATTTCATTATGTTCCCTCCCCCACTCTATTTCAGGGGCGGGGACGGCTCAGTCGGTAGTGCGCCAGGCTCGTAATCTGTAGTTCCCAGGTTCGAGTCCCAGCTGGGTCAGCGTTGAGATTTATCTCCGCAAAATTCCCCGCCCTGCCCACGGTCAGTAGGGGACACCGATGGGCTTGGAAAGGCCGCCGTCCGTCGGATGGGACGTTAAGCCGTGGTCCCGTGTCCAGGAGAGCCATACCCTGTGCACGTTAAAGAACATGCTGGATGGTCTTGACGGGATGTTACCATCTGTCTCCGAACAACTGTTCCAGTGGGTCCCCTCCCCCAACCTTCTCTGAGCCTTCGGGGTCCATGTGACCTGGCCATTTAGCCATGGTGTGCAAAAAAGTGCCGCTCAGAGGTAAAACAACCCAAAGCCTCCCGTCGAGGAAATCCATCGTGTATTTTAACGTTGGGCGTCTAAGTCTTTTACGTTACCTCTGAGCGGCACTTTTTTTGCACACAATAGGCTAATGGCCAGGTCACAAGTACTCCAAAGCCTCAGAGAAAGTTGGGGGAGAGGACCCACTGGAACGGCTGTTGGGAGACAGATGGTAGCCTTCGGTCAAGGCCATCCAGCGTGTTCTTCAACGTGCACAGGGTATGGCTCTCCCGCACACGGGGCCACGGCTTAACGTCCCATCCGACGGACGGCGGCCTTTCCAAGCCCATCGGTGTCCCCTACTGACCGTGAGCAGAGCGGGGAATTTTGCGGAGATAAATCTCAACGCTGACCCAGCTGGGACTCGAACCTGGGAACTACAGATTACGAGCCTGGTGCGCTACCGACTCTGTCATCCCCGCGCGCAATCGGGCAACTCTCAAAAGTGTGACAGTGAATGTCGACTTAGTTTTAGGACTTAATGCCTATCTGGAAAATCGTTCCGAGGTTTTTATATCCAGCATGGAAAAAGGGCGCGTATTTTCACATAATCAGCCTTGTCTTCTGATTGCAAATTTTTAGCAACAAAAATGTGCTGAAAGTTTAAGAAACCAAACTTC
This sequence comes from Ryuthela nishihirai, assembly GCA_038380435.1. NCBI lineage: Eukaryota > Metazoa > Arthropoda > Arachnida > Araneae > Heptathelidae > Ryuthela > Ryuthela nishihirai. The sequence continues at coordinate 104,170,156 of JAWZYU010000002.1, read as the reverse complement.
TCTGTATGAAATAGGGGGTGGCTCAGTCGGTAGCGCGCCAGGCTCGTAATCTGTAGTTCCCAGGTTCGAGTCCTAGCTGGGTCAGCGTCGAGATTTATCTCCGCAAAATTCCCCGCCATACCCACGGTCAGTAGAGGACACCGATGGACTTGGAAAGGCCGCTGTCCGTCGGATGGGACGTTAAGCCGTGGCTCCATGTGCGGGAGAGCCATACCCTATGCACGTTAAAGAACACTCTGGATGGCCATGACGGGAAGCTACTATCCGTTTCCCAACAGCCATTCCAGTGGGTCCCCTTCACCTACTTTTTCTGAGCCTTCGGAGTCCTTGTGACCTGGCCATTTAGCCTATGGTGTGCAAAAAAGTGCCGCTCAGAGGTAAAACAATCCAATGTTAAAGAACACGCTGGATGGCCTTGACGGGACGCTACCATCCGTTTCCGAACAGCCATTCCAGTGGGTCCCTTTCACCTACTTTTTCTGAGCCTTCGGGGTCCTTGTGACCTGGCCATTTATCCCATGGTGTGCAAAAAAGTGCCGCTCAGAGGTAAAACAATTCAATGTTAAAGAACACGCTGGATGGCCTTGACGGGACGCTACCATCCGTTTCCGAACAGCCATTCCAGTGGGTCCCCTTCACCCACTTTTTCTGAGCCTTCGGGGTCCTTGTGACCTGGCCATTTAGCCCATGGTGTGCAAAAAAGTGCCGCTCGGAGGTAAAACAACCCAACCCTGTATGAAATATAATTCCAGAGATTAATTAGGCTTTGTGGTTAAAAAAATTATTTAATTAAAACAGCCATTACAGACTTTTATCAAAGTTGGTTTCTTGGTAACGTTGCTGTTTAGCTGACAACAGTTATTGATTTCAGGTTTGATTCAAATATTGATATTGGGTTCAGGGATTATTTCATTATTGTGATAATGATATATTGATGTTCATCCCACTATTGTGATGACTTAGTAAGACGTTAAACAGCCGTTACAGATCTATTCTGATGGCTTCATAACAAATTGAACAGACATTGCAGGATTCCCTGGTCTGATGGGCTAGTAAAGAATTGAACAACCGTTAAGGGTTCCCTAGTCAGATAAGTTAGTAAGAAATCGAAGAGTTATTACCGATTGCCTAAATTCGATGACTACCTAAAGAATTGAGTCATTACAGATTGCCTAATTGGGTGACTAAGAAATTGAAGTCATTAGCGATTGCCTAATTCGATGACTACCTAAGAAATTGAGTCATTACAGATTGCCTAATTGGGTGACTAAGTAAGAAATTGAAGTCATTAGCGATTGCCTAATTCGATGACTACCTAAGAAATTGAAGAATCATTACCGATTGCCTAATTCGAAGACTAATCAATTGAAGAGTCATTACCGATTGCCTAATTCGAAGACTAATCAATTGAAGAGTCATTACCGATTGCCTAATTCGATGACTAAGGAAGAAATTGAAGGTATTACAGATTGCCTAATTTCATGACTAGTAAAAAATTGAACAACCATTACAGGTCCCCTAGTCAGATAAACTAGCAAGAAATTGAAGAGTCATTACCGATTGTCTAATTCGATGATTAATATTTTGAAGAGTCATTACAGATTCCCTAATTTGATGACTAAGAAATTGAACAGCCATTGCAGTTTCTCTGGTGTGATGAGCTACTAAAGAATTGAGCAATTATAGGTCCCTTATTTTGTCTTAGAAATTGAACAGCCTAGTCAGATAAAATAGTAAGAAATTGAAATCATTACAAATTCCCTAATACGATGACTAAAAGAAATTGAAGAGTCATTCCGCATTTTCTCGTCTGATGAGCTAGTAAGAAATTGAAGAGCCGGTAGAGATTCCCTAATTCGATGACTAAAACAAATTGAACAATCATTGCACATTCCCTGGTCTGATGAGTTGGTAAGAAAATGAGGAGCTATTACAGATTCCCTAATTCGATGACTAAGCAAGGAATTGAAGAGCCATAACAGATTCCCTAATTCGATGACTAAGTAAGAAATTGAACAGCCATTACAGATTCCCTAATTCGATGACAAGAAATTGAACAGCCATTACAGATTCCCTAATTCGATGACTAAGTAAGAAATTGAACAGCTATTACAGATTCCCTAATTCGATGACTAAGTAACAAATTGAACAGCCATTACAGATTCCCTAATTCGATGACTAAGTAAGAAATTGAACAGCCGTTACAGATTCCCTAATTCGATGACTAAGTAAGAATTTGAAGAGCCATTACAGGTTCACTAACTCGATGACTAAGTAAGAAATTGAAGTCATTACAAATTCCCTAATACGATGACTAAAAGAAATTGAAGAGTCATTGCGCATTTCCTCGTCTGATGAGCTAGTAAGAAATTGAAGAGCCGGTAGAGATTCCCTAATTCGATGACTAAAAGAAATTGAACAGCCATTACAGATTCCCTAATTCGATGACTAAGTAAGGAATTGAAGAGCCATAACAGATTCCCTAATTCGATGACTAAGTAAGAAATTGAACAGCCATTACAGATTCCCTAATTCGATGACAAGAAATTGAACAGCCATTACAGATTCCCTAATTCGATGACTAAGTAAGAAATTGAACAGCTATTACAGATTCCCTAATTCGATGACTAAGTAACAAATTGAACAGCTATTACAGATTCCCTAATTCGATGACAAGAAATTGAACAGCCATTACAGATTCCCTAATTCGATGACTAAGTAAGAAATTGAACAGCCATTACAGATTCCCTAATTCGATGACTAAGTAAGAAATTGAACAGCCGTTACAGATTCCCTAATTCGATGACTAAGTAAGAATTTGAAGAGCCATTACAGGTTCACTAACTCGATGACTAAGTAAGAAATTGAAGTCATTACAAATTCCCTAATACGATGACTAAAAGAAATTGAAGAGTCATTGCGCATTTCCTCGTCTGATGAGCTAGTAAGAAATTGAAGAGCCGGTAGAGATTCCCTAATTCGATGACTAAAAGAAATTGAACAGCCATTACAGATTCCCTAATTCGATGACTAAGTAAGAAATTGAACAGCCATTACAGATTCCCGAATTCGATGACAAGAAATTGAACAGCCATTACAGATTCCCTAAATCGATGACTAAGTAAGAAATTGAACAGCCATTACAGATTCCCTAATTCGATGACTAAGTAAGAAATTGAACAGCCATTACAGATTCCCTAATTCGATGACTAAGTAAGAATTTGAAGAGCCATTACAGATTCCCTAATTCGATGACTAAGTAAGAAATTGAACAGCCATTGCAGATTCCCTAATTCGATGACAAGTAAGAAATTGAACAGCCATTACAGATTCCCTAATTCGAAGACTATGAAAGAAATTGAACAGCCATTACAGATTCCCTAATTCGATGACTAAGTAAGAAATTGAACAGCCATTACAGATTCCCTAATTCGATGACTAAGTAAGAAATTGAACAGCCATTGCAGATTCCCTAATTCGATGACAAGTAAGAAATTGAACAGCCATTACAGATTCCCTAATTCGAAGACTAAGAAAGAAATTGAACAGCCATTACAGATTCCCTAATTCGATGACTAAGTGAGAAATTGAACAGCCGTTACAGATTCCCTAATTCGATGACTAAGTAAGAAATTGAACAGCCATTACAGATTCCCTAATTCGAAGACTAAGAAAGAAATTGAACAGCCATTACAGATTCCCTAATTCGATGACTAAGTAAGAAATTGAACAGCCATTACAGATTCCCTAATTCGATGACTAAGTAAGAAATTGAACAGCCATTACAGATTCCCTAATTCGATGACTAAGTAAGAAATTGAACAGCCGTTACAGATTCCCTAATTCGAAGACTAAGAAAGAAATTGAACAGCCATTACAGATTCCCTAATTCGAAGACTAAGAAAGAAATTGAACAGCCATTACAGATTCCCTAATTCGATGACTAAGTAAGAAATTGAACAGCCATTACAGATTCCCTAATTCGATGACTAAGTAAGAAATTGAACAGCCATTACAGATTCCCTAATTCGATGACTAAGTAAGAAACTGAACAGCCATTACAGATTCCCTAATTCGATGACAAGAAATTGAACAGCCATTACAGATTCCCTAAATCGATGACTAAGTAAGAAATTGAACAGCCATTACAGATTCCCTAATTCGAAGACTAAGAAAGAAATTGAACAGCCATTACAGATTCCCTAATTCGATGACTAAGTAAGAAATTGAACAGCCGTTACAGATTCCCTAATTCGATGACTAAGTAAGAAATTGAACAGCCATTACAGATTCCCTAATTAGATGACAAGAAATTGAACAGCCATTACAGATTCCGTAATTCGATGACTAAGTAAGAAATTGAACAGCCATTACGGATTCCCTAATTCGATGACTAAGTAAGAAATTGAACAGCCATTACAGATTCCCTAATTCGATGACAAGTTGGAAATTGAACAGCCATTGTACATTCCCGACGTGCTGACTGTAGAATTGGGATGCATAAATTTAAATTGGAAAATCGCATCGTCTATCTTGCCTTATTTTCTATTAATGCTAGACAGACAGGTTATTGACACCAGACAATGAGATATGCACCATCTAATTATGCATAAGTATGCAGAGTTAATTTCACCAATCAGAAATGCCTGACGCCCAAAGTGCCAAAGGGGAACACTGCAGGCACAAGTGCAGTGACCTTTGACATCACTGTTCCTTTAGCCTGAAGGCGGGTGATATGCTTCAAGTAAAAAAAAAACAGCCCCAGATACAGAAGAATGAGTGTCTGCTAACTAAATGGGTTGGGTTGTTTTACCTCTGAGCGGCACTTTTTTGCACATCATGGGCTAAATGGCCAGGTCACATGGACCCCAAAGGCTCAGAGAAGGTTGGGGGAGGGGACCCACTGGAACAGCTGTTGGGAGACAGATGGTAGCCTCCCGTCAAGACCATCCAGCGTGTTCTTTAACGTTGGGTTGTTTTACCTCTGAGCGGCACTTTTTTGCACACCATGGGCTAAATGGCCAGGTCACATGGACCCCGAAGGCTCAGAGAAGGTTGGGGGAGGGGACCCACTGGAACATCTGTTGGGAGACAGATGGTAGCCTCCCGTGAAGGCCATCAGCGTGTTCTTTAACGTTGGGTTGTTTTACCTCTGAGCGGCACTTTTTTGACACCATGGGCTAAATGGCCAGGTCACATGGACCCCGAAGGCTCAGAGAAGGTTGGGGGAGGGGACCCACTGGAACAGCTGTTGGGAGACAGATGGTAGCCTCCCGTCAAAGCCATCCAGCGTGTTCTTTAACGTGCACAGGGTATGGCTCTCCCACACACTGGGCCACGGCTTAACGCCCCATCCGACGGACGGCGGCCTTTCCAAGCCCATCGGTGTCCCCTACTGACGTGGGCAGAGCGGGGAATTTTGCGGAGATAAATCTCAACGCTGACCCAGCTGGGACTCGAATCTGAGAACTACAGATTACGAGCATGGCGTGCTACTGACTGAGCCACCCCCGCCCCCCAAAATATTGAGAATTTCTGTGCTATATCAATGCCGATCTAACTTTGATTCCCTGTAACTTCTAAAATATGCATTTAATGGGAAAATATGACTGAAGATAAATTAAAGATCATAATCAAATCTATTTAAATCTCGATTTTCAACAATATTCGTTAAGTATTTTAAAAGTTATGAATGGTGAAATATTTAAAAGTAAATAATGTTTTATAAAAAATCATTCATAATTTTCTAGTATTAAAACAAGGGCAGGGGTGGCTCAGTCGGTAGCGCGCCAGGCTCGTAATCTGTAGTTCCCAGGTTCGAGTCCCAGCTGGGTCAGCGTTGAGATTTATCTCCGCAAAATTCCCCGCCGTGCCCACGGTCAGTAGGGGACACCGATGGGCTTGGAAAAGTCGCCGTCCGTCGGATGGGACGTTAAGTCGTGGCCCCGTGTGCGGGAGAGCCATACCCTGTGCACGTTAAAGAACACGCTGGATGTCCTTGACGGGAGGCTACCATCTGTCTCCCAACAGCTGTTCCAGTGGGTCCCCTCCCCCAACCTTCTCTGAGCCTTCGGGGTCCATGTGACCTGGCCATTTAGCCCATGGTGTGCAAAAAAGTGCCGCTCAGAGGTAAAACAACCCAACGTTAAAGAACACGCTGGATGGTCTTGACGGGAGGTTACCATCTGTCCCCCAAGAGCTGTTCCAGTGGGTCCCCTCCCCCAACCTTCTCTGAGCCTTAGGGGTCCATGTGACCTGGCCATTTAGCCCATGGTGTGCAAAAAAGTGCCGCTCAGAGGTAAAACGACCCAACGTTAAAGAACACGCTGGATGGCCTTGACGGGAGGCTACCATCTGTCTCCCAATTGTTGTTCCAATGGGTACCCTCCCCCAACCTTCTGAGCCTTCGGGGTACATGTGGCCTGGTCATTTAGCCCATGGTGTGGAAAAAAGTGCCGCTCCCCCAACCTTCTCTGAGCCTTCGGGGTCCATGTGACCTGGCCATTTAGCCCATTGTGTGCAAAAAAGTGCCGCTCAGAGGTAAAACAATCCAAATCCAGCTTCCATAACTCTTAAATACTGTGGTGATGGGAGTTTGAAAATCTAAGTTTAAAAATCCCTCCTTTTAATGCTGTGAAAATATGGCAACGCCGCTTTAAAGCATTGTCGGCACGTGAGAGCATATATGCAAATCAACAAAAATGCATACGATAGCACGTGATTCACATCGCTGTGATTGGTTAGATATTTCAGAGCTTTTAAATTATTGCAGGCGTTGCCAGATGCTAAAATCTACCTTGTAATAATTAGGCACTGGTTCTTCGGATTTATACTGGTGATATTTTTTTTATTGGGAATTTTAATTTTGTTTTAATGGTCTTGGTTAAAAAAAACATTTTTATATAGAGATATATATTAAATTGACCAGTGTCGTAAAAATATACCGAATTTTAATTATACTGAATGTCGGTCTTCGTTATAGTAACATTTTACTGTGCTTATTTGGGGCGGGAGTGGCTCAGTCGGTAGCGCGCCAGGTTCGTTATCTGCAGTTCCCAGGTTCGAGTCCCAGCTGGATCAGAGTTGAGATTTATCTCCGCAAAACACCCCGCCCTGCTCACGGTCAGTAGGAGACACCGATGGGCTTGGAAAGGCCGTCGTCCGTCGGATGGGACGTTAAGCAGTGTCCCCTTGTGCGGGAGAGATATACCCTGAGCACGTTAAAGAACACGCTGGATGGCCTTGTCGGGAGGCTACCATCTGCCTCCCAATAGCTGTTCCAGTGAGTCCCCTCCCCCAACCTTCTCTGAGCCTTCGGGGTCCATGTGACCTGGTCATTTAGCCCATGGTGTGCAAAAAAGTGCCGCTCAGAGGTAAAACAACCCAACGTTAAAGAACACGCTGGATGGCTTGACGGGAGACTACCATCTGTCTCCCAACAGCTGTTCCAGTGGGTCCCTTCCCCCAACCTTCTCTGAGCCTTCGGGGTCCATGTGACCTGGTCATTTAGCCCATGGTGTGCAAAAAAGTGCCGCTCAGAGGTAAAACAACCCAACGTTAAAGAACACGCTGGATGGCTTGACGGGAGACTACCATCTGTCTCCCAACAGCTGTTCCAGTGGGTCCCTTCCCCCAACCTTCTCTGAGCCTTCGTGGTCCATGTGACCTGGCCATTTAGCCCATGGTGTGCAAAAAAGTGTCGCTCAGAGGTAAAACAACCAACCAACAAAGGACACACCCAGTATCATCTTTCGAAAACGTTCTACAAACGAGAATGCATCCGACGGTTACGGTCAAACAAACACTAAACACAAAAACGTCTGCTAGGATATAGCCCTGACATAAGTGGATATAAAATTTTCAAACCACAAAACTTAGCACGAATTTTAGACGAATCATCAACGAAATCCTTACGTCATAACCTAAATGAGTTTTAATTCCTAGTTTTCTTTTTTATCAAGTTCCTTTGAGGCTGAATAATTACCAGCCAATGACCGTCCCATATGCAACCTTTGGCACGAAAACTGCTGTTCCCAGGATGCAAAAAAAAACCTCAATAAAAAAGGAATCCTACACGGAAAGCAACTGTTACAAGTCCACACCCAACACCTTAATACCAGTTAGTCGTAGCATCACTTTCACCATTCACTTGGATCCGCTGGGGCATGATGGGAGGAACTGGCGAGTCAGAACGTGCATTAAACTGACCCCCAGAGGTCACTGGGTCACGGCCGATGCCCACATACAATGCTTTTGCTTGACCCAAAAGGTCATTATAACGAGTTTGGGTACAATGGGTAGTTGAGGTGCCAGGTTGTTAAATCGTGAGACGAAATTGTCTCCGTAGCTATCGGGATCATCTCTTCTGGGTTGATTACAACTTTGACACTAATTGCTTTGCTTCAATCACGACCACGTGCGGATTCTGTGATGCAGAAATTGGGTGGAGATGCTTGTTGGGGGATGTTATGTCACTGCGCACTTCTCAATTAGAGCAAAATAGGTGGTTGAGTCTATTGAATGGGATCTCAACTCCTTTCTGGTAAGTGGGGCGGGGGTGGCTCAGTCGGTAGCGCGGCAGGCTCGTAATCTGTAGTTCGCAGGTTCGAGTCCCAGCTGGGTCTGCGTTGAGATTTATCTCCGCAAAATTCCCCGCCCTGCTAGCAGTTAGTAGGGGACACCGATGGACTAGGAAAGGCTGCCGTCCGTCAGATAGGACGTTAAGCCATGGGCGGGAGAGCCATACCCTGTGCACGTTAAAGAACACGCTGGATGGCCTTGACGGGAGGCTACCATCTGTCTCCCAACAGCTGTTCCAGTGGGTCCCCTCCCCCAACCTTCTTGAGCCTTCGGGGTCCATGTGACCTGGCCATTTAGCCCATGGTGTGCAAAAAAGTGCCGCTCAGAGGTAAAACAACCCAACGTTAAAGAACACACTGGATGGCCTTGACGGGAGGCTACCATCTGTCTCCCAACAGCTGTTCCAGTGGGTCCCCTCCCCCAACCTTCTTGAGCCTTCGGGGTCCATGTGACCTGGCCATTTAGCCCATGGTGTGCAAAAAAGTGCCGCTCAGAGGTAAAACAACCCAACGTTAAAGAACACACTGGATGGCCTTGACGGGAGGCTACCATCTGTCTCCCAACAGCTGTTCCAGTGGGTCCCCTCCCCCAACCTTCTTGAGCCTTCGGGGTCCATGTGACCTGGCCATTTAGCCCATGGTGTGCAAAAAAGTGCCGCTCAGAGGTAAAACAACCCAACGTTAAAGAACACGCTGAATGGCCTTGACGGGAGGCTACCATCTGTCTCCCAACAGCTGTTCCAGTGGGTCCCCTCCCCCAACCTTCTTGAGCCTTCGGGGTCCATGTGACCTGGCCATTTAGCCCATGGTGTGAAAGAAAAGTGCCGCTCAGAGGTAAAACAACCCAACGTTAAAGAACACGCTGGATGGCCTTGACGGGAGGCTACCATCTGTCTCCCAACAGCTGTTCCAGTGGGTCCCTTCCCCCAACCTTCTCTGAGTATTCAGGGTCAACGTGACCTGGCCGTCTAGTCCATTGTATGCAAAAAAAAGTTCAGAGGTAAAACAACCCAAACCAACCTCTGTGGTAAGTTTTTTTTTGTTTTGCAACTATTTTTTCTGCTATTGACTCTTAAAACAATTTGTATTATAGTATTTTTGAATAATCCTAATTTTTTTACGTGTGTCTTAAGGAGTAATTTAATATTCTTTTAAATTTTACAAGTGAAAATTGGAGGAGCAGCTTTCAAAGGTTTTCTAGTGGTGGCGCTGGACGCCGACACCCATGATCGCATCGGCACCTGGGTGGAATCACGTGGCATGGAGTCTCTACCCTGTTCCGGAGTAACCCACACCGATTCCAGATCGAAGATTGGCGCCACCATGGTCTGGAAACCTCCGCCGGACAGGAAATCCGGAGAAGTAATTTTTCTGTAAGTATTTGACTTTTCAAAGGTTTTATAACATTTTCTTTACAAAATATTAAAAAATTTCAACGTTATGTGAATGGGAGTCTAACTTCGAAGTTCTATAACTTCTAAAATATGCATTTAATGGAAAAATGTGACTGAAGATAAATTAAAGATCATAATCAAATCTATTCAAATCTAGATTTTTAGCAATATTCGTTCGGTATTTAAAGAGTTATGGAAGGTGGAATGTTTAACAATGAATTATCTTCCATGTTATATGAATGGAAATTTAAATTCGAGGTTCTATAACTTCTAAAATATGCATTTAATTGAAAAATGTCACTGAAGATAAATTAAAGATCATAATCAAATCTATTCAAATCTCGATTTTCAACAATATTCATTCGGTATTTAAAGAGTTATGGAAGGTGGAATGTTTAACAATGAATTATCTTCCATATATATATGAATGGAAATCTAACTTCGAGGTTCTATAACTTCTAAAATATGCATTTAATGGAAAAATGTGACTGAAGATAAATTGAAGACCATAATCTAATCTATTTAAATCTCCATTTTCAACAATATTTTTTCAGTATTTAAAGAATTGTGGAAGTTAGAATAATCTTATTTAAAAAAATTGTTCAAAAGTGTTTAGTACTGAAATAATCATTGAGTACACTTCTAAAATGAATATTATATTAAGTTGTTTTAAACAATATTAAGTCTCAATTTCTAAGCTAAATTCTTATGACGGATTAATGTTGTGAAATATTTCAGCTCCCATAAGTATTTAAATACGGAACGAGTATTGTTGAAAATCGAGATTTAAATAAATTTGATTATGATCTTTTTCTTCAGCAACATTTTCAAAATGCTGCCGTCCATCGGATTGGGCGCTAAGTCGTGGTTCCATGTGCGAGAGAATCATACCTTGTACACATTAAAGAACACGCTGGATAGCCTTGACGGGAGGCTACCATCTGTCTCCTAACAGCTGTTTCAGTAGGTCCCCTCCCCTAACCTTATCTGAGTCTTCGGGGTACTTATGACTTGGCCATTTAGCCAATTGTTTGCAAAAAAGTGCTGCTCAGAGATAAAGCACCCCAACCAAAATTTCCGAGTGCTCCTTATGAAGATGAATCTTTCTAATTCTTTCTGACGAATCCTTATGAAGATGAATTCTTTCTGACGAATCCGTATGAAGATGAATTCTTTCTGACGAATCCTTATGAAGATGAATTCTTTCTGACGAATCCGTATGAAGATGAATTCTTTCTGACCAATTCCTATGAAGATGAATTCTTTCTGACCAATTCTTATGAAGATGAATTCTTTCTGACGAATCCGTATGAAGATGAATTCTTTCTGACGAATTATTATGAAGATGAATTCTTTCTGACGAATCCGTATGTAGATGAATTCTTTCTGAACAATTCTTATGAAGATGAATTCTTTCTGAACAATTCTTATGAAGATGAATTCTTTCTGACGAATCCGTATGAAGATGAAATCTTTCTGACGAATTCCTATGAAGATTAATTATTTCTGACGAATTCCTATGAAGATGAATTCTTTCTGACGAATTCGTATGAAGATGAATTCTTTCTGACGAATTCGTATGAAGATGAATTCTTTCTGACGAATTCGTATGAAGATGAATTCTTTCTGACGAATTCCTATGAAGATGAATTCTTTCTGACGAATTCGTATGAAGATGAATTCTTTCGGACGAATCCGTATGAAGATGAATTCTTTCTGACCAATTCTTATGAAGATGAATTCTTTCTGACGAATTCGTATGAAGATGAGTTCTTTCTGACGAATTCGTATGAAGATGAATTCTTTCTGACGAATCCGTATGAAGATGTATTCTTTCCGACGAATTCGTATGAAGATGAATTCCTTCTGATGAATCCTTATGAAGATGAATTCTTTCTGACAAATCCGTATGAAGATGAATTCTTTCTGACCAATTCTTATGAAGATGAATTCTTTCTGACGAATCCGTATGAAGATGAATTCTTTCTGACGAAATCTTATGAAGATGAATTCCTTCTAACGAATTCTTATGAAGATGAATTCTTTCTGACGAATAACTATGAAGATAAATTCCTTCTGGGGACTTCTTATGAAGAAAAATTCTTTCTGGGGACTCCATATGAAGATAAATTATTTCTGGGGATTCCCTATGAAGGTAAATTGTTTCTGGAGATTCCTTATGAAGATGAATTCTTTCTGGGACTCCTTATGAAGATAAATTCATTCTGGAGACTCCTTACTAAGACAACACCACCTGAGAACCCCCTATGAAGACTAATTCTTTCTGAAGATCCCCTACGAAAACTAACTCTTTTTGTGGAACACCTATGAAGACTAATTCTTTCTGAGGACTGCTATGAAGACACCCTCTCTGTGGACCTCTTATGAAGAAAAGACCTCTTAGAAAGTTCTCAGAAGGTGGCGACCTTCTGAGAACTCCCTGTGAAGACTAATTGTTTCTGAGGACTCCTTTTGGAGACTAACACCTTCTGAGAACTTCATATGAAGAAATTCTTTCTGAGGAATACCTATTAAGATTAACACTTTCTGAGGACCCCTAAGAAAAATATCTCTGAGGACCCCTATGAAGACTAACAGCTTCTGAAAAACACCTACGAAGAATTATTTTCTGTGTAGTACTCTAATGAAGACAAATGCATTCCGAGAAAAAACTCCTATGATGAATCTTTCTGAGGACTCCTATGAAGAATAATTCTTTCTGGGGACTCCTATAAGAATAACTCTTTCTGGGGACTCCTATGAAGAATAACTCTTTCTGGGGATTCCTATGAAGAATAACTCTGAGGACTCCTATGAAGAATCTCTTCTTTGAGGACCCCCTATGAAGAACAACTCTTTCTGAGGACTCCTATGAAGAATAACTCTGAGGACTCCTATGAAGAACCCTTTCTGAGGACTCCAATGAAGAATAACTTTCTGAGGACTCTTATGAAGATCTTTCTTATGAAGAGGACTCACTTTCTGAGGACTCCTATTAAGAACAACCCTTTCTGAGGACTCCTATGAAGAATAACTCTTTCTGAGGACCCCTATGAAGAATAACATTCTGAGGACTCCTATGAAGAATAACTCTTTCTGAGGACTCTTATGAAGAATAACTCTTTTTGAGGACTCTTATGAAGAATAACTCTTTCTGAGGACCCCTATGAAGAATAACTTTCTGAGGACCCCTATGAAGAATAACTCTTTCTGAGGACCCCTATGATGAAACTCTTTCTGTGGACTCCTATGAAGAATAATTCTTTCTGGGGACTCCTATGAAGAATAATTCTTTCTGGGGACTCCTATGAAGAATAATTCTTTCTGGGGACTCCTATGAAGAATAATTCTTTCTGGGGACTCCTATGAAGAATAATTCTTTCTGGGGACTCCTATGAAGAATAACTCTGGGGACTCCTATGAAGAATAACTCTGAGGACCCCTATGAAGAATAACTCTGAGGACTCCCAATGTGGAATCTGAGGACCGCCTTTGAAGATTAGGTCTTTCTGAAGACTTCCTATGAAGATTAGAAAAATGGACCGCCTGTTCCTTTCCCTATTGGAAAATGCCCCGTGAGATGAAAGAAATTTGAACTTATTTGACGTAGACATTATCCTACATTCTAAAAATCTCAGAGCTTTGTTATTTGAATGCGAAATCCACATTCAAAGCCTGCTAACATTAAAAAATGTTGCTTACGAGAATAGGTCACAGGATATTAAGTGAAGATCTCACTAAAATCTCTTTCATGATCTCAACTTTCAACAATATTCGTTTGATGCTTTAAAGAATGATAAAAAGCCTGTCTGTGAATTTCATATTTAGACCCATCGATTCTTTCTGGGGACTCCTTATGAAAATAAATTCTTTCTGGGGACTCCTTATGAAAATAAATTCTTTCTGGGGACTCCTTATGAAAATAAATTCTTTCTGGGGACTCCTTATGAAAATAAATTCTTTCTGGGGACTCCTTATGAAAATAAATTCTTTCTGGGGACTCTTTATGAAAATAAATTCTTTCTCGGGACTCCTTATGAAAATAAATTCTTTCCGGGGGCTCCTTATGAAAATAAATTCTTTCCGGGGGCTCCTTATGAAAATAAATTCTTTCTGGGGACTCCTTATGAAAATAAATTCTTTCTGGGGGCTCCTTATGAAAATAAATTCTTTCTGGGGACTCCTTATGAAAATAAATTCTTTTTGGGGACTCCTTATGAAAATAAATTCTTTCTGGGGACTCCTTGTGAAAATAAATTCTTTCTGGGGACTCCTTGTGAAAATAAATTCTTTCTGGGGACTCCTTGTGAAAATAAATTCTTTCTGGGGACTCCTTGTGAAAATAAATTCTTTCTGGGGATTCCTTGTGAAAATAAATTCTTTCTGGGGACTCCTTGTGAAAATAAATTCTTTCTGGGGACTCCTTGTGAAAATAAATTCTTTCTGGGGACTCCTTGTGAAAATAAATTCTTTCTGGGGACTCCTTGTGAAAATAAATTCTTTCTGGGGGCTCCTTGTGAAAATAAATTCTTTCTGGGGGCTCCTTGTGAAAATAAATTCTTTGTGGGGACTCCTTGTGAAAATAAATTCTTTGTGGGGACTCCTTGTGAAAATAAATTCTTTTTGGGGACTCCTTGTGAAAATAAATTCTTTCTGGGGACTCCTTGTGAAAATAAATTCTTTCTGGGGACTCCTTGTGAAAATAAATTCTTTCTGGGGACTCCTTGTGAAAATAAATTCTTTCTGGGGACTCCTTGTGAAAATAAATTCTTTCTGGGGGCTCCTTGCGAAAATAAATTCTTTGTGGGGGCTCCTTGTGAAAATAAATTCTTTGTGGGGGCTCCTTGTGAAAATAAATTCTTTGTGGGGACTCCTTGTGAAAATAAATTCTTTGTGGGGACTCCTTGTGAAAATAAATTCTTTGTGGGGACTCCTTGTGAAAATAAATTCTTTCTGGGGACTCCTTGTGAAAATAAATTCTTTCTGGGGACTCCTTGTGAAAATAAATTCTTTCTGGGGACTCCTTGTGAAAATAAATTCTTTCTGGGGACTCCTTGTGAAAATAAATTCTTTTTGGGGACTCCTTGTGAAAATAAATTCTTTTTGGGGACTCCTTATGAAAATAAATTCTTTCTGGGGACTCCTTATGAAAATAAATTCTTTCTGGGGACTCCTTATGAAAATAAATTCTTTCTGGGGACTCCTTATGAAAATAAATTCTTTCTGGGGACTCCTTATGAAAATAAATTCTTTCTGGGGACTCCTTATGAAAATAAATTCTTTCTGGGGACTCCTTATGAAAATAAATTCTTTCTGGAGACTCCTTATGAAAATAAATTCTTTCTGGGGACTCCTTATGAAAATAAATTCTTTCTGGGGACTCCTTATGAAAATAAATTCTTTCTGGGGACTCCTTATGAAAATAAATTCTTTCTGGGGACTCCTTATGAAAATAAATTCTTTCTGGGGGCTCCTTATGAAAATAAATTCTTTCTGGGGGCTCCTTATGAAAATAAATTCTTTCTGGGGGCTCCTTATGAAAATAAATTCTTTCTGGGGGCTCCTTATGAAAATAAATTCTTTCTGGGGACTCCTTGTGAAAATAAATTCTTTCTGGGGACTCCTTGTGAAAATAAATTCTTTCTGGGGACTCCTTGTGAAAATAAATTCTTTCTGGGGACTCCTTGTGAAAATAAATTCTTTCTGGGGGCTCCTTGTGAAAATAAATTCTTTCTGGGGGCTCCTTATGAAAATAAATTCTTTCTGGGGGCTCCTTATGAAAATAAATTCTTTCTGGGGACTCCTTATGAAAATAAATTCTTTCTGGGGACTCCTTATGAAAATAAATTCTTTCTGGGGACTCCTTATGAAAATAAATTCTTTCTGGGGGCTCCTTATGAAAATAAATTCTTTCTGGGGACTCCTTATGAAAATAAATTCTTTCTGGGGACTCCTTATGAAAATAAATTCTTTCTGGGGACTCCTTATGAAAATAAATTCTTTCTGGGGACTCCTTATGAAAATAAATTCTTTCTGGGGACTCCTTATGAAAATAAATTCTTTCTGGGGACTCCTTATGAAAATAAATTCTTTCTGGGGGCTCCTTATGAAAATAAATTCTTTCTGGGGACTCCTTATGAAAATAAATTCTTTCTGGGGACTCCTTATGAAAATAAATTCTTTCTGGGGACTCCTTATGAAAATAAATTCTTTCTGGGGACTCCTTATGAAAATAAATTCTTTCTGGGGACTCCTTATGAAAATAAATTCTTTCTGGGGACTCCTTATGAAAATAAATTCTTTCTGGGGACTCCTTATGAAAATAAATTCTTTCTGGGGACTCCTTATGAAAATAAATTCTTTCTGGGGACTCCTTATGAAAATAAATTCTTTCTGGGGACTCCTTATGAAAATAAATTCTTTCTGGGGACTCCTTACGGAAATAAATTCTTTCTGGGGACTCCTTATGGAAATAAATTCTTTCTGGGGACTCCTTATGGAAATAAATTCTTTCTGGGGACTCCTTATGAAAATAAATTCTTTCTGGGGGCTCCTTATGAAAATAAATTCTTTCTGGGGGCTCCTTATGAAAATAAATTCTTTCTGGGGGCTCCTTATGAAAATAAATTCTTTCTGGGGGCTCCTTATGAAAATAAATTCTTTCTGGGGACTCCTTATGAAAATAAATTCTTTCTGGGGGCTCCTTATGAAAATAAATTCTTTCTGGGGACTCCTTATGAAAATAAATTCTTTCTGGGGACTCCTTATGAAAATAAATTCTTTCTGGGGACTCCTTATGAAAATAAATTCTTTCTGGGGACTCCTTATGAAAATAAATTCTTTCTGGGGACTCCTTATGAAAATAAATTCTTTCTGGGGACTCCTTATGAAAATAAAATCTTTCTGGGGACTCCTTATGAAAATAAATTCTTTCTGGGGACTCCTTATGAAAATAAATTCTTTCTGGGGACTCCTTATGAAAATAAATTCTTTCTGGGGACTCCTTATGAAAATAAATTCTTTCTGGGGACTCCTTATGGAAATAAATTCTTTCTGGGGACTCCTTATGAAAATAAATTCTTTCTGGGGACTCCTTATGAAAATAAATTCTTTCTGGGGGCTCCTTATGAAAATAAATTCTTTCTGGGGGCTCCTTATGAAAATAAATTCTTTCTGGGGGCTCCTTATGAAAATAAATTCTTTCTGGCGGCTCCTTATGAAAATAAATTCTTTCTGGGGGCTCCTTATGAAAATAAATTCTTTCTGGGGGCTCCTTATGAAAATAAATTCTTTCTGGGGACTCCTTGTGAAAATAAATTCTTTCTGGGGGCTCCTTGTGAAAATAAATTCTTTCTGGGGGCTCCTTGTGAAAATAAATTCTTTCTGGGGACTCCTTGTGAAAATAAATTCTTTCTGGGGGCTCCTTATAAAAATGAATTCTTTCTGGGGGCTCCTTGTGAAAATAAATTCTTTCTGGGGGCTCTTTATGAAAATAAATTCTTTCTGGGGGCTCCTTATGAAAATAAATTCTTTCTGGGGACTCCTTACCAAAATAAATTCTTTCTGGGGACTCCTTATGAAAATAAATTCTTTCTGGGGACTCCTTATGAAAATAAATTCTTTTTGGGGACTCCTTATGAAAATAAATTCTTTCTGGGGACTCCTTATAAAGATAAATTTTTTCGGGGAAATTTTTTATTAAGATAAATTCTTTCTAGGGACTCCTTATGAAGATAAATTCTTTCTGGGAACTTCTTATGAAGAAAAAATTATTGCTGGAGATTCCTTATGAAGAAATATTTTTTCTGAGGACTTTATGAAGAAAAATTCTTCCTGGAGACTCCTTATGGAAAAACTTTTCTTTCTGGGAATATTTTATTAAGAAAAATTCTTTCTGGGAACTTTTTATTAAGATAAATTCTTCCTGAAGGCTCCTTATGAAGATAAATTTTTTCTGGGAACTTTTTATTAAGATAAATTCTTTCTGGGGACTTCTTATAAAAGAATTCTTTCTGGGGACTCCTTATGAAGAAAAATTCTTTCTGGGGACTCCTTATGAAGAAAAATTCTTTCTGTTTTTTATGAAGATAAATTCTTTCTGGGGACTCCTTATGAAGAAAAATTCTTTCTGGGGACTTCTTATGAAGAAGAATTCTTCCTGGGGACTTCTTATGAAGAAAAATTCTTTCTGGGAACTTTTTATTAAGATAAATTCTTTCTGGGGACTCCTTATGAAGAATTCTTCTTTCTGGGGACTTCTTATGAAGAAAAATTCTTTCTGGGGACTCCTTATGAAGAAAAATTCTTTCTGGGGACTCCTTATGAAGAAAAATTCTTTCTCTGAACTTTTATTAAGATAAGTTCTTTATGGGGATTTCTTATGAAGAAAAATTCATGGAGACTCCTTATGAAGAAAAATTCCTTTTCGGAACTTTTATTAAAATAAGTTCTTTATGGGGATTTCTTTTGAAGAAAAATTCTTCATGGAGACTCCTTATGAAGAAAAATTCCTTTTCGGAACTTTTATTAAAATAAGTTTTTTATGAGGATTTCTTATGAAGAAAAATTCTTCATGGAGACTCATTATGAAGAAAAATTCCTTTTCGAACTTTTATTAAGATAAGTTCTTTATGGGGATTTCTTATGAAGAAAAATTCGTCATGGAGATTCCTTGTGAAGAAAAATTATTTCTGTGGACTTCTTATCAAGATAAATTCTTTCTGAAGACTCCTTATGAAGTTCTCTTTTTGTATGAAAAAAAAATGCATGTTTTTCTTAGAAGTTCTGTTGTGAAGAAGAATTTTGGGGTCAAAAAGTCCCCAAAATCTATGACCCAAACTAATAAGACGAACATCACTTTTTCCAGTAACAAATGAAATATTTAAAATCGTTGTTGTCGATCCATTAAGTCTTTGAGCAATGTGTTGCTGCCATTGAAAGCATTGCATAAGTAGATCTTTTATAGCCTTTGCTCTGATTGCTTTCTTTCTGTGTCAGAGTTGCATCAGAGGCAAGAGGCTTTTATTCTGAGCGCAGCATGACTAGTTGGCACAAATCGACCATTCAAAATCACTGCTTTCAGCGCCATCTGCGGAAGCTGGACGAAATTCTCATTTTTTTTCCAGTAACTTACAAAGGGTTGGGTTGTTTTACGTTTGAGCAGCACTTTTTTGCACACCATGGGCTAAATGGCCAGGTCACATGGACCCCGAAGGCTCAGAGAAGGTTGGGGGAGGGGACCCACTGGAACGTCTGTTGGGAGACAGATGGTAGCCTCCCGTGAAGGCCATCCAGCGTGTTCTTTAACGTTGGGTTGTTTTACCTCTGAGCGGCACTTTTTTGCTCACAATGGGCTAAATGGCCAGGTCACATGGACCCCGAAAACTCAGAGAAGGTTGGGGGAGGGGACCCACTGGAACAGTTGTTGGGAGACAGATGGTAGCCTCCCGTCAAGGCCATCCACCGTGTTCTTTAACGTGCACAGGGTATGGCTCTCCCGCACACGGGGCCACGGCTTAACGTCCCATCCGACGGACGGTGGCCTTTCCAAGCCCATCGGTGTCCCCTACTGACCGTGGGCAGGGCGTGGAATTTTGCGGAGATAAATCTCAACGCTGACCCAGTTGGGACTCGAACCTGGCAACTACAGATTACGAACCTGGCGCGCTACCGACCGAGCCACCCCCGCCCCTCTTACAAAGGGTGTGAACTATTTGCTTCTCAGTTGTGTATCTGATTATTATTAGAATTTTTTTAAATTTAATTTTCAGGAAAATTGTGAAATTTAAGAAATATTATTAAGGTTATATGAGATAGAATGATCTAAAATGAACTGTTGGGTTTTTTTTTAGAAAAAATAGATGCTATGGAGAAAAAAAGAAACGTCGTTACATTTGGGTTGGGTTGTTTTACCTCTGAGCGGCACTTTTTGGCAGAAATAAAAAAATAAAATAAATACCCCCTCAAGCAGCTGCTTGCCACAGAGGTCTGACAGGAGCCTGTCAGTTTATATGCCATAGTAGAAGGTCTGAGAGGATGGCAGGACCTCAGCAGAAAAACAACACAAGCATCCATGCCTTACCCGGGGCTCGAACCCAGGTCCGTAGATCAGAAACCAAGCGCGCTAACCAATCAGGCACCCAGGTCACAAGGACCCCGAAGGCTCAGAGAAGGTTAGGGGAGGAGACCCATTGGAACAGCTGTTGGGAGACAGATGGAAGCTTCCTGTTAAAGCCATCCAGCGTGTTAACGTGCACAGGGTATGGCTCTCCCGTACACGGGTCCACGGCTTAACATCCCATCCGATGGACGACGGCCTTTCCAAACATATTGGTGTCCCCTACTGACCGTGGGCAGGGCGTGGAATTTTGCGGAGATAAAACTCAACGCTGACCCAACTGGGACTCGAACCAGGAAACTATAGATTACCGACTGAGCTACCCCCGCCCCTATGTTTGGATAATCAAATCGATTAAACAATCAGTCGATCAATTAAACTATCTGAACTTTGATTTTGAACAATATCTGTTCGGTACTTAATGGTCGCCTCCGTCAAGGCCATCAGCGTGTTCTTTAAGGTGCACAGGGTATGGCTCTCCCGCACACGGAGGCTCGGCTTAACGTCCCATCCGACGGACGGCGGCCTTTAGCCTATGATGTGCAAAAAAGTGCCGCTCAGAGATAAAACAACCCAACGTTAAAGAAAACGTTGGATGGCTTTGACGGCTACCATCTGTCCCTCAATAGCTATTCCAGTGGGTCCCGAACCTTCTCTGAGCCTTTGGGGTTCATGTGACCTGGCCATTTAGCCCATGGTGTAAAATAAAGTACTGCTCAGAGGTAAAACAACCCAACGTTAAAGAACACGTTGGATGACCTTGATGGGAGGCTACCATCTGTTTCCCAACAGCTGTTCCACTGGGTGGGGGCGGCGGTGGCTCAGTCGGTAGCGCGCCAGGCTTGTAATCTGTAGTTCCCAGGTTCGAGTCCCAGCTGGGTCAGCGTTGAGATTTATCTCCGCAAAATTCCCCGCCCTGCCCACGGTCAGTAGGGGACACCGATGGGTTTGGAAAGGCCGCCATCCGTCGGATGGGACGTTAAGCCTTGGCCCCGTGTGTGGGAGAGCCATACCCTGTGCACGTTAAAGAACACGCTGGATGGCCTTGACGGGAGGCTACCATCTGTCTCCCAACAGCTGTTCCAGTGGGTCCCCTTCCCCAACCTTCTCTGAGCCTTCGGGGTCCATGTGACCTTGCCATTTAGCCCACGGTGTGCAAAAAAGTGCCGCTCAGAGGTAACCCAACCCAACCCTGTTCCACTGGGTCCCCTCCCCCAACCTTTTGGGGCGGGGGTGGCTCAGTCGGTAGCGCGCCAGCCTCGTAATCTGTAGTTCCCAGGTTCGAGTCCCAGCTGGGTCAGCGTTGAGATTTATGTCCGCAAAATTCCCCGCCCTGCCCGCGGTCAGTAGGGGACACCGATGGGCTTGGAAAGGCCGCCGTCCGTCGGATGGGACGTTAAGCCGTGGCCCCGTGTGCGGGAGAGCCATACCCTGTGCACGTTAAAGAACACGCTGGATGGCCTTGACGGGAGACTACCATCTGTCTCCCAACAGCTGTTCCAGTGGGTCCTCTCTCCCAACATTCTCTGAGCCTTTGGGGTCCATGTGACCTGGCCATTTAGCCCATGGTGTGCAAAAAAGTGCCGCTCAGAGGTAAAACAACCCAACCCAACCCCCAACCTTCTCTGAGCCGTCGGGGTCCATGTGACCTGACCATTTAGCCCACGGTGTAAAATAAAGTACTGCTCAGAGGTAAAACAACCCAACGTTAAAGAACAAGCTGGATGGCCTTGACGGGAGGCTACCATCTGTCTCCCAACAGCTGTTCCAGTGGGTCCCCTCCCCCAACCTTCTCTGAGCCTTCGGGGTCCATGTGACCTGGCCATTTAGCCCATGGTGTGCAAAAAAAGTGCCGCTCAGAGGTAAAAAAACCCAACCCTGAGCCTTCGGGGTCCATGTGACCTGGCCATTTAGCCCATGGTGTGCAAAAAAGTGCCGCTCAGAGGAAAAGCAACCTAATGTTAAAGAACACGCTGGATGGCTTTGACGGGAGGCTACCATCTGTCTCCCAACAGCTGTTCCAGTGGGTCCCCTCCCCAAACATTCTCTGAGCCTTCGGGGTCCATGTGACCTGGCCATTTAGCCCATGATGTGCAAAAAAGTGCCGCTCAGAGGTAAAGCAACCTAATGTTAAAGAACACGCTGGATGGCCTTGACGGGAGGCTACCATCTGTCTCCCAACAGCTGTTCCAGTGGGTCCCCTCCCCCAACCTTCTCTGAGCCTTCGGGGTCCATGTGACCTGGCCATTTAGCCCATGGTGTGCAAAAAAGTGCTGCTCAGAGGTAAAACAAACCAAACCAAAAAAACTCCATAGCTTCTATTTTTTTCTAAAAAAAAAAAACTATAGTTCATTTTAGATTAATCTGTTCGTTACAAATATGGATGAAAATCGAGGTTTAGATTTGAATCTGATTTAAATTTATCTAGACCTATTTTCCTGTAAAAAACCTTAGTGTAAAAATTACTGATTTTCGAAGTTGGCTCTCCATTAACTTAACATGCGAAGGTTTTAATTTTTCTGTTATTCACATTCTATAACTACCTGTAGTTATATATCAATATTTGGTACTTCATTCGCAGAAGTTATTTTTCAGTGATTTCTTTTCCCAACCAAACTCAATAACCTTTTCTGTTTTCTAGTGGAACCATATTGGAGTCGTTCTCTTCCTATTACTCGGGATTAGTTGCATCTGTTCCTGCGAAGAAGAGGGTGAAACAGCTGCGGCGTATGAAGACAACATCGACCGAAGCACCCGCCGCGGAGTGATCTCACTTCAAGATCATTTGCATATGAAAACCCAAGAGCTGTTCGCGAAAATGTTCATTGTTGATTTAATGTTAAATTTTGGTGCGTCAAATTTTTTACTGACTTTGTGACTGTTTTAATGTTATTCAGATTACAGAGGGTTAACTCCCTAATTATTTGGTAATTAACTGCACCACGAATAGTTAGGGTTGGGTTGTTTAACCTCTGAGCAGCACTTTTTTGCACACCATGGGCTAAATGGCCAGGTCACATGGACCCCGAAGGCTCAGAGAAGGTTGGGGGAGGGGACCCACTGGAACAGCTGTTGGGAGACAGATGGTAGCCTCCCGTCAAGGCCATCCTGCGTGTTCTTTAACGTGCACAGGGTATGGCTCTCCCGCACATGGGGCCACGGCTTAACGTCCCATCCGACGGACGGCGGCCTTTCCAAGCCCCTCGGTGTCCCCTACTGACCGTGGGCAGGGCGGGGAAATTTTGCGGAGATAAATCTGAACGCTGACCCAGCTGGGACTCAACCTGGGAACTACAGATTACGAGCCTGGCGCCCTACCGACTGAGCCACCCCCGCCCCACCTTTTGATGAGGTTATTTATTTTTGGGTCTTATTTTAGTAAGGAACAAGGGGTTATTCTTTAGCGATAAGAGCCGTTAATAAAATCTAATTTTGATGAAATTATTTTTGGGATTATTTTTTGAGTGTGAAACAAGGGTTCATTTTGTAACTATACGCGTTGTTAAAATCTTGTTTTGATGAGATTATTCTCAGTAATTTTAAGTGCAGAAACATTATTTTCTCCTATGTAATGTTGCATATTTATTTTATATATATATCCTCAATAAGCATCTCAAGGTAGATGCGGAACGGACTACTTTTACCATTCGGAATTTTTTTTCTCACTGTGGCGAAATAAAACAAGATGGCGGCTGAAGACCCTATACTGCACTTCTACTAATTACTGAACATAACTGATGATACAAATCCTTAGTTTATAATTTATTTTGCAAAATTAGTATATATATGATATATTATGAAACAATATACTTACGAATCAACTGTATTTAGCCTAAATAATAGTCTACCCTAGCTTTGAACAATTCATTTCAGAAAAGTCGGATCTTGCACACGATTCAAAACGTTCTTTATTCCATTAAGGTGTTGCCAGATACTTTACATTAGAATAACAAGAATATAAATAAAACTTTTCGAGCTGACGATTGTATCAAAATAGAAATTTACAATTATCTATTTATTCTTGAAAATAAATATCAAACCATATTTACTTTATTTCTTTCTTCGGGATAACAGTCTAATAACTTCTGATTATAAATCTATATGCCTAACAAAAATATCAATTCGTAAACGCCGTCCTGTGGCCGAGTGGTTAGCTAGCTCGGCTGCTGATCTAGAGGTCCTATATAGGTAGAGGTTGGCCATCTGAAAACTGGACGCCATGTTTTGTCGTCTCTTGGATTGTTTAGCGTATATAGCTGGGTTTGGTTGTTTTACCTCTGAGCGGCACTTTTTTGCACACCATGGGCTAAATGGCCAGGTCACATGGACCCCGAAGGCTCAGAGAAGGTTGGGGGAGGGGACCCACTGGAACAGCTGTTGGGAGACAGATGGTAGCCTCCCGTCAAGGCCTGGGGCGGGGGTGGCTCAGTCGGTAGCGCGCCAGGCTTGTAATCTGTAGTTCCCAGGTTCGAGTCCCAGCTGGGTTAGCGTTGAGATTTATCTCCGCAAAATTCCCTGCCCTGACCACGGTCAGTAGGGCACACCGATGGGCTTGGAAAGGCCGCGGCCGTCGGATGGACGTTAAATCGTGGCCCCGTGTGCGGGAGAACCATACCCTGTGCACGTTAAAGAACATGCTGGGTGGCCTTGACGGGAGACTACCATCTGTCTCCCAACAGCTGTTCCAGTGGGTCCCCTCCCCAACCTTCTCTGAGCCTTTGGGGTCCATGTGACCTGGTCATTTAGCCCATGGTGTGTGCCGCTCAGAGGTGAAACAACGCAACACAACACAACCCGTCAAGGCCATCCAGCGTGTTCTTTAACGTTGGGTTGTTTTACCTCTGAGCGGCACTTTTTTGCACACCATGGGCTAAATGGACAGGTCACAAGGACCCCGAAGGCTCAGAGAAGGTTGGGGGAGGGGACCCACTGGAACAGCTGTTGGGAGACAGATGGTAGCCTCCCGTCAAGGCCATCCAGCGTGTTCTTTAACGTGCACAGGGTATGGCTCTCCCACACACGGGGGCCACGGCTTAACGTCCCATCCGACGGACGGCGTCCTTTCCAAGCCCATCGGTGTCCCCTACTGACCGTGGGCAGGGCGGGGAATTTTGCAGAGATAAATCTCAACGCTGACTCAGCTGGGACTCGAACCTGGGAACTACAGATTACGAGCCTGGCGCGCTACCGACTGAGCCACCCCCGCCCCAAATATTGTTAAAATCCTTAATATTTTGTAAGCGCCTGTAAAACAAAAATACATATATTGTTTCGTTTTTCTCTTTAAAAAAAGTTTCATTTTCCCACCCCCTTTTGGCTAAGACGACAAAGCCTCGTTGCCGTTGTAAACCTTCTGCCCATAACACGCTCCTTCGAAAATTTCAGATTTCTAGTGTAAATAGTTTGCTTGCAATATTAGTTTCGAATTTTAGCATTTTTCAAAAATTTTCACCGCTAGAGGGCGCTATTAAAGCTATTAAAAATTTTCGAAATTGGTAGTTGCAATATTTGTTCGACACCTATCCAACCCAAAAAGATTTTTTCATTTAGCTCTAAAAGTAAAAAAAAAATTGTCTATAGACGGACAGACAGGTGGAAAGACAGATGGACAGACAACAGTTAACAGAGAGACGGACAGACAGGTGGAAAGACGGACAGACAACCGTTAACAGAGAGATGGACAGACAGGTGGAAAGACAGATGGACAGACAACAGTTAACAGAGAGACAGATGAACAGACAACAGTTAACAGAGAGATGGACAAACAGGTGGAAAGACAGATGGACAGACAACAGTTAACAGAGAGACAGACAGATGGACAGACAACAGTTAACAGAGAGACGGACAGACAGGTGGAAAGACAGATGGACAGACAACTGTTAACAGAGAGACGGACAGGTGGAAAGACAGATGGACAGACAACAGTTAACAGAGAGACGGGCAGACAACAGTTAACAGAGAGACAGATGAACAGACAACAGTTAACAGAGAGACGGACAGACAGGTGGAAAGACAGATGGACAGACAACAGTTAACAGAGAGACGGACAGACAGGTGGAAAGACAGATGGACAGACAACAGTTAACAGAGAGACGGACAGACAGGTGGAAAGACATATGGACAGACAACAGTTAACAGAGAGATGGACAGACAGGTGGGAAGACACATGGACAGACAGGTGGGAAGACACATGGACAGACAACAGTTAACAGAGAGACGGAGAGATCGACGACAAAGTGAAATCATTAGCTCGTTTTTTCAAACGAACCTTAAAAGAAATAATTTGTTAGTTTTCAGTTAGCTCGTTTCATTTTTGCAGCTGATTGCCGTCTTCTGATGGAGTCGAAAAAAAAATATTCATTGATTTATTTCTTTGATTGAATTTTTTACACCCAAATGCAACGCAGTGAGGCATTCGTAAGATATGACATCTTTTATAGACAAAAAAATTTGGTAGAAATGTATAAAATTATAACAAATGAGAAGTTTTAACTTGGTACATTCACTAACTCACAGGATTTCGTCTCACGGTACGACAAAACATGGCGCCCATAAACCACGTGACTCAACCAATGGCTTTGGGTTGGGTTGTTTTACGTCTGAGCGGCACTTTTTTGCACACCATGGGCTAAATGGCCAGGTCACATGGACCCCGAAGGCTCAGAGAAGTTTTAGGGAGGGGACCCACTGGAACAGCTCTTGGGAGACAGATGGTAGCCTCCCGTCAAGGCCATCCAGCGTGTTCTTTAACGTGCACAGGGTATGGCTCTCCCGCACACGGGGTCACGGCTTAACGTCCCATCCGACGGACGGCGGCCTTTTCAAGCACATCGGTGTCAACTACTGATCGTGGGCAGGGCGGGGAATTTTGCGGAGATAAATCTCAACGCTGACTCAACTGGGACTCGAACCTGGGAACTACAGAATACGAGCCTGGCGCGCTACCGACTGAGGCACCCCCGCCCCCAACCAATGGCAGTGAATCACCGAGATGGCCAGCCTCTAACTATACAGGACCTCTATGCTGATCTAAGGCGAGGACTGGGGGATGCTAATCTAAGGGACCTCGATTCGAACCCCGGGGTCCCTGCTGATCTAAGGGACCTGGGTTCGAGCCCCGGGGGGCTCCTGATCTAAGGGACCTGGGTGCGAGCCCTGGGGGGCTGCTGATCTAAGGGACCTGCGTTCGAGCCCTGGGGGCTGCTGATATAAGGGACCTGTGTGCGAGCCCTGGGGGAGGGGGGCTGCTGATCTGAGGGACCTGGATGCGAGCCCTGGGTGGCTGCTGATCTAAGGGATCTGGGTTCGAGCCCTGGGGGGCTGCTGATCTAAGGGACCTTGGTTCGAGCCCTTGGGGGTTGCTGATCTAAGGGACCTGGGTTCGAGACCCTGGGGGCTGCTGATCTAAGGGACCTGGGTTCGAGCCCTGGGGTATTGCTGATCTAGGGAACCTGGGAGCGAGCCGGCGGGGGCTGCTGATCTAAGAGACCTGGGTTCGAGCCCCGGGGGGGGGGTGCTGATCTGAGAGACCTGGGTGCGATCCCTGGGGGGGGGGTGCTGATCTAAGGGACCTGGATGCGAGCCCTGGGGGGATGCTGATCTAAGGGACCTGGGTTCGAGCCCCTGGGGGGTTGCTGATTTAAGGAACCTGGAGCGAGCCCTAGGGGGCTGCTGATCTAAGGGACCTGGGTTCGAGCCCTGGGGGTTGCTGATCTAAGGGACCTGGGTTCGAGCCCCGGGGAGCTGCTGATCTAAAAGGGACCTGGGTTCGAGCCCCGGGGGCCTGCTGACCTAAAAGGGACCTGGGTTTGAGCCCTGGTGGGTTGCTGATCTAAGGGACCTGGGTTCGAGCCCTGGGGGGTTGCTGATCTAAGGGACCTGGGTTCGAGTCCTGGGGGTTGCTGATCTAAGGGACCTGGGTTCGAGCCCTGAGGGGTTGCTGATCTAAGGAACCTGGGAGCGAGCCCTGGGGGGTTGCTGATCTAAGGAACCTGGGAGCGAGCCCTGAGGGGTTGCTGATCTAAGGAACCTGGGAGCGAGCCCTCGGGGGCTGCTGATCTAAGGGACCTGGGTTCGAGCCCTGGGGAGTTGCTGATCTAAGAGACCTGGGAGCGAGCCCTCGGGGGCTACTGACCTAAGGGATCTGGGTTCGAGCCCCGGGTTAAGGCATGGAAGTGTCGTTTTTCTGCTGAGGTCCTGCCATCCTCTCAGACCTTCAACTGTGGCATGTAAACTGACAGGCTCCTGTCAGACCTCTATTGTAAGCAGCTGCTTGAGGGGGTATTTTTTTTTATATTATACCGTGAAAAACGAAATTCGTTCTATTTTGTTGACCGTGTGAAACCATAACCGTGCATTCTGAGTAGGAGTAATAAACAGACGTGCAATTTCAGCTGCTATAATTACTTTATTGAAAATACAATCACTCACTATATTTTTTCTTTACAGAATATGCCAGAATTGACGAAAATAAGAATAATTATATTTACGAAAAGCGTGTAAACTAATTTGATGTGCTTAGTATAGACAGACATTTCGACTCTACGTTTTTTTTTTAAACATAAAAAGATTAGCAGAGTTTCATAAGGAACAAAAAGTTTAATATTGAAATAATGCCAGTTTCTTTAGAGTTCCCTGAGAAATTTAATTTAAGGGGAGATCTGGACATACATTGTCTGATATAGATCTGGATATATATATTTGGATATACATTTTCTGATATAGATCTGGATATATATTTTCTGATATAGATCTGGATATATATTGTCTGATATAGATCTGGATGTATATTTTCTTATATAGATCTGGATATATATATTTGGATATACATTTTCTGATATAGATCTGGATGTACATTGTCTGATATAGATCTGGATGTACATTTTCTGATATAGATCTGGATGTACATTTTCTGATATAGATCTGGATATATATTATCCTGACAGAGAGAAAGGTCTTATTAGGGTCAAATTAGGGTCAAATTAGGGTGGGGTGGCTCAGTCGGTAGCGCGCCAGGCTCGTAATCTGTAGTTCCAAGGTTCGAGTCCCAGCTGTGTCAGCGTTCAGATTTATCTCCGCAAAATCTCTCGCCCTGCCCACGGTCAGGAGGGGACACCGATGGGATTGGAAAGGCCGCCGTCCGTCGGATGGGACGTTAAGCCGTGGCCCAGTATGCGGGAAAATACTTTGTGCACGTTAAAGAACACACTGGATGGCCTTGATGGGAGACTACCATCTGTCTCCCAACAGCTGTTCCAGTGGGTCCTCTCTCCCAACCTTCTAAGAGCCTTCGGGATCCATGTGACCTGTCCATTTAGTCCATGGTGTACAAAAAAGTGCCGCTCAGAGGTAAAACAACCCAACCCAACCCTGGCCATTTAGCCCATTGTGTGCAAAAAAGTGCCGCTCAGAAGTAAAACAACCCAACGTTAAAGAACACGCTGGATGGCTACCATCTGTCTCCCAACAGCTGTTCCAGTGGGTCCCCTCCCCCAACCTTCTCTGAGCCTTCGGGGTCCATGTGGCCTGGCCATTTAGCCCATTGTGTGCAAAAAAGTGCCGCTCAGAGGTAAAACAACCCAACGTTAAAGAACACGCTGGATGGCCTTGACGGGAGTCTACCATCTGTCTCCCAACAGCTGTTCCAGTGGGTCCCCTCCACCCTTCTCTGAGCCTTCGTGGTCCTTGAGACCTGGTCATTTAGCCCATTGTGTGCAAAAAAGTGCCGCTCATATTTATTCTTTTCGCTTCTTTTGCTGTACAGCTGTTCGGTTCCCGGTCATATCTAGATAGTCCTGACATCTATTGAACAAATAAATACATCTTTTTTTTTTTATGTTATTTGAATTTGTCCGAAATTTAATTATAAACTTTTTATTTCAAAAACGAAAAAGAAAACTAATTTATTTTGACTTTATTAAAACATTATGGAATATTTCGAAATTAATTACGTTTTTTAGAAATGAAGAATGAATTAGTTGACTTTCAATACAAAACGTTTTCAAGCACCCTAATGTAATTGGTACAGTCGCTTAATAAAATATCCGAACACTATGGTTGATTACAGAATTTAGAAAAAAATATAAGCCAGCAATTTTTTTTTAGAAATTAGTGATCTGGCAACCTTCGTGTACAGTCGCTCAATAAAATATCCGAACACTATGTATCATTACAGAATTCAGAAAAAATATCTGGCAACGAAAAAACAACATTCGTGTACGTATACGAAGGTTGTCAGATCACTAATTTCTAAAAAAATCGTTGCCAAATATTTTTTCTGAACTCTGTAATCAACCATGATGTTCGGATATTATTTTGAGCGACTGTACCTAAAATCTGAACTTCGACAAATAAAGCTACATCTGACTAATTCTTAGCTCAGTTAATAGATTTATATACAAATGCACAATATAAAAATATCCCTAAACGACAGCATAACTTTCACGAATTTCTGTTTTACAGACTACACTGTTTAGTCGAAAATTCACTTTCTAAACAGTTAACCTCTTATGACCTTTTGGAGGTCATCCGTTAATGCGCATGCTCCCGAGGTCATAGTTTTTCTAGTCTCTTGAGGGCGCTGCTGAACAGTCCCGCTTCGCTCTTGATTGTGTCGGCCAAAGACTCGAGTTTCGGAATCGAGTCCAATATGCAAATTGATCTGGTGAGAGCATCGAATTTCAACTCGTAGGGGCGTTGCAGGTGCAGGTTCACATATTGTCTGTAAATAGAGAAAAGGTTTCGTTTGAATTCCTATAAAGATTAAATTATGTAAGAAAACATCCATAACTTATATATTTTTGTAAAGAGTATAAAGGAGTTGTGATGCCGTCAAAAAAAATTAGGGTGGGGTGGCTCAGTCGGTAGCGCGCCAGACTCGTAATGTTCAATTCCAAGGTTCGAGTCCCAGATGGGTCAGCGTTGAGATTTATCTCCGTAAAACTCCCCGCCCGGCCCACGGTCAGTAGGGGACACCGATGGGCTTGGAAAGGCCGCCGTCCGTCGGATGGGACGGTAAGCCGTGGCCCCGGGTGCGGGAGAGACATACCCTGTGCACGTTAAAGAACACGCTAGATGTCCTTGACGGGAGGCTACCATTTGTCTCCCAACAGCTGTTCCAGTGGGTCCCCTCCCCCAACCTTCTCCGAGCCTTCGGGGTCTTTGTGACCTGGCTATTTAGCCCATGGTGTGCAAAAAAGTGCCGCTGAGAGGTAAAACAACCCAACGTTAAAGAACACAGTGGATGGCCTTGACGGGAGGCTACCATCTGTCTCCCAACAGCTGTTCCAGTGGGTCCGCAACCTTCTCTGAGACTTCGAGGTCCTTATGACCTGGCCATTTAGCCCATGGTGTGCAAAAAAGTGCCGTTCAGAGGTAAAACAACCCAACGTTAAAGAACACGCTGGAAGGCCTTGACGGAAGGCTACCATCTGTCTCCCAACAGCTGTTCCAGTGGGTCCGCAACCTTCTCTGAGACTTCGAGGTCCTTGTGACCTGGCCATTTAGCCCATGGTGTAAAGTGCCGCTCAGAGGTAAAACAACCCAACGTTAAAGAACACACTGGATGGCCTTTACGGGAGGCTACCATCTGTCTCCCAACAGCTGTTCCAGTGGGTCTCCTACCCCAACTTTCTCAGAGCCTTTGGGTCTTTGTGACCTGGCCATTTAGCCAATTTTGTGCAAAAAAGTGCCGCTCAGAGGTAAAACAATCTAACCCAACCCAACGAACCAAGGTCCCTTTGATCAGTATCCAAACACTGTAACCACTTGACCACCTATTACAAAATATTTAGTGAATCAATGATGTACTCGGGCATCAGGAAGTTATTGGAGTAATGGCTGCTTTTTAAAACCAAACGACGAACTGTAATTTCCAGAATAAACCTTACACTCTAAACACTATTAAAAAAAGAAATTAAACATCTAAATGAAAAATAATAAAAAACCCGAATTATTTATGCATTAAAAATGAATTTTTTTAATATCTTTCTAACCTTATTTTTTCTTTCGCGTCTTCGAAACTTTCAGCCACGTAATAGACATCTTGATAATCGATATCTTGATAAGTCTGTACTGATGTAGTTTCTGGATCGAAAGGACGGATATCCGGTTTATCGGACAATGCGTGCTACAGATTCAAACACATCAATCATTAATATTAAAAGTTCATATCTAACACTGAACATATAAAATATCAGATTTTTTTTTTAAAAACAAAATATTATTCCTGAATATAAAGAACCAGTAGGGTTGGGTTGTTTTACCTCTGAGCGGCACTTTTTTGCACACCATGGGCTAAATGGCCAGGTCACAAAGACTCCGAAGGCTCAGAGAAGGTTGGGGGAGGGGACCCACTGAAACAGCTGTTGGGAGACAGATGGTAGCTTCCCGTCAAGGCCATTTAGTGTATTCTTTAACGTGGGTTGTTTTACCTCTGAGCGGCACTTTTTTGCACACCATGGGCTAAATGGCCAGGTCACAAAGACTCCGAAGGCTCAGAGAAGGTTGGGGGAGGGGACCCACTGAAACAGCTGTTGGGAGACAGATGGTAGCTTCCCGTCAAGGCCATCTAGTGTATTCTTTAACGTTGGGTTGTTTTACCTCTGAGCGGCACTTTTTTGCACACCATGGGCTAAATGGCCAGGTCACATGGACCCTGAAGGCTCATAGAAGGTTGGGGGAGGGGACCCACTGAAACAGCTGCTGGGAGACAGATGGGAGCCTCCCGTCAAGGCCATCCAGCGTGTTCTTTAACGTTGGGTTGTTTTACCGCTGAGCGGCACTTTGTTTGCACACCATGGGTTAAATGGCCAGGTCACATGGACCCAGAAGACTCGGACAAGGTTGGGGGAGGGGACCCACTGGAACAGCTGTTGGGAGACAGATGGTAGCCTCCCGTCGAGGCCATCCAGCACGTTCTTTAACGTTGGGTTGTTTTACCTCTGAGCGGCACTTTTTTGCACACCATGGGCTAAATGGCCAGGTCGCATGGCCCGAAGGCTCAGAGAAGGTTGGGGGTGGGGACCCACTGGAACAGCTGTTGAGAGACAGATGGTAGCCTCCCGTCAAGGCTATCCAGCGTGTTCTTTAACGTGCACAGGGTATGGCTCTCCGCACTCGGGGCCACGGCTTAACGTCCCATCCGACGGACGGCGGCCTTTCCAAGCCCATCGGTGTCCCCTACTGACCGTGGGCAGGGCGGGGAATTTTGCGGAGGTAAATCTCAACGCTGACCCAGCTGGGACTCGAACCTGGGAAGTACAGATTACGAACCTGGCGCGCTACCGACTGAGCCACCCCCGCCCCGAAAGAACCAGTAAGTATCGACAATTCCTGCAATTAGAATATTCTTAGTGGAAATATCGAAATAAAAATTTTCACCCAACATCCTGAAAATTTTAAAATAGAACATTTCTTACAAACTCACGAAACTGATAATACTAAAAAGTTTCACTGGGATTTGATATTTCGGACAAATATAAACATTAAGAAATTTTTTTAAAAATAAATATTCATAATAATAAAATCAATAATTATAAGCTATTTACTTTTAAATCAGATAAAATGCAGTAATTTATTCGTTACGTATTTTTTGAAATATTGAAAAATATTTTAAAATTAATTATAAAGTTTAAAAAAAAATAGCTAGCAGTAAACTTTTCAGTGATTTAAATATAATTAAATTTACTATCTAGAACAATTGATGAAATAAAAATAGGGAGCAATTGGAGCTCCATAATTTGTTAAATAAATTTTTCTGAAAATTCAATATTATAATTACCCAAAGAAATATTCCTTTCAGTAATTGTCAGTTCTACAGAAGTTTCTGGGGCGGAAGTCTCAGACTGTAGCGAGCCAGTCTTCAAATATGCTGTTCCGAGGGTCGAATCCCATCTGGGCCAGAGTTGAGATTTATGTCCCCACAACCCTGCCACGGTGTGTGCCTCAGTAGGGGACACAGATGGGCATGGAAGGGTCCCTTTCACCGCAAACTGCTCTGAATTTTCGCAATCCTTGTGACCTGGACATTTAGCCGATTGTGTGCCAAAAAGTGCCGCTCAGAGGTAAAACAACCCAACGTTAAAGAACACGCTGGATGGTCTTGACGAGAGGCTACCATCTGTCTCTCAACAGCTGTTCCAGTGGGTCCTCTCCCCCAACCTTCTCTGAGCCTTCAGGGTACTTGTGACCTGGCCATTTAGCCCACGGTTTGCAAAAAATTGCCGCTCAGAGGTAAAACAACCAACATTAAAGAACACGCTGGATGGTCTTGACGAGAGGCTACCATCTGTCTCTCAACAGCTGTTCCAGTGGGTCCTCTCCCCCAACCTTCTCTGAGCCTTCAGGGTACTTGTGACCTGGCCATTTAGCCCACGGTTTGCAAAAAATTGCCGCTCAGAGGTAAAACAACCAACATTAAAGAACACGCTGGATGGTCTTGACGAGAGGCTACCATCTGTCTCTCAACAGCTGTTCCAGTGGGTCCACTCCCCCAACCTTCTCTGAGCCTTCAGGGTACTTGTGACCTGGCCATTTAGCCCATGGTGTGCAAAAAAGTGCCGCTCAGAGGTAAAACAACCCAACGTTAAAGAACACGCTGGATGGTCTTGACGAGAGGCTACCATCTGTCTCTCAACAGCTGTTCCAGTGGGTCCTCTCCCCCAACCTTCTCTGAGCCTTCAGGGTACTTGTGACCTGGCCATTTAGCCCACGGTTTGCAAAAAATTGCCGCTCAGAGGTAAAACAACCGAACGTTAAAGAACACGCTGGATGGTCTTGACGGGAGGCTACCATCTATCTCCCAACAGTTGTTCCAGTGGATCACCTCCCCCAACCTTCTCTGAGCCTTCGGGGTCCTTTTGACCTGGTCATTTAGCCCATGGTGTGCAAAAAAGTGCCGCTCAGAGGTAAAACAACCCAACGTTAAAGAACACGCTGGATGGCCTTAACGGGAGGCTACCATCTGTCTCCCAACAGCTGTTCCAGTGGGTCCCCTCCCCCAAATTTCTCTGAGACTTCGGAGTCCATGTCAGCCTGGCCATTTAGCCCATGGTGTGCAAAAAAAGTGATGCTCAGAGGTGAAACAACCCAACTTTAAAGAACACGGTAGATGGCCTTGACGGGAGGCTACCACCTGTCTCCCAACAGCTGTTCCATTGGGTCCTCTCCCCCAACCTTCTCTGAGCCTTCAGGGTCCTTGTGACCTGGCCATTTAGCCCATGGTGTGCAAAAAAGTGCCACTAAGAGGTAAAACAACCCAACGTTAAAGAACTGGCTTGATGGTCTTGACGGGAGGCTACCTTCTGTCTCCCAACATCTGTTCCAGTGGGTCCCCTCCCCCAACCTTCTCTGAGACTTCGGGGTCCTTGTGACCTAGTCATTTAGCTCACGGTGTGCAAAAAAATGCCGCTCAGAGGTAAAACAACCAAACGTTAAAGAACACGCTGGATGGCCTTGACGGGAGGCTACCATCTGTCTCCCAACAGCTGTTCCAATGGGTCACTTCCCCCAACATTCTCTGAGCTTTCGGGGTCCATGTGACCTGGCCATTTAGCCCATGGTGTGCAAAAAAGTGCCGCTCAGAGGTAAAAGAACCCAACGTTAAAGAACACGCTGGATGGCCTTGGCGGGAGGCTACCACCTGTCTCCCAACAGTTGTTCCAGTGGGTCCCCTCCCCCAACCTTCTCTGAGCCTTCAGGGTCCTTGTGACCTAGTGATTTAGGTCACGGTGTGCAAAAAAGTGCCGCTCAGAGGTAAAACAACCCAACGTTAAAGAATACGCTGGATGGCCTTGATGGGAGGCTACCATCTGTCTCCCAAAGCTGTTCCAGTGGGTCCCCTCCCACAACCTTCTCTGAGCCTTCGGGGTCCTTGTGACCTAGTCATTTAGGTCACGGTGTGCAAAAAAAGTGCCGCTCAGAGGTAAAACAACCCAACGTTAAAGAACACGCTGGATGGCCTTGACGGGAGGCTACCATCTGTCTCCCAACAGCTGTTCCAGTGGGTCCCCTCCCACAACCTTCTCTGAGCCTTCGGGGCCCTTGTGACCTGGTCATTTAGCCCATGGTGTGCAAAAAAATGCCGCTCAGAGGTAAAACAACCCAACGTTAAAGAACTGGCTTGATGGTCTTGACGGGAGGCTACCTTCTGTCACCCAACAGCTGTTCCAGTGGGTCCCCTCCCCTAACCTTCTCTGAGACTTCGGGGTCCTTGTGACCTAGTCATTTAGGTCACGGTGTGCAAAAAAGTGCCGCTCAGAGGTAAAAGAACCCAACGTTAAAGAACACGCTGGATGGCCTTGGCGGGAGGCTACCACCTGTCTCCCAACAGTTGTTCCAGTGGGTCCCCTCCCCCAACCTTCTCTGAGCCTTCAGGGTCCTTGTGACCTAGTGATTTAGGTCACGGTGTGCAAAAAAGTGCCGCTCAGAGGTAAAACAACCCAACGTTAAAGAATACGCTGGATGGCCTTGATGGGAGGCTACCATCTGTCTCCCAAAGCTGTTCCAGTGGGTCCCCTCCCACAACCTTCTCTGAGCCTTCGGGGTCCTTGTGACCTAGTCATTTAGGTCACGGTGTGCAAAAAAAGTGCCGCTCAGAGGTAAAACAACCCAACGTTAAAGAACACGCTGGATGGCCTTGACGGGAGGCTACCATCTGTCTCCCAACAGCTGTTCCAGTGGGTCCCCTCCCACAACCTTCTCTGAGCCTTCGGGGCCCTTGTGACCTGGTCATTTAGCCCATGGTGTGCAAAAAAATGCCGCTCAGAGGTAAAACAACCCAACGTTAAAGAACTGGCTTGATGGTCTTGACGGGAGGCTACCTTCTGTCACCCAACAGCTGTTCCAGTGGGTCCCCTCCCCTAACCTTCTCTGAGACTTCGGGGTCCTTGTGACCTAGTCATTTAGGTCACGGTGTGCAAAAAAGTGCCGCTCAGAGGTAAAAGAACCCAACGTTAAAGAACACGCTGGATGGCCTTGAATGGAGGCTACCATCTGTCTCCCAACAGTTGTTCCAGTGGGTCCCCTCCCCCAACCTTCTCTGAGCCTTCGGGGTCCTTGTGACCTGGCCATTTACCCCATGGTGTGCAAAAAAGTGCCGCTCAGAGGTAAAGCAACCCAACGTTAAAGAACACGCTGGATGGCCTTGACGGGATGCTACCATCTGTCTCCCAACAGCTGTTCCAGTGGGTCCTCTCCCCTAACCTTCTCTGAGACTTCGGGGTCCTTGTGACCTAGTCATTTAGCTCACGGTGTGCAAAAATGTGCCGCTCAGAGGTAAAACAACACAACGTTAGAGAACACGCTGGATGGCCTTGATGGGAGGCTACCATCTGTCTCCCAACAGCTCTTCCATTGGGTCCCCTCCTCCAACCTTCTCTGAGCCTTCGGGTTCTTGTGACCTAGCCATTTAGCCCATAGTGTGCAAAAAATTGCTGCTCAGAGGTAACACAACCCAAAGTTAAAGAACACGCTGGATGGTCTTGACGGGAGGCTACCATATGTCTTCCAACAGCTGTTCCAGTGGGTATGGATCTTAAAATTTGAAACTCCATTGAATTAACATGAGAATTGTTGCCCATTGTCTGTTCATCATTTGTAATCATCATTAATAATAATTCTTAATAATTAATCATCATTTTAATCATCAGAAGTACCTGAAGCTCCCCATATGAAGACAGTAAGCCAGCACCATAAGCTTTGATCTCGCCTTTCTCTTTACAAAGTCCGAATTCAACAGTGAACCAGTAAACCTAGAAAAAACAGGAAAAGACAATTATTGATTTTTTCTTATTTCAGAATAGAATTTTTTTCTATTTTTGCTAAACTTGTGTTTTGTAAAACTTAGGATTGTTAGACACTTGTTATTTTCTGTCTTTTTATTTGTAAATAAATCTTTTTTTTATAAATCTAATGTACACTGCATGACATTGCAGTTGCCCAACCTAGATAGAGTGAGGGGTTGGGTTTTACCTTTGAGAAGCACTTTTTTTGTACACTATGGGCTAAATGGCCAGGTCACGTCGAAACTGGGTTTAGAGAAGGTTGGGGGAGAGGACTCACTGGAATAGCTGTTGGCAGACAGATGGCAGCCTCCCGTCAAGGCCATCCTGCGTGTTCTTTAACGTTGGGTTGTTTTACCTCTGAGCGGCACTTTTTTGCACAAAATGGGCTAAATGGCCAGGTCACATGGACCCCGAAGGCTCAGAGAGGGTTGGGGGAGAGGACTAACTGGAATAGCTGTTGGGAGACAGATGGTAGCTCCCGTCAAGGCCATCCTGCGTGTTCTTTAACGTTGGGTTGTTTTACCTCTGAGCGATACTTTTTTGGACACCATGGGCTAAATGGCCAGGTCACATGGACCCCGAAGGCTCAGAGAAGGTTGGGGGTGGGGACCCACTGGAACAGCTGTTGGGAGACAGATGGTAGCCTCCCGTCAAGGCCATCAAGCGTGTTCTTTAACGTTTTGTTGTTTTACCTTTGGGCGGCACTTTTTTGCACACCATGGCTAAATGGCCAGGTCATATGGATCCCGAAGACTCAGAGAAGGTTGGGGAGAGGACCCACTGGAACAACTGTTGGGAGACAGATGGTAGCTCCCGTCAAGGCCATCCTGCGTGTTCTTTAACGTTGGGTTGTTTTACCTCTGAGAGGCACTTTTTTGCACACCATGGGCTAAATGGCCAGGCTACAAGGACCCAGATGGTTCAGAGAATGTTGGGGGAGAGGACCCATTGGAACAGCTGTTGGGAGATAGATGGTAGCTTCCCGTCAATTTCTTGCAGAGTGTTCTTTAACATTGTGTTCTTTTACCTCTGAGGGGCACCTTTTTTGCACAAAATGGGCTAAATGGCCAGGTCACATAGACCCGGAGGGTTCGGGGAAGGTTGGGGGAGATGACCCACTGGAATAGCTTTTGGTAGACAGATGGTAGCCTCCCATCAAGGTCATCCAGAGTGTTCTTTAACGTTGGGTTGTTTTACCTCTGAGCGGAACTTTTCTTGCACACAATGGGCTAAATGGCCAGGTCACAAAGACCCCAAAAGCTCAGAGAATGTTGGTGGAGGGGACCTACTGGCACACTGGGAGACAGATGGTAGCCACGCAGTGTGTTCTTCAACGTGCACAGGGTATGGCTTTCTGGCACACGGGGCAACG
The DNA here is from genome assembly GCA_038380435.1 of Ryuthela nishihirai. Lineage (NCBI taxonomy): Eukaryota > Metazoa > Arthropoda > Arachnida > Araneae > Heptathelidae > Ryuthela > Ryuthela nishihirai. The sequence continues at coordinate 104,130,911 of JAWZYU010000002.1, read as the reverse complement.
ACTTAACGTCCCATCCGACGAACGATGGAATTATTATTATTACTTCACATGTTGAGGAATCTGCAATATTTTTGATTTAATAGTTTAATATTTATTACTTAAATATTGAAATTTGAATTTGAAATTCAAATTATATATTTTAAGTTTTGAAATAAGAAATATTAATTTATTGAAAATATGAAAACTGAAATTCAATTTTTCGAAACGTTAAATATTAATTTAAATATTTTAAATTTAAAATGTGAAATATTTATTTAAAGATTTAAAAATTAAAATTTTAATTTAAAATGCAAAAATGTTGATTTCAAAATTTCAAAATTGAAACTTTAATGTAAAAAATAAACTGATATTTAAGAAATTAACAAATAATTATTACCGGTTATTTCGTCATATTCGAAGTCATGATGCATTTTTAAATAATGAATTTATTTGAAATATGGTAATTCTTATAATCATCTATAATTATTTAAAAATAAACACATAACATCAAAGGTTCCATTATAAAAATAATGAACAGTTTAGTTGATTTCTAACAAAAAATAGAACAAGTTGAAACTTTACATTTTCTACAATTTTGTGCGATGACTTTGGGATTTGAGTGATTTTAATGCTGAATGTTTTTGGACGCCATCTTGGACCTTTTTCGTTTTAGATTGCTTTTAATGATTTGTGCTGATGTAGAACTTTCTTGTAATTGGTTATACAATTTCTTACGGTTTGCGGTTTTTGCTAATATTAATCTTTTGTGATTCTATTATATGTTGCGGGGTGGGGGTGGCTCAGTCGGTAGCGCGCCAGGCTCGTAATCTGCAGTTTCCAGGTTCGAGTCCCAGCTGGGTCAGCGTTGAGATTTATCTCCGCAAAACTCCCCGCCCTGACCACGGTCAGTAGGGGACACCAATGGGCTTGGAAAGGCCGCCGTCCGTCGGATGGGACGTTAAGCCGTGGCCCCGAGTGCGGGAGAGCCATACCCTGTGCACATTAAAGAACACACTGGATGGCCTTGACGAGAGGCTACCATCTGTCTCCCAACAGCTATTCCAGTGGGTCCCCTCCCCCAACCTTCTCTGAGCCTTCGGGGTCCATGTGACCTGGCCATTTAGCTCATGGTGTGCAAAAAAATGTCGCTCAGAGGTAAAACAACCCAAATCTAATATTTGTTGTGGTTTGCGGTCCTCCTGATGAAGATCTTTTACTATCGAATAATTTCTTGCGGTTTTTCCTCATGAAGGAGATCTTTGCGATTATATAATTTCTTGCGGTTTACGATTTCTCTCTGATGCAGAATATATTTTGCGATAATTTCTTGCGGTTTGCAGTTCTTCTGATTAAGATCATCTGCTATTGTGTAATTTCTTGCGGTTTTTCTTGAAGAAGGAGATATTTTGTGATTGTATAATTTCTTGCGGTTTTCCTGATGGAGATATTTTACGATTACGAAATTTAAAGCGGTTTGCGGTTTCTTTCTCATGGAAAATATATTTTGCGATTATTTTATTTCTTGCGGTTTTTTCTGATTAAGGAGATAGTTTGCGATTGAATAATTTCTTGAGGTTTTCGATTTTTCCTGATGAAGGAGCTCTTTCGCGATTAAATAATTTCTCGCGGTTTACGGTTTCTTTCTGAAGCAGAATATATTTTGCGATTATATTATTTTTTGAGGTCCTCCTGATGAAGTTTTTTTGCTATTGTATAATTTCTTGCAGTTTGCGGTTTTTCCTGAAGGATATATTTTGCGACTGAGTAATTTCTTGCGGTTTTCCTGAAGGAGATCTTTTGCGATTATGTAATTTCTTGCGGTTTCTTTCTGATGCAGAATATATTTTGCGATTATTTTATTTCTTGAGGTTTTTTCTGATGGAGATAATTTGCGATTGAATAATTTCTTGCGGTTTTCCTTGATGGAGATCTTTGCGATTATATAATTTCTTGCGGTTTACGGTTTCCTTCTCGAGCAGAATACATTTTGCGATTGTATTATTTTTTGTGGTTTTCCTGATGAAGATCTTTCGCTTTTGTATAATTTCTTGCGGTTTTTCCTGATGGAGATATTTTGCGATTATGTAATTTCTTGCGGTTTACGGTTTCTTTCTGATGCAGAATATATTTTGGGATTATTTTATTTCTTGCGGTGTGCGGTTTCTTCTGATGAAAGAGATATTTTGCGATTGTCGAATTTCTTGCGGTTTTCCTGATGAAGGAGATGTTTCGCGATTAGGTAATTTCTTGCAGTTTATGGTATCTTTCTGATGCAGAATACATTTTGCGATTGTATTATTTCTTGCAGTTTGCGGTCCTCCTGATGAAGATCTTTAGGTATTGTATAATCGTTGCGGTTACGGTTTCTTTCTAATGCAGAATACATTTTGCGATTATATTTTTTTGTGGTCCTCCTGATAAAGATCTCTAGGTACTGTATAATTCTTACGCTTTGCGGTTTTTCCTGATGTTTTGCGATTAATTAATACCTTGCGGTTTACGGTTTCTTTCTGATGCAGAATATATTTTGCGATTATATAATTTCTTGCGGTTTTCAGTCCTTCTGATGATCTTTCGCTATTGTATAATTTCTTGCGGTTTTTTCTGATGGAGATAATTTGCAATTGAATAATTTCTTGCGGTTTGTCGTGGAGATATTTTGCGATTTACGGTATTCTTGAGGTTTACGGTTTCTTTCTGATGCAGAATATATTTCACGATTGTTTTATTTCTTGCAGTTTGCGGTTTTTTCTGATGGAGATAATTTGCGATTGAATAATTTCGTACGATTTGCGGTTTTTTCTGATGGAGATATTTTGCAATTATGTAATTTCTTGCGGTTTACGGTTTCTTTCTGATGCAGAATATATTTTGCCATTGTATTATTTCTTGCGTCCTCCTGATGATCTTTTGCTATTGTATAATTTCTTGCAGTTTGTGGTTTTTGCTAATGAAGGAGATTTTTCGCAATTACATAATTTCTTGCGGTTTCTTCTGATGCAGAGGATCTTTTGCGGTGATATAATTTCTTACGGTTTCTCCTTATGCAGATAATCTTTTGCGATTATACGATTTCTTACGGTTTGCGGTTTCTTACCGTGGCAAGCTTTTCGATGTCCTGATCCGAAGCTCCCAGAGAGGCCAAACCGATTTCCTGAGAAAACTGGGCGAAACTAGGATCAGCCAAAATTGGAACGTGGCCAAGAAGCTCGTGGATGCAATCCCTAGAAAACAAAACAAAAAATGTAACGAAATTTGATTTGGGAATTTGCATTTGAAATATCAACAAAATTATACATGTGAAGGAAAAGCGAGAATGAATTATTAAGCATTTTTTAAGATTCCTGACACAGCTACAATGTCCAGTATATATCTATAATATATCTAAGATAACCAATGGATATCTAATGGTCATCTGAGATATCTTAAGCATATATTCTGGAGATTATGGTTGTGTTGGAAGAAAGTACACTACGATTATTATAATGGACTTAGAGAGACTATTAACCGACATTAGCAACACCAGCGACATTGTGGGAAATTAAACAGTACATTTGTTCAAAAAAATATCCGAACACTATGGTTGAGTACAGAATTCAGAAAAAATATCTGACAACGATTTTTTTAGAAATTAGTGATCTGGCAACCTTTTCAACCATAGTGTTCGGAACACGAAGGTTGCCAGATTACTAATTTCTAAAAAAATCGTTGGCAGATATTTTTTTCTGAATTCTGTAATCAACCATAGTGTTCGGATATTTTTTTGAGCGACTATACTACACAACAGATCTCCAAATAATTCTCATCATTGAATTAATCTGCTGCTTTTATACTAAACGTGATCATCACACTCTGTGATCACAGTCGTCGCACTCTATAATCGCAGCCATCAAAATATATGATCTTCGTCATCGCACTCTACGATCACAACCATCACACTCTATTATCACGGTCAGAGCACTCTATGATCACAGTCATCAGAATATGATCACAGCCATCGCACTCTATGACCCCAGCCATCATACTATATTATCGTGTCCATAGCACTCTATGATAACAGTAAGCAGAGTCTATGATCACAGTCATTGCACTCTATGATGAGAGTAAGCACAGTCTATGATCACAGTCATCACAATCTGAACACAGTCATCGCACTCTATGATGGCAGTAAGCACAGTCTATGATCACAGTCATCACAATCTGAACACAGTCATCGCACTATATGATAACAGTAAGCACAGTCTATGATCACAGTCATCACAATCTGAGTAGTCATCGCACTCTATGATGGCAGTAAGCATAGTCTATGATCACAGTCATTACAATATCATCACAGCCATCGCACTTTATGATTACAGTGGCCAAATTCCAAGATCACAGGAGGCGCGGGAATGGCTCAGTCGATAGCGCGCCAGGCTCGTAATCTGTAGTTCCCAGGTTCGGGAATTTTGCGGAGATTTATCTCCGCAAAATTCCCCGCCTGACCACGGCCAGTAAGGGGACACCGATGGGCTTGGAAAGGCCGCCGTCCGTCGGATGGGACGTTAAGCTGTGGCCCCGTGTGCGGGACAACCATACCCTGTGCACGTTAAAGAACACACTGGATGGCCTTGACGGGAGGCTACCATCTGTCTCCCAACAGCTGTTCCAGTGGGTCCCCTCCCACAACCTTCTCTGAGCCTTCGGGTCCATGTGACCTGGCCATTTAGCCCATGGTGTGCAAAAAAGTGCCGCTCAGAGGTAAAACAACCCCCAAACCCCAACCTTCTCTGAGTCTTTGGGGTCCATGTGACCTGGATATTTAGCCCATGGTGTGCAAAAAAGTGCCGCTCAGAATTCAAAATAACCCAACGCTAAAGAACACGCTGGATGGCCTTGACGGGAGGCTACCATCTGTCTCCCAACAGCTGTTCCAGTGGGTCTCCTTCCCCAACCTTCTCTGAGCCTTCGGGGTCCATGTGACCTGGCCATTTAGCCCATGGTGTGCAAAAAAGTGCCGCTCAGAGGCAAAACAACCCAACGTTAAAGAACACGCTGGTTGGCCTTGACGGGAGGCTACCATCTGTCTCCCAACAACTGTTTCAGTGGGTCCCCTCCCCCAACCTTCTATGAGCCTTCGGGGTCCATGTGACCTGGCCATTTAGCCCATGGTGTGCAAAAAAGTGCCGCTCAGAGGTAAAACAACCCAACGTTAAAGAATACACTAGATGGCCTTGACGGGAGGCTACCATCTGTCTCCCAACAGCTGTTCCAGTGGGTCCCCTCCCCCAACCTTCTCTGAGCCTTCGGGGTCCATGTAACCTGGCCATTTAGCCCCTTGTGTGCAGAAAAGTGCCGCTCAGAGGTAAATACAACCCATTAAAGAAAACACTTGATGATCTTGACGGGAGGCTACCATCTGTCTCCCAACAGCTGTTCCAGTGGGTCCCCTCCCCCAACCTTCTCTGAGCCTTCAGGGTCCATGTGACCTGGCCATTTAGCACATGGTGTGCAAAAAAGTGCTGCTCAGAGGCAAAACAACGCAACTGGCTTTCCCACTGATGGTTTGTTAACAGAATATTTCACGGATGAGTAGAATTGGTTTGGATGCGAGCTGCTCAGATGAAGTGAGAGATGAGAGTCAGGAAACTTACGGTTCGGGCGAGTGGTTTGGACAAGAGCCGTGTCTGACATACTGCGTCACTTGGAAAACACGGAATGCGAGACTTGCGAGGAAGTCACGTGCAGTGAGCAGACCAGCTGCTGGCCGGAGGACGAATCCCGTGCGTCCTGAAACACAAAAAGAAAGAATATTAATTAGAGGTTTTGGAAAATAATAGTTCGACTTAGACGAGAAAAATTGGGTGTTTCCAGTTGTAGATGTCGGAAGCATTACGAAATTTCCGATCTGGAGGTCCTTCGAGGTTAAAGGTTAAATAGAGGTCACGTAGAGGTCAAATCATGATCTATGAGGGCTAGAAACGTGACAATTGGTGTCTGGGGTGTTTTGGGTTGTGGATGTTGGAAGCATTACGAAATTTCGGATCTGGAGGTCCTTAGAGGTCAAGGGTTAAGTAGAGGTCATGTAGAGGTTAAATCACGATATACGAGGGCTAAGAACGTGAAAATTGGTGTCTAGGGTGTTTCGGGTTGTGGATGTCGGAAGCGTTACGAAATTTCCGAACTGGAGGTCCTTCAAGATCAAAGGTTAAATAGAGGTCACGTAGAGGTTAAACCATGATATACGAGAGCTAAGAACGTGAAAATTGGTGTCTAAGGTGTTTCGGGTGGTGGATGTTGGAAGCGTTACGAAATTTCCGATTTGGAGGTTCTTAGAGGTCAAAGGTTAAATAGAGGTCACGTAGATTTTAAACCATGATCTACGAACGCTAGAAACGTGAAAATTGGTGCTCGGGAATGTTTCGGGTTGTAGATGTCGGAATCATTACGAAATTTCGTATCTGGAGGTCCTTAGAGGTCAAAGGTTAAACAGACATCATGTAGAGGTTGAACCATGATCTACGAGGGCTATCTATAAATGTGAAAATTGGTGTCTGGGGTGTTACGGGTTGTGGATGTCGGAAGTGTTACGAAATTTCGGATATAAAGGTCCTTCGAGGTCAAAGGTTAAATAGAGGTCACAGAGATGATAGACCATGATCTACGAGGGCTATAAACGTGAAAACTGGTGACTGGGGTGTTTTGGGATGTAGATGTCGGAAGCATTTCGGAATTTCCGATCTGGAGGTCCTTCGAGGTTAAAGGTTAAACAGAGGTCAAATCATGATCTATGAGGGCTGGGAACGTGACAATTGGTGTCTGGTGTGTTTTGGATTGTGGTTGTTGGAAGCATTACGAAATTTCGGATATGAAGGTCCTTAGAGGTCAAAGGTTAAATAGAGGTCACGTAGAGGTTAAATCACGATATACGAGGGCTGAGAACGTGAAAATTGGTGTCTAGGGTGTTTCGGGTTGTGGATGTCGGAAGCGTTACGAAATTTCCGAACTGGAGGTCCTTCAAGATCAAAGGTTAAATAGAGGTCACGTAGAGGTTAAACCATGATATACGAGAGCTAAGAACGTGAAAATTGGTGTCTAAGGTGTTTCGGGTGGTGGATGTTGGAAGCATTACGAAATTTCCGATTTGGAGTTTCTTAGAGGTCAAAGGTTAAATAGAGGTCACAGATTTTAAACCATGATCTACGAACGCTAGAAACGTGAAATTTGGTACTTGGGAATATTTCAGGTTGTAGATGTCGGAATCATTACGAAATTTCGTATCTGGAGGTCCATAGAGGTCAAAGGTTAAACAGACATCACGTAGAGGTTGAACCATGATCAAAGAAGGCTATAAATGTGAAAATTGGTGTGTGGATGCGGAAGCGTTACGAAATTTTAAATCTATAGTGTTCTTCAAGGTTAAAGATCAAATTTGGATATAATAGTTCTAGAAAACTCAACATTGGTTCCTGAGGGTATTTTGGGTCGTATATCTCAAAAATGTTGTGAAATTTTTGGTTGCGATGGGTTCTTTGAGGTCAATAGTCAAATATAAAAATTGGGCTGGGTTGGGTTGTTTTACCTCTGAGCAGCACATTTTTGCACATCATGGGCTAAATGTCCAGGTCACATAGACCCTGAAGGACATGTGACCCACTGGAACAGTTATTTGGAGACAGATGGTAGTCTCCTGTCAAGGCCATCTGGCGTGTTCTTTAATGTGCACAGAGAATGGCTCTCCCACACATGGGACCACGGCAGCCTTTCCAAGTCCATCGGTGTCCCCTACTGACCGTGGGCATGGCGGGGAATTTTGCGGAAATAAATCTGAACGCAGACCCAGATGGGACTCGAACCTGGGAACTGCAGATTACGAGCCTAGCGCGCTACAGACTGAGCCACCCCCGCCGCCCTCGAACCTGGGAACTGCAGATTACGAGCCTGGCGTGCTACTGACTGAGCCACCCCCGTCCCTGTGTAATGGGTCCTTCTAGGTCAAAGGTCAAGGATTTTTTTTTTATCACAAAACGCTTATTAAAATGTTACAGTTTTTTGGATGTAGAATCGCCATTGGGATAACATTTGTGGGGTGATCATAATTAAATATTCACTCAGTGTACATGATCCAGAACAGAAACAGTAAAAATACAATGCTACGAACGGCTTAAAAATTTGGAGACATCTTCTAGCTGTGGAATGTTGTCTGCTCCGTAGCCGCATTCTTCTTCTAGTTTGTGAAATACTTGCATATGCTGTTGACAAGCATAGCTGCTGTAGAGACTGCTCAGTTGGCGATACACGACTCCCCTGAAATAGACAGCAACTGATTAGCTAACTTTCCCATTGAAAAAAAATCTGTAAATCGAAGGTAATTTAATTAATTCTTAACTAAATAAATTAGGGTAGGTCTCTAAATGCTGAATAACATTATAGTGTTAAGTTGGGTTGTTTTACCTCTGAGCGGCACTCTTTTGCACACCATGGGCTAAATGGCCAGGTCACAAGGACCCCGAAGGCTCAGAGAAGGTTGGGGAGGGGACCCACTGGAACAGCTGTTGGGAGACAGATGGTAGCTCCCGTCAAGGCCATCCAGTGTGTTGTTTAATGTAAACAGGGTATGTCTCTCCCGCATACGGAACCACGACTTAACGTCCCATCCGACAGACGGCGGCCTTTCGAAGCCCATCGGTATATCCTTCTGACCGTGGGTATGGTGGAAAATTTTGCGGAGATAATTCTCAACGTTTACCCATCTGGGAATCGAACTCGGGAACTGGAGATTAGGAACCAGTCCTGACCCCATCTCTGCGATATAAAATAATCCAAGAATCGGGAGTCATATTTCAAATTAGTAAAGGATTTTCTAGCAATTACTCTTTCTATTTCAAAAAAATTATAAGGTTGTTGGGTTGGGTTGTTTTACCTCTTAGCGGCACTTTTTTGCACACCATGGGCTAAATGGCCAGGTCACATGGACCCCGAAGGCTCAGAGAAGGTTGGGGGAGGGGACCCACTGGAACAGCTGTTGGGAGACAGATGGTAGCCTCCCGTCAAGGCCATCTAGCGTGTTCTTTAACCTGCACAGGGTATGGCTCTCCCACACACAGGGCCACTGCTGAACGTCCCATCCGACGGACGGCGGCCTTTCCAAGCCCATCGGTGTCCCCTACTGACCGTGGGCAGGGCGGGGAATTTTGCGGATATAAATCTCAACGCTGACCCAGCTGGGACTCGAACCTGGGAACTACAGATTACGAGCCTGGCGCGCTACCGACTGAGCCACCCCCGCCCCATTTTCTAGCAATTACTCTTTCTATTTCAAAGAAATTATAAGGAATGAGTGAAAAGAAGTATATACTCGATTGAAGTGTTTTCTGAGAGTCATATTTGAAATCAAACTTACCATGTCTTAGTTTCGTCTTCTGTGTAGTTTACATAAGGAATCGGCTGTCCGCTGAAATAGAAAAAAAATGCATTGCTTTTAACGGAGAACAACTCATTAAAAAAGAACTTTTAGAAAATTAAAAAACATACATATTTATTTTTTTACAAATCAATTTTCGTATCGATATGAAACTACCGAATTACTATTCATGGTACATGCAAATATAAATAAGATATGGAGAAAAAAATACAATCAGCAATGGCTAAAAATTATGACATTATTATTCACACGTTGTACTGTACAGTCGTTCAAAAAAATATCCGAACAATATGGTTGATTACAGAATTCAGAAAAAATAACTGGCAACGATTTTTTTTTAGAAATTAGTGATCTGGCAACCGTGTCACGTGACACGAAGGTTGCGAGATTACTTATTTATAAAAAAATCGTTGCCAGATATTTTTTTTTGAATTCCGTATTGAACCATAAATAAAAAAAAAATTATGAATACCCCCTCAAGCAGCTGCTTGCCACAGAGGTCTGACAGGAGCCTGCCAGTTTATATGCCATAGTAGAAGGTCTGTGAGGATGGCAGGATCTCAGCAGAAAGTATTCAACCGCAGTTTTCGGATATTTTTTTGAGCGACTGTACGCATGGGTTGGGTTGGGTTGTTTTACCTCTGAGCGGCACTTTTTTGCACACCATGGGCTAAATAGCCAGGTCACATGGACCCCGAAGGCTCAGAGAAGGTTGGGGGAGGGGACCCACTGGAACAGCTGTTGGGAGACAGATGGTAGCCTCCCGTCAAGGCCATCCAGCGTGTTCTTTAACGTTGGGTTGTTTTACCTCTGAGTGGCACCTTTTTGAACACCTTGGGCTAAATGGCCAGGTCACATGGACCCCGAAGACTCAGAGAAAGTTGGGGGAGGTGACCCACTGGAACAGCTGTTGGGAGACAGATGGTAGCCTCCCGTCAAGGCCATCCAGCGTGTTCTTTAACGTGCACAGGGTATGTCTCTCCCGCACACGGGGCCACGGCTTAACGTCCCATCCGATGGACGGCGGCCTTTAAAAAGCACATCGGTGTCCCTTACTGACCGTGGGCAGGGCGGGGAATTTTGCGGAGATAAATCTCAACGTTGACCCAGCTGGGACTCGAACCTGGGAACTACAGATTACGAGCCTGGCGCGCTACCGACTGAGCCACCCCCGCCCCCTGTACGCATGTATAGCATAGGAATGTGAAAGGTGAATCTTACTATTTGTAGTTGAAAGCGATCTCTGCAATTTCTTTTCTTCTTGATCTGTAGATTGGATCATTGAAGCCCTGGGAAAAAAAAGAAAGCACATTTAAAAAAAAAAGTGAGATTATTATATTAAGAATATAATTTAATATCTTTGATTAAAGTAAAAAAGAAAAAAAAATCATATCTGTTAATGTAATAAAATAAATATTTCCTATATAAATATATATAATATATAAATTATATTGCATTAATTAATTATCATTAATCGTTTATCATTATTAATCGTGTATCGTTATTAATATATAATATTTTTCATTTAAATAATAATTTAATATTTATTTATTTTTCAGTTTCGGCACAAAAAAAATTAGAATATTTAATAATTTGGCTTTGGTTAGAATATAATGCTGTTTTGCACCCTTTCTAATGTTAGATTTCACCCTTCGAGTGTATCGTTAATCGTGTATCATTAATCGTGCATCGTTATTATTCGTGTATCATTAATCGTGCATCGTTATTAATCGTGTATCATTATTAATCGTGTATCATTAATCGTGCATCGTTATTAATCTTTTATCGTTATTAATCGTGTATCATTAATCGTGCATCGTTATTAATCTTTTATCGTTATTAATTGTGTATCATTAATCATTTATCGTTATTAATAGCTTATCGTTATTAATCGTATCATTAATCGTGCATCGTTATTAATAGCGTATCTTTATTAATCGTGTATCATTAATCGGGCATCGTTATTAATATTGTATCGTTATTAATCGTGTATGTTATTGATATATAATATTATTTTTAAATAATAATTTAATTTTTTTTATTCAAGTAACGAAAACATTCCCTATTTTTCAGTTTCGGTAGAAGAAGACTTTATGAACATTAACTGAATATTTTATAATTACGTAATAACTAAGTGTTTTAAGTTTATGGTGTGACCTTAAACTACAAAATGGTGTAAGGTTAAATAAAGGTCATCATGGCTTTACACAATTTTTGCATTTAACACCAACCTTTAAACAATATCCTAATCTTGTATTTGACAATAATTATAATATCATGTTCTTAAATTTGGTTTTTAACATTATTACATTTCTATGTAATCATTAAAAAAATAATTAATACGTAAAGCGGATGTGATTTTTTTCTCAATATTTTAAATACTGTGTTCAATTATTTTATTATTCCTCCGCTGGTCGCATGATGATTTTTAGCTACCAACCAAAATATTAGATAATTATTTTAAAGAAGTATCATTTATATCAAATATTGAGAAACAGTATCGGCATAAAGTTCATATTTATTGGTATTAAATTTGTCTTTTAGGTGTAAACTTTCATCCCAATGTGGTGTTGTTTACTTATACCAATATTTCGCGTTGGTTAGAATATAATGCTGTTTTGTACACTTTTCTAATGTTAGATTTCACTCTTCGAGTGTATCGTTAATCGTGTATAATTAGTCGTGTATCGTTATTAATCGTGTATCATTATTAATCGTATATCACCCTTTTCTAATGTTAGATTTCACTCTTCGAGTGTATCATTATTAATCGTGTATAATTAGTCGTGTATCGTTATTAATCGTATATCATTAATCGTTATTAATCGTATATCATTAATCGTGTATCGTTATTAATCGTATATCATTAATCGTGTATCGTTATTAATCGTATATCACCCTTTTCTAATGTCATATTTTACTCTTCGAGTGTATCGTTATCAATCGTGTATAAGAAGAGAATTAGTCGTGTATCGTTATTAATCGTATATCATTAATCGTGTATCGTTATTAATCGTATATCATTAATCGTGTATCGTTATTAATCGTATATCACCCTTTTCTAATGTTAGATTTTACTCTTCGAGTGTATCGTTATTAATCGTGTATAATTAGTCGTGTATCGTTATTAATCGTATATCATTAATCGTGTATCGTTATTAATCGTATATCATTAATCGTGTATCGTTATTAATCGTATATCACCCTTTTCTAATGTTAGATTTTACTCTTCGAGTGTATCGTTATTAATCGTGTATAATTAGTCGTGTATCGTTATTAATCGTATATCATTAATCGTGTATCGTTATTAATCGTATATCATTAATCGTGTATCGTTATTAATCGTATATCATTAATCGTGTATCGTTATTAATCGTATATCACCCTTTTCTAATGTTAGATTTCACTCTTCGAGTGTATCGTTATTAATCGTGTATCGTTATTAGTCGAATATCGTTGTCGAGGGTAACATTTATGGTGTCAGATGGCACCTTTTTCAGGTGTAACTAGATTACATAATAAAATGGTGGTAACCTGCCACCATAAACTCGTTGCAACAGTCTATTTAGTTTTTTTTTTGTTGAGTGACGCAACTTACCGGATGGTCACTGTCCAGATCCGGTTCGAACTTTGAGAGTATGTGGGTGCAGAAATCCAGGTCACTAATATGGCGTGGAAACCAAGTTTCTGGAAAAAAAAATGGAGGAATCTTAAATTATGTAAGAAAACATTTAAAATTTTGTCTAACTCGATGCATAAATATTGATGCTTTCTTAAGAATAGAGAACGTTAGAGTTGAGATATAAAAAAAGAATTTATTGAGATTTCTTTCAAAGATATATTACAAAGAGATTCCCAAAATAACTGAGAATATTTTTTACTGTAAATTGGCAACAGTGTTTAAACGAGCGCGCGTGTGTAGCCATTGGTTGTCTGCTTGTAGACGTTTAAATCTTTTGCTCTTAGAGATAAAAGAGGATTTATTTTTGGGTTTAATAATGATTGACGAAATATTTTCATTCGTATTTTCAGAATTTTCTAGAAGCTAAATCAGAGTCCTCTAACGGTCAAAAATTTCGGAAATGGCCTTAAACTAATATTGCAAATGAGAGAAATTGGAAATTTTGGTGGGAAGTTGAGTTGTTTGGGTCGGAGCGGTATTTTTCTGCACACCATGGGCTAAATGGCCAGGTCACAAGGACCCCGAGGGTTCGGAGAACGTTGGGGGGAAGGGGATCCAATGAAACAGCTATTGGGAGACAGGTGGTAGCCTCCCATCAATGACATCCAGCGTGTTCCTTAAAGTTTTTTTTTACTTGGGAGTAGCACTTTTTTGCACACAATAAGCTAACAACCCAACGTTAAAGAACACGCTGGATGACCTTGACGGGAGACTACCACCTGTCTCCTAACAGCTGTTCCAGTGGGTCCCCTCCCCCAACCATCTCTCAGACTTCGGGGTCCATGTGACCTGGCCATTTAGCCCATGGTGTGCAAAAAAGTGCCGCTCAGAAGCAAAACAACCAAACTATAAAGGACACGCTGGATGTTCTTGACGGGAGGCTACCACCTGTCTCCCAACAGCTGTTCCAGTGGGTCCCCTCCCCCAACCATTTCTCAGCCTTCGGTCACAAATGGCCATGTCCCAAAGACCCCGCAGGCTCAGAGGTTGGGGAGGAGACCCACTTGAACAGCTGTTGGGAGACAGATGGTAGCCTCCCATCAAGGCCATTCAGCATGTTCTTTAACGTTGGGTTGCTTTACCTCTGAGCACCACTTTTTTGCACACCATGGGCTAAATGACCAGGTCACAAGGAACCCGAAGACTCAGCGAAAGTTGGGGGAGGTTACCCACTGGAACAGCTGTTGTGAGATGGACGGTAGCCACCCGTCTAGGTCATCCAGCATGTTCTTTAACGTTGGGATGTTTTCTCGCTGAGTGGCACTTTTTTGCACACCATGGGGTAAATGGCCAGGTCACATGGACCCCGAAGGCTCAGAGAAGGTTGGGGGAGGGGACCCACTGGAACAGCTGTTGGGAGACAGATGATAGCCTCCCGTCAAGGCCATCCAGCGTGTTCTTTAACGTTGGGTTGCTTTACCTACGGCGGCATTTCGAAGCCGATCTATGTGGGCATGGTGGGGACTTTTGCGGAGATAAATTTCAACGCTGACCCAGCTGGGACTCGAATATGGGAACTGCAAAACCACAGATGGTTGCGAAAATGCAAATTTCGTTTTTAAAGAGATAAATAAAAAAAAAAAAATTTGATGATGCATAGAACCGGCCAGGCCTAGCACCTAATGTCCGATCCCGCCTTCTCGTGGTGCAGACCGTTAGTACCTTTCAAAAGAGATACTCTCTTGTGGAAGTGAACGGAAGGGGAGGGCTGCCAGATTAGTGTGGCCTACTGATCTGGACAACTATGGCTACTTTCCTTTTTTTTCTACCCTGCTGAGGAGTGGTCAACCACACAGGGTCCTGGTGCTGACCATATAAACCCACTGGACTGGACAGATATATGGCTCTGAGCTTGATTATGGATCCTGATTTTGCTGCACTGGTGGCTTCTGTGGAGGGATAATCTTCCGCAGTGTTTTCTGTTTGTTTGTGGGTTGACAGCCCCAAGTGAATATATTCACAGGATCAGCTGGTGGATAATCCTGAGCAGAGGTCATCGCAGGCACCTGAACTCTTTGCTTCTATTGGCATCGTCAAATTCTACATTGGAGGAAGTCTTCCAGTGTAGATGGCTTCAGCCTTTAGTGGTGGGGGAACGGGTCTTTGCCCCATGTCTGCGATTAGGGGCTGTTTGATATTGTCGGCATTCCCTCTCTCAATAAACATAGTTTCTTTAAACATCCCACTAACCATTTTCTCTCCATAGGTAGTTGGAATGTGAGGACTCTGCACAGACCTTTTTCTCTTGATGTCCTCACACAAGAATTCCACCATTATAATTTAGATATTCTCGGCTTGCAAGAGACCAGATGGACAGATAAAGGTCAGATTCTTAAAAATAATCTTAAATTTCTCTTTTCAGGGAGGGACGACAATAAGCATCACCAAGGCGTGGGTCTGCTTCTCAGCAGACACGCTAGTGATGCTCTTCTAGGATATGAGGGCATTAATGAAAGGTTTCTTACAGCAAAATTTCAGACAAGCTTTAAAGACTTGAATGTTATCTGCTGTTATGCCCCCACTGAGGATGCCGATGAGGATGAGGATAGGTTTTATGGACAACTTCAGGATATTTTGAATTCTGTCAAGAAAGGAGATATTACCCTTGTTCTTGGTGACTTCAATGCCAAAGTTGGTACTGACTCTGACCTTTGGGGAGGAGTAATAGGCCCTTTTGGTATTGGTAGCTGCAATGGCAATGGGCAACGTCTCCTACAGGTAAGTAAACTCAATGGATTCAGAATAACTAACACTTATTACAAACACCGCGACATACATAAATACACATGGGTTTCACCTGATGGGCTGCATAGGAATATGATTGATTATATATTAATTAACAGCAAATGGGCTAGTTCTGTTAGGAATACCAGGGCATATAGGGGAGCTGAAATTGGATCTGACCACTACTTTGTTAAAAGTGTCTTGCAACTTAAACTTAAAAATGTTGTGCTAGGTTAAAAAATTTACTTTTAATACTGAAGCTCTGAAAGACCCAGTTATAGCCAAAGCTCACCATGATAGGTTAGTCATTATAACAATCATGGTATGCTTACTACTGAAGTTGAGGAAGAATGGGATCATTTTAAAAACGCTTTTTTGGACACTAACAGTACTCTTTTAGGAAAAAAGGAGCAGAAGAGACTGAATTATCTGAGTGATATGGCACTTGAACTTATTTCGGAAAGAAAGAACTGCAGGAATGTCCTTAATCAATACCCTACTAGTCCTAATAGAAAGCATTACAGAGAACTTAATAAACGTTAAAAGATCAGTTAGCTGCTGATAAGAATCTTTGGCTTGATGGTTTGGCTGACAAAGCTGAGGAAGCAGTTAGACAGCACAACAGCAGAGAGCTGTACCAGACAGTTAATGTTTTACGTGGTAGAAAACGGACAGGCATACAAGGATTGCAAGATAAACAAGGTAAGGTTATAGAAGGGGAGGATTCTGTCATGGCTAGGTGGGCTGAGCATTTCAGTGATGTTCTAAACAATGTAGTTAGTTCTACTCCCATTGTTTGCAATGATGATAGATGCATTGGTGGCTTTAATGTTGGCCCTATAATACAATCTGAAGTTATTTTGGCTGTTTCTAAACTTAAACTTCATAAATCCCCAGGGGTAGATGAAATTACTACTGAAATGCTTAGAGATGGGAATGTTTCGGTTACCACTTGGATGACTGAAATTCTGAATATCTTTTATGATAAAGGCATGGTTCCTAAGGATTTTACCAGAGCTATTATTATCCCTATTTTCAAAAAAGGTGATCGCAGTTCTTGTGATAACTATAGGAGTATCAGCCTACTCTCTGTTCCAGGTAAAGTTCTTTCCATGATTGTGCTTAATAGAATTAAGAATCTGGTTGACAGGCAATTGCGTGATGAGCAATGTGGATTCAGAAGTGGTAGGGGATGTGTAGATCAGATATTTTCACTTAGGCAGATTCTTGAGAAATGTTTAGAGTTTCAGAAACCTTTGGTTGCTAGCTTTGTTGATTTCAAAAAGGCTTTCGACTCTGTTGATCGTCATAATTTGTGGTTGATTGTGAAATCATATGGTATACCAGACAAGTTAGTTAACATAATGAAAGCTCTCTATAATAACACTGAGTCGTGTGTGAGAGTTGGTAAGGCTTGTAACAATTGGTTTAGCATTACTTCTGGTGTTCGACAAGGGTGCATTTTGTCTCCTTTTCTCTTTAGCTTGGTTATTGATTATGTTATGCGAAATTCACTTCAAGGGAAAGATTTTGGCCTTAAATGGACTGGAGATACGAAATTTTCTGATTTAGATTATGCTGATGATTTAGCCCGTTTGGCAAATGATGTTGATGAGATGAACTCTTTCATTCGAACTGTTGATGAGACTGGTAGTAGAGTAGGTTTGGTTATAAACAGAGAGAAAATTAAAGTGATGAAAACTGGTTAGGCAGGCTGTGATTCAGTTAATCTGAATGGTTGCAGTCTTGAGCAGGTGTCACAGTTTAATTATCTTGGGAGCTATGTAACAGATAATGGTGATGTGCGGCATGAGATTAACAGACGAATAGGGATTGCTGCCGGGACTTTTAAGAATCTATGGAGATTGTGGAGAAATAGGCATATACACTTAAAGACTAAAATTAGACTGTATAATAGTTTGGTTCTTTCTAGGGTTAGTTATGGTAGTGAAACTTGGACACTTTGTAAACAAGATAACAGGAAACTAGATGCTTTTGATTCCAGATGCTTACGCAGTATCTTGGGCATTAGGTGGTTCAACTTTGTAACTAATGATGAGGTTAGGCAAAGGAGTTTGCAACCTCCTTTAAGCAGCATATTGTGCAGATAGAGACTCCGTTGGTTTGGCCGTGTTGCCCGTATGAATAATTATAGATTGGCGAATAGGGTTATGAACAGTGTGCCTAAAGGCTTCAGAAGGAGGGGGAGACCTAGGATGCGGTGGTCAGACAATGTCAAATAGGACCTTGTTAGAATTGGTGTGCAGTTGCCAGATGCAGCAGATGTAGCTCAGGACAGACTTGCTTGGAGAACTAAATTGCACGGTCTGGTTGGAACTCCGTAGTCCATGGCTGCTTGAGGATGATGATGATGATGATTTATATATTATCATCAGCATATTTCGTATCATTAATTAGTTTGCATTTCCGCCGTTAGAGGGGCTACTCTCTGAAAATGAAAAAACTTCATTATCTTTGAAATTCCATATTTGACATTGGCACTGTATTGTTTATTTTTTGGAATATGATGTAATAATTGAACCTTTAATCCTGGGATGTTCATTGTTAAGGATGATAATTTTTGCCAGATTCTTCTGCCTGACGGTTTTCATCATGTTGATGATTTCTTCGTCTTTCATCTTCATTTCGACGAATACCTCAAAGCGAACTTCATCATCATCATCTTTAGTTTTCCGGGATTCCAAATGCTGGATGATTCCCTGGCATGTCTACAGAAAAAATCGTCATAGGTATTTATCTCTTAGTGAATTCAACACTTAGTATACACAGATAAATAAATAAAATAAATACCCCCTCAAGCAGCTGCTTGCCACAGAGGTCTAACAGGAGCCAATCAGTTTATATGCCAGAGTAGAAGGTCTATGAGGATAGCAGGACCTCAGCAGAAAAACGACACATACATCCATGCCTTACCCGGGACTCGAACCCAGGTCTCTTAGATCACTAGCCAAGCGTGCTAACCACTCGGCCATGGGACGGCTATACACGGATAATGAACATAAAATTGGCAACACTCCTTTGTTAACTCAATGGAGAGTCGGAGGCAGAGATGGCTTAGTTGGTAGCGCGCCAGGCTCGTAATCTGGAGTTCCCAGGTTCGAGTCCCAGCTGGGTCAACGTTGAGATTTATCTCCGCAGAATTCCCCGCCCTACCCACGGTCAGTAGGGGACACCGATGGGCTTGGAATATGACACCGATAAGCCCTGGCCCCGTGTGCGGGAGAGCCATACCATGTGCATTATAAAGAACCGCTGGATGGCCTTGACGGGAGGCTACCATCTGTCTCCTAATATCTGTTCCAGTGGGTCCCCTCCCCCAACCTTTTCTGAGTTTTCGGGGTGTGTGTGACCTGTCCATTTAGCCCATAGTGTGGAGAAAAGTGTCGCTAAGAGTTAAAGCAACCCAACATAGAACACGCTGGATGGCCTTGACGGGAGGCTACCATCTGTCTCCTAACAGCTGTTCCAGTGGATCTCCTACCCCAACGTCTCTGAGCCTTCGGGGTCCATGTGACCTGGCCATTTAGCTCATGGTGTGCAAAAAATTTCCGCTCAGAGGTAAAACAACCCAACATTAAAGAACACGCTCTATGGCTTTGACGGGAAGCTACCATCTGTCTCCCAACAGCTGTTCCAGTGGGTCCCCTCCCCCAACCTTCTCTGAGCCTTTCGGAGTCCTTGAGACCTGTCCATTAGGCCCATGGTGTGCAAAAAAGCGTCGCTAAGAGTTAAAACAATCCAACGTTAAAGAACACGCTGGATGGCCTTGATGGGAGACTACCATCTGTCTCCCAACAGCAGTTGCAGTGGGTCTCCTCCCCCAAACTTCTCTGAGCCTTCGGGGTCCTTGTGATCTGGCCATTTAGCCAAGGTGTGGAAAATAGTGCCGTTGAAAGGTAGAACAACCCAACGTTAAAGAACACGCTGGATGGTCTTGACGGGTTATGTTGGGTTGTTTTACCTCTGAGCGGCACTTTTTTGCACACCATGGGCTAAATGGCCAGGTCACATGGACCCCGAAGGCTCAGAAAAGATTGGAGGAGGGGACCCACTGGAACAGCTGTTGGGAGACAGATGGTTGCCTCCCATCAAGGCCATCCAGCGTGTTCTTTAACGTGCACAGGGTATGGCTCTCCCGCACACGGAACCACGGCTTAACGTCCCATCCGACGGACGGCGGCCTTTCCAAGCCCATCGGTGTCCCCTACTGACCGTGGGCAGGGCGGGGAATTTTGCGGAGATAAATCTCAACGCTGGCCCAGCTGGGACTCGAACCTGGGAAGTACAGATACGAACCTGGCGCGCTACCGACTGAGGCACCCCCGCCCCTGGTCTTGACGGGAGGTTGCCATCTGTCTTCTAACAGATGTTCCAGTTGGTCCCCTTCTTCAACCTTCTGTGAGCCTTCGGGGTCCATGTGACCTGGCCATTTTACTCATGGCGTGCAAAAAACTGCCGCTCATAGTAAAACAACCCAACAACCCAATGGAGATTCAAATTCAAAGAACCGTAATTTCTACCATAAACTTTTTTAATAGAAAAATAGGACTAGATAAATTTAAATTTCTTTCTGATCTATCTAAATCTCGATTTTCAATAATATTTGTTGGATATTTAAAGAGTTTATTTAACATCTTACATTTATCTTCAGGGAGTTATTTTCCTAAAAATGTATTCAAACAATTACGCAGTCTCGAATTTAATTCTCCATTTCACATAAGATGAGGATGTTGCTAATTTTCGGTCAGCTGCCTGTATATATATATATGTTACCGCTAAAGTGCAGAAATCAGTTATTCTACAGATTATCTAGGTATTGTGCAGATTAACTAGGGTGATCCGTTAACGTGCGGAAAATTGTTTCATTTCTTAAATTACCTAGGTAATCTGCAAATTACCTACTAGGCACTCGTTAAAGTGAAAATGAGATCTTTGCTGGAACAACAGGAACGTTTCTGTACGCTTAAATTAACATAATGTTATTTATCTAGTGTCCGAGAGTAGAGTTGAAACCAGGGTCATTCCTCTGTCAACATGAATCAGTCGTCCGAATTATAAAAAACGCCCCCAAAATGAGCAGGCCAAGTGAGAACGAATCATTTTAGTGATTCGTTATCAAGAATGAATCACTTTACCGATTCGTTCTCACTTGGCCTCCGCTCATCCGGGGCGTTTTTTATAATGCGGACGAGTGAATCACGTGACACGAAGATTCATATTCAAGGTTGGGTTGTTTTACCTATGAGCGGCACTTTTTTGCACACCATGGGCTAAATGGCCAGGTCACATGGACCCCGAAGGCTCAGAGAAGGTTGGGGGAGGGGACCCACTGGAACAGCTGTTGGGAGACAGATGGTAGCCTCCGGTCAAGGCCATCCAGCGTGTTCTTTAACGTGCACAGGATATGGCTCTCCCGCACACGGGGCCACGGCTTAACGTCCCATCCGACGGACGGCGGCCTTTCCAAGCCCATCGGTTCCCCTACTGACCGTGGGCAGGGCGGGGAATTTTTGCGGAGATAAATCTCAACGCTGACCCAGCTGGGACTCGAACCTGGGAACTACAGATTACGAGCCTGGCGCGCTACCGACTGAGCCACCCCCGCCCCTTCATATTCAAGAGATTCACCACTATGAGAGAAACAAACTTTTGAGCTTTAACGATACGGAAGCCGTTAATGTGCACATTACCTAGGTAAAATGCGGAAAACTCTTGATTCCGCACGTTAACGGAGCAAATCAGTTAATCTGCAGATTAGCTAGGAAATGTGCACATTAACTGCTTTCGAGCTTTAGCGATAACATATATATAAATATACCAATGACGTCACTTCATTAAAGTTAAGTCGATGGCTTATGCTAGTAGAATTTTTAATAATGCCAGGAACACAGGGATATTAATTTATAATATTTGTTATAATATAACTACAGGTAGCTTTATAGTATATTAAAAAAATCAATATAATATTAAATATATCACTTCTACAATAACAGTACAAAATAAAAAGTAGCAAAACACACGAATACGTATTTAAATATCGTTATATATTATTTTAATTTATTCATTTATACATATATATTAAATGCAAATAATATTAGTTGTATGAGAACTCATTACTGAAATAAACATACTCTCTTTTTCTCATGTAATAATAATCTCGTAAAAATAATGGGAAACAGGGGGGGGGGGATCAGTAACCCCAGGATTATTCCATACTAATGATTTAAGGCCATTTAAATTGAGTCGCCGTCTGTTGATGGGACGATAAACCGTAGGCCCGTGTGCAGGAGAGAAATACTTTGTGCATATTAAAGAACATTGTGGATGGCCTTGACGGGAGGCTACCATCTGTCTTCTAACAGCTGTTCCAGTGGGTCCTCTCCCCCAACCTTCTCTGAGCATTCGGGGTCCTTGTGACCTGGCTATTTAGCCCATGGTGTGCAAAAAAGTGCTGCTCAGAGGTAAAACAACCCAACGTTAAAGAACACGCTGGATGGCATTGACGGGAGGCTACCATCTGTCTCCCAACAGCTGTTCCAGTGGGTCCCCTCCCCCAACCTTCTCTGAGCCTTCGGGGTCCATGTGACCTGTCCATTTAGCCCATGGTGTGCAAAAAAGTGCCGCTCTGAGGTAAACCAATCCAACGTTAAAGAACACGCTGGATGGCCTTGACGGGAGGCTACCATCTGTCTCCCAACAGCTGTTCCAGTGGGTCTCCTCCCCAACCACTGAGCCTGCGGGGTCTTTGTGACGTGGCCATTTGTGGCCCCAGGACGAAGGCTGAGAAATGGTTGGAGGAGGGGACACACTGGAACAGCAGTATTGTGAGACAGATGGTAGCCTCCCGTCAAGGTCATTGATTGTGTTCTTTAACGATGGATTGTTTTACCTCTGAATGGTACTTTTTTTGCACACAATGGTGTGAATAACAAGGTCACAATGACCCTGAAGGATCACATAAGGTTGGGGAGGGGACCCACTAGAACAGCTTTTGGGGGCAGATGGTAGCCTCCCGTCAAAGCCATCCAGCGTGTTTTTTAACGTTGAGTTGTTTTACCTCTGAGCTGTATTTTTTTTTTGCACACAATTGGCTAAGTGACCTAGTCACAAGGACCCCGAGGGTTCAGAAAAGGTTGGGGTAATGATACCCACTCTACTGCTGTTAGGGTTGGGTTGTTTTACCTCTAAGCGGCACTTTTTTTGCACACCATGGGCTAAATGTCCAGGTCACATGGACCCCGAAGGCTCAGAAAAGGTTAGTGGAGGGGACCCACTGGAACAGCTGTTGGGAGCCATATGGTAGCCTGCCGTCAAGGCCATCCAGCGTGTTCTTTAACGTTGGATTGTTTTACCTCTGAGCGGCACTTTTTTGCACACCATGGGCTAAATGGCCAGGTCACATGGACCCCGAAGGTTCAGAGAAGGTTGGGGGAGGGGACCCACTGGAACATCTGTTGGGAGACAGATGGTAGCCTCCCGTCAAGGCCATCCAGCGTGTTCTTTAACGTGTACAGGGTATGGCTCTCCCACACACGGGGCCACTCTGCTGTTAGGAGACAGATGGTAGCCTCCCGTGAAAGCCATCCAGCGTGTTCCTAAACATGCACAGTGTGTGGTTCTCTTACAAAGTGCCATGGCTTAACGTCCCATCTTACTGGCTGAGCTACAACCAGAGCCCTTGCTCTGTCAAAACAAAGGAAGATATTTAAGAAGATATTTACCTGTATAATTTTCAGAATGGTTGGGAGTACATGGAGTCCATCTTTCAAAGCAAATACCACGTTGACAATTTGCTGAGTTTTATTTTCGACTTGAGGAAGATCACTTACCAAAAGTAACTGTTAATTGAAAAAACAAGAGTCATTAGAGTGGTTAACAAAACCAAAATAATTACATCAGAACAAATTTTTAGTAATAACTTTCCACTGGTAACTTGAATCATCCATAATATACTTGTCTTTGAACCTTGTTTAGCCAGGAGACTTCTGGATTTTTGCTAATGTATATGATAAAAGGTGTCTGTCTGTGGCAGCCATAACTTACCGTAAAATCAACGTACACGCTCCAAATTTCCACAGTACGTTTTAGGTTGTGGTCCGGATTGCAGTGCCAAATTTCAGGTCGAAAGTCCGAAAGGGAGGCTTGCTAGAAGCGAAAACATTTACCATGCTATTCCTACGAGAAACGAGAATCGCTGTCAAATTTACTGTTGCCATTTATTACTCCCTAACTATGAAAGTGCATTTAAATCTTCTGCTACAAATCTGATGCGGTTGCCAGATTCCTCATATTCGAAAAGCATTATTGAAGCGTTCCATTGCAGGTAGGGACCTGATTTTCTAACCAAATATGGGATCGGGCAGGGGGAACCCGTGTACGAAATTTGGGACTTATCCGTACGTCGGGTATTACAGAATGCGAAAAACTGACGAAATATCTCGATCGTTCTTCACGGGTTCTGAGAGCGCGCACCTAGTCAGCAATGACCTTTGCAACACCGGGAAATTCTTCGTGTTCAAACTGTGATAAAATGTCGGGGGGGGGGGGGGGGTTACCTCTGAACGGCACTTTTTTTGCACACCATGGGCTAAATGGCCAGTTCACATAGACCCCGAAGGTTCAGAGAGGGTTGGGGAAGGGGACCCACTGGAACAGCTGTTGGGAGACAGATGGTAGCCTCCCGTCAAGGCCATCAAGCGTGTTCTTTAAAGTTGAGTTGTTTTACCTCTTAGCGGCACTTTTTTGAACACTCCTAGATCAGATATACCCTTTTCGGGTCGTCCGCCTATCAAGAAAAAGAGGAGGAGGAGGTGGTTCAGTCGGTAGCGTGCCAGGCTCATAATCTGCAGTTCCCAGGTTCGAGTCCCAGCTGGGTCAGCGTTGAGATTTATCTCCGAAAAACTCCATGTTAGTAGGGAACACTGCTGGGCTTGGAAAGGCCGCCGTCCGTCGAATGGAGCGTTAAACCCTGGCCCCGTGTGCGGGAGAGCCATACCTTGGGCACGTTAAAGAACACGCTGGATGGCCTTTTCGGGAAGCTACCCTCTGTCTCCCAACAGCTGTTCCACTGGGTACCCTCTCCCAACCTTCTCTGAGCCTTCGGGGTTCTTGTTACCTGGTCATTTAGCATATGGTGTGCAAACAATTTCTGCTCAGAGGTAAAACAACCCATCCTTAAAGAATAAGGTGGATGGCCTTCACGGGAGGCTACCATCTGTCTCTTAACAGCAGTTCCAGTGGGTCCCTTCCCCTAACCTTCTCTGAGCCTTCGGGGTCCTTCTGACCTGGTCATTTAGCCCATGGTATGGAAAAAAGTGCCGCTCAGAGGTAAAACAACCCAACCTTAAAGAATAAGCTGGATGGCCTCGACGGGAGGCTACCATCTTTATCCCAACAACTGTTCCAGTGGGTCCTCTCCCCCAACCATCTCTGAGCCTTCGGGGTCCTTGTGACCTGGTCATTTAGCCCATGGTGTGCAAAAAAGTGCCGTTCAGAGGTAAAACATCCCAACGTTAAAGAACACGCCGGATGGCCTTGACGGGAGGCACCATCTCTCTCCCAACAGCTGTTCCAGTGGGTCCCCTCCCCCAACCTTCTCTGAGCCATCAGGGTCCTTGTGACCTGGCCATTTAGCTCATGGTGTGCAAAAAAGTGCCGCTCAGAGGTAAAACAACCCAACGTTAAAGAACACGCTGGATGGCCTTGACGGGAGGCTACCATCTGTCTCCCAACAGCTGTTCTAGTGGGTCCCCTCCCCCAACCTTCTCTGAGCCTACGGGGTCCTTGTGACCTGGCCATTTACCCCATGGTGTGCAAAACAGTGCCGCTCAGAGGTAAAACAACCCAACGTTAAAGAACACGCTGGATGGCCTTGACGGGAGGCTACCATCTGTCTCCCAACAGCTGTTCCAGTGGGTCCCCTCCCCTCACCTTCTCTGAGCCTTCGGGGTCCTTGTGACTGGCCATTTAGCCCATGGTGTGCAAAAAAGTGCCGCTCAGAGGTAAAAAACCCAACGTT
This sequence comes from Ryuthela nishihirai, assembly GCA_038380435.1. NCBI lineage: Eukaryota > Metazoa > Arthropoda > Arachnida > Araneae > Heptathelidae > Ryuthela > Ryuthela nishihirai. The sequence continues at coordinate 104,105,084 of JAWZYU010000002.1, read as the reverse complement.
GAAGAACACGCTTGATGGCCTTCACGGGAGGTTACCATCTGTCTCCCAACAGCTGTTCCAGTGGGTCCTCTCCCCCAACTTTCTCTGAGCCTTCGGGTTCCTTGTGACCTGGCCATTTAGCCCATGGTGTGCAAAAAAGTGCCGCTCAGAGGTTAAACAACCTTTTTTAAAAACACGCTAGGTGGCTTTGACGGGAGACTATCATGTCTCCCAACAGCTGTTCCAGTGTGTCCCCTCCCCCAACCTTCTCTGAGTCTTCGGGGTCCTTGTGTCAGGCCATTTAGCTAATGGTGTGCAAAAAAATGCCGCTTACAGGTAAAGTAATCCAATCCCCTGATATAGAGATGAAAGGAAACCTACCTCTTGTTCTGTGAGATGCAATCCTTCCACATCTTTCTTCATCTCCTTCATCCAACATTCTTTTGCTTCTTTATTTTTAACAGTCTCGAATTTCGCATCGAAAACCAGAGAACGACGACGAGACGGGTAGCCATGCTGCAAAGTAAAATGAATATATTTCTCAGATAAAAATTAATTTAGCGGTAAGAAATGTCTTTTATAAAAAATAATTAACCTCTTATAAAAAGTGTACCGGATTTCAGTTGAGTGTTAAAATTCTGAAAGATTTTTAGTTTATGAGGACTATTAGAATTCATAACAGTTGAGTTGTTTTATCTCTGAGCGGCACTTTTTTGCTCACTAAATGGCTAAATGGCCAGGTCACAAGAACTCCGTGGGCTCAGAGAAGATTGGTGGAGGGTACCCACTGGAAAAGCAATTGGGAGACAGATGGTAGCCTCCCGTCAAGGCCATCCAGCGTGTTCTTTAACGTTGGGTTGTTTTACCTCTGAGCAGCACTTTTTTGCACACCATGGGCTAAATGGCCAGGTCACAAGGACCTTGAAGACTCAGAGAATTTTGGGGGAAGGGACCCACTGGAACAGCTGTTGGGAGACAGATGGTAGCCTCCCGTCAAGGCCATCCAGTGTGTTCTTTAACGTTGGGTTGTTTTACCTCTGAGCGGCAATTTTCTGCACACCATGGGCTAAATGGCTAGGTCACAAGGACCCCGAAGTCTCAGAGAAGGTTGGGGGAGGGGACCCACTGGAGCAGCTGTCTGGAGACAGAAGGTAGTCTCTCGTGAAGGTCATCTAGCAAGTTCTTTAACGTTG